>OW569404.1:51368404-52108404 GCA_937654795.1 Cistogaster globosa | reverse complement strand
AAAAAACAGTCACCGAGAATAATTCAAAGCTTACAGTTGTTCTAAGTTCTCTTATTGTAAACAATAACAATTCTATTTTCTCAAAACTTTTTTTCGACCTTTAAGGCAGAATTAGTCTTTACTTTTCGTTCTGTGGCGAATGAGCAAATCAGTTTCTGTCAGTTAAATCCCTACAATTCGTACCCCAATAAACCGTAATTTTCAATAATTCGTAATAAACTGTCGGTCCCTTGCAAAAATATCGTTAATTCGAAAAATTTCCATACATTTTGGTCCCCACGCTAATTCGTAATATTTTTTTTCAAATAAAATAATCTTTACTTCTTATAAATCGTAATTGTTCGCTAACTTCCATCTAGAATTCGTAATAAAATAACAGAAACATGAAAAGAAAGTATTTATTTTGTTTACCGCTAAGTCTGAAACAAATACAAATCACTCACTTTTTTTAAATTAATTTTACATAATGTAAATATGTACATATTTTCTGCCATATTAATAAGAATAAAATAATTTTGAAATGTGTTTTATGACAAAATTTCCATAGGAATTTTTCATAAAATACATTTCAAATCTATTTTTTTATGAACACGGTAGTTTAAGTTAAGAAAATGAATTTGTCAGTTTTACTCGTATTTTACACTAAGCAAATGAATTTTCTATTTTATTGTACGTATGTATTTATTTAATATTTATCGTTTTAGTAAATAAATTGAAAAAATTCGTTAATTTGTATTTGTTTTATTTTTACCCCGTTAAATCGAAACCCCGCTAAATCGAATACCCTATTATACGTAAGAAATGGCCAATCCCTTGTGATTAAGAATTATCGGGAGTCCACTGTAATTTGACATTCGGTTCTGCTCCGTTTAAATCACTTGAAAACAGAATTCTATATTACTTGGAAGTTGTTTAGTAGTGTGAGTGCAAAACTGTAAACAAACCTATTTTTGTTATTGTAATTGTAGTTTTTTGTTGCGTTGTGTACTGCGTTTTTTTTTTTTTTTTTTTGTTAAATATAAATAGCTGACACATATGTTGTTACAGAAAAACAATTAACAATAACTTAAAAAGCAGAACGGCACGAAACAGAGCAGCAACAGAAAGTAAAGACTAACCTTTAACTACTGTGGTAGTGGTAAATTTTACCCTCTCTTATTTATTTTTTAAGTTTTAAGAAAAGTTAATATGAAATAATATCCTTGTTTTGTTTAACTAGAAGTTAGATTTCTTTATTTTATTACTTTATTAATTTAAAACTGTGTCATCTAATTCCAAATAAAAGCTAATAAATCAAAAGAAACTTTTTTTGGCAACATTTTCTAAAAATTAAAAAGGGATAAAATTTACCACCACCAAAGCATATTCGCCAAAATATTTCACCTCAGTAGTTAAAGGATAATAAATAAATATCATGTTACAAGTATGAGGTAGACCACTATATCCCTAGCCCAATGAGGTGTACTGCGACTCGGCAATACTAAGGGTAACACTAGTTTCCCTTATTCTATAATGTCTAATTTCTTTCACTTTTCTCTATTAACTTCCCCCTACTTTCGATATTTGCCGGATCTACGTGAGTTGCCACACGAGCCTAGCCTGTTGTGGAGCGTGCGCTTTTGGCATTTTAGGCGGTATTACGTCCGAGCAATGAGCACTGCTGGGAAATTCAATGAAATTTATAACACGCCAGCTGGTGAAAAATCTATCGAAACTTATCATAACGTCTTTGCTCCGAACAGTGTTACAAAGTTATTCCGCAACTCTTTCTCCTAATGTAGATTCAGATACCACAGCACTTTCTTCTTTTCCGCTATAGATAGATCATACACAAACCCTATTTAGAGTCACATCTTAACCATAGCTTAATACCTCGCTTTATTGGTTTTAGATGTTGGTATTGTTTCAATGATGATCTACCTTTAAATTTTGCCATTGATTCATCAATAGCTTGAAATGTAGATTCTGTTCTGGCACTAGGAAAAGTTTTATTTACGCAAGATACTATCTCTTCTATATAGTATAATTTTAAACATCCACCTGGCTTTCTAGAGTCGTTGAAATACATTTTGGACATTAGAAGTTGAAATCGATCTCTTGAGATTGCATTTTTTATGGCCTAGTTTTCAAGAGATGGATGTACGCTCCAGTAATTTTAAATCTTCGGAACTTTGGTGTAGCTCATGATTAGACAATATCCTAACACAATCAGAATTTCATACTCATTAGTTTTTGCGATTTTAATTTTTTTGTCTCTTTCTAACAATTCAAGTCTTTTATTTGTACTCTCAGCAATAAATATTAGTACTGATTTTCTGATTCGGAATCGCTAGATTAGCTGTAATTGGAAATATCGGCTTCTAACAGCTCTTGAAGGTCCTTACTAAGTTGCGACATATTTTACTTAAAGTAATACGAATGGGATATATAAGCCCAATGAAAAGGCCGAATGGGACAATATATCCCAAATTTACAAAAATTAAAAAAAACCTGTACTTACAAAGAAAAAAAGTTTAAACACAAGAATGGTGAAGCGAATTGTTAGAAACAAATATGAAAATTTTTATTACTATACTGTTATAATTAACTTTTTAATTTCTTTTACAAATGATGTTACCTCCACGAGAGCTTCTCATCAACTAATGCTAAAATCGGATGATAAAACTAGCTCAAATTGGGTACCGTTATTTATTTCATAAACTAAAACTCAAAAATCTGGGTTATTTTAAAACAAGATTTTGTGTACATTAAAAAACACATTCTCTATGTCGTATTATCCCAATAGGACCGAAAGGGTTAAAAGAGCCCATCTAGTGAGCTTTCTTTGAGACAAAAAAGCTAATCAAAAATAATATTTTGAAATAAATTGAGATATATTTAAGATGAACCAGTTTAGTAGAAAAGAGCTCTCAAGGTTTTCAGATGACAATTGGTTGCTTTTTGCCCTTTTTCTGAGTGAAAAAGCTCCGCGAAATAAGAAGAAAAGTTTCCTTTCTAATTCATGTGATTTCCTGAAAATTTTTATTCTACTTGAAGTGTGATAGTGTAGAAATAAATGTAATGTTACGTTGAATTTTTTGACAATCAGAAAAATTCTCATTAGATTTCTTTTTTACAAAGTCTAATGAAAATCGTAAGATTTGTATAATAAAGTGAATGGGTCTTTAATATTGGAGAAGTGAGTCCAAAGATAATTTTAATGAAGCAATAACACTAATAAAACTTAACTTTTCCCTACCCTATGGGTCTCTCAGGGATTCCCTAGCCTCCCATGCCAGGTCCATTGCGTGTTCTTTATAAATATTGAAGCAAATATAAAAAAACAACGGGCTAAAAAGGCTAAAGAAAATAAATTGGTAATATTAGAGAACCACACAAAAATACCACAAAATCTGTTTTTAGAGTTAGTGAACTTTTGTAAAAATGTTATCGCTTTAAAACTAAATTTAGTTCTCACAAAAACTTAATTAAAAATATTCCTTCCACGTCTTCTACAAAAGAAAAAAATTGTATCACCTTTCTGAAGAAGTGTGTTTAAATATACGGATATAAAAAAACATAATTCAAAGTTAAAATTATTGTCAAATATTAATTGTTAGAAAATCGTGAAATATATCCCATATTTTTACCTCAAATATATATCAGGGAGACCATTAAAATCTTTTTGTTATTATGGGATGTATAGTATTAATAAGACGATTTCGAAAAAATCTATTTTGCATTTAATACAATATTTATAATTTGTATAACTTTATTAAAATGAAATATTCCGAGGACAGTAAATCTTTTTTTTCAAGTCATAAAATAAGACGGGATCAGTTTTACCGCTAAATGAAGTCGGACAAAAAAGTAGTTTAAAATATAAAAGTAAGTAATGCAAGAATGCGTGTTTGTGTTTTCCTCTTGATGTAGATAATTATATACCACAAAAGTCTAAGGACTACATCAAAAACTTTACTTTTATTTTTGAGACAAAAAAAACTTTTATTATTTATTTTTCTATTAGAAAATAGTATTAAAAATTAAACTCAAGTAAAAATTCATTAAAATATATTAATTAACTAAAAAGAAAACTTTAAGTAAAATTAAAATAAGGATATCTTTGTTCTTACAAAAGTCTGCGTACGATTAGATAACATGATATTCTACTTGTCACTCAATAACTAGTTGGTCCTCCTTTTAACTTTACCACTTCCTTTAGCCTCTTAGGCATTGAGTAAGCCAGCTTCCTCGTTAGTACTGGAGACCTTCTTCCATTCATTCGTCAAAACTTATTTTAGCTCCTGCAGAGATGACGGTCTTCGTTTTGCACCTGCCTCTTTAAATACGCTCATAAATGTTCAATAACGTTAAGGTCAGGAAATTGAGGTGAATGTTCACACTTTGACCACTGTCTTACTACTAAAGAAGAATGTTTAGGGTCATCGTCATGCATAAATGTGTAGGTTGTATCTATATGCAGCTACGTGACGCTTGAAAGAAATTCATTTTTAAAAATATCTAAATACATGCGCACATTCATTATTCCATCTAAGAACTTCAACTTCCCTACACCATTTGCAGATATACACCACCACACTATGACAGATCCACTTCCGTGTTTAACAGCAGCTCTTTTAAATTTTAAAAAGCCAAAGCAGAATTAGGTTTTCTCCAGAACTTACATATACCATCACTTCCGATAACATTGAATTTACTTTCATCCGTAAAAATAACTCGTTCCCAGAAGCTTGCATCATTTATATGTATATCTTGGTGCATACTCGAACCTCTTTCCTATTAACCTAACACATGGCTTTTTTCTAGCAACGTGTGAACGAAAATCGATTCTTTTAAGACAACGCGGATGGTTTCTCCATAAACATCAATCGCATTGTATTTTAATACCTCTTTGGATAACTTTACCGCACTTCACTTGGGATTTTGAGTAATTCTTCTTACTAGCACTCTTTCGGTTCGTTCATCTATCTTTTTGGGACCTCCACATCTCGAAGCACTTGCGTATGTAGCGGTTGCTTTATAACTTATGTAGTCATACAAATTTTGCAATGATTTTTTTTTTTCATATATCCTAAATACTTTTCTAGAAATGTCTAAATAGAATACATATCTGTGATTTATTAACTTTAAAATGCGGTAGGTCCCATCCCGTAATCTATCTTGTCCACAACTTCCAAAACTCCTCTTCATACTCTTTTATACGAGTGTATAGAGTATTTAAATATGTCCCAAATACGAGAACATATTTACAGATTTGTCCTAAATACGAAAACATATTTGTAAATATGTCACAAATATTAATAACATATTGCAAATATGTTTTGACGTAAGTTGTTACGTCGAAACATATTAAGCTCGGCATATTTATCTTCACTCAATTATTACTAGGTATGAAAAAGTATTCCGAATAACTTAATTTATTTAATAAAGCTATGTTTATAAAGGATTTTTTTTTTACCAGATTTTGTTTACTTTTTTAAGTTTTTCCTGCTTTATTAAATAAGCTCTTAAATATTAAATACCTACTCGATATATGTCATATTAAATATAAAAATTGAACAAATCTAGTTTACGGACGCGGCTTAAAAATTTTAAAAAGATGTTTATAGGGTTTGGAGCTGACCTTTAGTTTTGGAGTTACGGGCCTCCAAAGTTTGTATGTACAGTATGGCATATATCTAGTATTTTGTGGTGAAATGAGGCAATATGGGTATCATTGGAAAGTTAAATTCAATATATTTTTTATATTATTTTATTATCGACCGGGCGCAGGAATTTTCTCCTCTATGGTATGACCAACACCGTCTTCGCTTACTAAAGATTTTCTGCAAGGCCGGCTTCTGGCCAGGCAAAAGGATTTTCTCCTCTATAGTATGACCAACACTGGCTTCGCTTACTAAAGATTTTCTGAATAGCCAACCTTTGACAGAGCGCAAGGATTTTCTCCTCTATGATATGACACACACTGGCTTCGCTTAAATAAAGATTTTCTGCTAAATCTTTTTTCGTATAATAATGCCAGTAAACTTGATTTATTTGATATAGAAGTTATGTTTGTATTAAAAAAAATCTTTTTTATCGTTTCCTGCTTTTATATATATTTTCATTTTTAATTGAATAGATATTAAAATTACCTTTCCAACGATACCCATACTACCTTAGTCCACCACAAAATTCTCTATATATACTGTACATACAAACTTTGGAGGCCCGTAACTCCGAAACAAAGGGTCAGCACCAAATATTCCATTACACATTTTTTGCTTAAAATTAAATTTTACAACCTGTAGACAACTTTTTTAATTTTTCAGCTGCGTCCGTTAACTAGATGTAAGCCTTGCATTTTGCACCCTGTAGGCAAATTTTCTTATTTTTGTGCGGCGCCCGTAAATTTAATTTTACACCCTATCGACGTGTTTAATTTTTAAACTGCGTCCGTAAACTTGATTTGTTCAAATATACCTAATAACTTAATTTGTTTAGTGCTATTGCACTTTACACTACGTAAAAAAAAATTTTTTGGAGCGGTGCCCGTAAACTAGATTTAAGCCATGAATTAAATTTCTTAACCAAGAAGTAAGTAATATAGAATACAACTCAGCTTAGATTTGTAAAAAATTTTGGAACAAATCTAGTTTACGGGCACCGCTCCTAAATAAAAAAAGGTTGCCTGCGAGGTGCAAAATGCAATTTTAAGCAAAAAATGTTAAGTGAAAAAATTGGCGGCAACCCTTAGTTTCGGAGTTACGGACTTCAAAAGTTTTTGTATCTAATAGGGCATATATCGAGTATTCGATGGTACAATGGGTCAATATGGGTATCATTGGAAAGGGAATTAAGGGGCCTATTTAATGAAGCAGGAAAAATTAAAAAATCTGGTGAGAAAAAAACATTTTTTTTACAAGATAAATTAAGTTATTCGGAATACTTCATGAAAAAAGTTTTATAAAGGTGAAAAATTTAATTTTAACTAAAAAATGTTAACAGGTAATATTTGGGGGAAACCCTTTGTTTGCGCAAAGATTTTCTCCACTATGGTATTATCAACAGTAGCTTCGCTGTCTTAAGGGTTCCTGCGTATGGTATAACCAACAGCGGCTACCTTTCTAAAGGTGTCCTGCGGAGCCGGCCTTAGGCCGGGCGCAAAGGTTTTCTACTATATGGTATAAACAACAGCGGATTCGATTTCTAAAGGTTTCCTGTGTTGACGGCCTTCGGCCGGACGAAAGAATTTTCTCCTCTATGGTATCACCAACAACGGCTTCAATTTCTAAAGGTGTCCAGTGTAGCCGGCCTTCGGCCGGACGAAAGGGTTTTCTCCTCTATGGTATAACCGACAGCGACTTTGTTTTCTAAAGGTTTCCTGCGTACTCAATATATTAAAATCATCGTGAAACACCATAGCATTCGAAGAATACAGTACTTTTCGTTTATGGTCCATTCCGCTTAAATGCCAAAAACGAAAGTAAGCCAAAACAGTCCTATTCACTTGCAGATTTTTTCGTATTTCATACAAATTATTTGTTCTAAAGTCCACTTCGCCTATAGTTCATTTTCGTTTAAGGACCAAATTTTCTTTGTATGCATAGCTAATATTGTATAGAAAAAAACTTTCATATAGTCCACCCTGTTTTTTTAATACCTTTTTTAAACAAACTGGCAACCTGTTTTATTTAGACTTCTGGCAACTTTTTATTACAATAAGCTTTTAAAGCATTTGAATTACAATAAATAATAATATGTAAAGGTTTTTGTTTAAACTATTGATTTTATTTAAATCAATATTTGCTTATATTTTAAATAAACTTTTATTTTGTTAAAAAAAGTGGTTTTAGTGAAGAAAATGCATACTTTGTATATAGTCAAAAATGTGTATTATATCTGTTTTAGTTTTAGTCCATAAAGTGGCTTAAAAAGAAATTCGGTTATAGCCCTAATTCGTATTTATTTTATTTTTACCCCGTTAAATCGAAACCCCGCTAAATCGAATACCCCTATTATACGTAAGAAATGGCCAGTCCCTAGTGATTTAGAATTATCGGGAGTCCACTGTAATTTGACATTCGGTTCTGCTCCGTTTAAATCACTTGAAAACAGAATTCTATATTACTTGGAAGTTGTTTAGTAGTGTGAGTGCAAAACTGTAAACAAACCTATTTTTGTTATTGTAATTGTAGTTTTTTGTTGCGTTGTGTACTGCGTTTTTTTTTTTTTTTTTTTTTGTTAAATATAAATAGCTGACACATATGACAACAGAAAGTAAAGACTAACCTTTAACTACTGTGGTAGTGGTAAATTTTACCCTCTCTTATTTATTTTTTAAGTTTTAAGAAAAGTTAATATGAAATAATATCCTTGTTTTGTTTAACTAGAAGTTTGATTTCTTTATTTTATTACTTTATTCATTTAAAACTGTGTCATCTAATTCCAAATAAAAGCTAATAAATCAAAAGAAACTTTTTTTGGCAACATTTTCTAAAAATTAAAAAGGGATAAAATTTACCACCACCAAAGCATATTCGCCAAAATATTTCACCTCAGTAGTTAAAGGCTAATAAATAAATATCATGTTACAAGTATGAGGTAGACCACTATATCCCTAGCCCAATGAGGTGTACTGCGACTCGGCAATACTAAGGGTAACACTAGTTTCCCTTATTCTATAATGTCTAATTTCTTTCACTTTTCTCTATTAACTTCCCCCTACTTTCGATATTTGCCGGATCTACGTGGGTTGCCACACGAGCCTAGCCTGTTGTGGAGCGTGCGTTGGCTGGCTAGCAGCAAATCTTCGCTTTTGGCATTTTAGGCGGTATTACGTCCGAGCAATGAGCACTGCTGGGAAATTCAGTGAAATTTATAAGACGCCAGCTGGTGAAAAATCTATCGAAACTTATCATAACGTCTTTGCTCCGAACAGTGTTACAAAGTTATTCCACAACTCTTTCTCCTAATGTAGATTCAGATACCACAGCACTTTCTTCCTTTCTTTGCTCCGAACAGTGTTACAAAGTTATTCCACAACTCTTTCTCCTAATGTAGATTCAGATACCACAGCACTTTCTTCCTTTCCGCTATAGATATTTAGATCATACACAAACCCTATTTAGAGTCACATCTTAACCATAGCTTAATACCTCGCTTTATTGGTTTTAGATGTTGGTATTGTTTCAATGATGATCTACCTTTAAATTTTGCCATTGATTCATCAATAGCTTGAAATGTAGATTCTGTTCTGGCACTAGGAAAAGTTTTATTTACGCAAGATACTATCTCTTCTATATAGTATAATTTTAAACATCCACCTGGCTTTCTAGAGTCGTTGAAATACATTTTGGACATTAGAAGTTGAAATCGATCTCTTGAGATTGCATTTTTTATGGCTTAGTTTTCAAGAGATGGATGTACGCTCCAGTAATTTTAAATCTTCGGAACTTTGGTGTAGCTCATGATTAGACAATATCCTAACACAATCAGAATTTCATACTCATTAGTTTTTGCGATTTTAATTTTTTTGTCTCTTTCTAACAATTCAAGTCTTTTATTTGTACTCTCAGCAATAAATATTAGTACTGATTTTCTGATTCGGAATCGCTAGATTAGCTGTAATTGGAAATATCGGCTTCTAACAGCTCTTGAAGGTCCTTACAAAGTTGCGACATATTTTACTTAAAGTAATACGAATGGGATATATAAGCCCAATGAAAAGGCCGAATGGGACAATATATCCCAAATTTACAAAAATTAAAAAAAAACCTGTACTTACAAAGAAAAAAAGTTTAAACACAAGAATGGTGAAGCGAATTGTTAGAAACAAATATGAAAATTTTTATTACTATACTGTTATAATTAACTTTTTAATTTCTGTTACAAATGATGTTACCTCCACGAGAGCTTCTCAAATTGGGTACCGTTATTTATTTCATAAACTAAAACTCAAAAATCTGACTGGGTTATTTTAAAACAAGATTTTCTGTACATTAAGAAACAAATAGGATCATTCACACATTCTCTATGTCGTATTATCCCAATAGGACCGAAAGGGTTAAAAGAGCCCATCTAGTGAGCTTTCTTTGAGACAAAAAAGCTAATCAAAAATAATATTTTAAAATAAATTGAGATATATTTAAGATGAACCAGTTTAGTAGAAAAGAGCTCTCAAGGTTTTCAGATGACAAATGGTTGCTTTTTGCCCTTTTTCTGAGTGAAAAAGCTCCGCGAAATAAGTTGGAAAAGTTTCCTTTCTAATTCATGTGATTTCCTGAAAATTTTTATTCTACTTGAAGTGTGATAGTGTAGAAATAAATGTAATGTTACGTTGAATTTTTTGACAATCAGAAAAATTCTCATTAGATTTCTTTTTTACAAAGTATAATGAAAATCGTAAGATTTGTATAATAAAGTGAATGGGTCTTTAATATTGGAGAAGTGAGTCCAAAGATAATTTTAATGAAGCAATAACACTAATAAAACTTAACTTTTCCCTACCCTATGGGTCTCTCAGGGATTCCCTAGCCTCCCATGCCAGGTCCATTACGTGTTCTTTATAAATATTGAAGCAAATATAAAAAAACAACGGGCTAAAAAGGCTAAAGAAAATAAATTGGTAATATTAGAGAACCACACAAAAATACCACAAAATCTGTTTTTAGAGTTAGTGAACTTTTGTAAAAATGTTATCGCTTTAAAACTAAATTTAGTTCTCACAAAAACTTAATTAAAAATATTCCTTCCACGTCTTCTACAAAAGAAAAAAATTGTATCACCTTTCTGAAGAAGTGTGTTTAAATATACGGATATAAAAAAACATAATTCAAAGTTAAAATAATTGTCAAATATTAATTGTTAGAAAATCGTGAAATATATCCCATATTTTTTACCTCAAATATATATCAGGGAGACCATTAAAATCTTTTTGTTATTATGGGATGTATAGTATTAATAAGACGATTTCGAAAAAATCTATTTTGCATTTAATACAATATTTGTAATTTGTATAACTTTATTAAAATGAAATATTCCGAGGACAGTAAATCTTTTTTTTCAAGTCATAAAATAAGACGGGATCAGTTTTACCGCTAAATGAAGTCGGACAAAAAAGTAGTTTAAAATATAAAAGTAAGTAATGCAAGAATGCGTGTTTGTGTTTTCCTCTTGATGTATATAATTATATACCACAAAAGTCTAAGGACTACATCAAAAACTTTACTTTTATTTTTGAGACAAAAAAAAACTTTTATTATTTATTTTTCTATTAGAAAATAGTATTAAAAATTAAACTCAAGTAAAAATTCATTAAAATATATTAATTAACTAAAAAGAAAACTTTAAGTAAAATTAAAATAAGGATATCTTTGTTCTTACAAAAGTCTGCGTACGATTAGATAACATGATATTCTACTTGTCACTCAATAACTAGTTGGTCCTCCTTTTAACTTTACCACTTCCTTTAGCCTCTTAGGCATTGAGTAAGCCAGCTTCCTCGTTAGTACTGGAGACCTTCTTCCATTCATTCGTCAAAACTTATTTTAGCTCCTGCAGAGATGACGGTCTTCGTTTTGCACCTGCCTCTTTAAATACGCCCATAAATGTTCAATAACGTTAAGGTCAGGAAATTGAGGTGGATGTTCACACTTTGACCAGTGTCTTACTAGTAAAGAAGAATGTTTAGGGTCATCGTCATGCATAAATGTGTAGGTTGTATCTATATGCAGCTACGTGACGCTTGAAAGAAATTCGTTTTTAAAAATATCTATATACATGCGCACATTCATAATTCCATCTAAGAACTTCAACTTCCCTACACCATTTGCAGATATACACCGCCATACTATGACAGATCCACTTCCGTGTTTAACAGCAGCTCTTTTAAATTTTAAAAAGCCAAAGCAGAATTAGGTTTTCTCCAGACCTTACATATACCATCACTTGCGATAACATTGAATTTACTTTCATCCGTAAAAATAACTCGTTCCCAGAAGCTTGCATCATTTATATGTATATCTTGGTGCATACTCGAACCTCTTTCCTATTAACCTAACACATGGCCTTTTTCTAGCAACGTGTGAACGAAAATCGTTTCTTTTAAGACAACGCGGATGGTTTCTCCATAAACATCAATCGCATTGTATTTTAATAACTCTTTGGATAACTTTACCGCACTTCACTTGGGATTTTGAGTAATTCTTCTTATTAGCACTCTTTCGGTTCGCTCATCTATCTTTTTGGGACCTCCACATCTCGAAGCACTTGCGTATGTAGCGGTTGCTTTATAACTTCTAATAATGGTATCTACTGTAAACTTTGCCAAATTTAATATTTTACCTTCTTCCAACAAAGATTTCCATCACGGTCTACCTCAACGGCAATTTTCCGGACGTCTTTACTTATTTTACACATTTTCGTTTATTTAACACAAATTCTTTACAAAATTTTATTGTGTGGAATTTTTCACGACTTGCTTTGTTAAAAAACAGAAAATAATTTGGACTTTAATACCGTTATAACTGCAAAATAAGAAACCAAAACCGTCCGGAGACTTTTGCGGCGTTTCCAAAAAAAGCAAAATAAGATTATTTTGGTAAAGTGTGGTTTAAAACAAAATTGCAATTTTTTTTAAGTGCACTTTGTTCTTTATGAACTGTACGTCTATATATAAGATAATAATAATAATAATAATAATTATTATAATAACAATAATAATAATAATAATAATAATAATAATAATAATAATAATAAAACTAATAATAATAATAATAACAATAATAATAATAATAATAATAATAATAATAATAATTATAATAATAATAATAATAATAACAATAATAATAATAATAATAACAATAATAATAATAATAATAATAATAATAATAATAATAATAATAATAATAATAACAATAATAATAATAATAATAATAATAATAATAATAATAATAATAATAATAATAATAATAATAACAATAACAATAATAATAATAATAATAATAATAATAATAATAACAATAATAATAATAACAATAATAATAATAATAATAATAATAATAATAATAATAATAATAATAATAATAATAATTATAATAATAATAATAATAATAATAATACTAATAATAATAATAACAATAATAATAATAATAATAATAATAATAATAATAATAATAATAATAATAATAATAATAACAATAATAATAATAACAATAATAATAATAACAATAATAACAATAATAATAATAACAATAATAATAATAACAATAATAACAATAATAATAATAATAATAATAATAATAATAATAACAATAATAATAATAACAATAATAAAAATAACAATAATAATAATAATAATAATAACAATAATAATAATAATAACAATAATAATAATAATAATAATAATAATAATAATAATAATAATAATAATAACAATAATAATGACTATAATAATAATAATAATAATAATAATAATAATAATAATAATAATAATAAATAATAATAATAATAATAAATAATAATAAAAACAACAAATATGTTAATCAGCTACTACAAATCAGCTTACAATGATAACAATCACAAACAAATAATAGCAAAAAAATATATGATTTACCCTGAAAATTATTGAACAGGGTGGAAGAATAATACGTTTTCATTACAACGAATCTCGCAGTTCGAGTTCATTTCAACAAGAGTAAAAATTATCACAGGTGGATGATTTAAAATAAAATGTAAATGAAGTTTTATTTTTTATATTGTATATTTTCAGATGGTTTGCTTAGAAAATAAAGAAAATACTAGCAGATACATCACAATGATTTAACTTAATCTAGGAGTAAATGTTGATATTTAACAAAATTAAAATATGAATTAGCATCGTTAATTACTATGCGGCATTGCGTTATCCCCATTTTTATAGTAGTTTTCGAGATTAATGTAAAATTTTTTTATGCTTTAGTATTTAATTCGTAATATTTAACATTTTGCATTAGTGATAAAACCGCTACAGCAGCTGCTTTGGGACGCTTTTGCACCAAGAGAAGATATACCTATAGAATCGCTGCAATGTTTATTAGCATTTGAAGATCCTTCTTTACTTCGGGCTTGATCTATTAATTCCGCTGCAATTTCATAAAAGAGCCGTTCTACATTTTCTGCTTCTTTAGCCGATGTTTCTAGAAAGTACATATCATGATGTTTGGAAAATTCTTCACCAATTTGCGTAGGTATTTCTCTATCGTCCCTGTCAGTTTTATTTCCAACTAAAATTTTCAATACTTTTGAGTTTGCATACTCTTGTATTTCTCGTAACCAGTCTGGAAGGCAATCAAATGTTGGTTGGCAACTTATATCATAAACAAGAATTAAAGCATGTGCAGACCTATAATAACTTTGAGTAATAGATCGAAATCGCTCTTGTCCAGCAGTATCCCATATTTGTAACTTAAAAAAACCATTAAAGGTAAGCAAAGACTTATGTTAATATTGAAATTATTACCTTAATTTTATCCCCGTCTACTTCCACTGTCTTAATCATAAAATCAACTCCGATAGTAGCTCCTTGACCTGGAGGGAAAAGACCTTGAGTAAAGCGTCTAACTAAACATGTTTTACCCACTCCAGCATTTCCAACAAGAACAATTTTGAATAGAAATTTATAGTCCTCCATATCTAAAGCTGTAAAAATAAATAGTTTTCCCAGTTAAAACTTTATTAAAGTTCAATTTAAAAAATTTTTAATTTTTTATATTCGGACATAAATTTATCTTTTATTCTCAATTTATAGCATTTATTGTGTAGTTTTCAAATGATCTAGATTGGTTACTCCACTTCATCAGATATTGATAAAGCGAAAACCAAAATATTTCTTAATTGTATAACAACGTTTTTCTTTTTTTCTATTCCCACTAAGTTAGTTCACGAGAAGGTGGTCTTTATTTAAAATATTATACTGGATACATGCCAAGCAACATTAAATGGAAATTGGTTCAGAAACCCTGCTTCTTTTTTCAGTGCAGGCGAGGAAAGCACGCACACAATTTATTTTGCGTTAAAAACATACCCAGAAGAAAAAATTAAAATAAGCGGCGCCCATATTGTATTATGAAGGAGAGATAAACTAATTTGCATTTAAGAAAAAAAAAACCAGTCACCGAGAATAATTCAAAGCTTACAGTTGTTCTTAAGTTCTCTTATTGTAAACAATAACAATTCTATTTTCTCAAAACTTTTTTTCGACCTTTAAGGCAGAATTAGTCTTTACTTTTCGTTCTGTGGCGAATGAGCAAATCAGTTTCTGTCAATCAAATCCCTATAATTCGTACCCCAATAAACCGTAATTTTCAATAATTCGTAATAAACTGTCGGTCCCTTGCAAAAATATCGTTAATTCGAAAAATTTCCATACATTTTGGTTCCCACGCTAATTCGTAATATTTTTTTCAAATAAAATAATCTTTACTTCTTATAAATCGTAATTGTTCGCTAACTTCTATCTAGAATTCGTAATAAAAAACAGAAACATGAAAAGAAAGTATTTATTTTGTTTACCGCTAAGTCTGAAACAAATACAAATCACTCACTTTTTTTAAATTAATTTTAGATAACGTAAATATCTACATATTTTCTGCCATATTAATAAGAATAAAATAAGTTTGAAATGTGTTTTATGACAAAATTTCCATAGGAATTTATCCTAAAATACATTTCAAATCTACTTTTTTTATAAACACGTTAGTTTAAGTTAAGAAAATGAATTTGTCAGTTTTACTCGTATTTTACACTAAGCAAATGAATTTGCTATTTTATTGTACGTATGTATTTATTTAATATTTATCGTTTTAGTAAATAAATTGAAAAAATTCGTTAATTCGTATTTATTTTATTTTTACCCCGTTAAATCGAAACCCCGCTAAATCGAATACCCCTATAATACGTAAGAAATGGCCAATCCCTTGTGATTAAGAATTATCGGGAGTCCACTGTAATTTGACATTCTGTTCTGCTCCGTTTAAATCACTTGAAAACAGAATTCTATATTACTTGGAAGTTGTTTAGTAGTGTGAGTGCAAAACTGTAAACAAACCTATTTTTGTTATTGTAATTGTAGTTTTTTTGTTGCGTTGTGTACTGCGTTTTTTTTTTTTTTTTTTTTTTTTTTTTTTTTTTTTGTTAAATATAAATAGCTGACACATATGTTGTTACAGAAAAACAATTAACAATAACTTAAAAAGCAGAACGGCACGAAACAGAGCAGCAACAGATAGTAAAGACTAACCTTTAACTACTGTGGTAGTGGTAAATTTTACCCTCTCTTATTTATTTTTTAAGTTTTAAGAAAAGTTAATATGAAATAATATCCTTGTTTTGTTTAACTAGAAATTTGATTTCTTTATTTTATTACTTTATTCATTTAAAACTGTGTCATCTAATTCCAAATAAAAGCTAATAAATCAAAAGAAACTTTTTTTGGCAACATTTTCTAAAAATTAAAAAGGGATAAAATTTACCACCACCAAAGCATATTCGCCAAAATATTTCACCTCAGTAGTTAAAGGCTAATAAATAAATATCATGTTACAAGTATGAGGTAGACCACTATATCTCTAGCCCAATGAGGTGTACTGCGACTCGGCAATACTAAGGGTAACACTAGTTTCCCTTATTCTATAATGTCTAATTTCTTTCACTTTTCTCTATTAACTTCCCCCTACTTTCGATATTTGCCGGATCTACGTGGGTTGCCACACGAGCCTAGCCTGTTGTGGAGCTTGCGTTGGCTGGCTAGCAGCAAATATTCGCTTTTGGCATTTTAGGCGGTATTACGTCCGAGCAATGAGCACTGCTGGGAAATTCAATGAAATTTATAAGACGCCAGCTGGTGAAAAATCTATCGAAACTTATCATAACGTCTTTGCTCCGAACAGTGTTACAAAGTTATTCCACAACTCTTTCTCCTAATGTAGATTCAGATACCACAGCACTTTCTTCCTTTCCGCTATAGATATTTAGATCATACACAAACCCTATTTAGAGTCACATCTTAACCATAGCTTAATACCTCGCTTTATTGGTTTTAGATGTTGGTATTGTTTCAATGATGATCTACCTTTAAATTTTGCCATTGATTCATCAATAGCTTGAAATGTAGATTCTGTTCTGGCACTAGGAAAAGTTTTATTTACGCAAGATACTATCTCTTCTATATAGTATAATTTTAAACATCCACCTGGCTTTCTAGAGTCGTTGAAATACTTTTGGACATTAGAAGTTGAAATCGATCTCTTGAGATTGCATTTTTTATGGCTTAGTTTTCAAGAGATGGATGTACGCTCCAGTAATTTTAAATCTTCGGAACTTTGGTGTAGCTTATGATTAGACAACATCCTAACACAATCAGAATTTCATACTCATTAGTTTTTGCGATTTTAATTTTTTTGTCTCTTTCTAACAATTCAAGTCTTTTATTTGTACTCTCAGCAATAAATATTAGTACTGATTTTCTGATTCGGAATCGCTAGATTAGCTGTAATTGGAAATATCGGCTTCTAACAGCTCTTGAAGGTCCTTACTAAGTTGCGACATATTTTACTTAAAGTAATACGAATGGGATATATAAGCCCAATGAAAAGGCCGAATGGGACAATATATCCCAAATTTACAAAAATTAAAAAAAACCTGTACTTACAAAGAAAAAAAGTTTAAACACAAGAATGGTGAAGCGAATTGTTAGAAACAAATATGAAAATTTTTATTACTATACTGTTATAATTAACTTTTTAATTTCTTTTACAAATGATGTTACCTCCACGAGAGCTTCTCATCAACTAATGCTAAAATCGGATGATAAAACTAGCTCAAATTGGGTACCGTTATTTATTTCATAAACTAAAACTCAAAAATCTGACTGGGTTATTTTAAAACAAGATTTTCTGTACATTAAAAAACACATTCTCTATGTCGTATTATCCCAATAGGACCGAAAGGGTTAAAAGAGCCCATCTAGTGAGCTTTCTTTGAGACAAAAAAGCTAATCAAAAATAATATTTTGAAATAAATTGAGATATATTTAAGATGAACCAGTTTAGTAGAAAAGAGCTCTCAAGGTTTTCAGATGACTATTGGTTGCTTTTTGCCCTTTTTCTGAGTGAAAAAGCTCCGCGAAATAAGAAGAAAAGTTTCCTTTCTAATTCATGTGATTTCCTGAAAATTTTTATTCTACTTGAAGTGTGATAGTGTAGAAATAAATGTAATGTTACGTTGAATTTTTTGACAATCAGAAAAATTCTCATTAGATTTCTTTTTTACAAAGTCTAATGAAAATCGTAAGATTTGTATAATAAAGTGAATGGGTCTTTAATATTGGAGAAGTGAGTCCAAAGATAATTTTAATGAAGCAATAACACTAATAAAACTTAACTTTTCCCTACCCTATGGGTCTCTCAGGGATTCCCTAGCCTCCCATGCCAGGTCCATTGCGTGTTCTTTATATATATTGAAGCAAATATAAAAAAAAACAACGGGCTAAAAAGGCTAAAGAAAATAAATTGGTAATATTAGAGAACCACACAAAAATACCACAAAATCTGTTTTTAGAGTTAGTGAACTTTTGTAAAAATGTTATCGCTTTAAAACTAAATTTAGTTCTCACAAAAACTTAATTTTAAATATTCCTTCCACGTCTTCTACAAAAGAAAAAAATTGTATCACCTTTCTGAAGAAGTGTGTTTAAATATACGGATATAAAAAAACATAATTCAAAGTTAAAATAATTGTCAAATATTAATTGTTAGAAAATCGTGAAATATATCCCATATTTTTTACCTCAAATATATATCAGGGAGACCATTAAAATCTTTTTGTTATTATGGAATGTATAGTATTAATAAGACGATTTCGAAAAAAATCTATTTTGCATTTAATACAATATTTGTAATTTGTATAACTTTATTAAAATGAAATATTCCGAGGACAGTAAATCTTTTTTTTTTCAAGTCATAAAATAAGACGGGATCAGTTTTACCGCTAAATGAAGTCGGATAAAAAAGTAGTTTAAAATATAAAAGTAAGTAATGCAAGAATGCGTGTTTGTGTTTTCCTCTTGATGTAGATAATTATATACCACAAAAGTCTAAGGACTACATCAAAAACTTTACTTTTATTTTTGAGACAAAAAAAACTTTTATTATTTATTTTTCTATTAGAAAATAGTATTAAAAATTAAACTCAAGTAAAAATTCATTAAAATATATTAATTAACTAAAAAGAAAACTTTAAGTAAAATTAAAATAAGGATATCTTTGTTCTTACAAAAGTCTGCGTACGATTAGATAACATGATATTCTACTTGTCACTCAATAACTAGTTGGTCCTGCTTTTAACTTTACCACTTCCTTTAGCCTCTTAGGCATTGAGTAAGCCAGCTTCCTCGTTAGTACTGGAGACCTTCTTCCATTCATTCGTCAAAACTTATTTTAGCTCCTGCAGAGATGACGGTCTTCGTTTTGCACCTGCCTCTTTAAATACGCTCATAAATGTTCAATAACGTTAAGGTCAGGAAATTGAGGTGAATGTTCACACTTTGACCACTGTCTTACTACTAAAGAAGAATGTTTAGGGTCATCGTCATGCATAAATGTGTAGGTTGTATCTATATGCAGCTACGTGACGCTTGAAAGAAATTCATTTTTAAAAATATCTAAATACATGCGCACATTCATTATTCCATCTAAGAACTTCAACTTCCCTACACCATTTGCAGATATACACCACCATACTATGACAGATCCACTTCCGTGTTTAACAGCAGCTCTTTTAAATTTTAAAAAGCCAAAGCAGAATTAGGTTTTCTCCAGAACTTACATATACCATCACTTCCGATAACATTGAATTTACTTTCATCCGTAAAAATAACTCGTTCCCAGAAGCTTGCATCATTTATATGTATATCTTGGTGCATACTCGAACCTCTTTCCTATTAACCTAACACATGGCTTTTTTCTAGCAACGTGTGAACGAAAATCGATTCTTTTAAGACAACGCGGATGGTTTCTCCATAAATATCAATCGCATTGTATTTTAATACCTCTTTGGATAACTTTACCGCACTTCACTTGGGATTTTGAGTAATTCTTCTTACTAGCACTCTTTCGGTTCGTTCATCTATCTTTTTGGGACCTCCACATCTCGAAGCACTTGCGTATGTAGCGGTTGCTTTATAACTTATGTAGTCATACAAATTTTGCAATGATTTTTTTTTTCATATATCCTAAATACTTTTCTAGAAATGTCTAAATAGAATACATATCTGTGATTTATTAACTTTAAAATGCGGTAGGTCCCATCCCGTAATCTATCTTGTCCACAACTTCCAAAACTCCTCTTCATACTCTTTTATACGAGTGTATAGAGTATTTAAATATGTCCCAAATACGAGAACATATTTACAGATTTGTCCTAAATACGAAAACATATTTGTAAATATGTCACAAATATTAATAACATATTGCAAATATGTTTTGACGTAAGTTGTTACGTCGAAACATATTAAGCTCGGCATATTTATCTTCACTCAATTATTACTAGGTACGAAAAAGTATTCCGAATAACTTAATTTATTTAATAAAGCTATGTTTATAAAGGATTTTTTTTTTACCAGATTTTGTTTACTTTTTTAAGTTTTTCCTGCTTTATTAAATAAGCTCTTAAATATTAAATACCTACTCGATATATGTCATATTAAATATAAAAATTGAACAAAAAAGATGTTTATAGGGTTTGGAGCTGACCTTTAGTTTTGGAGTTACGGGCCTCCAAAGTTTGTATGTACAGTATGGCATATATCTAGTATTTTGTGGTGAAATGAGGCAATATGGGTATCATTGGAAAGTTAAATTCAATATATTTTTTATATTATTTTATTATCGACCGGGCGCAGGAATTTTCTCCTCTATGGTATGACCAACACCGTCTTCGCTTACTAAAGATTTTCTGCAAGGCCGGCTTCTGGCCAAGCAAAAGGATTTTCTCCTCTATAGTATGACCAACACTGGCTTCGCTTACTAAAGATTTTCTGAATAGCCAACCTTTGACAGAGCGCAAGGATTTTCTCCTCTATGATATGACACACACTGGCTTCGCTTAAATAAAGATTTTCTGCTAAATCTTTTTTCGTATAATAATGCCAGTAAACTTGATTTATTTGATATAGAAGTTATGTTTGTATTAAAAAAAATCTTTTTTATCGTTTCCTGCTTTTTTATATATTTTCATTTTTAATTGAATAGATATTAAAATTACCTTTCCAACGATACCCATACTGCCTTAGTCCACCACAAAATTCTCTATATATACTGTACATACAAACTTTGGAGGCCCGTAACTCCGAAACAAAGGGTCAGCCCCAAATATTCCATTACACATTTTTTGCTTAAAATTAAATTTTACAACCTGTAGACAACTTTTTTAATTTTTCAGCTGCGTCCGTTAACTAGATGTAAGCCTTGCATTTTGCACCCTGTAGGCAAATTTTCTTATTTTTGTGCGGCGCCCGTAAATTTAATTTTACACCCTATCGACGTGTTTAATTTTTAAACTGCGTCCGTAAACTTGATTTGTTCAAATATACCTAATAACTTAATTTGTTTAGTGCTATTGCACTTTACACTACGTAAAAAAAAAATTTTTGGAGCGGTGCCCGTAAACTAGATTTAAGCCATGAATTAAATTTCTTAACCAAGAAGTAAGTAATATAGAATACAACTCAGCTTAGATTTGTAAAAAATTTTGGAACAAATCTAGTTTACGGGCACCGCTCCTAAATAAAAAAAGGTTGCCTGCGAGGTGCAAAATGCAATTAAGCAAAAAATGTTAAGTGAAAAAATTGGCGGCAACCCTTAGTTTCGGAGTTACGGACTTCCAAAGTTTTTGTATCTAATAGGGCATATATCGAGTATTCGATGGTACAATGGGTCAATATGGGTATCATTGGAAAGGGAATTAAGGGGCCTATTTAATGAAGCAGGAAAAATTAAAAAATCTGGTGAGAAAAAAACATTTTTTTTACAAGATAAATTAAGTTATTCGGAATACTTCATGAAAAAAGTTTTATAAAGGTGAAAAATTTAATTTTAACTAAAAAATGTTAACAGGTAATATTTGGGGGAAACCCTTTGTTTGCGCAAAGATTTTCTCCACTATGGTATTATCAACAGTAGCTTCGCTGTCTTAAGGGTTCCTGCGTATGGTATAACCAACAGCGGCTACCTTTCTAAAGGTGTCCTGCGGAGCCGGCCTTAGGCCGGGCGCAAAGGTTTTCTACTATATGGTATAAACAACAGCGGATTCGATTTCTAAAGGTTTCCTGTGTTGACGGCCTTCGGCCGGACGAAAGAATTTTCTCCTCTATGGTATCACCAACAACGGCTTCAATTTCTAAAGGTGTCCAGTGTAGCCGGCCTTCGGCCGGACGAAAGGGTTTTCTCCTCTATGGTATAACCGACAGCGACTTTGTTTTCTAAAGGTTTCCTGCGTACTCAATATATTAAAATCATCGTGAAACACCATAGCATTCGAAGAATACAGTACTTTTCGTTTATGGTCCATTCCGCTTAAATGCCAAAAACGAAAGTAAGCCAAAACAGTCCTATTCACTTGCAGATTTTTTCGTATTTCATACAAATTATTTGTTCTAAAGTCCACTTCGCCTATAGTTCATTTTCGTTTAAGGACCAAATTTTCTTTGTATGCATAGCTAATATTGTATAGAAAAAAACTTTCATATAGTCCACCCTGTTTTTTTAATACCTTTTTTAAACAAACTGGCAACCTGTTTTATTTAGACTTCTGGCAACTTTTTATTACAATAAGCTTTTAAAGCATTTGAATTACAATAAATAATAATATGTAAAGGTTTTTGTTTAAACTATTGATTTTATTTAAATCAATATTTGCTTATATTTTAAATAAACTTTTATTTTGTTAAAAAAAAGTGGTTTTAGTGAAGAAAATGCATACTTTCGCTTATAGTCCACAAAAATTGTGCAACTGTAGTTGTGGACTATAAGCGAAAACTACTGTAATTCTAATCACCTTTCCAATGCTACCCATATTGTCTCATTCCACCATAAACTACTCGTTATATACATTATACGTAAAAACTTTCGAGATTCGTAACTCGGAAACAAAGGGTTTCCCCAGATATTACCTGTTTACATTTTTTATTTAAAATTACATTTTACACATTTATTAAACTTTAAGGGTGTGAAGATATCTCCGTCAGTTAGCTTCGTTTTTGACAACCCTGTTATAGTTTACATATGTCTCACTCAACAAATGTTAAGTTAACAGAATTGAATTATTTCAACATTTCCTTCTGAAAATTAAAAAAATTATACACTTCTGAAATCTACAATGCCTTGGCTGTTGCCCCCTGTAGTCCGCTAAGCCGCACCTTTTCATTTTTGATCTATTTTTAGGAATTTGAAAAATGTCCATATGGGGAAATGCGTAATTTAAAATTTTTCTAAATTCTATTACTAAAAACCTATACAAATTCTGAATATAACCTATACACTTCTGAAACCTACAATGCCTTGGCTTTCGCCCGCTGTAGTCCGCTAAGCCGCACCTTTTCATTTTTGACCCATTTTTAGGAATTTGAAAAATGTCCATATGGGGAAATGCGTAAATTCACATTTTTCTTAATTCTATTATTAAAAACTATACAAATTCTGAATATAACCTATACACTTCTGAAATCTACAATGCCTTGGCTTTCGCCACCTGTAGTCCGCTAAGCCGCACCTTTTCATTTTTGACCCATTTTTAGGAATTTGAAAAATGTCCATATGGGGAAATTCGTAATTTCACATTTTTCTAAATTCTATTACTAAAAACCTATACAAATTTTGAATATAACCTATACACTTCTGAAATCTACAATGCCTTGGCTTCGCCCCCTGTAGTCCGCTAAGCCGCACCTTTTCATTTTTGCCCATTTTTGGACATTTGATAATTGCCTGTATTAAGAAAGAAAAAAAAATCATGAGTTCTTCGACTTGATTTTATAAATTTTTATATTTTGACTTTTTATGTTTTGCTATAAATAAATAAAATTAAATTTTTAATAAATTTACACACTTTTTATATATTTTTTTTTAATTTTTACAAGGAAATGTTAAAATAATTCAATTCTGTTAACTTAACATTTTTTGAGTGAGAGGTAGGTAAACTATAACAGGTTTATCAAAAACCAAGCTGATGGAGCTATCTTCACACTCTTTTAAACTTTTTACATGAAGTATTCTGAAAAACTTAATTTATTTTGTAAAGGAAAAATTTTTCCTTACCAGATTTTTGATTTTTTTTTTTTAATTATCCTGCTTCAATAAGTAGGCTCTTAAATTCCCTTTCCAATGATACCCATTTTGTCCCATTCCGCCATCGACTACTGATATATGCCATGTTATATATATAAAGGAACAAATCTAGTTTACGGGCACCGCTCCAAAATAAAAAAAGTTGCCTACGGGGTGTAAAATGCAATTTTAAACAAAAAATGTTAAGTGAAAAAATTGGCGGCAACCCTTAGTTTCGGAGTTACGGACCTCCGAAGATTTTGTACCTAATAGGGCATATGTTGAGCATTCGATGGTATAATGGGACAATATGGGTATCATTTGAAAGGGAATTCAAGGGCCTTTTCAATTAAATAGGAAAAATGTAAAAATAAAATAAAGAAATCAGGTAAGGCTCCAAAAAAGAATTTTTCTATATAAATATAACTTTGCTAAAATCTTTAATTTAATAGGAATATTTTCTCCTCTATGGTATAACCAACAGCGGCTTCGGTTTCTAAAGGTTTCTTGCATAGACGGCCTTCGGACAGGCGCAAAGATTTTCTCCTCTATGGTATAACCAACAGCGGCTTCGCTTTCTAAAGGTTTCCTGCGTAGCCGGTCTTCGGCCGGGCGAAAGGGTTTTCTGCTCTATGGTATAACCACCAGCGGCTTCGCTTTCTAAAGGTTTCCTGCGTTTCAAATATATTAAAATCATGGGGAAACACCATAGCATTCGAAAAATAATTCTAATCACCTTTCCAATGCCACCCATATTGTCTCATTCCACCATAAAATACTCGTTTTAGACCACATTATTCATAAAAACTTTCGAGGTTCATAACTAGGAAACAAAGGGTCTCCCCAGATATTACCTGTTGACATTTTTTACTTAAAATTACATTTTACACCTTTATAAAACTTTTTTAATGAAGTATTCCGAATAACTTAATTTATTTTGTAAAAAAAAATATTTTTCCTTACCAGATTTTTTAATTTATTTTTTTTTTTTAATTTTTCCCTGCTTTAATAAATAGGCTCTTAAATTCCCTTTCCAATGATATCCATATTGTCCCATTCCGCCATCGACTACTCGATATATGCCCTATTAGATACAAAAACTTCGGAGGGCCGTAACTTCGAAACTAAGGGTTGCCGCCAAATGTTCCACTTCACATTTTTTGCTTAAAATTGCATTTTTCACCCTGTAGGCAACTTTTTTTTTTTGGAGCGGTGCCCGTAAACTAGATTTAAGCCCTTAAATAAAGAGACGAGTCAACTCATTTCGAAAAGCTGTGATAAATAAAGGGTAAAAACAAAGTTACAGTTTTAAAACTCTCAAAATAAGATTCTTTAATATTTAATTTAATATTTACGTTTTATGAACACATATATGCATACGTCCATACATATGTATATATTTACATTGATTTATATGTAAAAACCCAATATGTACTCATATGACTCACTAAAAATTTATGCTTAGATGATATTATTACGAACCTCCGAAGTTTTTGTAGCTAATAGGGCGTATATTGAGCATTCGATGGTATAATGGGATAATATGGGTATCATTTGAAAGGGAATTCAAGGGCCTTTTCAATTAAATAGGAAAAATTTAAAAATAAAATAAAGAAATCAGGTAAGGCTCCAAAAACGATTTTTCTATATAAATATAACTTTGCTAAAATCTTTAATTTGATAGGAATATTTTCTTCTCTATGGTATAACCAACAGCGGCTTCGCTTTCCAAAGATTTCCTGCGAAGCCGGCCTTCGGGCGGGCGCAAAGATTTTCTCCTCTATGGTATAACCAACAGCGGCTTCGCTTTCTAAAGGTTTCTTGCATAGACGACCTTCGGCCGGGCGCAAAGATTTTCTCCTCTATGGTATACCCAACAGCGGCTTCGCTTTCTAAAGGTTTCCTGCGTAGCCGGTCTTCGGCCGGGCGAAAGGATTTTCAGCTCTATGGTATAACCACCAGCGGCTTCGCTTTCTAAAGGTTTCCTGCGTTTCAAATATATTAAAATCATGGGGAAACACCATAGCATTCGAAAAATAATTCTAATCACCTTTCCAATGCCACCCATATTGTCTCATTCCACCATAAAATACTCGTTTTAGACCACATTATTCATAAAAACTTTCGAGGTTCATAACTAGGAAACAAAGGGTTTCCCCAGATATTACCTGTTGACATTTTTTACTTAAAATTACATTTCACACCTTTATAAAACTTTTTTAATGAAGTATTCCGAATAACTTAATTTATTTTGTAAAAGAAACATTTTTCCTTACCAGAATTTTTAATTAAATTTTTTTTTTTTTAATTTTTCCTTCTTCAATAAATAGGCTCTTTAATTACCTTTCCAATGACACCTATATTGTCCCATTCCGCCATCGACTACTCGATATATGCCCTATTAGATACAAAAACTTCGGAGGGCCGTAACTCCGAAACTAAGGTTTGCCGCCAAATTTTTCACTTTACATTTTTTGCTTAAAATTGCATTTTGACCCTATAGATAACTTTTTTCATTTTGGAGCGGTGCTCGTAAACTAGATTTAAGCCAAAATTATATTTTGCACCCTTTAAAGAACTGTTTTTATTTTAGAGGGGTGCCCGTAAACTAGATTTAAGCCAAAATTTTATTGCGGTTCAATACTTTGTTAGTGCTCTTAATTGAAAAATAATTCTTTGTGTAGTTTGATATTTTATAATTTCCAAGCAACTTGTTTTTTTTAACCATTTGTTACAATTCTTATTCACAAATGCATATTTATATTATTTTTGGTGCAATGCTTTTCAAAAATAAATTACACCACACTTTTTTATTGCATTTAATATACACATAATAAGTTTATAATAGTAACTCTTTTGTTATAACTCCAAAAGATTTACGTTTTATGAACACATATATGCATACGTCCATACATATGTATATATTTACATTGATTTATATGTAAAAACCCAATATGTACTCATATGACTCACTAAAAATTTATGCTTAGATGATATTATTTTTTTTTAAATATAATTTTTCACAACTTTATGTTTTTTTCTTTAATTCAATAGTTTACTTCAATCAAATTTATAGCTATGTAAAAAATACAACACATCTTTCAATAATAATACCATTGCGAATCACTTAATAAAGGCAGCGCCCAAGGCGAATTAATAACAGGTATACTCACGGCGAAAATGAATACACCACTTAGAAAGAAATATGTATAATTTGTTTTCTAAAAATTTTCTTCGTCTGTCAAAAAAGAAAGAGAATATAACTTTTGACATTGGCAGCGCCGGCGAATTCATTATTTTTTGTTGGTATGCACCACTGTCAAACTCCAATCAAGGCGAATTGATAACCAGGTGGTATAATCAGCATGAAGTACTGTTCGATATAACGTCAAAGTTTTGTTTTTTTTTTTCAATCCTGTTTATTTTTTGTTTCTTGTGTGTTTTATTTGTTATATATAAACATACACTCTAGTTCAAATGATTAGCACCAATTAAATTTTTGTTTCAGTAGGACATATGTCCTACTAATTAATTTTACTTCCATCGGAAAAGGAATTTTTTAAGACTCCAAAAGTAACAACGAAATTACAAGTACTGTTGTCATACCTTCAGGTGAAGACCGTCGTCACTGGATGTTTATTTAATACGATTTGCGAGCGCTTTCGATGTAAAGACATCATTTTCAAGCCGCGTTTTGATTAGTACTGGTTAGATGGTGTAAGGTGTTTGTTGCATAGATAGTGGTGGATTCAGGTAGTTTTGTCGGTTAGGATGGTGTCTATTTAAACATGGTATTATGCAGGTAGATTGCCTGATATCTGTCATGTTTATTGAAGGTATATAATTTTAATATGTCAGTCTTTTACTATTGGGTAGGTAAGTGTGACCATCTGTGGGTGTTTTGCGTTTGTAAGTTTGATTTAATAATTTAAGTGGTGTAAAAATTGTGTCAGAGGTTGTATTTACCTGTTCGTTAATAATATCTCTGTTAAACGTTCGTGTTTTGTAAATTTCCATGTTTTCTAGAATGTCCAGTCTTCGTCCTTTTTTACTAGGATGTATTAACGTCATACATTCATCTATTTCCCTTGGCTCGTGTTCATGTGTGTTAAGGTGTATTGCGAAGTTAGAGTCTTCTTTTTTCCGTTTATATGATCGTATGTGTTCTGTGAACCTTGTTTTAAATGTTTGTCCTATGTATGTATGGTTGCAGGTGCAAGTAAGTCTGTATACTCCGCTGGTGTTAAATTTATCGGTTATTTCTGTTGATGTCTTGAGATTGTTTCGTAGAGTGTTGCTCGTCTTTAGTGCTGTCTGTAAACCTTCTTTCTGAAAAAGGTTAGTTAATCTATATATTTCTGGTCCTGTGTAAGTAAAAATGTGTCGTGGTGTTGTATCGATTGTCTTCTTGTTTTCTTTCTTCTTGTTTTTAGTGTTGTATTGTCTAAGTAGTTTGTCGATAGTAGTGCAGTTGTAACCGTTATTTTTAGCTATAGTGTAAATTGTGTAGAGTTCTTTGTTATATTTGTCTGAAGAAAGTGGGACTGTCTTAAGTCTGTTAATCATATGTCTAAATGCTGCGAGTTTATGTTGGGTGGGATGGTTTGAGGAACTGTGGATAGTTATGTCTGTTGTGGTTGGCTTTCTGTATATGTCAAAGTTTAATGAGTCAATTCCTCGTGTTATTGTTATGTCAAGATAATGTAAAGTTCCGTCTTTCTCTTTTTCCATTGTGTATGTGATTTTATCATGTATTGTGTTTAAATCCGTTGGAATTACTTCTTCGTTGTCCCTTTCTAGGATGCATATTATGTCGTCTACGTATCTGTAATAATGAGTTATTTTATGTTTTTCCATTAGGGTTTTAACGTGTAGTTGTTCTAAATGTTGCATAAATATCTCTGTAAAAATTGCGGATGTCGGGTTTCCCATGCCGAGTCCATCAGGTAATTTATAAAAGTTATTGTTAAATCTAAAGTTGTTTTGCTTTAGTATCGTTTGCAATATCCATTATTTCGTTAATATATTGATTGTCGTATAAGTTGAAAAGTATGTATATAGTGCTTTTATATATGTATATAGCTGCTTTTAGCTTAACCACTATGGAAGAAGCCCAACAGTGGTTTAAGCACATGTTTATAGTATTGCTTACACCATTTAAGTCACCAAAGTTTGAAAGAAGTATTGAAATATTACGTCAATGCTTAATAGAAGTTGATGAGGAAAATAAAGGGAAAGAATACAATCTTCCAGATAACGATCAAAATCTTTTCTTGGAATCAATTGCATTTAACAGCCCATTTCGAAAAATGTTCCTTTCAATTTTTAATGAAATTGAAAATGATATTAAACAAATAAATAAGGGACATGATTTAAATCCATATCGAAATGATGAAATATGTTTGTTTATACTAAACAAATATTGCCCTTTTATTGTTCTCTGGACTAATATTATGGGTATTCGTGTTGATTCATCTGGGGAGCATGTAAGTAATGCCCCTGTTGAATTCGCTTTCTATTTACAAAAGCATATTATATTACCTAAAAAATCAGTACGAGCTGATGTATTTGTAAAAGTTATGAGAATGGACTACCTTAGTCCACTGAAGGAATTGCGGTACAAATATAAAATGTTTGGGTTAATATCCGAGAAAATTGAGGATATACTTTACCTCAAGTTTAAATAACTTAAATGAAGAAGTTACTAGTACAAGATTAAAAAAAGAACACTGTTATGTTACTTCAACACCCATCAACAAAGAAGTTGATGATCTTGATATAGTAGAAAAGGACCACAGTTATTCACAAAATAGCTCAAATATTGAACCTGTCGAAGAATGGAAAAAAAAGACTTTAAAAAGCAAAAGGTAGTTCGACCTAAAGTGATGTTTGCTTCAAAAGCAAGCAAAAAAATTTCAAAAAGTAAAAAAATAGAGAATAAAATAATTAAACAAGATAAATTTTATCTGTTTAAATTTGATTTATTATATACTGAAATTAATAATATAAATAATCCAATCGAAGTTGGTTTTATGGATTATTTAGAAACTTCAGACTGGAATTCATTAAAAAATAGAAATTGGTTAATTAACTTTTTACTAGATTCTTGCCTTTTAGCAATTCTAAATCCCAATCGAATGAAATAAATGTTGAAACAATAAGCATTTTTATTCAAAATCAAGCGGAATTGTTATTTGTTCCAATTTTGAGTTTAGCCCATTTTACTTTATGTATGCTTAAGTTAGGTACTTATGAGTTTATATATGTTAATTCTTTAAAAGATTTTAGTGTTAGAAAAAGAGTTTAGATCTCTTGATAGCCAAGTTAAAAAGTAATAAAAATTCGTGGACATATAGAGAAATAACTGAAAGGGAAATGCAAGACGATGGTTCAAATTGCGGAATTTTTGTTTTAATGTATGCATTAAAAATAATTCAAAACAAACCGTTAACAAATTTGTGGAATCCTAAAGATTTCCGAAAGAAAATGAGAATATTGTTGCTTAAGCATCAGGGTGACAGATCAAGATTTTGTTGTCATTGTGGTAATCTTAAAAAGACTAATGGTATTTATATTTATATGTGAAGACTGCAATTTCTATATTTGTCAAATTTGTACAGTAAACCATCGTTCAATTGGTTCAAAAGCTTGTAAAGTTATTGAACAAAATATACTATCTATATAAATTTTAGATGCATTCAAACATTCTGTCAAAGATCTTTGTTGACGGAAGTCTTTTATAAAATAAACTTTATTGTAAAACTGTGATATAATATATATATAACTATATAATTTAAGTACAAAATGAATGGTATGTAGGCCTAATGGGGAAGCCAGCCATAAAAAATAATTGGCAACGCACATCGCATGGTACCTCCTGGGTTGTATGGAAAACTATGCAAATGTTTTTTTTTATATTTTTTATAAAAATTTCGGTTTTTTCTTAAGACAAAAAACATGTAAGAATTCTATACAAGAAATAGACTTTAAGTTCATTAAAATAGGAAATGTATTTACATTAGTAATTTAAAAACTAGTTTTATGTTATACCTAGCTTCAAAAACCATTACCTTGTGTAATTAAAACCTTCTGTCGATTAATGGCTTTTGCGCTGTAGTCGATTATGGTTTCAGTTTTTTAACCGTAGCAGGCAATAATAAATTCTAAACAATAAATTTAAGAATTAAACTCCCAAAATGCAGTGACTTTTGAAAACAAAATGCATATATGCCGCACTGAATTTATTTGAAATAAATTTTTAACATTTTTAACGTTAATAGCAACAACTAATAAAATTTTTTAAATAATAGTAAAACAGTAAAATTATTAATAATAAAATAATTCAATACATTAAAGCATTAGCACAGATGAATAACCAGATAACTCACTAGTGACGTTTAAAAAAGTGTGTTATCATATTTTCCTCCAGCTTTCGTTTAAGTGAATAAAAAAATATTCAAAAACGCTGAAAGCAATGAGTTGGAAGAAACCGCTACACATACCTATTGCAAACATATGTTTTTATTTAATCAAACAAAAAATGTATCACAAAGTTGTGGTAAAAATTTAGTTTTTTAAGAAAAATTAAAAAAATTATAAATATCAGTGAAAGAAATTTATAAAAATTATTATAAAATGTTTTTATAATGTTACAGTGTATAAGAACAACTAAAAAAATAATGTTTTCCCTTATAATTTCAGGTTGTACTACAATTTCATTAAAGGCTCCGCAAACAAAAGTCAAAACAGCTTGCGTGGTTTTATTGGTAAGTAAAAAAATTGGCCATTAAACGTTTTTATACCAAATTTATTGTATTTTAGGATTTGGTTTTTGCCGAAGTACAGCAACAAAGAATATAATGTATATTTCTGTGGAACCGGTGAGACTGCCAATATTAAGGTGGAAGACCTCTTTCTGTTGAAAACAAAGAAACATTCGCCACAGACAAAAATATGAAACGGAATAATTTTCGAGAGGCCATTGATCAAATAGATGCTGCAGCCAATGGCGAAGATTCAGCGCCTATTGATTTTCCAAATGTAGCGTCTAAAGGTATAGATATTTCTTAAGCTGAAGAAGCTTTGGAAAGTACTGTGGATGAAAGTGTATCAGTAATACTACGGTTTACGAACCGCAGGTAATGGATATAAAGGAAGAAAGTGTTAAAAAGGTTAACGAAGCTATTGGGGAAAGATAAAAACAGATGTCGTCTCGTCTGTCCCACTTGGTACAGATCTAACAGAACCTGTTAGTCGAAGTGGACGGAAAATAAAAGTGAAACGTTACATTGATGATGTTGGTGATTCGTCAAACTCGATGAATGCCCCACCAGCAAAGAAAAAAGTTACGCCAGAAGGTAAGTTAGTTATAATATTCTAGGTTACTGCAGCAAAACTAATATTTGTGTTTTTATATTTTTTAAGGTATATGAACTCCAGAACCTAAAGCAAAAACGGCCAAGAAAATCTAGAACAATGCCAATATAAAACCAATGGCGACCGTTACACCCACTGTAACCCACTGATCTATTAAACTTGATTCAAAATACAACAATTTTTTGTGAGAAATCAATTTCAAACCATACTTTCTCCGACAACATATACATATGCTTTAGCCACTAAATTTACAGATTCCAAAGATGTGAATAAAAGTGAAAGTTTTAATCAATAAAAATAATACTTACTTTTGTATTTCAAAAATCTTATATAAAGAAAAAACATACAATTTTTGTTATAATATTTTTTAACTTTAATGATAGCTTTTACGGTTTTTATTTAAGTATATAATAAAAAAAGAAACAATTTATAATAAGCAAAATTTTATGTTTTATTTCAGCAGTTTTAAAATAATTTCAGCAATTATTGATTTCCATCTCAGGGCAATTAGCAATGCATCGCTACAATCTCTGTTAAAATATAAAAAAGAAAATTTATGTACCTTTATTTTAATAAACATAATTTCATCGATCTACTTCCAGTTTTTAGTAATTAAAAACAAAAAATATTTGAAGACGTACGATCGAAGAAGAGTACGATCTTATTTAATTATTTATTTATATTTCACAAAAATATACAAAGCCCTTAAGGGCCAATCAATACATATTACAGAGACATTGACCGAGTAAATTATAAAATAAAAACTATATAAACTAAAGCCATAGGGTTTTTATTAAATAAAAAAAATGCAACTAATAGCTAGAACATATTGGCTCCCTAGCCAAATACTTAATAAGAAAATAAAACTAATATAAATAGACTACTGAATTTGCTGCACTAATTCTGCTTGTTGAATTATATTGGAGCTTTCATATTCTTGTACAACAATTATTATTCTTTCTGTATTTTCAATTAAATTTATACTTTCACTATTTTGTTAAATCTTTTTTTAGTCATTTTGCACTTGTTTTCTTATCTGTTTAAAACACTTATTAACACACGCACTTTTTTTTTAAATCCCTTAAATTTTTCTGATTGGGAGAAACACTGTAATGTGTATATGTTTGGTAAGATAAAATCTCATCAAACATACAATTCCAATTATCTAGGAATCAAACTAAATTAAATAAGATTTTGTACATTGAAAAGGAACACAGTTCCTCTAATGTACAAAACCTGCCGCAAGCATGTCACTAATGAAACTTATATACAAACTTACTTGGCCGGATTTTTCGGGAACTGGTGCAGCTTCTCTCCTTCGGCACAACCCATTATGCAACGGCGACTCCTGAAAGAAACCAGATAATTTCATTAAAATCTAATTTACATTAAAAACAACTTTGTTAAACTTACATCTTTTGTTAGATTTTTTGCTTTGTTGTGGTTGATTTTTCAACCCTTATTTGCTATGATTTTGAGACAAAAAAACACACACAAAAATATTCAAATAAAATTAATAACTTTAATTTTAGATTTATTATCAACATTAAAATGATTTAATCACTTTAATTATTGATAAATTATAACACTTTAAACAAACTCACAATATCTTGACCACAGAATCTTGACAATTTTTGTAAATAAATAAAATGTCAAATTCCAGCTATAATCAGAAAGAGGTAGCAATATTAAAAAAGCATGAACTGTTACTATCCCTCTCTAACGAAAGCTGGAATCTGGCCACACTGAATTTTTCGTTTCGGATCTGGTTATTCATCTGTGGTCTGGACCACAGATAAATAACCAGATTACTCACTAGTGACGTTTAAAAAAGCGTGTTATCATATTTTCTTCCAGCTTTCGTTTAAGTGAATAAAAAAATATTCAAAAACGCTGAAAGCAATGAGTTGGAAGAAACCGCTACACATACCTATTGCAAACATATGTTTTTATTTAATCAAACAAAAAATGTATAACAAAGTTGTGGTAAAAATTTAGTTTTTTAAGATAAATTAAATAAAATGATAAATATTAGTGAAAGAAATTTATAAAAATTAATATAAAATGTTTTTATAATGTTAAAGTGTTTAAGAACAATTAAAAAATAATGTTTTCAAACTGTATCAACTGCACTTTTAGAATAAAACTCTCCTTATTATATTATATACACCGAAGACGACACAAACCAAATCCACTAAAAAGTCAACAAAATCTAGAGCAAAATCAAGTAAACTAGAAAACAGCAGCAGTGGTAATTCCACTAAAAATGCAACGTGGGAATGCAATGTGGGAACAGCATGATCAGAGTGACGTTGAATTGTCGGGCGATGTTTGTGCGCGTTTATCTGAAGATGCTTCATATAGACTGTGGGAGCTGATCAATGTAAAGGAACATTATTGGTCAAATTAAGAAACTAAAATACTTTAAAAAAGTTTTACGTGATTCAGACGTTCCACCATGTTTAGGTGCCATGGATAGTGATTGGGATCGTATTGATTACGATGGCAGCTATTTCTTTCATTCTAACAAAATCATTGAGCTTCGAGATGAATATCAAAAAGATGTTACTTTTAATATTCCACATGGTGCCGACTTCAAATGTTCATGGCCAATTGAAGAAGAACACCTAGAAAATATAAAAAAATATGCTCCTGCATTTATTTATGGTGAGAGCAAGTAGAAGTACTTAAATTAGTTCTTGTTTATAAATGTTCTTGTTTATAGATGCTATTGGCACCATACGAAAGTATCAAAGTTCAAACATCTGCAAGCTCGGACGAAAAACCAGACGATTTATCTGCCCAAAATCGTTTGAAAATGGAAATTGATAATTTAGAATCAAAGTTTATGGATCAAGCAGACTCGACTGAAAATCATATTGAAACAAGTAATGACAACGACAAATTTAATTTTTTATTAACAAAAAGAAACTAAATCATAAATGTAAATGAAACATATTGTAGATTGTACCTAATTTTAGCATTTTAGCTTTTAAACAAAAAAAAAACAAAATAAAATAAAAAGAATTTTGATCACACTTTATTGCTAATCAGCTGGTTACAAAAAATCTATTTTAACACAAGAATTAACAAAAAATATCACTTTAACTTATCTCTTACTAAAATCTACTTTTAAGTATTTTATAGTTTTAATTACAAAATTATGCAAAAAAAAAACATTAAAAAAACATAATATTTATTAAAAAATCTCTACTTTAATCAATGCAATGAAAATTTTTAATTAAAGGAAAATTTTGAAATTAAATTACAAAATAAAAAATAAACGAAATATGTACAATTCATTTTTATTTAATATTTAATAAAAAAAGAAACAATTTATAATAAGCAAAATTTTATGTTTTATTTCAGCAGTTTTAAAATAATTCCAGCAATTATTGATTTCCATCTCAGGGCAATTAGCAATGCATCGTTACAATCTGTGTTAAAATATAAAAAAGAAGATTTTAATATACCTTTATTTTAATAAACATAATTTCATCGATCTACTTCCAGTTTTCAGTAATTAAAAATAAAAATATTTGAAGACTGGAAGCGTACGATCTTATTCTCTTTTAGACTACTGAATTTCAGCAGTTGATTTTTTTTCGACCTTATCTGGTCTAGATCCGTCATGTTTTGTTAAAAACAGCATCACCTCGTGAAGGGTGTGGCTCTTCACCACGCATGACGGTCTTGAGTAAGGGGAAGCTCTAAATGTTCGCTACACTTACTCCTGGATTATTGTTTGACTTTTTCAAACTATCCTAGATGCCATCCCAGCAAACAACAAACAATTAAATAAGATTTTGTACATTGAAAAGGAACACAGTTCCTCTAATGTACAAAACCTGCCGCAAGCATGTCACTAATGAAACTTATATACAAACTTACTTGGCCGGATTTTTCGGGAACTGGTGCAGCTTCTCTCCTTCGGCACAACCCATTATGCAGCGGCGACTCCTGAAAGAAACCAGATAATTTCATTAAAATCTAGTTTACATTAAAAACAACTTTGTTAAACTTACATCTTTTGTTAGATTTTTTGCTTTGTTGTTGTGGTTGATTTTTCAACCCTTATTTGCTATTTTGAAACAAAAAACACACACAAAAATATTCAAATGAAATTAATAACTTTAGTTTTAGATTTTTTATCAATATTAAAATGATTTAATCACTTTAATTATTGATAAATTATAACACTTTAAACAAACTTACAATATCTTGACCACAGAATCTTGACAATTTTTGTAAATAAATAAAATGTCAAATTCCAGCTATAATCAGAAAGAGGTAGCAATATTAAAAAAGCAAGAACTATTACTATCCCTCTCTAACGAAAGCTGGAATCTGGCCACACTGAATTTTTCGTTTCGGATCTGGTTATTTATCTGTGGTCTGGACTACCGTTTTTTGTACTAGAAACAAAAAAAAAACATCTGGCAGCTCAAACGTTTATTAACACGCAAAAATATGTTTTCATGTTTTCAAATTTATTTATTGAGCAGTAGCGTAGCTGTGGTAAAACATTATACATTTAAGCCAACTGATACAGTTTTTTATTTTTTGTTAACCTTTGAAATGAACCATTTTTGAAATAAAACTATGAAACAACAAAAAAGTGTTTTTAATTTGCCAAAAAAGTAGAATTTGTTTCTTTTCAATAGTAAATTTGTTTAAATGATTTTTTTAGTTGCATAGAGTTGTTGCTAAATAAAATATTATAAAATTATTATAGCTTTGGCGGTGGCATGAGTTATCCCATGCGTCGCTATGAAGAAGATACTAAAACATTGTTGGGTCATCACGCAGAGACAAGATTTCACGATAGTATTATACCATAGTTAATATTGATAGAAGATAATGTAGCCACCTATTATATATGATCAAAGTAATATGGGTATCCAATACTAAAGACAGACAGACACAAGGGATTCTTTGTTTTTATATAAAAATGTTATTTGACTTTTTTTATTATATTTTTTTGTAAAAAAAAAGTCGCTGGTAAGGATCCCAGTAAGAAATGCTTGACAGAAACTAATACTAACACAATCTGTACCAAGGCATATAAATTACCAGGTGGCAGCGTTAGAAAAATTAAAACAACAATACAACAACACCAGGCATTTTTGTTTGTGTAAAATGTATACGCCTGTCACAAACATCTGAGAATTTAAGGCATACATATTTAAAAGTTTGTTTACCTTTTCGTTTACGCACGCAGCTTAAAAATTAAAAAAAAAAGTTAACTACGTGGTGTAAAATTTAATTTTAAGCAAAAAATGTTAGTTTCCGAGTTACGGGCCTCCAAACATTGTAAATACAATATGGAATATATCGAGTATTTTGTGGTGGAATGGAGCAATATGGATATAATTGAAAAGGTAATTTGAATATCTACGCAGAAAACCTTTAGTAATCGAAGCCGATGTTGGTCATACTATAAAGGAGAAAATTCTTGCGCCCGGCCGAAGGCCGTCTACGCAGAGAATCTTTAGTAACCGAAGCCGGTGTTGGTCATACCATAGAGGAGAAAATGTTTACGCCCGGCCGAATGCCGGCTACGCAGAAAATCTTAAGTAAGCGAAGTACAATTATATGGAACATTTAAGCCCGTACCACAGTGTAAATCTGTAAGTTGCTTTCTTTTATTACAAGCTACCAAGAACTTAACAAAGTAATTTATTAAGGCTCCAGGTGGCCATAAACTACATGTGGATTATTGGAAATAAATTGGCCTGGCTCCCGCTGGTGGTGCTGAATGTATTCTTAGTGAAGAGGCTTATCCCGATGTACAATTAGATAATCGTCATATTATGATACGAGGTGAAAATACCTCTAAAATTTAAATAATGCGTTCCGTTGTAATGCAGGCATTTCGATCCCATTATTTTGATCGGGGATATTGTGAAGTAACTCCTTCAACATTGGTTCAAACTCAAGTAGAAGGTGGATCTACTTTGTTTAAATTACAATATTTCAGGTAATCAATGGGACACTCCGTACAGAAGCAAGATTATGTTTAATTTCTATTTTATTTCAATTTCAGCGAAGAGGCTTATCTTACTCAAAGTTCCAAATTATATTTGGAGACATGTTTACCTGCTTTGGGTGCTGTATTTTGTATTGCAGAGTCGAACTAGGCGCCATTTGGCTGGCTGAGTATACGAACATCCAAGCTGAATGCCTCATTATTACTTTCGACGACTTGTTAGATCGTCTTGAAGATCTTGTATGTGATGTGGTTGATCGAGGCCGAATGCTGGCTACGCAGAAAATCTTTAATATTAAAAAATTAAAAATAATTTAATTATTTGAAATATTTTTTCTCTTTTTAAAATATTATTGGTGGTCCTGAAAAGGACCGATTGATTTAATATCTTTCTTTTTCAGTTTGAGACTCTTTTTCTTTGTAATGTTGTTCTGCAGACTTTAAAGCTGCTGTAGTTGTTAGTTCTTTCATGGTGAAAAAACGTAACCCCTGCGGTGGTGTCACAAACTTTAATGTCGCAGGATTTTCAACTGGATACAAGTTGCTTAAAGGCACTTCACTGCAATGCATTGGCACTTCGTTACAATTCATATCTATTTGAATTTCTTTACAATGCATTGGCACTTCACTATAACTTATATTTATTTGTGTTTCACTTTTTTGAATTTTTTCTGGTTCTGGTACTATTGGAAAAGCCTTGGGCATTAAATACAAGCGACTTCCCGCAGTTATAATATCGGCTTCCAAAAAATGGTCAATACATATACGGCTTCTTTTCTTCAACTCTTTTTGGCAAATCTTACTCCACTTTTCTCTTTGTCTTGGATCTTGAGGAATGCCAAAGAAAGTATCACTTCCGGGAACACACTTTTTAGGGCATAAAACACAACGCATTTTAAAACATTAACAATTTTCCGAACTTTTAATACTTTCAACACAAATTATTTGTAATAAAAAACTTGAAAAACTTTTAAAATATTAACAATTTTCCGCACTTTTAAAAAACTTATAAAAATTTTTCACGAAAACGTCACTATAAATTATACAGATTTTTTTATTGTTGTAAAACAAATATTTTTGACGTTTGTATACACAAACAAAAAATGTAGCAAAAAAAATCACCTGCCGTAGCGCTGCCACCTGGTTTAATATGCCTTGATCTGTACGCTAACTGCCATCCCTAAATTACGACGTAAAGCGCAAGATATCTGTCAAAATTTCTCATGTACATACAAAATGTATGAAGCATCCCTAAATAGCACGGCGTCAACGCTTAGCAATTGGAAAATCCAATTTTGACAGCGCGTAAGATAATGCAGTTGCCTGCAAGCTACTGTTGTTTACATATTTTGTTGTAGTATTTAGAGAACGTTACAAAACAGTAATGACATTTTTGCTTTTTTCGGGCTTATATAGCGTTTTTATCACTGTTTTGCATTTCATTTTATAGGGTTTTATTAAAAGTGATAGGTTAACATTACTGTTCACAACAAAACGTTGCGCTTTTATTTAGGTATGCACTTTCAGCGTAAAAGCCATGCGTTATTTTGCGTTGCGTCTTACGCGCTAATTTAGGGATGGCAGTAACACATTTGCAACAATTTTATATTGAACAGCGTTGCCGTAGCTTTTTTGGTACTGAATTGGGATGTATTTTTTTAATAGACAAAATCTTATTTTTCGCTTGAGTTTATAGATAATAATGTAGCAAACTATAAAATACAGCTTACAAAATGTTTTGTAATTAAAATTATGCCAAAGGCCAAAAAAAAACTTTTATTAAATTTGTTGTAAAAAGTTAGCCGGTTTTAAGGAATTTTTGTAAATTTTGAAAGAAAAAATAAGGAAGAGAAATTTCTTGTCAGTTGCAGCGTTGTTTGCCCCAAACAAACAAATCATATGCAAGAGTGAAACAACTAATATATGTTTTATTTCGTGACGTTAAGAAAATTGCGCATTTGTCAAATAATTATAAACTGCAATTTCTATATTTGTCAAACTTGTACAGTAAACCATCGTTCAATTGGTTCAAAAGCTTGTAAAGTTATTGAACAAAATATACTATCTATATAAATTTTAGATGCATTCAAACATTCTGTCAAAGATCTTTGTTGACGGAAGTCTTTTATAAAATAAACTTTATTGTAAAACTGTGATATAATATATATGTAACTATATAATTTAAGTACAAAATGAATGGTATGTAGGCCTAATGGGGAGGCCAGCCATAAAAAATAATTGGCAACGCACATCGCATGGTACCTCCTGGGTTGTATGGAAAACTATGCAAATGTTTTTTTTTATATTTTTTATATAAATTTCGGTTTTTTCTTAAGACAAAAAACATGTAAGAATTCTATACAAGAAATAGACTTTAAGTTCATTAAAATAGGAAATGTATTTACATTAGTAATTTAAAAACTAGTTTTATGTTATACCTAGCTTCAAAAACCATTACCTTGTGTAATTAAAACCTTCTGTCGATTAATGGCTTTTGCGCTGTAGTCGATTATGGTTTCAGTTTTTTAACCGTAGCAGGCAATAATAAATTCTAAACAATAAATTTAAGAATTAAACTCCCAAAATGCAGTGACTTTTGAAAACAAAATGCATATATGCCGCACTGAATTTATTTGAAATAAATTTTTAACATTTTTAACGTTAATAGCAACAACTAATAAAATTTTTTAAATAATAGTAAAACAGTAAAATTATTAATAATAAGATAATTCAATACATTAAAGCATTAGCACAGATGAATAACCAGATAACTCACTAGTGACGTTTAAAAAAGTGTGTTATCATATTTTCCTCCAGCTTTCGTTTAAGTGAATAAAAAAATATTCAAAAACGCTGAAAGCAATGAGTTGGAAGAAACCGCTACACATACCTATTGCAAACATATGTTTTTATTTAATCAAACAAAAAATGTATAACAAAGTTGTGGTAAAAATTTAGTTTTTTAAGAAAAATTAAAAAAATTATAAATATCAGTGAAAGAAATTTATAAAAATTATTATAAAATGTTTTTATAATGTTACAGTGTATAAGAACAACTAAAAAAATAATGTTTTCCCTTATAATTTCAGGTTGTACTACAATTTCATTAAAGGCTCCGCAAACAAAAGTCAAAACAGCTTGCGTGGTTTTATTGGTAAGTAAAAAAATTGGCCATTAAACGTTTTTATACCAAATTTATTGTATTTTAGGATTTGGTTTTTGCCGAAGTACAGCAACAAAAAATATAATGTATATTTCTATGGAACCGGTGAGACTGCCAATATTAAGGTGGAAGACCTCTTTCTGTTGAAAACAAAGAAACATTCGCCACAGACAAAAATATGAAACGGAATAATTTTCGAGAGGCCATTGATCAAATAGATGCTGCAGCCAATGGCGAAGATTCAGCGCCTATTGATTTTCCAAATGTAGCGTCTAAAGGTATAGATATTTCTTAAGCTGAAGAAGCTTTGGAAAGTACTGTGGATGAAAGTGTATCAGTAATACTACGGTTTACGAACCGCAGGTAATGGATATAAAGGAAGAAAGTGTTAAAAAGGTTAACGAAGCTATTGGGGAAAGATAAAAACAGATGTCGTCTCGTCTGTCCCACTTGGTACAGATCTAACAGAACCTGTTAGTCGAAGTGGACGGAAAATAAAAGTGAAACGTTACATTGATGATGTTGGTGATTCGTCAAACTCGATGAATGCCCCACCAGCAAAGAAAAAAGTTACGCCAGAAGGTAAGTTAGTTATAATATTCTAGGTTACTGCAGCAAAACTAATATTTGTGTTTTTATATTTTTTAAGGTATATGAACTCCAGAACCTAAAGCAAAAACGGCCAAGAAAATCTAGAACAATGCCAATATAAAACCAATGGCGACCGTTACACCCACTGTAACCCACTGATCTATTAAACTTGATTCAAAATACAACAATTTTTTGTGAGAAATCAATTTCAAACCATACTTTCTCCGACAACATATACATATGCTTTAGCCACTAAATTTACAGATTCCAAAGATGTGAATAAAAGTGAAAGTTTTAATCAATAAAAATAATACTTACTTTTGTATTTCAAAAATCTTATATAAAGAAAAAACATACAATTTTTGTTATAATATTTTTTAACTTTAATGATAGCTTTTACGGTTTTTATTTAAGTATATAATAAAAAAAAGAAACAATTTATAATAAGCAAAATTTTATGTTTTATTTCAGCAGTTTCAAAATAATTTCAGCAATTATTGATTTCCATCTCAGGGCAATTAGCAATGCATCGCTACAATCTCTGTTAAAATATAAAAAAGAAAATTTATATACCTTTATTTTAATAAACATAATTTCATCGATCTACTTCCACTTTTTAGTAATTAAAAACAAAAAATATTTGAAGACGTACGATCGAAGAAGAGTACGATCTTATTTAATTATTTATTTATATTTCACAAAAATATACAAAGCCCTTAAGGGCCAATCAATACATATTACAGAGAAATTGACCGAGTAAATTATAAAATAAAAACTATATAAACTAAAGCCATAGGGTTTTTATTAAATAAAAAAAATGCAACTAATAGCTAGAACATATTGGCTCCCTAGCCAAATACTTAATAAGAAAATAAAACTAATATAAATAGACTACTGAATTTGCTGCACTAATTCTGCTTGTTGAATTATATTGGAGCTTTCATATTCTTGTACAACAATTATTATTCTTTCTGTATTTTCAATTAAATTTATACTTTCACTATTTTGTTAAATCTTTTTTTAGTCATTTTGCACTTGTTTTCTTATCTGTTTAAAACACTTATTAACACACGCACTTTTTTTTTAAATCCCTTAAATTTTTCTGATTGGGAGAAACACTGTAATATGTATATGTTCGGTAAGATAAAATCTCATCAAACATACAATTCCAATTATCTAGGAATCAAACTAAATTAAATAAGATTTTGTACATTGAAAAGGAACACAGTTCCTCTAACGTACAAAACCTGCCGCAAGCATGTCACTAATGAAACTTATATACAAACTTACTTGGCCGGATTTTTCGGGAACTGGTGCAGCTTCTCTCCTTCGGCACAACCCATTATGCAGCGGCGACTCCTGAAAGAAACCAGATAATTTCATTAAAATCTAATTTACATTAAAAACAACTTTGTTAAACTTACTTCTTTTGTTAGATTTTTTGCTTTGTTGTTGTGGTTGATTTTTCAACCCTTATTTTCTATGATTTTGAGACAAAAAAACACACACAAAAATATTTAAATAAAATTAATAACTTTAATTTTAGATTTATTATCAACATTAAAATGATTTAATCACTTTAATTATTGATAAATAATAACACTTTAAACAAACTCACAATATCTTGACCACAGAATCTTGACAATTTTTGTAAATAAATAAAATATCAAATTCCAGCTATAATCAGAAAGAGGTAGTAATATTAAAAAAACAAGAACTGTTACTATCCCTCTCTAACGAAAGCTGGAATCTGGCCACACTGAATTTTTCGTTTCTGATCTGGTTATTCATCTGTGGCATTAGTATGAGAAATGTTGTCTGGACTACCGTTTTTTGTACTAGAAACAAAAAAAAAAAAACATCTGGCAGCTCAAACGTTTATTAACACGCAAAAATATGTTTTCATGTTTTCAAATTTATTTATTGAGCAGTAGCGTAGCTGTGGTAAAACATTATACATTTAAGCCAACTGATACAGTTTTTTATTTTTTTATAACCTTTGAAATGAACCATTTTTGAAATAAAACTATGAAACAACAAAAAAGTGTTTTTAATTTGCCAAAAAAGTAGAATTTGTTTCTTTTCAATAGTAAATTTGTTTAAATGATTTTTTTAGTTGCATAGAGTTGTTGCTTAATAAAATATTATAAAATTATTATAGCTTTGGCGGTGGCATGAGTTATCCCATGCGTCACTATGAAGAAGATACTAAAACATTGTTGGGTCATCACGCAGAGACAAGATTTCACGATAGTATTATACCATAGTTAATATTGATAGAAGATAATGTAGCCACCTATTATATATGATCAAAGTAATATGGGTATCCAATACTAAAGACAGACAGACACAAGGGATTCTTTGTTTTTATATAAAAATGTTATTTGACTTTTTTCATTATATTTTTTTGTAAAAAAAAGTCGCTGGTAAGGATCCCAGTAAGAAATGCTTGACAGAAACTAATACTAACACAATCTGTACGCTAACACATTTGCAACAATTTTATATTGAACAGCGTTGCCGTTGTAGCGTTTTTGGTACTGAATTGGGATGTATTTTTTTTAATAGACAAAATCTTATTTTTCGCTTGAGTTTATAGATAATAATGTAGCAAACTATAAAATACAGCTTACAAAATGTTTTGTAATTAAAATTATGCCAAAGGCAAAAAAAAAACTTTTATTAAATTAGTTGTAAAAAGTTAGCCGGTTTTAAGGAATTTTTGTAAATTTTGAAAGAAAAAATAAGGAAGAGAAATTTCTTGACAGTTGCAGCGTTGTTTGCCCCAAACAAACAAATCATATGCAAGAGTGAAACAACTAATATATGTTTTATTTCGTGACGTTAAGAAAATTGCGCATTTATCAAATAATTATAAAAGTGGTATGGTGTATTATTAAAAGCATTAATTAAAGAAAAAATAAATAAAAAACAAAGAATTTAAAATAAATTTAAATAAATTTACTAGTTCAATGTGGAATTAGAAAGGTAAGTTGCTGGTAAGACACTGAAACCCAAAACATCACAGGCATGCTGCGGGTATTTAAAACCGGCACAGCCTGTAAAGAGTTAGATTCGAGTTGGAAAAATTTTTAAGTTATATTTTAATGTGTAAAACTGTTCTCTATTTGCTTAATTTTATGCATTCCTCTGATTTTCAGTCAACAACAGTATTTGGTAGAAACACTCAAGATGTGTGCCCCAACATCACTGTCGTCCTAAAGTGATCGGAAATACAAAGGTTATATATAACGTTTAAAAAATTATATTGGTTTAAAATATTTTTCCATTTAAGGCACATCTTCCCTTTCAAGATTAGGTCCAGGGTCAGAAGGAAATCTAAACCCGGTTAGAAAACTTGAGGAAAGTATGTTAGTATAAAATTATAATTTATTTTAAATTTTAAGAAGTTTTGCAATTCGTATTGCCTAAAATTTTTGATGGAGTGCAAGGTGGTCATCATAAAGGTTGAGAAATCCGTCTGTCGGCTGGCTGGGGAGATTTACGACTCAAAACTTGATGAAGTCGTCAGCATGCTCCCTTTGCAGAACCTTCTAGCGGTGGAAGAGTTGGAGAGGAAGTTGGAGGAGTCGAAGCAATGGTAAAGAATTTAAGTTCATGCTTAAAGTATTTTAATAATCTTATATTTATATTGTTTTAAAACATCACATTTACATAGGATTAAGGGGACATCGCAGGATGTCAATTTTTACCGACCACCTACTAGAAAAATATAATTGGGATGGAAGGTGGGATAAGCAAGCCCTCTGAAGGCTCTCTTTGGTTAATAACTCCCTGCGAGGTATGTATTACAGATTACTCAATCAAAAAGTTATTTGTTTATTGCGTATTAAATTATTTATACATAAATGTATATCTTCTTTTACTTTAATGTGTTTTCCAACAGCAAGGAGTGTTTGATTTTGAAAAAAGTGTGAAGAAGTCAGTATAGCGAAGCCACTACAGACTGCAACAAAAAATATTTAAAGAGATAAGAATTAATTATTTTATTATAAATAAAGTCTTTTTTATACTGTAAGATATTATTTAGATAATAAAAAAGAAACTTGTATATTTATTAGAAAATATTAAATATTGTTTTATTAAAAAAAATTCGATTTTTCAAATGTGGGTATATCCATCAATCGTGACGGGTATGTTATGTCTGTGACGGGTATATCCATCAAGTGCGATAAGAACTTCTGGCATCACTACATAGTAAACTGCAGTAGTGTGAGCAGTGCAGATATATGTATTAAATAATGGAAAGATTCATTACTTAGAGGGAGAAGCAAAATCACATGTACACAAAAGTTTCCATCATGTTTTTAATTTGTCCTTTAAGAATGTGATAGAAACTTTGTTCTACGCGATGATGGATATTTCCATCATCAGTGATTGTCATTTGATGGATCAAATGATGGTCACTGTTCTTGTAGGGATGTTTGCTACAGACATCACACGTATACAAATGTTTACATCAAGTTTTTCATTTCCCTTTAAGAATGTGATAGAAACTTTGTTCTTCACAGTGATGGATATTTCCACCATCAGTAATTGTCATTTGATGGATCAAATGATGGTCACTGTTCTTGTAGGGTTGGCCAAATTAACACTACTTTTTTTTGTTGACGTATCATTCGATTTCCACCTCTTTCACCTTAAGATTATTATTATTAGTGTAGGTAAAAATATCGAAGCAGATCGCTTCGCTTATGGGTTTCTATTCTAACCACTTTCGTGCACAGTGATTATACCTAGGTAACCGATTCGCGATTTGAGGCAACCTGACGTGCTACCGTCAGGCTTTATCCATGGAGCAAGTGATTTCAAACTATCGCCCAGTAACTGTCCGCCTTGTTTTTCATCACAGAGTCCCTAGTATTCCTAACATTTGTCCAAGCTTTAGATCCCACATAGCATCCACATCTAATAAACTTCTGTCTGTGGTATAAGTCTTATGCCAGTCAGTGTCGGAAATTCACACACTATGTGCGGTACCGTCTCAGTCTCTTTTAGATACAGTCTACAAATATCATCTCTTATTATACTCATCCTGCTCAGATTATATTTCCATGATCTGTAACTAACGTATTTAGCCAGCTATAGGAACTTGTATTAAAACTGAGTACCTTATTTACATGCCTGCCTTCCATGTTGTGACGATAATGGCTTAATTATTTTAAATCAAATGCTTTAAAAAAACATAAAAATACACAAAGTGTTATAATTGTATATGTTGACTAGTCTTGTTGAAACCAATATCGTTCAATATTAAGGAGCCTTATTTTTTATTAACATAAAAAAGTCCTTCATTTCTTAATTTTTCTCTGTTGGCTATTTGGCACACACTTTAAAACTTTTGTATAAACAATCGAAACATATGCAAAACTATAACAAAATGATGAAAAAAGAACACATTTGTAAAATAAACGTTACATATGTTATAAGTCCTTTAAAATCCTTTAAGAATGCTTCTTTATGGCAACGTGTAGGTTGGGTTTTGTCTCTTTTTTATATTATAATTTAATATTTAAAAAGAAACCGAAAAATATGAAAGAGGTAATTTTAAAAGCCATTTATGAAAATATAAGACAAGCACAAGCCATTTATTTAAACAAAAAAGAAAACTAAAATTTATGAATTTTTCATTAAAAAAAGGACTTTATGAAATCCTTTATAAATACCACTGCTATAGTGTTTTTTTTTTTGTTTTTGCAAAAAGATTTTTAGCGTAACCAAAATTAAAGGAACACAAAACAAGCAGGAAATAATTTTGAACGCACGTTTTAATTTGAGTGGGAATTTTTAAATTGTACCATTCGAAATACAGAACATTTTGGCAGATGAAAAAAGATTTTAGCATATAAAAAAAAGGAATTTAAAAATATAAAACGAATTACTTATGAGAGGGATTAACTTTAAATCAAAAGTAAAGTATTGCTATAATGTATTTGGAAGTTGAAAACTTCAAATTGAACTGTCGGTTTCTCTAAATGCGAACAAACATTTCTTTCGCATATTTATATGTTTGCAGTAAATTTAAAGCTTTAAGCAATGAATAAGTTTCAATAAAAGTAAGATGAAGATCTTCTATTTTATTAACATTACGTACGCCTTGTCTGACCGTCTATAGAATCGTATTAGGTAGATTCTTGAATTTTCACAGAATTTATATTGCTCTAGCCGCTTTAAAAAAAATATTAAAAATTAAAGTGACTTGAGTGAAATTATGTGTGTATGGCAATATGTAGAAAAAATAAAACTTTAAATTAAAGGGTGACCCAATATTGACGTGATTTTCCCTAATAAGGCTTAAGATTTTCAATCGTTGTAGGCAAACATATTGCTTTCACACAAAGTATGTACAAATATGACCATTAGAAAAACAAATTTTAGCATTAAATTTAGAAATTAAAGGGTGCCTGCATAGACGACGAATATGGCCTTCTCTTTTAAATCGTTATTGGCAGACTCCTGAAATTTTTACTAAAGATGTACTGCTTCCTTTGTTATGAGAACAAACACAAAAATTGAAAATTAAATAAAGGGTTATCCCGATAGTAACGTGATGTTCACATGTATGTCAAAGAGTATATGGCTTAGATTGCTTGTGTACCTATACAAAAAACAGCAGATTAGATATTCGCACTTTCAAATCATACCAAAGTTTTGAAAAAGAAAAATAATTTTTATGTAAGTTGGTGTATAGGGTCCGTTGGTACAGATAAAAAGCAGAACATGAGTTCAAACCAAGGGACTTTGAGTTAAGCGGGGTAACAAGTATTGTAAAGCTTTCGATGGATTGGTTAAGGCAACCTACTGTCAATGAAGCTACTTTGGTTAAGGTAGTTAAGGTGCCTATTCGGAAAACAAAAAAATCGTCAAATGTCTGTTTAAAAAATAACAAGTAAGAGTGCTATATTTATCTATTCCAAGTCTTATGTACCCTTCATCATATATGTTAATCAAAAAGTCAAGTATTGGGGTGATAGAAAATTAAGAAATTAGAAATATATAATTTAATATAAAAATATCATCGGCTCTTAATGGGTTAAGTATTTTTTTAAATAGATAAGATCTCTTCAAAAGCTTTTAAATGACAATTGAATCTTTTTATGAAAATTTAAGAGGCCCATAACTCGGAAAATATCGCTCCGTATATTTATTTTCTTGATGGAAATTACATCATTGTTTTAAATGATATGGAAAAGTTAGAAGCAGAAGTGGCGTTTTGCCCGCTGTGTGCCCTAATTTTCTTGAAATCTGAAAAATAGCATTAAAACAACTTTAACTCTATATTAAGCTTTAATTTTGTATTTTTTTCCCAAACTTTAGCTTCCCAAAGCTTATAAAATCAAAATATTCGGTTGGTTGGTAAAAAGAATCAGAAAATAGCCTTCAGCCTTTTCAATATCAATTATTTTACTTTTATGACAATTCATATAGAAAAAACTACGCAGAAGAAATGACTTAAAAGAAAGTATTACATATTCGACCAATACTTAAACAAAGAGACTTTCACTTTCTCTAACTCTAACGAAGCTTTGCACAACTTCCACGACAAAGACACTTTGACAAAAAAAGGGGTGAATAATTTTTATTCTTTTTGATTCTCTCACCCAAACAAACATAAGAACTTACATATTTATAGAAAATACAAAAATCAGTTATACTTATGTGTGTCAATATATTTGAAACGTCCAAAAGAAGAAGCCTTTAAGACCCTCATCTTTTATTTTTGTGATAGAAATTATAAAAACAGCAGCCAGGAGCAAGAAAAATGAGCAAAAAGTTTTATAAGAACAGCAAAAAGCATAGAAAAATACATACAAGAATTTTGTACTTTCATGTTTTGTTCATTCGCCTTGTTGGTGAATAAAGAAAGTGGTAAAAGGATTTGTTTTGTATTTTTGTATGTTTGAAGTTTACGTTTTTTAAACATTTTAGTTTCACCAGGTCGCGGTAATATACCACCCGTATCCTCACTGCGTGGCTTTCATTTACAATTGGTCCCATCCAGGAACAACTCCTAGTTTTCGAGATATAAGCCCATTTGTAATATGAGTGAAATTTGAAAATTTATTTTTTTTAATACTTTGTTCAAGAAAATATGCTCAACAAATATAACCCATATGCCAGATTAGAGCCAATATATGTGACTTTCACCCACAATTGGTCCCATCCAGGAACAACTCCTAGTTTTCGAGATATAAGCCCATTTATAATATGAGTGAAATTTGAAAATTTATTTTTTTTAATACTTTGTTCAAGAAAATATGCTCAACAAATATAACCTATATGCCAGATTGGAGCCAATTTATGTGGCTTTCATTTACAATTGGTCCCATCCAGGAGCAACTCATAGTTTTCGAGATATAAGCCCATTACTAATATGAGTGAAATTTGAAAATTTATTTTTTTTTAATACTTTGTTCAAGAAAATATGCTCAACAAATATAACCTATATGCTTGATTAGAGCAAATATATGTGACTTTCATCCACAAGTGGTCCGATCCAGGAACAACTCCTAGTTTTCGAGATATAAGCCCATTTATAATATGAGTGAAATTTGAAAATTTATTTTTTTTTAATACTTTGTTCAAGAAAATATGCTCAACAAATATAACCTATATGCCAGATTAGAGCCAATATATGTGGCTTTCATCTACAATTGGTCCCATCCAGGAACAACTCCTAGTTTTCGAGATATGAGCCCATTTGTAATATGACTGAAATTTGAACATTTATTTTTTTAATACTTTGTTCAAGAAAATATGCTCAACAAATATAACCTATATGCCAGATTAGAGCCAATATATGTGGCTTTCATTTACAGTTGGTCCCATCCAGCAACAACTCCTAGTTTTCGAGATATAAGCCCATTTGTAATATGAGTGAAATTTGAAAATTTATTTCTTGTAATACTTTGTTCAAGAAAATATGCTCAACAAATATAACCTATATGCCAGATTAGAGCCAATATATATGACTTTCATCCACAATTGGTCCCATCCAGGAACAACTTCTAGTTTTCAGGATATAAGCTCATTTGTAATATGAGTGAAATTTGAAAATTTTTTTTTATACTTTGTTCAAGAAAATATGCTTAACAAATATAACCTATATGCCAGATTAGAGCCAATATATGTGGCTTTCATTTACAATTGGTCCCATTCAGGAACAACTCCTAGTTTTCGAGATATAATTCCATTTGTAATATGAGTGAAATTTGAAAATTTATTTGTTTAAATACTTTGTTCAAGAGAATATGCTCAGCAAATATAACCTATATGCCAGATTAGAGCCAATATATGTGGCTTTCATTTACATTTGGTCCCATCCAGGAACAGCTCCTAGTTTTCGAGATATAAGCCCATTTGTAATATCAGTGAAATTTGAAAATTTATGTTTTTTAATACTTTGTTCAAGAAAATATGCTCAACAAATATAACCTATATGCTAGATTAGAGCCAATATATGTGACTTTCATTCACAATTGGTCCCATCCAGGAACAACTCCTAGTTTTCGAAATATAAGCCCATTTGTAATAAGAGTGAAATTTGAAAATTTATTTTTTTTAATACTTTGTTCAAGAAAATATACTCAACAAATATAATCTATATGCCAGATTAGAGCCAATATACGTGGCTTGTATTTACAATTGGTCGCATCCAGGAACAACTCCTAGGTTTCGAGATATAAGCCCATTTGTAATATGAGTAAAATTTGAAAATATATTTTTTTTAATACTTTGTTCAAGAAAATATGCTCAACAAATAAAACCTATATGCCAGATTAGAACCAATATATGTGGCTTTCATTTACAATTCGTCCCATCCAGGAACAACTCCTAGTTTTCGAGATATAAGCCCATTTGTAATATGAGTGAATTTTGAAAAAAAAAATTTTTAATACTTTATTCAAGAAAATATTCTCAACAAATATAACCTATATGCTAGGTTAGAGCCAATATATGTGACTTTCATCCACAATCGGTCCCATCCAGGAAAAACTCCTAGTTTTCGAGATATAAAAAAAAAATTTTAATACTTTGTTCAAGAAAATATGCTTAACAAATATAACTTATAAATTTCATACATGAATACAAATAACTAGGGTTAAAATAGGGTTTACAGTAAGGTACAATTCCCCTGCTTTGAATTGTACCTTACTGCAGACTACACTACACCTCCCTTTTTATAAAAATGAAAATTTATTAAAATTTTATTACAATATTTTCATTTTAATACATATCATACAATGTGTAGGGATAGCACTATACCTCCCTTTTTATAAAAAGAAAATTCACTTAAATTTTATTACATTATTATTCCTACTATTAATATATGTACATATATATTTTCTATGTTTTTTATGTCTTTCTTATGCGATTCTTGTGTACATTTTTTCTTTTTTTTTTGTCAATTGGTTGTCAATTGTAACACTGACGCCATCTACTCTTGTTACATATATGGACCTTTATAAACGTTCTTAAATTTTTCATATACTACATTATCATTAATACATAATTTTACAGGCTTTGCATGTTTATCGTAAAAGTTTTCGTTTTTTGCTTTGTATATTTCTATAAGATTTTTTGCTATTAATAATAAATATGTGTATTATTTCTTTACTATAATTGTTAATATTATATATCGGATATATTTTGGTATTTGTGTAGTAAAGCAGCGTTGTATTTTTTCCGAAAACTAACTCAAAAGGTGTAAGCTTATTGTCAAAGAAGGTGCTCGGTGAGGTATTATGATAAAAGGTAGAGTACTTGAGATAAGTGTCCCAATCAGATAAGTTTTCACTTATACACGCTCGAATATATTCGCTAAAAACATATGGTTACGTTCTATTGTTCCCAACGTTTGGTAATGCAAACTGGTTGAAAATTTTACGTCAATATTTAATGATTTAAAAAGTTCGGTTAAAAGTGTATTTTTAAGCTCTGTTCCTAAGTCCAACTTTAAAATCTTCATTTTTCCATAGACGAGAATGAAGTTTTCGAATATGGCACGAGCTACAGTTTGTGCCAACTTGTTCGGTATAATAATTGCCACTAGATACTTCGATAGATCGCACATAAGTGTTTATGCGTATTTGGTATCAGAACGAGTTTCTCTATGTTCGACTTCATTTACATTACACTCCGTGCAATTTCTTACAAAAATTGCTATGTTCCTTATCATTTTTTCCAATAGTATTTAGCAGGGACCGAAAATAAGAGTTATTTTTCAATTTTTGAAGAAATAAATCATACATAAATAAACATCGTAGAAAAGTTTTAATTACACCATCATGATTTGTAGGCGAAATGCATCCAACATTTTGCAAGATTTTTAAATTTTTGATTTTTATTTTAACAATCAAAAATAAGAGTTATTTTTGATTTTTATTTTTTTAAATGAAAAATAAGAGTTATTTTTGATTTTTATATTTTTAAATCAAAAATAAAAGTTATTTTTGATTTTTATATTTTTAATTCAAAAATAAGAGCTATTTTTGATTTTTATATTTTTATATCAATAATAAAAGTTATTTTTGATTTTTATATTTTTAAATCAATAATAAAAATCAATTCAAAACTATTATTTATTTGTAATACGTAACAAAGCTTCATAAACATATTACCTATGTCACGAATTTTGAATTGATTTATATTATTGATTAAAAAATATAAAAATCAAAAATAACTTTTATTATTGATATAAAAATATAAAAATCAAAAATAACTCTTATTTTTGATTTAAAAATATAAAAATCAAAAATAACTCTTATTTTTGATTTAAAAATATAAAAATCAAAAATAACTTTTATTTTTGATTTAAAAATATAAAAATCAAAAATAACTCTTATTTTCTATCTAAAAATATAAAAATCAAAAATAACTCTTATTTCTTGATTTTTTTGATAAAAGTCATAAGAGTTACGGTCCCTGGTATTTAGTCTTTATTTTCGTGTACAGTTTCTTTTGACCAGAATGTCCACCAATAATGGGATCATTATAATAGATTTTAATTATTTTTTCCTTCTTACTTTCCTCTGTTATTTTATAATGAGGTATAGTAAGAATAATTTCAAGATTTTTCAATAATCTTATGCCGTGATCTTTTAGTTGTTGAACTGTTACTATTGTAAAATTTGGACATATTTAGGCCCATCTGCTTTATAATTTTGTAGATTGTTAGCTTCAATTTCAAATAATCTAGATTAATTGTTTCGTTAACAATTTTAAATTCAATAGATACCAGTTTTTTAAAATTTTGTATAAACTTATGCGCAATATTCTTTTGTTATCATCATTATCAATTATTTCGATTCTAAATTTGCGGGCGAGAAGATAACCAACTAAATGTAACAAACTAAAATGTTGACTCAATACGAAGAGAATTGCTCTCTTTCTCTTTCTTTATACTGAGAAGCAAAATGAGTGATAACTCATTTTCTTTATGTAGGCTGCCAGACAATAACTTTTTTTATTTAGATAACTATAGTTGCCAGAAAAAAAAAAACAAAGATTGGCTCTGATTTTAGTACATGTATCAACTTGGCATTATTTTATGTCAAGTTAAAAAAAACACTCAAATAAAAGCCAGTTTTAATCTACACTACATATTTTCAAATTTTAATATATTTTTATCTTGTTTTACAGAGTAGGACCATCACTGTATAAGGAAAAAGACGCCGATAAAGGACACCAGCGAAGGTAAGTTTATGTGAAATAATAGTTTAAAGTTATATGTTAAAATTTAAATAAAAATGTTCCTAATCAGTGTTGCCAGAGACTTTTTCGTTTAGTTCGCCTAATGCAGTGTTAAAAATCGTCAAAGTGCTTTTTTTAGATTTTGCTAAAAAAACATATTTATTTAATAAAAAAATTAACAAATCAAAAACAATTTTTGGAACTTTTTTTGTTTAATATTTTTTTTTTTTTTGTAAAAAACTATAGACGATTTTTTAACTTTATTTTTTATTTCGTGCTGTTTTTTCGCTAACCCGCTTTTTTTTATTAACTTTTTATGGATCATACAAAAAGAAGGAAGACTTGCATTTTTTGGACGGTGAGTTCTGTTTTAACGTTAATTTTATTTATTAACTAAGATGGTAACATATTAAATTAATCAATTGTATGTTTATGTTATACAAAATAAGAAATATAATAAAGTTTTTATATCTTACAACTTAAAACTTCTTTTTTCTTTATACAGAGCAAGGAAAGCATAATGGGAGTAAAGCGTAAGTCGAATTTTAATTCAACTGATTTAAAGTCCATACTGATAAAATGCTCTTTTTTGCATTTCTTCAAAAAATTGTGAATTATTTAAAATTATTATAAATTCTTTAAATTCTTTGAAAAGAAGAGAAAGTTATAATATACAAAATAATTTGCGCAATAGAAGAAAAATCTGTAGTATGGCAAAATTTTTGCTGAAAAATTGCGAAGTAGTAAAGTCTGGCTCAGGCACACCTGAAAATGCCGATAGTATTATTTGTAATATACATTATGATTCTGAAAATGAAATATCGAAATTTGACAATATTCCAAACAAAAGTTGTAATGTAAACTGCTTTAAAGAAAACTCATTTTCAATAGAAAACGATTATATATCTGCGTTATTGAATAGCACAAATAATAATTTAGCTAGTGAAAATAAAACATACGTAGTTAAAGCACCAATGTCAAGTCCAATTGAGAAAGAAAGTAGTTTTAATGAATGTGCTCCAGAGAATTTTCAATTGAACACATATACATACAGTCAAACGGTAATACATAATTCTTCACAAAAATTTCGTAAAGATGTTTACGAACATATAAAATCCTTTGAAGAATTGAAATCTGATTAAAAATAATAAAAGATAGCTTAGTTAAAGTTATTGATAAAATGTCGTTATGTAGTAATCAAGAAATTATTGAAAGATGCCAGATTAGAGCCAATATATGTGGCTTTCATCCACAATTGGTCCCATCCAGGAACAACTCTTAGTTTTCGGGATATAAGCCCATATGTAGTATGAGTAAGAGTTGGAAATTTCTTATTTTTAATACTTGGTTCAAGAAAATATGCTCAACGAATAACACATATATACCAACTTATAGGCAAAATATGTGGCTTTCATTTACAGTTGGTCCCATCCAGGAACAACTCCTAGTTTTCGAGATATAAGCCCATATGTAGTATCAGAATAGCGCAGGTAATAGTTGTAGTTGTAACGTATTTTTAGTTTTTTTTTTTTACAAAAGGTTTGTTTTTGTTCATAAAATATCGATTTTTATTAATTTTTTGCATTAACTTTTGAATAATTTATTAAATTTGTTTTATTGAATAACTTTTCATTTCCGGTTTGTTAAGTTAGTTTGTTAACTTAAAAATCCTCTCCCATGAAAATTAAAAGAAGAAGAGCTGATATTCATTATTGAGTGTATACTTATGTAGATGTTGCCATATAATTAATAAAATCTAAGTACATTTTGTTGGATTTAAACTTGGTAGCACTCAATTTAATGTAAAGCACTAATTTTTTTATGCGTGCGAGAGACAAAGGAAGCCATTATTAATTTTCCTCTCTTTGATTTGTGTGAAACAAGATTAGTATTTTATTCTAGTTTGTTATCTTCACGGAGATAAAACCTGATAGGTAAAAACTTTACGTAGGAGAAAACAAACTCTGAGAAACAGCAAAATTTTTTAACAGAGTTGTAAAAAAGGATTATTTTTGTTGTTCATAACAAAAATGTAAAAAAAATTTGAAAAAAAATAAGAGTTTTTAGAAGCGGTCACAATTCGTCAAATTTTATTGTATTCTAAAATAAAAATTTAAAATAAAAAGATCGCCATTTTAAAATAATTAAAATAAAATAAGATGCTTACTAGGTGCAAACTGTAATTTTAAGCAAGAAATTTTAAGTGAAAAAAATGACCGCAACCCTTGGTTTTGGAGTTACGGACCTCTAAAATTTTTAAATATATTATAGTATAATCGAGTATTTGACTATGGATTGGGGCAATAGCTGGTAGCTATGGCGAATTCTTTAATTTTCGCCGTTAGCCCAATTGCAAACTACATATCATGGCGAAACAGACCTAGGTGGTTTTGATAGCGAATTCATTGATTTTCGCCGAAACGTTAAGTGTCAAACTCCATATAAGAAAAATTATACATTTTTTTATATATGGAGTTTGACATTTCAGGTTTTGGCGAAAATTATTGAATTCGCCATTGAGACCTAGTATTGATTCGCCTTGCTACATATAAAAAAACTGCATACAGATTTTTCAACAAAGCAAATTTTTTGTACGAGGTCGTGTCAAAAACAATTGGTTGAAGCGAATAAAATTTTTGTTTGTTATGAAAATATACACAGATATAGCTAGAATTAGTCTTTACTTTCCATTCTGTGATGAATCAATTGATCAGTTTTTGTTAAATGGAAAATATGTATTTGGGGTTTGTTATTATTTGACGTTCTGTTTCGTTTGAATCAGTAGAAGTTTGAATTCATCATAATGTTACTTGGAAGTTGTTTGGTAGTGAGAGTAAAAAATTGTAAGCAACCCATTTTTGTAGTTTATTTTTTGTTATGTTGTGTGTTGTGTTTTCTTTGTTTTTTATAAACAGCTGATATGTTGTTACAGAAAAACTAATTACAATAATTTTAAAAGTAGAACGGCACGGAACAGAACAGCAACAGAAAGTAAAGACTAATGAGGCCTTAACAGTCAAAAAATTCAAAACAAGAATAAGTATATTTAAAAAACCAGGCACTTAATTTTAACATAACAAAAATAAATGCTGTTTTTCAATATATATTTTTTCCTTTTAAATAATAAATAGCGTTTAAGTTAAGAAACAACATCACAAAAAATTGTTGAATAAGCTTAATCATGGAACAAGAAATTATATTTTTGCCAAAAAATATTCCAAAAAAAATTTTTTTCTTAGTTTTTGCATTTATATATACAAACATACATGCACTCAGGTACAAATGATTATACCAACTCAAAAATACAAGTAAATTTATTTTTACATAGAAACACCTTGCACTTCTTCAAATCGTTTTTAATTTTTTTTTAAGTTTCCAACAACAGCACAATTTCCTTTGCAATGGCTTGATAGGCCATTAACTATTTAAAATACTCTTCTTGCCCATTTTTCACTAATGTTTAATAGAAGATAATTTATTTTCTACTAATATTCATAGTTATTAAACCAAATTAAATGCAAATACTTGTTTAAATAAAAAAATAAACTTGAAAACTTTTGCCTTAAACTCTGATATTTTCTTTGTTATTTTTGGAATCTTAAAAAAATTCCATTTTCGATGGAAGTAAAGTTTAGCTCTCTAGAAGAAGATATGTCTTACTAAAACTTAAATTTAATCGGTTCTTATCATTTGAACTAGAGTGTATGTTCATACATAACAAATAAAAAACACAAGAAACGAAATATAAACAGAATGAAAAAAACAAAACTTTGACGTTATTTCGAACAGTACTTCATGCTGATGATACTACCTGGTTATCAATTCGCCTTGAGATTATATATGGAGCTTGGCAGTAAGGCTACCTGCAAAAATTAGTGAATTCGCTATCACTACCACCTTATCATAGGTTCGCCTTGAATTATATCGATTTTTCGAAACTTTCGAAAGTTTTTGACAGCTCGAATTAGTTTTTACAAAAACAAAATACACGCAAAAGCTAAAACATATGATGAACACATTATCGGATGCAGTCACCTGATTGATGCGCCTTGCCCAGCAAAAAATGCTTGACAGAAACTAATACTAACACAATCTGTACACTAACACATTTGCAACAATTTTACATTGAACAGCGTTGCCGTTGTAGCGTTTTTGGAACTGAATTGGGATGATTTTTTTAATAGACTAAATCTTATTTTTCGCTTATGTTTATAGGTAAAAGTGCAGCAAACTCTAAAATACAGCTTACAAAATGTTTTGTAAATAAAATTGTGCCAAAGGTCAAACAAAATTTTTATTAAATTTTTTGTAAAAAGTTAGCCGGTTTTAAGGAATTTTTGTAAATTTTGAAATAAAAAATAAGGAAGACAAATTATTTGTCAGTTGCAACGTTGTTTGCACTAAACAAACAAATCATATGCGAGAGTGAAACAACAAATATATGTTTTATTTCGTGAATGTTTTATTTCGTGACGTTAAGAAAATTGCGCATTTATCAAATAATTATAAAAGTGGTATGGTGATTTATTAAAAGCAAAAATTAAAGAAAAAATAAATAAAAAGCAAAGAATTTAAAATAAATTTAAATAAATATACTAGTTCAATGTGGACTTAGAAAAGTAAGTTGTACTTGGGTTGCAGGCAGGTGAAGTGCAGAGATTGTGTCCAATGAACCTGACACAGGAAACCCAAATCTTCACAGGCATGTTGCGGGTATTTAAAACCGCCGCAGCTTTTAAAGAGTTAGATTCGTGTTGGAAAAATTGTAAGTTGTTTTTTAATGTGTAAAACATTTCCTTATTTACTTAATTTTATGTATTTCTCTGATTTTCAGTCAACAACAGTATTTGGTAGAAATACTCAAGATGTGTGCTTTAACATTACTGTCTTCCAAAAGTGATCGGAAATACAAAGGTTATTGTTAACGTTTAAAAAATTATATTGGTTTAAAATATTTTTCCATTTAAGGCATTCCTTCCCTTTCAAGATTAGGTCCAGGGTCAAAAGGAAATCTAAGCCCGGCTTGAAAAACTTGAGGAAAGTATGTGAGTATAAAATTGTAATTTATTTTAAATCTTAAGAAGTTTTGCAATTCGTATAGCCTAAAACTTTTGATGGAGTGCAAGGTGGTGATCATAAAAATTTGAGAAATCCGTCTGTCGGCTGGCTGGGGAGACTTACGAATCAAAACTTGATGAAATCGTCAGCATGCTCCCTTTGCAGAACCTTCTAGCGGTGGAAGAGTTGGAGAGAAAGTTGGAAGAGTCGAAAGGTTTCACTGAAGCAATGGTAAAGAATTTAAGTTCATGCTTAAAGTATTTTAATAATCTTATATTTATATTTTTTTAGACATCACATTTATATATGATTAAGGGAACATCGCAGGATGTCAGCTTTATGATGCGCTCAATTTTTACCGACCACCTACTAGAAAAATATAATTGGGATGGAAGGTGGGATAAGCAAGCCCTCTGAAGGCTCTCTTTGGTTAATAACTCCCTTCAAGGTATGTACTGTGTTTTCTAAAAACAAAGAGGAGCGTTTGATTTTGAAAAAAGTGGGGAGGATTCAGTATAGCGGAGCCACTACAGACTACAACAAAACATATGTAAAGAGATAAGGATTATATTATTATAAATAAAGTCAATTTTAATACTGTAAAATATTATTTAGATATTAAAAATTAAACATGTATGTATATATATTACAAAATATTAAATTTTGTTTTATTAAAAAAAGTTCGATTTTTCAAGTGAGGGTATAGCCATCAATCGTGAGGGGTATATCCAACAAGTGTGATAAGAACTTCTGGCATCACTAGATAGTAAACTGTAGTAGTGTGAGCAGTGCAGATATATGTATTTCATAATGGAAAGATTCATTAGTTAGAGGGAGATGCAAAATCACATGTACACAAAAGTTTCTATCAAGTTTTTCATTTTTCTTTTAAGAATGTGATAGAAACTTTGTTCTACGCGATGATGGAAATTTCCATCATCAGTGATTGTCATTTGATGGATCTTGTAGGGTAGCTTACAAGTGCCCATTGCCAACAACTGAAGTGGAAGAGGAAACGAGTAGTGAAGTGCTAGATGTGTTGGAAGAAGGGGAAATAGGCGCAAGTCCCATAAGAAGAAATATTGCCATAAAATTGTAAAAATTAAAGAAAATTAATTAAACATTTAAATTAATTCAACAATTTATTAAAATTTTTCAAAAGTTAATTTAAAAATCCACTTCGTAGACGTACTTAAAAATTATAAAGTAATAAAAAAAATCACAATTCATTTTAAAAATAATGCATTTTGCATAATCACATACATATGCAATTAAAAAAATAAACTTATAGCATTAAAAACAGGGGGGAAAAGCCACAATAATTTAATCGTTATTAGTTTTTAGAATTTTTTTCTAACATATTTTCTAACCTTATTGTGGCTTTAATTAGTTCCGCTATACCAGCTGCTGTTGTTTCAGCAGCATTAGCCATTTTCTTTGCTGCTTCAGCCTGCACCTCAGCAGCATCAGCTATTCTTTTCATATAAATGGCTTGTTCAGCAGCTGTTGCAGCATTTTTCTTAGCTATTCTTAGCTGTCGGCGAATAAGATTTATTTGCTCATTAGCAACTTTTCTCTTTTTTGCCGAATGGGAGGCTACTGCATAATTTTCATCGTCGCCGAAGCAACTTTCCTGGCGTTTTGTAGCAGCAGTAACGGCGGTGGTGTTTTGTTGCTGTTCCTTAGAGCTTTGGTGGACATATGGGGATGATTTTTGTTCACTGGTAGAAGTTTTATTTGTCTGATGGGAAGTTTCCGAAGTTCTAGTTGGAGTAACCACTGCAACAAATTTGCTGCACCTACTTGGTGACTCCACCAGCGCAACAAAACAATCATCAATTGATTGGTCTTTTACATCAAACACTTTTCCTCCGGGTGCTACAGCAGACGATACGAACAGCGTCCTGTCTATAATAACCTCTAACTCTGTTAAGTTGTTGTAGCGGTATAAGCCACCCCCCGTCTCTCTAAGGCTCTTTTGGTTTTCCCCCAGTTTCTTTTTTGTACTTGATTTCAAATCTGCCCACGTCTATAAAAACATAAATATTTAATGGGTTTTTTTAACATGCAAACATAATTACTAACCTTTTTCCATTCGCCAATAGTACGTGAAGGAGGTGCAAGCGCATTTAAAGTGCTGCAGAGCTTTTCCCACTTCTCGTCTACCTGTAGCTTATTGGCACCAAAGACTGGAGCACCCCTGGCTAACTCGGGATTTACTTCCATAAACAGCACTAACGTCTTTAGTTGCTGCATTGTTGATTTCTTTGAACTAAAAAAAAGTTGTTAAAAATCTATGTATATACATATGTATGTATAACATATGCATATTTTATACTTACCACTTGTTTTCCATTTGTACATATATTTTTTATCACACGTTTTTTATTTAAGCGTTATATTTCTATTTTTATTTATTTATGAAAATTCTTTTACGAAAGCAAAATCAAAAGTGAGAGATTTTGACATTTCATTCTCAGTGTTCTTAGCAGAGAAATCGGACTTTAAATGAAAGCACTTACGTTTTCATTCGAGTTCTCGTTCGAGTCGCTGTTTGCTTAGAACGTGCGTAGAGAAATCTAAATCAATGTTCTTTCGCATAGAAAGCGAATGAAAATGTTCTTTCTTAAATTAGAAATAGGCTGTTAATTTCCCTTGCTAAATTATTATAAGAAAATTGAACTCAATCATAATAAAATTCATCATTCATGTATTCATCTTTACGCGTCGATGGACGACTAAACACTAAAATTCGCTCTGCAAAGAAAAAACCGCAGGACATGTGTTTCCATAAGTGTGTATGTGTTAGTTTTGTTCTGCTTGTGCGGGGTTGAAGCTGGTTGAAAAATTGTGCCGACCAAAAACCACTCTCTTCACCGAAAAAGCTTACAAACTGCAATTTTATGCCAGCACAATTAGTCTTGTGTGAAAACCCCCAACCACAACATAAGTTAAACGAAAAACCCGGAACGTGTTACACGGACGCTAATTATTACGTATTCGTCCATATATAAACCGGTTTCATAAGGCTCTTGACGTGTTCTATAAACAGGCTGTAATATAAGTTTACTGTGTACTAGTATATAGAACATGTTTAATGCAATAGTGGTTACATTAAAAAAAATAAAAAATTCCATTTTTGTCATCGTAATTCAGTTAGTTGTCCCTATGTGCAGGGTAAGTTGATTTTGACATCTAAAATCATATTTTACAAAAGCAAAATACATGCTTTTTTATTGTTGTTATTATTTGAGAAATGCTTTTAACTGTTAAATTAATATGCATTGAAGGCTATATTGTGCTTAATGAACCAACCTACTTACTTCACAGAGTTCCGAACATTTGTCCTTTGAAAGAACCTGTTTTCTTCTTATACTTTTATAATGTATCGATTTTTCACCACAAATGTTATTAAATATCTACAATTTAAAATATATTACTAAGAATTAATGAATATGAATTATTCCTTGAATAAAAATGAAGAAAATAATAGCAATAATAAAAAGTACTAAAAAATGCAACAGTGTGTAAATCCCTAAAACCATATGTTAATATTTGAAAATTTATCAAGGCGAATTCATATACGGTGGAAGCGCCCTACAACAATAGAATAAAAAGAAAATAAAAGCAATTATGTGTATGGTAAACTTTAGAACACAATTAATTATTGCACTTTTTTCTTGCCCCTTTTAATAAAGTTTTTTATTAAGTTTCATTAATTAAATTGATCTAAAACTCTTCTTAGAATACTTTTTTAAAGAATAATAAATTTTGTCATATAAAATGATTTACTTTTGTCATATAAAATGATTATACCAACTCAAAAATACAAGTAAATTTATTTTTACATAGAAACACCTTGCACTTCTTCAAATCGTTTTTAATTTTTTTTTAAGTTTCCAACAACAGCACAATTTCCTTTGCAATGGCTTGATAGGCCATTAACTATTTAAAATACTCTTCTTGCCCATTTTTCACTAATGTTTAATAGAAGATAATTTATTTTCTACTAATATTCATAGTTATTAAACCAAATTAAATGCAAATACTTGTTTAAATAAAAAAATAAACTTGAAAACTTTTGCCTTAAACTCTGATATTTTCTTTGTTATTTTTGGAATCTTAAAAAAATTCCATTTTCGATGGAAGTAAAGTTTAGCTCTCTAGAAGAAGATATGTCTTACTAAAACTTAAATTTAATCGGTTCTTATCATTTGAACTAGAGTGTATGTTCATACATAACAAATAAAAAACACAAGAAACGAAATATAAACAGAATGAAAAAAACAAAACTTTGACGTTATTTCGAACAGTACTTCATGCTGATGATACTACCTGGTTATCAATTCGCCTTGAGATTATATATGGAGCTTGGCAGTAAGGCTACCTGCAAAAATTAGTGAATTCGCTATCACTACCACCTTATCATAGGTTCGCCTTGAATTATATCGATTTTTCGAAACTTTCGAAAGTTTTTGACAGCTCGAATTAGTTTTTACAAAAACAAAATACACGCAAAAGCTAAAACATATGATGAACACATTATCGGATGCAGTCACCTGATTGATGCGCCTTGCCCAGCAAAAAATGCTTGACAGAAACTAATACTAACACAATCTGTACACTAACACATTTGCAACAATTTTACATTGAACAGCGTTGCCGTTGTAGCGTTTTTGGAACTGAATTGGGATGATTTTTTTAATAGACTAAATCTTATTTTTCGCTTATGTTTATAGGTAAAAGTGCAGCAAACTCTAAAATACAGCTTACAAAATGTTTTGTAAATAAAATTGTGCCAAAGGTCAAACAAAATTTTTATTAAATTTTTTGTAAAAAGTTAGCCGGTTTTAAGGAATTTTTGTAAATTTTGAAATAAAAAATAAGGAAGACAAATTATTTGTCAGTTGCAACGTTGTTTGCACTAAACAAACAAATCATATGCGAGAGTGAAACAACAAATATATGTTTTATTTCGTGAATGTTTTATTTCGTGACGTTAAGAAAATTGCGCATTTATCAAATAATTATAAAAGTGGTATGGTGATTTATTAAAAGCAAAAATTAAAGAAAAAATAAATAAAAAGCAAAGAATTTAAAATAAATTTAAATAAATATACTAGTTCAATGTGGACTTAGAAAAGTAAGTTGTACTTGGGTTGCAGGCAGGTGAAGTGCAGAGATTGTGTCCAATGAACCTGACACAGGAAACCCAAATCTTCACAGGCATGTTGCGGGTATTTAAAACCGCCGCAGCTTTTAAAGAGTTAGATTCGTGTTGGAAAAATTGTAAGTTGTTTTTTAATGTGTAAAACATTTCCTTATTTACTTAATTTTATGTATTTCTCTGATTTTCAGTCAACAACAGTATTTGGTAGAAATACTCAAGATGTGTGCTTTAACATTACTGTCTTCCAAAAGTGATCGGAAATACAAAGGTTATTGTTAACGTTTAAAAAATTATATTGGTTTAAAATATTTTTCCATTTAAGGCATTCCTTCCCTTTCAAGATTAGGTCCAGGGTCAAAAGGAAATCTAAGCCCGGCTTGAAAAACTTGAGGAAAGTATGTGAGTATAAAATTGTAATTTATTTTAAATCTTAAGAAGTTTTGCAATTCGTATAGCCTAAAACTTTTGATGGAGTGCAAGGTGGTGATCATAAAAATTTGAGAAATCCGTCTGTCGGCTGGCTGGGGAGACTTACGAATCAAAACTTGATGAAATCGTCAGCATGCTCCCTTTGCAGAACCTTCTAGCGGTGGAAGAGTTGGAGAGAAAGTTGGAAGAGTCGAAAGGTTTCACTGAAGCAATGGTAAAGAATTTAAGTTCATGCTTAAAGTATTTTAATAATCTTATATTTATATTTTTTTAGACATCACATTTATATATGATTAAGGGAACATCGCAGGATGTCAGCTTTATGATGCGCTCAATTTTTACCGACCACCTACTAGAAAAATATAATTGGGATGGAAGGTGGGATAAGCAAGCCCTCTGAAGGCTCTCTTTGGTTAATAACTCCCTTCAAGGTATGTACTGTGTTTTCTAAAAACAAAGAGGAGCGTTTGATTTTGAAAAAAGTGGGGAGGATTCAGTATAGCGGAGCCACTACAGACTACAACAAAACATATGTAAAGAGATAAGGATTATATTATTATAAATAAAGTCAATTTTAATACTGTAAAATATTATTTAGATATTAAAAATTAAACATGTATGTATATATATTACAAAATATTAAATTTTGTTTTATTAAAAAAAGTTCGATTTTTCAAGTGAGGGTATAGCCATCAATCGTGAGGGGTATATCCAACAAGTGTGATAAGAACTTCTGGCATCACTAGATAGTAAACTGTAGTAGTGTGAGCAGTGCAGATATATGTATTTCATAATGGAAAGATTCATTAGTTAGAGGGAGATGCAAAATCACATGTACACAAAAGTTTCTATCAAGTTTTTCATTTTTCTTTTAAGAATGTGATAGAAACTTTGTTCTACGCGATGATGGAAATTTCCATCATCAGTGATTGTCATTTGATGGATCTTGTAGGGTAGCTTACAAGTGCCCATTGCCAACAACTGAAGTGGAAGAGGAAACGAGTAGTGAAGTGCTAGATGTGTTGGAAGAAGGGGAAATAGGCGCAAGTCCCATAAGAAGAAATATTGCCATAAAATTGTAAAAATTAAAGAAAATTAATTAAACATTTAAATTAATTCAACAATTTATTAAAATTTTTCAAAAGTTAATTTAAAAATCCACTTCGTAGACGTACTTAAAAATTATAAAGTAATAAAAAAAATCACAATTCATTTTAAAAATAATGCATTTTGCATAATCACATACATATGCAATTAAAAAAATAAACTTATAGCATTAAAAACAGGGGGGAAAAGCCACAATAATTTAATCGTTATTAGTTTTTAGAATTTTTTTCTAACATATTTTCTAACCTTATTGTGGCTTTAATTAGTTCCGCTATACCAGCTGCTGTTGTTTCAGCAGCATTAGCCATTTTCTTTGCTGCTTCAGCCTGCACCTCAGCAGCATCAGCTATTCTTTTCATATAAATGGCTTGTTCAGCAGCTGTTGCAGCATTTTTCTTAGCTATTCTTAGCTGTCGGCGAATAAGATTTATTTGCTCATTAGCAACTTTTCTCTTTTTTGCCGAATGGGAGGCTACTGCATAATTTTCATCGTCGCCGAAGCAACTTTCCTGGCGTTTTGTAGCAGCAGTAACGGCGGTGGTGTTTTGTTGCTGTTCCTTAGAGCTTTGGTGGACATATGGGGATGATTTTTGTTCACTGGTAGAAGTTTTATTTGTCTGATGGGAAGTTTCCGAAGTTCTAGTTGGAGTAACCACTGCAACAAATTTGCTGCACCTACTTGGTGACTCCACCAGCGCAACAAAACAATCATCAATTGATTGGTCTTTTACATCAAACACTTTTCCTCCGGGTGCTACAGCAGACGATACGAACAGCGTCCTGTCTATAATAACCTCTAACTCTGTTAAGTTGTTGTAGCGGTATAAGCCACCCCCCGTCTCTCTAAGGCTCTTTTGGTTTTCCCCCAGTTTCTTTTTTGTACTTGATTTCAAATCTGCCCACGTCTATAAAAACATAAATATTTAATGGGTTTTTTTTAACATGCAAACATAATTACTAACCTTTTTCCATTCGCCAATAGTACGTGAAGGAGGTGCAAGCGCATTTAAAGTGCTGCAGAGCTTTTCCCACTTCTCGTCTACCTGTAGCTTATTGGCACCAAAGACTGGAGCACCCCTGGCTAACTCGGGATTTACTTCCATAAACAGCACTAACGTCTTTAGTTGCTGCATTGTTGATTTCTTTGAACTAAAAAAAAGTTGTTAAAAATCTATGTATATACATATGTATGTATAACATATGCATATTTTATACTTACCACTTGTTTTCCATTTGTACATATATTTTTTATCACACGTTTTTTATTTAAGCGTTATATTTCTATTTTTATTTATTTATGAAAATTCTTTTACGAAAGCAAAATCAAAAGTGAGAGATTTTGACATTTCATTCTCAGTGTTCTTAGCAGAGAAATCGGACTTTAAATGAAAGCACTTACGTTTTCATTCGAGTTCTCGTTCGAGTCGCTGTTTGCTTAGAACGTGCGTAGAGAAATCTAAATCAATGTTCTTTCGCATAGAAAGCGAATGAAAATGTTCTTTCTTAAATTAGAAATAGGCTGTTAATTTCCCTTGCTAAATTATTATAAGAAAATTGAACTCAATCATAATAAAATTCATCATTCATGTATTCATCTTTACGCGTCGATGGACGACTAAACACTAAAATTCGCTCTGCAAAGAAAAAACCGCAGGACATGTGTTTCCATAAGTGTGTATGTGTTAGTTTTGTTCTGCTTGTGCGGGGTTGAAGCTGGTTGAAAAATTGTGCCGACCAAAAACCACTCTCTTCACCGAAAAAGCTTACAAACTGCAATTTTATGCCAGCACAATTAGTCTTGTGTGAAAACCCCCAACCACAACATAAGTTAAACGAAAAACCCGGAACGTGTTACACGGACGCTAATTATTACGTATTCGTCCATATATAAACCGGTTTCATTAGGCTCTTGACGTGTTCTATAAACAGGCTGTAATATAAGTTTACTGTGTACTAGTATATAGAACATGTTTAATGCAATAGTGGTTACATTAAAAAAAATAAAAAATTCCATTTTTGTCATCGTAATTCAGTTAGTTGTCCCTATGTGCAGGGTAAGTTGATTTTGACATCTAAAATCATATTTTACAAAAGCAAAATACATGCTTTTTTATTGTTGTTATTATTTGAGAAATGCTTTTAACTGTTAAATTAATATGCATTGAAGGCTATATTGTGCTTTATGAACCAACCTACTTACTTCACAGAGTTCCGAACATTTGTCCTTTGAAAGAACCTGTTTTCTTCTTATACTTTTATAATGTATCGATTTTTCACCACAAATGTTATTAAATATCTACAATTTAAAATATATTACTAAGAATTAATGAATATGAATTATTCCTTGAATAAAAATGAAGTAAATAATAGCAATAATAAAAAGTACTAAAAAATGCAACAGTGTGTAAATCCCTAAAACCATATGTTAATATTTGAAAATTTATCAAGGCGAATTCATATAAGGTGGAAGCGCCCTACAACAATAGAATAAAAAGAAAATAAAAGCAATTATGTGTATGGTAAACTTTAGAACACAATTAATTATTGCACTTTTTTCTTGCCCCTTTTAATAAAGTTTTTTATTAAGTTTCATTAATTAAATTGATCTAAAACTCTTCTTAGAATACTTTTTTAAAGAATAATAAATTTTGTCATATAAAATGATTTACTTTTGACAGGTTTTCAACACATTGCAAAATTAAGAAAAAAATTGTCAGCTGCCGCAACGATTCCACCTAGTAAAATTAATTCGCCATGAAAATTTGTTATTTATGTGGAATAATAATTAAAATCATCAAAGACTATATAAATATATTTAAAATTGCATTAGACATTTACTTTCACTATAGGCTTTTTACACTGATTAACATCTCGACGAAACGCACGGAAGATGCAGAAAATGTGAAACATTCGTTTACATTGATAACATTTAACATCTAACATCTGCCAAGCCATATTAATTTACGTGGTAGTGTTAGTAGATTAGGAGATTTTTTTTGGTTATGTTTTCAAATGTCAAATTTTGTTCACACTTTTTATTTTCCTAGAATTTTTTTTTAATCTCATATGTCGTGGAAATATATTTAAAATTTCCATAGGACAAAAAGGGTGTAAAAAAATGATTTTATCCTTTTGCAGCTCCTTATCCGCGTAATCACATCCACAACGGCTTCTATACGCATTTTTTCATCACATGTAAGTTCTTTGAAATTACTAAAAATAATAATAATATTAATTTTTTTTTTTTGTAGGGACAAATAACCGAAATGCGACGACAAAAGTGGAGTTTTGTTAAATGTAACCAATATTGCACTTAATATGTTCTATATGGTAGTGCGAAATCAACCGATAGAGGGTTTTCACATTAGACTAATTGTGCTGGCATAAAATCGTAGTTTGAAGGCTTTTTCGATGAGGAGAGTGGTTTTTGGTTGGCACAATTGTTCAACCAACTTCAACCCCGCACAAGCAGAACAAAACTAACACATACACACTTATGAAAACACAGGTTCTGCGTTTTTTTTTTTTTTTTTGCAGAGCGATTTTTAGTGTTTAGTCGTCCATCGACGCGTAAACATGAATACATCAATGATGAATTTTATTATGATTGTATTCAATTTTCTTATAATATTTTATCAAGGGAAATTAAGTTTAAAGTTAATTTAAGTTAATTTTTATATGTATTTTACAGGAACAAAATTGAAAACGAACTTTTTGTCAAATATGAATCAATTCCTCTTCTTCTTATGAATAAAATATTAATTGAAATCTTCAGCTTCTAGGAGGGATGATGCAGCTTGCAAGTTACAGCCACTAGAAATTCCTCGTAAAATTATTGCCAATTCATCATCAATTATTTCAGCCATATTTCCGCATTTTATGTACGAAACGAACGAAAAGGCAACCGTGAAATAAACATAGAAATTACTAACACACACAAAGCTGTGTATACGTACACAATTTTATGCCAGCATAATTAGTCTGGTGTGAATACGAAAGAACAAAAGTTGTGCGGATTAAAATTTAGTCGTGTGTGAAAACCCTCATAAGTATTATTTTTTTAATGCATTATGCTGGGAACATAATTGGAACGAACGACGAATTTCGTCTTACACGACGAATTCATCTATAAAAGTTCGCTGCGTAAATTCGCAATGTGGCGCACAATTAGGACGAAAAAGTTACAGCTGTTATAATCAACAACATTGTTTACTGTCTATGACAAAAAAGTGTTACCATAGAACAAAAAATAGTTATACAAAAAATTAAGCATTAAGAAAAAGCCATTAGAAAGCAATTTTATGAAAATAATTGTGGATGTTTAACTTATGATGTATATTAAGAAATAAACAATAATTAAGGTAAAAATAACTTTATTTACTAATATATTTAAAAGCTGAAAGGAGAAACGGCAACCCTGTTCCAATTTAGTCGTCGTTCGTCGGCGTAAGAAATAGAAATAAATCTATCGGAGAGTTCGTCACGCACGACGAATTTCGTCGACGGCGGTGTTGTGTTAATTTTCATATGCACCAATGTGTTTTATTTTTGACGGCGAATATGCGCAACGAAAAATTCGTCGTTCGTCTCAATTGTGTTCCCAGCATTAGTCTGTTCGTGCGTGCAAAGTATTATTATCTGTTAAGGCAGAATTAGTCTTTACTTTCCGTTCCGTGACGAATCAGCTGATCAATTTCTGTTAAATGGAAAATATGTATTTGTGGTTTGTTATTACTTTGACGTTCTGTTCTGTCCGTTCGAATCAGTAGAAAATAGGTTTCAACGTTAAGTTACTTGAAAGCTGTTTGGTAGTGTGAGAGCAAAATTGTAAACAAACCATTTTTGTCGTTGTAATTGTAGTTGTTTTTGTTGTGTTGTGTATTGTGTGTTCTTTGTGTATTACAAACGGCTGGTTTGTGTTACAGAAAAACTAATTACAATAATTTAAAAAGCAGAACGGCACGGCACATAACAGCAACAGAAAGTAAAGACTAATGAGGCCTTTACACGCGCTTGTTAAGTAACTCAGAATCATCATCATACATGGAATAAATATTATAAAAGAAATATATATTTACCAGAACAAATGGTTATGACTAGTTTTAATCCCAAACATTAGTTTAAGATAAGAAATATTCTGTTGTTGGATAAAACCTTTAGAAGGAAATTACATAAAAGAAAGTACCATTAAAATAACGACAGTCATTCAGAGGTTGCCCGTGTAAAGACATACATATATAATATTAAGTATACTATTAATACTCAAAAATAAAAATACTAAACTTATGCTTTAAGCATTATAAAGAAACATAGTTTTTTATGACAAAAACAAGTTTTTTATTCGCTTATACCTCAGCAGAATCTATACTTTGCACCAAGGCACATTAAACAGGTGACTGCATCAGATCTTGTGTTCGTCATATGTTTTAGCTTTTATGTGTGTTTTGTTTTTGTAAAATCTTATTGAGCTGTTACATAAAAGAAAGTACCATTAAAATAACGACAGTCATTAACTGGATTCCTATGTAAAAACATACATATATAATATTAGGTGTACTATTGATAGGTACTAAAAAGATTAAAATACTAAAGTAATGCTTTATATACTTTGCTCGTACAGACTTGTCATGCGTTAAAAAATAAAAACTTATAAGTTTACTGTGTGCTAGTATATAGAACATATTAAGTGCAATAGTGGTTACATATAACAAAATACAAAATTCCATTTTTGTCGTCGCAATTCGGTTATTTGTCCCTATGTTTAGCGTTAGTTGATTTTGACATCTGAAAACATATTTTACAAAAACAAAATACATGCTATTTATTTTTATTGTTGTAGTTGTTTTTAAATTGCTTTTACCTGTTGAATTAATATGCCTTGATAGTACCTTACGCATGTTCCTGTAAAATTTGAGGAACATTACCTCTATTCAATGACAAGAAATTGTTACTTGAACGTGCTCACGTACTCGAAAAACTTGCAACAAAAGAGTGAAAAGGAGCTAAAAAATGTGAGAGTGAAATAATTTGTAGCAAGTTTTTGCTATTGAAGCTTTTACTAGCAAGAATTAGTCAAAATGCTGTTTTTCATTTTGTTTATTTAAGGTAGCAATACACGACATGTTTTTTACATCTGACATGTCAAATTTGCCACAGTAAAACACATACATGTCGTGTAGGGCCGTTAAAACATTGCTTCTGTAATATACATGTGGAAAGTCACCTGACAAAATTTCATTTAGGTCGTGTTCTATTTTGATCTGACAATTCATCTGACATCAGCTGTTTTTAAGAATCTATGCCGTATGAAAACAATCAACGGCGTTTGAGCATTAGCCGACTGAGGATAATATTTTATAGTAACAATTATGCAATTTTGTATCATTATTAAATGCAAACTGAATTTTTTCATATTTTTATAGTAAAAAAAAATAGTTAAAATTGACAAGTCTTCAATAATTCCACAACGCACGCAAAAATATTTTAAGAATACTACAAGCCATTTTAAAACCGGACGGCTTGGATATTTGTACAGTGAAAAAAGCGAATTAATTAAAAAAGAAAATTCTCCTTTTATTTTTGATTTTAATTTAATTGTTATTAAAATTAAAATAACACTACACAGTTCAATTGTTTTAGTTTCTAAATCCATTTTTTTAATAATCACTTTTAACAAAAAACAATTTAAATAAAATTTGCGAGCAGATCAGCTGTTGTAAACAAATAATAATTATGTCAGACGTAATTATACATGTACGTTTGTGACCAAATATTAAAAGTCTTCTGTAAAAACCAATTTTGAAACACAAGCAGAAATACATATGACTGACACAGATAAAAAGTCAGATATAAAAAACATGTCGTGTATGGGTACCTTTAATAGTTTGCTTAAAACATGCCTTCAGAAATAAAATGTTTTTAACATTGAAGAAAATTTAAGTATTTGGCAATTAAAAGAATATTAAAATAATAATATTTTATTGCATTGTATTTTTTTAATTTAACAAAGAATTTAAACACTACTCAATCCTAGAATCTTTTAGCTTTGCACTTCTTCTTGTTTTTGATTTTTTAAAGTAAACAAGCCATTAAGACATTAAATGCAATGCACTTTTTCTGTTCAATTTTTTTTGCTTCATATACTTTTTTACATTTAAGGGAATAATTTTGAAAATTTCTCTCAGGCAAATGTAGTTAAAATTTTAGATTACCCAAAGCCGCCTAAACAAGCAGTTTTTAAGTTGGTTTATGTATATACAGTTACAGGTACATTTATTTTCTTAGGTAGTGTCGTTCGCGCAGCGGATTTGTAGTTGGACATGTCAAAAGTTGCTTATATTATACAACTTTTGTTTACGAATTTCAAAAAACACCAACAACAAGCATATGCAGAACAAAAAGAGCTCTCTTATTTCTCTTTCTGTTGTTATTACAAATGTTGTATTTGTTGTAGAAACGCTATTACCTAGTAAAATAAATGCACCTTGGTTAGAAAAATACAAAAGTAAATTAAAATTGTGCACATTGTTATAAAAAAGGTAAAATTAATTAAGTTTTACGCTTAAAATTAATATGTAAGTTTATGTCATAGAATTGTCTTAATAAAGTCGGTACTAAGTGATATAAAAACAACTTCAGGTGGTTTTAAATTTAAAACCAAAATTGCACTTCGAAGAAAACTGTACTTTAGAAGTCGAAAAGTACCCTTGATTTGGGACTATGATTATGGGTCAATGTTTATGAAGGCTAAGTTGCCATGAATAATGTGGAAGTTTTAAAGGATATGTAAATGGTATATGCATATCGTACAGATACAGTAGGAGCCAATTGATATTGATAGTATGTGTTGATTTCACCGTCTTAAACACAAAAGAATACTTTTTATTCACTTACCGATTACAATAAATTTTTAAGATTACCAAGGCGGAGAGATCTGTCACATACACGCCATTTTTGTCATGTCTAACGACTAACCTTTGAACTATTTAAGAAAATTACGCGGCCCTAGTCAAATTGATTTGTGGCCAACGTGCTTACAACCGTTAATATAAAATTCATTATATTGATAATATTACATAAGGTGTCCATACATTTTGCAATTTAACTGTGCAATAAATGATATTGTGCAATAAAATTGCAAATGTGTACATTATAATAGCACTCTGCACAATATATTGAACCAAATTAAAAGTCTTTTCAAATTGCGTAAAAAATAATATTGTTGTATGTGTTGACAACATTATTTAAATAATTAAATGCCAAATTACGCATTTTTTTTAATTTGAAATAATTTTGTAATATGAAAAAATATAGCTTTGTGTGAATAGTTTTGTTTATTTTTTATACATTTTTTAAATTTTGATAAACGTGTTGAGTAGTGTGGATCATAACGACAATAATTACAGCAATATCATTGTCTAGTGTCTGGGCACCGTTACTATTTATTTAGCTTTTGACACAGAAAATAACAATTTAAACTATTTCGCTTACCATCTCTGAAATTAAGTTGTCATATAATTCTGAAGACTGTATACATATAGATACATACATACAAAAATGTTACGTTCACTTGGAAATTTTTCAATTCTGAAAAATATAGCTTTTATAGATACAGTAATACATGGTAAGAAAGTTTAAAGATCAGAAATTAACATTTTAATTATAAATATTACTCATACATGTGCATGTACTTGTGTAAATTACCGTTTGAGGTCATTTTAACAAAATAAATTTTTGTTTAATTGCGCATACAAAATAGAATCTAATACTTATGTTTGTATGTATATTCATACACCATTTACACAAAACAAAAAATATGCGGTTAATGCAGAAGGAAGTGTTACGCTACTTCCCATGCAGAATAATTAATTTTATTAATTGTGCCTTCACATAGTATAATTAAAAATTGAAAGGTCCAACAGCAAAACAACTACAAAAATCAATATGTTTAAAAACATTTACATAAAAGTTAAAAAGCTGTTTATGCCAGGGATGGTTAACAAGTTAAAAGCAAATTAATCAGCCTTATCTGGGTTTCGATTACGTTCTCGCATTCAGTTACGCTCGGATCGAAAAAAGGTATTCTGACAAAAAACTGAATCGAAAGGAAAAGAAGAAGAGCAGAGTATGTTTGAATTTTCAATATTTTGTAAACAGTTTGACAAAATTTAATATAGTGCACAAAAAAGTAAAAAATAAAATAAATAAACAGACTAAAAATCAATATTGTGAGAACAATCTTTGCATTAGCTAAGAACGGAAAATAAAGAAGTGTCCAAACTTAAGTAAGTAAGTGTTGTTTGTGACAGAAATATAAGCGTGAAGAATCCTACCTCGACGAAGGTGATATTTTATTTTTTTTACATCGTTGCGGCCCAAAAATAAATCTCCTTTGTTTTAACAAAATGGAATTAATAGCAGCGGCGCTGTTGTTGGTAGGGGCAAACAACGCACTCCAGAATGCAGAGTTAAGAATTGAAAAACAGAGGTTAAGAGACCATTGTAATCCATTCGAGATGACTGATAAATTGTGAGACTTGTGTTTAATATACATATGCATGTGTGAAATTAATACTTGTTACAGATTTCAAAAAAACTTTCGGCTTAATAAAGACGCGTTTTAGTATGTGTTAGATACTTTTGCTGCAGAGGCGTAGTCAACCACATTATCATCATTATCACCGCTTAACCGAGTTGTAGCTGCTTTGAGATTTTTTGCTGAAGGAAGCTACCAACACGGAGTGGATTCTGATTATAATGTGGGGATGGCTCAGTCAACAGTGTCAAAGTCTTTATCGTTTTTCCTTAATATAATGCAGGCAAAGCTGTGCTCACAATGGATAAAATTTGACCAGACTGAGGAGGAAAAGGCTCAGGCGAAACAATATTTTTATGCCAAGGCTAGCTTTCCAGCGATCACTATGTGTGTTGATGGCACACATAAAAATCATAAAACCATCACAAGAAGATTTTCTTTACTACAACAGGAAAGGCTTTTTTAGCATTAATGCAATAATACTAAGTATTTTTTAGTTTTTATGCAGAGCTTGAAAACTGGATTTATTTTTTAGATATGTGATAACAAAATGCGCATAAGATGAATTGACGCAAGATACCCCGGATGCAACCATGATGTACATATATGGAATTTAAGAAAAGCAAGGGCTGAATTGGAAAGAAGATATTCGGACGGAGAAAGAAATACTTGGCTATTAGGTATTAATTTACGTAATACTATGTATTAATTTAAGGTAATACTACTTATATTATCAGGTGATGCAGAATACCCCTAAGAACCCTGGATAATGACTCCCTTTCGATCTGCAAATGAAGGAAGCCGTGAAAGTAACTTTAATATGCGACACTCGAAAACGAGAAACATTGTAGAAAGAACGATTCACAGTGGCTGAAAATCGTTTTTCGTTGGCCAAAATTCTGTAACTTTTGAACCGTTCAAAATATTGAAACAATTTTTTTTTAATGGATAGATATTTAGTTCAGCTTGATTCAGTTTCAATTACATTAAAGTTGATTGCGGACTTTTTAAGGAATTCGAGGTCAAAGTTGAACATTTTAATTTTTTTAAATTTCAGAGTGAAATATGGGTTTATTCTAAGATCCAAAAAAGTATATATATTCTTGATCAGTGATGAAATCTAAGACGATATAGCTATGTCCGTCTGTCCATACGTCCGTCTGTCGATCCGGCCGTCCGTCCATTCGCCTGTCTGTATGTACACGATTCAGTCTAAACGAAAAGAGCTAGACCCTTGAAATTTGGTACATATATATCTTGAAGGATAGGGCAGGCGAAGTTCGAAAATGGGCCAAGTCGGACCAGGGGGAAAAAATTCCCCTGAGAAGAACTAAACCAACCCCTGAAAAACTACACATTTTTACAAGTTTTTTTGTAAATTTGTTAAGCAAATGAAACATTTTTATGTCAAAGAAGGTTCAAGGTCTTTACCCTGGAGCCAGAAAATCATAAAAATTTATTTTTGGACCCCGCCCCTTTTTTGTGGGCGTTTATATAGCATATTATATGAAAAATAGTGTCAATAATTAACAAATTGTATTACCTAAGCCTAGATTGCATAAAAAAGTAATTTTTAAGCTTTCATGACGAATGGAAAATGTACTCGGATCTTCTGCGCTACCTTCACTTCACCCCCTTCATTTTTATTCGTTTGACTTAAATATTAATTACAAATATTCCATATTTTGTTCTGTGCTATTTCTGTTCTTTAGCAGTTTTTTGGCTTCTTTATCTAAATCCCGATGGTCCACTTTCCATTGATTTTGAATACTGGATATGAACGGATCTGACGTTGCCAATAATATATTAAATAGATCTTCATTTGTTGAATTCCGTGAAATTTTCCTAGTATTGTGCTCTCTATAAAATATGTAATCCTTGTTCCTTTTTCCTGAGCCTCCTCTGATAGATCTGCAAGTGGCACCAAATGATATTTAATGACATCTTCACCATGATAAAGGATTTTGTGAATTGTTGCAGACATATTTCTCCATGGGTAGTTAGTTGTATATCTTTTTGCAGTTTCCTTAGCATAATCTCCAAATTTTCTACAGTCAATTTCTTCATTGCACGCAAGTACTTCTAGTATTATTTTAAATCTGAAAATAAGGTTAAAATCCACTCTTGTAATTTCAGATGCTGTTTCTGGATCTGAAAAGAATCTTCTTGCGGTATTGCCATCATTTGTATTGCCTGACCCTTGTTTTGGCTGATCTATAATCAGTCCACGTTTGCGATATTCATCTTGAACATGTTTCTTTTTTGAACTTCTTAACTCTTTGTTGGTCTCGTTGTTTCTTATTGATCCTGAAGACCCGAAATCCAAATCATAACTGATTTTTAGTATGTGTTCCATAAGTCGTATTCTTGCGTGTAGTGGTGATAATCCAAATTCATATGCATCGGTATTATCTAATGATTTTGCTGGGACTGGGTTTAATTGGGTTGATGTTGCTTGGCATATAATTCAGCTGGATGCAGCCTTCGTGTTAGTCAAAGCCTGACCCACTTTTCCATCTATCATTGTCAGGACTAACTGGTAGCTTACTTCAATTTGCTGCCCATCTAACTGTAATTGTAATGGCTGTAGTGTTGTAATTTGGGCCTTGATATCACTAATTTCTTTATAATTAACATCATTTGTTTCTTTTTTGAATTGAAATTTGATTGGCCTGCAGTATTTCGTAGAAGATGGCGTCTCATTTTTCCAAATATGCATTGTTTGCGTTGTACTAGTCGAAGGCTCTGAATCTTCCAAAATCTTTTTCAATCGCAATGGTACAAATGATACCATGAACATATCTGAGTCAGAAATATTTTCACATAAAGCTTGTTTATATTGTTTTTGTCCCGAAGAACCATCACATCCCCATTTACAAAAAAGAATTAACTTTGTGTTTCCTTATTTCTTCAACTCATTTCCTGTTATTGATTGCAGCAAGCGTTCGGCTGTGTGATCAAGTAGAGATTGTAGTTGTACCTCTGCCGAAATTTGTGTGATTGTAATAGTGTCCTTTGATGGCAAACAGTCCATTTTAGCAGCGTTTATGTGATGATATGCTGGATATATATTTGAGCCTTTTTCAATCGCACGCTGTCTGAGTTTAATATATTGCTGTTTTGTTAATTTCAAATCCAGAAATAATGCTAATGCCTCCTCATTTGTGTACTGTATTGCATCATTCGGAGTTGGTATACTTTTAAGAATCCATTTTGTTCTCGGTGGACTAGCTTTAACAACTTTTTCAATGATATCCACTTTTGTAAATTGGTTCTGTGATCGTAATTGATGTAGGAAAGATTCTTTTATATTTGTAGAACCAAAGGCATCGTTAATATCTTTAAGCTTCCGCCTCTTAGATCTATCGCTGCAATTGTCCACTAATGATTTGCGTGGTCTTCCAGCCTTATCTTGCTTTGCTGTTTCTGCAGCGACAGTAAGTTGACCTTCTAACCACTTTGCACTTTTTATATAAAATTTTTGTTTACTGTACATAACTTCTTTGTAGCGTTTTTTAGTGCTTTAACGAAATTATATAATTGCTCTTGCATTTTGGTGCTGCACGAATTTAAGTTTAATTTTATTTTAACGTAACTAAGAACATCTTCCTGATTTTTGTTTCTAAAATACACTTCGGCCAGTTCTTTATAACTGAAGCTCTCCATTTTCTTCTGAATATTTTTATTTGCGTTTGTTATGTTTTATCCGTACACTTAAGAGATTAAGTTATTACTGAGTAACCCCTTAACGAATCCGTACTTTTATAAATTTTTAGATACATGTTCTTCACACACTGATCTTTAATTTCATAGCAGGTAGCGCTTAAATTGAACAAAACTGCACTCATGCGTCAATAAGGGGTTGTTTTTTAACTTTAGTGGTTTAATGTTAATTGCGACATAAAATTGTTTATGACTTTGGTTGATCCTAACATTTGATAACAGGTAAATTTAGAAAGATATCATATGCTTCCTGTAGAGCCAGTTGTGATAATTTTATTACTTATTTTTTGCTGATCAAAACAAAGCCATTAAGCTCTTTCGAAGGTATTATATTTATTTTTTTTAGTTATACGTAGCCTAAACTAAAAAAAATAAACTTTTAGGCAAAAAAATGAAAATTTAATACACCATTGTATATGAATTTTTTTCGAGTAATTTCATTACAATGAAAAAAGTGTTCTACAGGCGGCTCGTGGCGGGTGCAAAAGTATATATAGCCTTAAAGAGGACACTTTCACCTTTCTCGTGGTTGTATACGTTTCTTGTTCCCTTTTGTTCCCTAGAAGTTCTATTCCACTAAAGTTTAAATTTGAGGAAAATATAGTAGTTTCATAAATATTTCATAACGCCCCTAATATTAAACGCTAGAGCTGTGCCTACCTACAACAACTAAAGACAATAATCCTACCAATATTATAAAAAAACCGCAGACCATTATCGATGATAGCTTGCGAGTAGTAACCATTTAATTTTGTTAAAAAACCAAAGAAAAACACCTTTTTCTGAAGTAAAAAAAAAGTTGAGTTTGACAGCATGCCACGCCCACAATTATCAATATTTTAACATAATTTTTTGGCTACCTTAATTTGGATATATTAACTACAAAATGACGTAAAGATTTTAAAAATCGGTGACAAAAAAAAATTTACTTTTGGCCAACGAAAAACGATTTTCAGCCACTGTGCGATTGGTGTTTTGAAAAACTGATTTAGATGTTTTTCGGGTGCTCGAGAAATGCATTATTACCCACAGAAGGCCAGCCAAATTATAAATGTTGTTTGTGCCCTTCACAATCTTTGTATACACTATCGGGGTGAAGACTTAAACGCGCATGAATTCGAATCAGATATTTCTCAGGAGGAGAGTGAAGATGAAATATTGAACCGGAATACGCTAGTATAGTACGAAATATTTGCAATTACATACTTTCCTCTTTTTAATGTTCAGAAAATATCGTTTCAATAAATGCAAATGCTTTTTTAATAATTGATTAATATGTATTTATTCATATGTATGTATGTATGTATATTAATCCTAATATATGATAAGAAATAAGGCAAATACAGTTCAGTTAAGATAAAAAACAAAAACAAAAAAAATTTATATTTTTATTAAAAATTTGTAATTGCAGCACTTCGAATTATAGGAGCCATGATTACTACTCACTCAATCCCCTTTTAACATTTGCTTAATGTTTACTTTTTTCGCTAACAGCTCCTCTTTAATTTTATTGTGCCTGCGCTCTTCTTCAAATTGCTTCACAGAAGTATCAGCAATTTTTTCCAAAACCCTATTCATCCGCCGTACATAATTTGCTCTTTTAGCAAAGAAAAAGTACAACCCTTTGTACTGGTCTGATGCTTACAACTTTTGGAAGTTGTAGGGACATTAGCAAGGTCTTCTGATCGAGAGGAAACATCCACTTCGGAAATACGTGCATCTTCTACTATCTCGCTGTTCACTTCAAAATCCAATGTGCCGCTAATCCCACTTGTATTTGTTATTAGGCCCGTCAACTGAATAACTTTTTCCTCAATGGGACTAATACGCTGTAGTCGGCAGGACCCTCCTCCGGTGCTCACCATTTCTTTCTTGTTTGATGACAGCTTCCGTTTGATGTAGCTTTTCTAGTCTATCCATACCTTTAAAATAATATATTTAGTATACTTCATATATAACACATTAAAACGTCATACTTTCTTCCAAGCAGAGCCATTTCGTGTTGGTGGCCCTATTGCGTTAAGCGTAGTTGCTACTTCTTCCCAGAATGCTTTGATTTCTTCCTTAGGACGCTTGTAGTAACCACAAGCAATATCGCCCTTTGCTTCCATAAAACTTACCAGCTTTTCGTACTGCTGAGGTGTTGTAGTTTTAGACCTGTAATAAATTAAATAAAAGTTTAAAATTTTGCTTAAATAAAAGCTGCTTACAAAATAAGTTAATTGCATTTTATACTTACATTTTTTGTTTATTTTACCCTTATTTTGAAAAACTTCAAGAATCGAAAAAATTTCCGTTAGCACAAACACAAATTAGAAAAACGTAGCTACGATCGAAACACAGAATCCATACAATCGAAGAAACTAACCGAAATGAAACAAAACGGAACCCAGAATACCAAATTTTCCAAACAGATAAAATTTCGATTCGAATCGAAACGCAGAATAAGGGTGAATGTGTACACAATTTGGAAATGTTTAAAATTGTACCAATTTTATAATGCTGATATTTCTTTGTTTATTTTATATCATTCATCACAGGTGAAAAATAATATCTATTTCCAACTGTATAAAGTATATAGGCCTTATTACGGTGGTCGACAACGACATTCGAGAAGAGTTGTTGTCGTAAGCGATTTTTTTTTGGTATTATGTAAAATGTTCAACAGTAAAATATTTTGTATAGGTCAAAATATAGAATTTTATTATTCTTTTGCTGTCGCTTTCTTTGTGCGAATTAAAAGTTTAAAATAATAATAATGAAAAACAAAGTGACTAGCTTTTAATTCAATTTGCAAGCTTATGTATAAAATATGATACTATTGATAACATTTTTAAAGTATACCCTAAAAGTGCCACAAATGAAACGCTTAAAGAGATCCTTAACTGCAATAATAAGAACTCAGTAAAAAAGCTAAAAAACGTTTTTGGGTCAAAAGAAATTTAAGCTAATCATATATGGTGTAATGGGCTAGTACCCCACATCATTTAAATGTTTATTTTATAAATTTATTTAAAAAATACTTTTCAAAAAATAAGTATATATAAAAATAAGAAAGAAACTAAATTAAATACATTTTAATTACTAGTAAAAACTGCCTTTCTGTTTTTCTAATTCAATTTAAAGTTTTTTTAATTCGATTTCATCGGACATTAGCTTTAGATGTTCTCTATGCTCTTCTGTTTTTAAGCACTCTTTTGTAAGCATTTAATTTTTCTTTCATTGATGTGTAGTTTTTTCTATTGAATTTTCTTTTCTAATTTATGGAGCACTAGGTCAGGTTTTAAAATAAAAACATTTCTTTTATTTTTAAAATATTTTGCCACACCGTTGGGTGGCATCTTTAGGAAACTGAAAACAAAAACAAAAAATTCAAACATTTTAACATAAACATACATATGTATAAGATTTCAATACTCAAAAAATTCAAATTTTTAAATATCAAAAAAATTTTAAATATACAAAAAACTTTAAACGTATACAAACACATAAATTTTACTTAATAAAAATGTTACAAACAATTAACCCTTATCCTGTATTAATGGGTCAAAATTGCCCAAACAGTTTTTATTGCTCATTCATTTTTTAAATACTCGGCGGATTTTTTTGAAACTTTAGTACAATTATTTTTTTAACCGAATACTATTTAAGTATAAAATATAATTCTTGTAGATCTTTTAACAAGGCGTGTGTGAAAAAATTTACGCATCCTGTGCACTTGGGTCAAAATTGCCCAATGCAATATAATCACTGTGCGCATGTGATAAGCGCTTAGTAACAATTTTTTTTTTGTCTTTACGACAACACAAATAGCAATCAAACCCAAAAGTTAAACAAAGCGTTGCTATTTGAAAACAACACAAGTGTTTTTTGTTTTTTGGTTTTTATAACGGTAGTTAAAACAGCGACAAAACTAAAAAAACAAAAAATAGTAAGTAGAGCTGTTTTATATTTCATTCGTTGATGTGTTTTTGTATTGAGTATATGTGATAAAAGCTGCACGCGTTTTGGAATCATGAAACCAGAGGAAATTAGATCTTTTCTTATTCAATCAGACTCAGAAGAAGAAAGTCCTCAGGACACATAAGCGAAGATGAATGCGATTTCGTTTCTGAAGCTGCATCTGTTTATGACCCCAACTCTTCATTATGCTCTAGCGTAGATAATTGCGCAAGTATTGGTCAAACTGCAAGTGAAGTCGAAACGTATCCATCAAAAAATGGGACATATTTATGGTCACAAATATCAACAATAAAAGAAGTTGGAAGATTTTCTAAGCAGAACATTATAAATGTTACTCCTGGCCCAACGCGCTACGCTATTTCTATAGTAAGTAGTATAAAATCATCTTTTCTGCTATTTATGTCCAGTGATGTAATGAAATTAGTTGTTGATATGACCAATTTACAAGGTGACTAATAAAGGTGATGTGTTAGTAACAATTATATTATTCAATCGATTTTTTTAGGTCAATCAGTATTCGGAAATAATTGGATAATTGTAGACAACACAACTATTGAAGCATATTTCGGACTACTTCTGCTGGCTGGTGTATACCGGTCTCATGGTGAAGCTTTAGAATCACTATGGGATGACCGCAAAGGCAGACCACTATTCAAATCAACCGCCGATTTCAAAATATAGCCCGAGTTATTCGGTTTGATAAAAAGTCGGACAGAAGCGAACGACGAGTTCGTGATAAACTTGCTCCCATTAGAGATTTTTGGAGCCATTGGGAAACGAACCTACGGAAAATGTTTAATCCCAGAGAATGTGTGACAGTGGATGAGCAGCTCGTTACATATCGTGGACGCTGTCCATTTAAGCAATACATACCATCAAAACCGGGAAAATATGGTATAAAAATTTGGGCATTATGCGATGCAGAAACCAACTATGCATGGTCCTTACAGGTGTATACTAGAAAAGAAAGGAACTGTAAGCCAGAGAAAGATCAGGGACGCCGCGTCGTGTTGGATCTGATCAAAGATTTGAAAGGGCATAATGTTACTTGCGACAATTTTTTTTTACTTCGCATGAACTGGGTATTGAGTTGTTAAAACGAAGTATTACAATGGTTGGCAATGTACGGAAAAACAAAACTTTTTTGCCAGAAAAAATTTTGCAACTAAAAAATAAACCAGAGAATTATGCACACGTCCTCTTCGATAATGAAAACAAAACAACAATAGTGGGATATGTACCAAAGAAAAATCGATCTGTTATTTTGCTTAGCACATTACATCACGGCACGGAAATAAGAGCTACCACAAAAAAACCAGAAATCATTCACTTTTACAATGAAACGAAATCCAGGGTAGATACATTAGATCAATTAAATAGAACTTACACCTGTAAAAGGAGAACTAACCGATGGCCACAAGCGCTATTTTACAATATATTGGATATATCCGCATATAATGCTTATGTAATTTTTCTAAAGATAAATCCTATGTGGAATCAAAATAAAAAGTATAAGCGACGCATTTTCTTGGATGACTTAGGTATGGACTTAATAAGCGGGGAAATATCACGTAGGTCAAACATGCCACATAGTTGTCATGCTAAAGCATTCGTGAAAAGCCTTCAAAGTGATTCAGCTGTAGTTTCACAAGCTAGTAAATTAAAAAGGGGACGTTGTTTCGTTTGTCCAAGTCGCTCCAACAGCACGAAATATGCTAATAAATGTGGCGAATGTCAAAAATTTATTTGCAAAACCCATTCTGAAACCCATACTGTGTGTTATGAGTGTAAAAAAAAATAATAAAAATAAATAAATATTTGAATAATTTGTATTGGGCAAAAATGACCCCCTAATGTCATATGCGTTTTATTTTTGAAGTACAGGATAAGGGTTAAGTTAGATACATTGTAATGTTTACTATTTTTATGCACACCAATTGCATGGCGAAATAATACAGGTGAATGCACGAGCGAAAAAGCTCATCAGCTGTATACGTTGTAGTTGTCAAGGCGAATTGTGCTTGTTTATGAATATTGTCAAAAATAAATTATTTGTTAAACAAAATTTTAATATGTTTTGATTTTTAACAAAAAAATTAAAAATTTAAATTCCTTTAAAAAATTTGTACAAAACAATAACATTTTTCTAAGTTTTAAGAAAACTAGAAATGGAACGCAGACGAGGTCGTGGACACTGCAAGTCATAAATACACCACAAACATTGCAATCTGTTGTACAACCTTCTCAAGTTGTACAATAGGAATTCTGGTAATAAAATAAAAAAATTTGTCTATTTTTTTATTAATTTCGTATGTTTGTTTTTTTTTTGTCAACAATTTTTGTTTTTGACAACATAACTAGATTTTTAGCAAAAAATTCCCTGTTGTTCTTTCTGTTGTTGCATTGTTGTAGCCGTGCAATCACCTGTATTAATTCGCCTTTAGCAAATGTCTATAACACTGCGCAGCATTATCAGTATCAGCCTTAAAGTTTATTCTTTTTGTTGTTGGAATTTTAATTATTTGTAACATCTCATGCATGTTCAAAATTTAGACCGGAACAATGGAAAGTTAATGCAATTTTTTGTGTATTATTAATGTCTCTATATCTTTGATAAGATTAACGTCCAGCTATTTTAGTTTTAAGTTTGTTTTTTGTTGTACCTACATATACTTTATTACAATCTTTGCTATCATTGCCATTACAAGGTTTTTTGAATACTACATTAGACAAGTCCCATTTTTGTATTCTATCTTTTGTTTTACTAAATAACAATAATTTAAACATTTTAAGTTTTGTACCAGAAAGGATAGAAAAATCAAAAATTTATGATACGGAAAAATATAAAATGGCATAAATGTTTTGACGTAGGTTTTTTTTGGAAGAATAATTCATATCTTCTTTCAACATTCTTTTGTATTCCTACAGGTGGTTGACTTTGCTACTAAATAGTAAACTACTTAGCAGACTACTTAGTATCAAGTCGTAAAGACAAAAGTAGGTGCGAGAACAACCCTAAGCAAAACTTTCAATTTTCTACGCTTTTCGAACAGAAAACTACAATGGTAGTAAAGAATTTCGTATGCCGATTTATATGAACATATGGCTAAATATACATATATTGTGAAGGGTATATAAGATTCGGCATAGCATGCTCACTTGTTTTTTTTTTTTTAATTAAAGCGCTTATATAAAAAGTTTATAAATTTGCAAAGAACATTTCTGAATACTTTAAACATTTTTTTTAGTTTCATTTACAATTTTATTTACTTAAAATAAGTTAATTTCATTTAGATTTTTCCCAAATTTTAATTATGATAATTATGTTAATTTGGAAAATGCTTCAACTTTGTTGAATTTTCTCAATTTGAATGAAAAATGTTGAAACTGCAATTCCTTACGTTGATTTCACAGAAAATGTTTTTTTTTTGTATACCACTTCTTAGTGTGAAACACTTATATAAAAATTTAACATATCTGTTAGAATTGTCAGGTTACATATTTTAATTTTTACGTTCCATTTGCTTTTGCATACCAAGGCTAATTGAAAACAGGTGACTGCTTTAGCTTTAACGTGATTTTTTTTAATGAACATATGTCTAAGCTATATTATGCTTAAACTAACTTATTTATTGAAGATTTTTTGGTGGCTATATTGTACCTAATGAACGTGCCTACTTACCTGACAGCTGCAAACACTTGTCCTTTAAAAGAAACTGTTTTCTTTTTATACATTTTTAACGCGTCGATTTGTAAAGGCCAAAAAGAAAAACACAGTTCGCTGAAACAACCGACCGGCAACTACTCTAATTAAAAACTAGAAAGACTTAACAGGCAGATCACAATTTCTGTGTTTAAAAAACACTGCATATTTAAAAGAGTTTACACTTGCATATACTGAAATTATCTCGTAATACCATAGCATATTACATTTTAAAGCAATTTAAAACTTAAATTCCTTATTTTTATGAATATTAATTACTTTTTTGTGGAAATAACTTTTTTGCTTTTTGTTTTCTCGCTTAATTTCTAGGTTTTGTTTTCTAGGTCAATTTTTAAATAAAAATATTGTTTATTCTATTATTTTCTTCAATATACGCCACACCGCTGGGTGACATCTTCAGGAAACATGTAACAAAGGTATTAAAAATTAAGTTTTTTTCAGAAACAAAAATTAATTCATTAAATTAACTAATAATTATTTTATTAAGGTAAAAAACTATGATATGTGTAGTTTTTTATTTGTTTAATTTCCCTTTTTCATAATAAAATAGGAATACATTTGTCTCTCTTGAGAAACTACGGAAAATCTGATTTTGATAAAAAGACTGTATGTGTCTTCTAAGTATTGTTGTTCAAACTAAACGAATTGAATGAACTAATCAGTCTATGATAAATGACCAAAAAAGACCGGTCACTGAAACGAACGACTGGGCACATATCTACTATTGTGTCCATGGCGCAATAGTACCAGGTGAATGCATTACCTTTTACGTGTATTTTGTTTTTGTAAAAACTTTTGAGCTGTCAATAACGTCTGACAATATGCGTGCATGTATTTCAATATATTTTTAGTGGCTTTCTTATTTTTCACAACTACTTACACACATATTGCCAGACGTTTTTGACAGCTCAATAAGATTTTACAAAAACAGAACACGTAAAAGCTAAAACATATGATGAACACATGATCTGATGCAATCACCTGTTTAATGCGCTCTGTGTAGTGTGTTTGACAAGTCGTAGTTACCATACCTTCTGTATGTAACACGAGCTTCATACTTTGTTGAAGCAAAAGTCCACACACATCGTGGGAATATGCTGACTAGCTCATTCCCATCCCAATAGCTATTTTATAAGAATAAACAAAGTATCATATGTATGATACTTTGTATTAGTATTAGTGTACTTTAAGTTTGTAGAATGTAAGATTAATTTGTATTAATTCAATAATAAGAAAACATCGAAACAGAACAGTCACAAAAGCGGCTGTTCGCAATTATAAATAAAATAAACTATATTAAAACGTTGAAGTAGTATCATTCTTAACATGGCGATCCTGCCTAATGATAAAATAAAAAGCAGTGTTGTACTTGATTGGTGTTAGAAAGAAGTGGTTAAAAACAAGAGACAAAAATAAGTTAAATTGTTTAATGTCTAACAAAGCATTGAAATAATAAAGTATAATAAATATCTATATAACAAAAAGAAACTTAAATAGTTATGATCTTTATGAATACGTTGCGTAATATCTTCACCTCTCGAACTCCGACAGAATGGTAAAAATGCGCAGAAAAACGATATGTTATCATTAATTTAAAAAGCAAACAACAATAAATGGTCAACAACAAGATGAAACAAACAACCAACCCCAAGAAAACAAGAGTCATGGTCAACAACAATTGAGGGAGCAACCAGAAAAACGATAAGTTATCATTAATTTAAATATTATTATTTTTAACTTTACAAATAAATATGTAACCTAAAATATATTAAAACAAAGAAAACATTGTATAACATATTTCATAGGGACAGAAATTAAGAAAATATACATACATAAACTTTTTAGTTCTATTAGTGGCTGAGAATAAATGGTCAAATATAATAGAAAAGTTAAAATTTTATAAAACTGAATTCAAAAAAAAAAAAGTTACAAATATAATTATTAATTAATTATTAATTAAAAAGTGAAATGATTTTGCGTGTTTTATAAAAGTGTCTAAATAGGCAAAGCATTAATATGTTGAATTAATTTTTTTATTACTGCGACACTCACGAGTCCCTCCAGTACTACTTAATCTAAGTAAAGCCCGGTTCGGTCAAAATTGGCATTGACCGATGTATGACAGCGCCATAGTAGGACGATGCATTGAAGTGTATCGTATGCCACGCGGTGCCATACATACCTTTAGTTTCTAACTACTAACACGCCCCAGGACAAGAAAAGACAGACTAACAAGTAGTTGGCCGTGTAAATTTATGTTAAGTAAACTTTTTTTTGTAAACCAGAAATTTTCAAATGTAAACGGTCCAGCTACTAACGAACGAGACGGTTCTATTTAAAATCAGTCCAACCCTTTAAATTTTTTTTTCTCTCTTTTCCATAAGGGAGAAGTATAATGATAAAGAAGTTAAATTTTTTTTTTAGTCCTTTTTAATGATAACGATAGAGGGGAATACAGAAAGAGAAGTTAATTTTTGTAATTAAAAAAAAAAAAAAAATAGCATTGTGCAGTAGAATTTTTAATAGTATTAACGTTTTGATTCTCAGACCCTCCAAGCTCACTCAATTAAAAACTTATTAACTGTCATTGGAATGGGTGGTACAGAATCAAAAATTGAAAAACCTAACGCTAACGTCGTCAATGACGTAGTGGTTAAAATTGACTTTCCCACCGTGTACTTCATAATAATCATCGGTATTTTAGCCACACAACTTCTAGTAACGCTCTACCAATTACACAAAAGATCCTTGAGAAAAAATTACAGTAGAGCTGCATCTTTGGCTAACAATCTAGACAAAGTCTAATATCAGGATTATTGTTTTCCACTCTACTAGAAAGAACACTGTTTGAGAGACCTTTTCTGAAAACCTTTTGATTATAATTATATCTTTTACCTTTTGTTACGGAAATACTCATAATGAGCATTCTCCAGTTTTATTTACCAATTTCTTCTTTTATTTACCAGTTTATTAACTGATGGAATGGGAGCTAATAGTATCAAGAGCTAAGGCAATAAAAGAGGAATTCCTTAAATCCTATAAATGCTTAAATACTGACAGAGACACTAAACTCGAAACCGTCAATAAGCATGTGAATATCCTTCAAAATCAATTAGAAAAGCTCAGAGTACTCCTTAATACAAATTATAATAGATTAACAAAAGCTCATCAAACCTCAGCTGATAACTTTTATTCTGACCTACGTGAAAAATTAATTTCCGTAAGTTATCGAAAAAATTTTAAAATCCTTGTTCCACACTCAATCCATGAACCAATAGTGTTCGATCTTTTACCCGAAACAGAACAAAAATCCAAAATGCCTCAAACGTTAATTGAATTTCTAAATACAGCCTCAAGGTTACTTCCAGATTTCAATGGAAATTCTGAAAACCTGCAAAGCTTTATCGACGCCATTAATTTGGTAGATTCGATTAAAGAAACACACGAATCAGTAGCTGTAAACCTTATCAAAACAAAATTGAGAGGAACAGCAAGAAATCTAATTTCATCTGAAACTACTTTACAAGAAATAATCTCAAAACTAAAATCAACGGTTAAAGGTGAATCCGTTGACGTAATTAATGCCAAATTAATGAGCACAAGACAGTCCGGAAAAAACGTTAATGCTTACGCCCAGGAATTGGAGGAATTGACGAAAAAATTGGAATCCGCCTATATTACTGATGGGTTACCCCATGAAACAGCCAACAAATATGCTACTCGTTCAGCTGTTACGGCTATAACCAAAAATAGTTCCAATGATAGAGTTAAAATGATAATGCAATCAGGCAACTTCAACAACATAATGAAGTATTAACTAAATTCATAAGTAGTTGTACTGAAGCCTACGGTCAGGAAAACTCTATCCTAAGCTATGGCTTTAAACGCCAAAATAACAATAATAACAGTAATCATGGAGGAAATAACAATGTCAACCCTAACCGAAACTTCAATCAAAACCGAAATTATAGAAACAATAATAGCGGGTTATATCGTAATAACGGGTCAAACAACCACAATTACAATAACAATAACTCAGGTTCTTATCGTAACAATAACGATAATAGAAATCGTCATAACTATCCACAGAACAGAAACCGTTATAATAGCGCACAAAACGGAAACATAAATCTAGCTGCCGAAGCCTCGGGAAACGAGCAGCGACCCCTAAATACTCAATAAATACAAAAACCTACAATATTAACTTGAATTTATGTAGCTATTTACGATCTAGAACTACCCTAAATGACAATATTTCAATTTTTTTAATAGACACTGGAGCTGATATTTCAATTATCAAGCACAACCAGGTCCTAAATGAGTCAATTAATGTGTACAATAAAAAAAACCTAAATGGTATTGGCCAAGGTATAATTTCAACTTTAGGCAGTGTACAATCCGAATTAAAAATAGATAAATATCTAATAAAACATACTTTTCACGTAGTCAGGGATGACTTCAAAATACAGGCAGACGGAATAATTGGAATGGATTTCATACGAAAATATAATTGTATATTACAATATTCCAATAATAAAGATCTAATGATTATCCGATCAAATGAAATCGATCATGACATTGGAATACCCCTTAGAAACGGTCCAACCATAAACTCAATATCACTTCCTGCCAGATCTGAGGTTATAAGACCCATAAAATTTGAATCATCCGAACAAAATGTTTTAGTACCTTATCAAACAATTCAAAACGGCGTTTATGTCGCAAATACAATAACTTCCAAATCAAACCCTTTAGTAAAAATTATTAATACCACTGAACAAGATTTGGTAATTTCTGATATTAAACTTATTACTGAAACACTTAAAGATTATAAAATTGCCAAACCAAATTGTACACCTGCCAAATCCAAAGAAAAAATGGAAAGACTTTCCAGAAACTTCCCAACTTTTGTTAAAAAAGATTTAAAATCCTTATGCCATGAATTTATAGACATTTTCGCTCTAGAATCTGAAAACATATCTGTCAATAACTTTTACGAACAAAGACTCAAAGTAAATAATACACAACCTGTTTATATAAAAAACTATCGCATTCCACATTCCCAAAAAGAGGAAATAAATAACCAGGTTGATAAGCTAATTAAAGACGATATTGTTGAACCATCCACTTCAGATCACAATAGTCCCATACTCTTGGTACCAAAGAAACCTTTACCTGGTAATACCCAAAAGAGATGGACACTGGTAGTAGACTACAGAGCAGTTAATAAAAATTTAATAGCTGATAAATTCCCGTTACCTCGTATAGATGACATTCTTGATCAATTGGGCAGAGCTAAATTCTTCTCTTGCCTTGATCTTATGTCAGGTTTTCATCAAATAGAGCTGGAAGAGGAATCCAGAGATATCACTTCCTTTTCCACAGATAAAGGATCCTACAGATTTAAAAGATTGCCGTATGGTCTAAAAATAGCCCCAAATTCCTTCCAACGCATGATGTCGTTGGCTTTTTCAGGTCTATCTCCAGCACAGGCATTCGTGTATATGGATGACCTTGTAATTATTGGTTGTTCAAAGGAACATATGTTACGAAATTTAAAGAACGTATTTGCATTATGCAGGAAACACAATCTGAAATTACATCCAGACAAATGTTCATTTTTCTGCACTGAAGTAACATTTTTAGGACACAAATGTACTGATCAAGGTATATCTCCTGATGATAGCAAATTTTCTATAGTACAAAACTATCCAACACCAAAGAACGGTGATGAAGCTAAACGCTTCATAGCATTTTGTAATTATTACCGAAGGTTCATACCAAACTTTGCTGAATCATCTCGACATATTACTAGATTGTCAAGAAAAAATGTGTCTTTTGAATGGAACCAAGATTGCGAAAGATCGTTCCAATACCTTAAAAACCAATTATTAATTCCTAAAATTTTACAATACCCTGATTTTTCTAAAGAATTTTTTATTACAACAGACGCAAGCAAACACGCTTGTGGTGCTGTCCTTAGTCAAGAAAAACAAGGTATACTAATGCCAATTTCATACGCTTCTAGATCTTTCACTAAGGGTGAAAGTAACAAATCTACCATAGAGCAGGAATTAACTGCAATACATTGGGCTGTAAAATATTTCAGACCATACATTTACGGCAAAAAGTTTGTAATCCAAAGTGATCACAAGCCATTAACTTACTTATTTTCCCTGAAGAATCCATCATCTAAGCTCACTCGTATGAGACTTGACCTCGAGGAGTACGACTTTGTAGTCGAATATATTAGGGGTCAGGAAAATACCTTGGCGGACGCTCTGTCACGCATAGAGTTCAAGGATATTAAAAATATTGAAGTAAATAAAGTCCTGAAGGTAACAACAAGACTTCAGACTAAAACAGGAGGAGAAAGTATGAATAAAACTCCTCGAACAGAATCAGTCAAATTTAAAATATATGAGGCTATAAATGCCCAAGAGCATCGTAAAATACCTAGATTGTATTTTACTAAGGATAAAGTAATTATCCATAAGGGAAAGCAAGTTCTTTCCGAATTTAAGTTGAAAGATCTCATTATTAATAGAAATGTCGACCTAGGTCAACTCTTTCTAAAGCTTGCAAAAATAGCTAATAATATTGGTCTCACAACATTGCTACTCTCACTAGATGACAGTATGCTTATTTACCTAGGAACAAATATGGAAACCTTCAAATGTAAAGGTAATAAAATCTTGCAAGATTCTAATTTAACAATTATGCTCGTACCGAAACTGACTAAAGTTTCTACTGATTCTGAAAAACTGAGAATTATGCAAAAATATCATGATGATCCCATTACAGGTGGACATCCAGGCATAACTCGTATGATAAAAAAAATCCAACTTCAATATCATTGGAAAGGCATGACTAGAGATATAGCTAGATACGTCAAACAATGCCTTCAATGCCAAACCAACAAAACCACGGTTAAAGGCAAGGAGCCCTTGGTTATAACACCAACTCCCCTAAAAGCATTTCAAAGAGTGATAATCGACACAATAGGCCCCCTTCCACGGTCTGATTCACAGAATGAATACGCTGTGACTATAATGTGCGATTTAACTAAATACCTAGTAGCTATCCCAATATTAAATAAATCAGCCAGAAATGTTGCGAAAGCCATTATGGAAGATTTTATTTTGATATATGGTCCAATGAACACAATAATTACGGACCTAGGGACAGAATATATAAATCAGGTACTCACAGAACTATGCAAGCTAATGAAAATAGAGAAATTACACTCTACTGCTTACCATCATGAAACAGATTGGGATAATTGGTTAAAATTCTTTGTATATTGTTACAATACAACTCCATCTACAGCTCATGGATACTGTCCATTTGAATTGATCTTCGGAAAAATTCCAACGGAACTAGATTTTACCAATACCAATAGCATAGAACCTCTTTACAACGCTGAAGCTTACGAAAAGGAAGTTAAATTCAGACTCCAAGTAGCTCAACGTAGAGCTGCTAGCCTCATTGAAAATGCAAAACTTTTAAGACAAAATATATCCAATGAAAATTCTAATCCTATTACACTCTATATTAATGACTCTGTTCTTGTCCGCAATGAATCAGGACACAAACTGGATGCAGTCTACAAAGGTCCCTTCACAGTCACTGACATTGATAATTCAAACAATGTCACATTAATGGACACTAATGGTAAACTTTTTACTGTCCATAAGAACAGAATTAAAAAATTACCTAAATAAATAAATTCACAGTAAACTGTCGAATAACGCTTTATATAATTTTTTTTCCCCACTTTTCATATTTTTTTAATAACGTTAGTTTTTACTTAAAACTTATAGAAATAACATAGTAGATTTATGTTATTAAAAGAGCGTTAACTATTTTAAAGGTTTTTATTGAATAATGCTATTTCAGCAATTTAAGATTCTCTTATTCCTTTCTCTCTTCTCATTTTAAAAGGGGAAGGGAAGGATAAATCCTTTTATTTAATCATTTAAATATATATTCTTTTACTTTTTTAATTTTGTTTAATTTCGTTTTTTTGTAAAAGACCTTTATTAATAAAAACAGTCTTTATTTTATTCTATTTATGTTTGTAATATATAAAAGAATAATCAAATAGTATTGATTATTCTTTTCCGGAAAAGGGAGGTGTAGTGTGTTTGACAAGTCGTAGTTACCATACCTTCTGTATGTAACACGAGCTTCATACTTTGTTGAAGCAAAAGTCCACACACATCGTGGGAATATGCTGACTAGCTCATTCCCATCCCAATAGCTATTTTATAAGAATAAACAAAGTATCATATGTATGATACTTTGTATTAGTATTAGTGTACTTTAAGTTTGTAGAATGTAAGATTAATTTGTATTAATTCAATAATAAGAAAACATCGAAACAGAACAGTCACAAAAGCGGCTGTTCGCAATTATAAATAAAATAAACTATATTAAAACGTTGAAGTAGTATCATTCTTAACATTTGATTGTGTCGTTCTTGCTGAATTAATGTGTAACACAGCACAGTGGGGCAGAATCAAAATATTTTGGAAATAATTCAGCCATTTGAAAACGGCTAGGCCGATTGATTCAAAATTTGGCACGAGCATAGTAGAGGAGTACTTGAGCTTAAGTTTTGAAGGTGGTTACCCTCCACTTTCCAGGGATGGCGCTATGTGGTCTCAAAGTTGGACACCTCGCTCCTGAATATTTTTCTAACGCTTGGCATTTCTTCAATTTTTGTCTGATTTTTAAATATTTTACATGGTCTTAAAGCTCTCGTAAATACCTACAAAACGGTGCTCTAAACTGCATGTTTATGTTTAAAAATGATGAAGTTATAAGCATTTTAAAATTAAAATTTTTGATTTTTTCCATACCCTGTTCCAGTTTTTTTCGAAATATTGGGTACAATTTGCAGCAAATTTGTTTGAGTTTTTTACCGTAGATAGCAAACAAAATTTAAGATTTTCTGAAAAATATTTAAAAGTAATATCTTTTCTGGCTTAAAAATTATACGATTTTCAATTTAAAAAATCCAAAATTATTGTATTTTTGTGTATTTTAGCCTAAAATGGGACACTAATCTATTTTTTTAGATAGAAAAAAATTTTCTTAAGGAATATATAAAAATTTTTTATTTCTATTAAAGCTAACTATATGTGTGCACGTTTAAACCAAATTTCGTATAAAACTGATCATTCTTGTAGAAGATGTAAGTCTTTCAACTTGACCTATTTTACATCGAAATTTTGATTTTACCCCACATTTTCTAAAATCCCAAAGCTGGGATCGGAAAAAGAAGAATACTATAAAAAAGCTATATATACTCCAAATTGTTTCAAAAAGTATTTCGTGAGCCCTAGTCTATATGTGGACTTTATGGGCAAAAGAGTAAAAAATTCCAATTTTGGGATTTTTCGTCTTTATTTTGGGAATTATAGGATTTCCATTAGCTTAATGTTGCAGATTTTTTTAACCGTTTCATTTTAGTTAACAAACTACATATGCACAGAAAATTTTATCTGATTTGCTTAATTAATAAAAGTTTTATAGCATATTTAATATTTTTACTTTTCTCAAATTGGACCGTTTTTACCATAATTTTTCGAAATTTTCGGAGCTCAGCAACGAATATTAAAATTTTGTTCCATTTTTTTATTCTTTTTTATGCATGTGAATAAAGATGACGCAATTTCCTATTAAATAAAAAAAGATTCACCTCAATATCATTCTTACGTGCAAAACTGTGCGTTCTTAAATATGAGTGTTTCAATATGTATCTCACTTTTATACATTTATGTTACGGAAGTAAAAATTTTCATGCTTGTGTAAAAAATTGTGTAAAAAAACAATTATGCCTGAAAAAAGGGTTAAAGATGTAAGGGTTAAAAATAATGGTGCAGGTGTTCGTTTTAGGATGACCTATGACTAATTATGTCTTACCTAAGTGCTTTGCTTCTTTAGGTACCCAACTGTTCGATGACCTGAACACGCATATAAATATTTGCATAAATACAATAGATATCATATTAAAAAAAAACATCATGCCGATCACATTGAAGTTTGAGACATTGTGTTCTTTTTTGTGGACTGGTGCTACAAAAGGACTTTATAGAATTAAGGCGATGAAAAAATTTATTAAGCCTACATACAACTGCAGAGTTGATGTGATTGGTACTGCAAAACTGGAAAAATTTTTAAAATTATATGATCAAAAAATGAAATCAGTTCGCGGAAACAAAAATAAGTTTAAAGTAAAGTATCTTACTTGGATGGATACTGTTGCGAAATTCTCAACCTACATCGCATTATGTGGAGCTCCCTGCAAATCTTATGATGACTTATGTTCGAAGTCTAAGAAAAAAGGTTAACCGAAAAACTTTCTTCAGTTTCAAAAGATGAAGTTTCCGATACGTTCAAAGAATTGCTAAAAAAAAGAAAATCAGCCTTCCAAGGCAGTGCACATCGCCAATATTCTTCCCAGCGCATCTCTAAAACGGTTGAAACGACTTGTTAACAGCATACCTACTCCGACATCGCAGTCAAATTTTACGGAGGAAGAAGCTATTGCTCTGATGTTGGAAATGAAAACAAGCCGAAATAAGTACCAAATTTTGAGAAAAGCTTTACTTGAGAAAGGACATGCAATATTACCATCATATAAGTCTATTCAAGAAAAAAAGAAAGCGATTATGCCATCTCCAATAACAGTTGATGAAACGAAAGCTTCTATTGGACTTTCTTCTTTGCTAGAAAATACGGCGTCACGGATTATTTCAGATTTTTCTACTGACCAACTAGAAAAGGTGAAAAACTGCGATGTAGTACTAATGTGTAAGTGGGGATGTGATGGAATATCAGCCCTTCCTGAGTACAAACAAAAACATACAATAGATTTTAAGAGCATATTCATGGCATTCTTAGTACCACTAAGAATTCGTTCATACTCACTGGTTGCATCTTCATCAGTACGTGCAAACACTTTTGAAGATATATGGAAAAACATAACCCCAGGATCCAAAAATTTTTGTAGGCCTATTTGTTTTGAGTATGTAAAGGAATCAAATACTACGACAAAAAAGTTAGTCGAGCATATCAGAGACGAAATCAGATCATTGGAACCAATATCTATAAAAATAAAAGAATACTGTGTTAACATATCCTTTCAACTTAGTTTAACAATGATTGATGGAAAAGTTAGTAACGCTATAACTAACACATCTTCTTATTGGAAATGTTCCATATGTGATCAGAAGAAGTCAGAATTCTCAGATAAAAAAAAAACCAACGTAGTCAACGAAGAAGTTCTATCTTTCGGAATATCCCCCCTTCATACTAGAATAAGATTTATGGAGCATTTTTTGCATATTGCATACGACTTAAAATACAGAAGTACGACAGAAAATATAATAACAAAAAAAAAAAAAAAACAAAAAACAATGATGAACTAAAAGCTCTAAGAGCTTCTGAGAAAAGTAGTATCCAAGAAGAGTTTAGAGTACAAACGGGGTTAATAATTGATAAGCCTCTTCGTAGTGGAGGAAACACTTACGACGGAAATACTGCAAGAAAATTTTTTGGGGATTTTGAAACTACTTCAAAAATAACTGGAATCGACAAAGAGTTGCTTAAAATGGTTAACGTAGTTTTGATGGCAATTAATAGCAAAACTCAAATTAATTCTTTTCGCTTTGGAGAATATACAGCAAAAATATCTCAGCTACTCGTTTCCCTATATCCATGGAGGGATATTACGCCCACAGTACATAAAATATTATGTCATGGTAGAACAATTACGAAGACACAAAGACATTTTATATAGCCTATTGTTATCTTCTGATCCTGTACTCTCATCAATGAGAAAACGTTGGATTAATTCTAAAGCTTATTTACCTTCTAACAAAACAGAATTAAAGGATTTACTTTATCTTTTAGACATGCCTAATGATATGACAGATTATTTTATAGAAAATAAATAATAATTTTAAGGAAATAAAAAATACTTTTAACGACTTTTCGTAAATAAAAATTAAAAGAAAATTTTATTTTTTATCTGATGTTTTTTATAATGATTATTAATTTAAGATATGCCTCTTGGTTATCCCCTATTCAGGTATGATTGTTTTTTTACACAATTCTTTACACAGGCATGAAAATTTTTACTTCCGTAACATAAATGTATAAAAGTGAGATACATATTGAAACACTCATATTTAAGAACGCACAGTTTTGCACGTAAGAATGATATTGAGGTGAATCTTTTTTTTTTAATAGGAAATTGCGTCATCTTTATTCACATGCATAAAAAAGAATAAAAAAATGGAACAAAATTTTAATATTCGTTGCTGAGCTCCGAAAATTTCGAAAAATTATGGTAAAAACGGTCCAATTTGAGAAAAGTAAAAATATTAAATATGCTATTAAACTTTTATTAATTAAGCAAATAAGATAAAATTTTCTGTGCATATGTAGTTTGTTAACTAAAATGAAACGGTTAAAAAAATCTGCAACATTAAGCTAATGGAAATCCTATAATTCCCAAAATAAAGACGAAAAATCCCAAAATTGGAATTTTTTACTCTTTTGCCCATAAAGTCCACATATAGACTAGGGCTCACGAAATACTTTTTGAAACAATTTGGAGTATATATAGCTTTTTTATAGTATTCTTCTTTTTCCGATCCCAGCTTTGGGATTTTAGAAAATGTGGGGTAAAATCAAAATTTCGATGTAAAATAGGTCAAGTTGAAAGACTTACATCTTCTACAAGAATGATCAGTTTTATACGAAATTTGGTTTAAACGTGCACACATATAGTTAGCTTTAATAGAAATAAAAAATTTTTATATATTCCTTAAGAAAATTTTTTTCTATCTAAAAAAATAGATTAGTGTCCCATTTTAGGCTAAAATACACAAAAATACAATAATTTTGGATTTTTTAAATTGAAAATCGTATAATTTTTAAGCCAGAAAAGATATTAATTTCAAATTTTTTTCAGTAAATCTTAAATTTTGTTTGCTATCTATGGTAGAAAACTCACACAAATTTGCTGCAAATTGTACCCAATATTGCGAAAAAACTGGACCAGGGTATGGAAAAAATCAAAAATTTTAATTTTAAAATGCCTCTAACTCGGACATTTTTAAACATAAACATGCAGTTTTTTGTAGGTATTTACGAGAGCTTTAAGACCATGTAAAATATTTAAAAATCAGACAAAAATTGAAGAAATGCCAAGGGTTAGAAAAATTTTCAGGAGCGAGGTGTCCAACTTTGAGACCACATAGCGCCATCCCTGGAAAGTGGAGGGTAACCTCCTTCAAAACTTCAGCTCAAGTACTCCTCTACTATGCTCGTGCCAAATTTTGAATCAATCGGCCTAGCCGTTTTCAAATGCCTGAATTATTTCCAAAATATTTTGATTCTGCCCCACTGTGCACAGTAGGTCTGTTTCAGATGCATAACAAAACATTTCGAACTAGTACAAATTAGTCCAAAAGCGTTCCAAATAACAATTTTTGTACAATTTTAAGAGAGAATGAGAGAGTAAAATTTTTCATTTCCTGTACAAAGTTTTACGAAATTTTTCTTTGGGTAAGTTCTGACTAGAATTAAATTATCAGCTGTTTTTTGTTTACATTTAAAAATCAAATAATTTTTAAATATGTACATAAAGTTGAAAGAGTTTTCTAATAAACTTGAAGTTTTAAGTACTTGTGCATATATTTGTAGATATTTATCACGTTCTTTAATAAAATATGATCAAGACGACATTTTGGACTTAGCTGCTGAAGATTCTGATTCATTTTGAACACGATTTAAAGTTCCAGGAGAACATGTAATGGCTAATTGTCTTTCGATTTTGCAAAAATTTTAAATAAATTTTTAAATAATTCGCTTATACTTTTTCAGTTTATATTCAATTACTTTTACAGCTCTTGGTAATGCTGCAAATGCTTTGTGTGTAAAATATTTTTCATTTTATGCGTCTAAAATCAGTAAAATAAAATTTATTTAATGAAGTCAGCACCATTAGCATTTTTGGATGTTTAATTGTGGTTTTTTTGCGTTCCAGCAATTTCGGACTACTTTATCACATTCAGAGACTAATTTCCTTTTTACTCTCAAAAGGCCAGACTTTTTTGTGATGCATCTGGAACAGACCTAGTTATGTTATTTATTCTGTCTGTTTACTTTTAAGCACTAAAATTTTAGGATTTCATTAAGTTTTTTTCTGTAAAGTAACAAAAAATTGAGTTAGGCCTTTTTTATATTAAGCCATCGAAGCCATTTCTGCACTAAGAACACATTTTGTAGGATTTGAAACTACTTTGATTTTATATTTACTATACTTTAGATTTTTATTACTGTGGGCATTAGATTGGCATTGTTTAAAATAATGAAAACGTTAAAACACTAACATTCGAACAACAAGCATGCGTAATCTTTTCATCGCATTGTTGACAGCAAAACCTACCTCAGTGAAAATTGATAGATTGCTCGAAATTTTGCAATGAAAACAAAATTCATAATGTCTATTGAATTGGTAAACGCACTAACAGCGCTAAAATCATACTTTTTTTTAATATTTTTAATCTATGTTATCTCTGGTTATGTAGCACGTGTGTACAGAAGTATGTTCTGTCACCTATTATTACAATTATTTTTCGTTTTGTTTATTTTTGAATAAAGCTATGAATTTTTTAATATTTTTTTTAAAACTTGTTTTTTTCAAGAATTTCTTTTATCCCGGAAATCCTAGGAATGCAATGATTTTTTCCCCGTTTCACAGGTAGTAAAAAATTTTGTGAAATCCAAAACGCTAGTGTGAATACGAGGCATATCCACAATCAATCAGTATTAACCCAACCACAACCCAAAGTATTTTCCGTTGTTCTCTTTAATACAAATGTGTGTAGAAAACCTTAGCCTGTAATATTGTTTTAGTATTACAACAGATACTATTTAATTTTGATTTAAGCACTGGATATTCTAAATATCTACTTTTTCGGTTTTAGGTTCATTTATTTATTTAATTTCTGAAAATTTGTAGAAAGAAAAATTAAGTGCAAATGTATGCGGAAGTTTTCGATTTTTCGATACCCCAAAGTAATGCTAAGCATTAGAAAAGTTTGCAGGTACGAGGTACCCAAATTTGAGACCACATAGCGTTTTCCCTTTAAAGTGGATGGTACCTAGCTTTCTTCATGAAAAATATTGGATCAATTGGCTTTGCCATTTACAAATGGCTTAGTTACTTCCAAAATATTTTGATTTTGCGCCATTACGCATTGTTTGAAATGAAGATAAAAAGCAAACATATTTTCTAATGAATGTGCATCCACGCACAAATGGTGATGCATTTTGTCTCGCCCATATTGGCGAGATACTTATCAGTTGTACCTGATATTATGGTCTGGATAAGAAGTGCAGTTTTGTTGAATTTAAGTACCACCTGCTATCAAATTGAAGATCAATGTGTAAATAACATATATCTTAAAAATGTATAAAACTACGGATTCGATAAGGGGCTACTCAATAGTAAGTTAAACCATTACGTGTGCGGACGTATATTTGGAAGTGATAAAACATAACAGACACAAATAAAAATATTCAGAAAACTATGGAGAGTTTTAGTTATAAAGAACTGGCTGAAGAGTATTTTAGAAATAAAAACCAGGAAGATGTTCTTAGTTACGTTGAAATAAAATTAAACTTAAATTAAATTAAAATTCTACATCAGAACCAATTAACAAAAGTGGATATCATTGAAAAAATTATTAAATCATAACAACTCCGAGCGATGCAAAACAGTACGCAAATGAAGAGGCATTAGTCTTATTTCTTGATTTGAAATTAAAAAAACAGCAATATATTAGGCTCAGATTGCGTGTGATTGAAAAGGGCTCAAATATCTATCCAGCATATCATCACATAACCGCTGCTAAAATGGACTGTTTGCCATCAAAGGACACTATTACAATTTTAGCAGAGGCACAACTACAATCTCTACTTGATCACACAGCCGAACGCTTGCTACAATCAACATCAGGAAATGCGCTTAAGAAATATGGAAACACAAAGCTAATTCTTTTTTTGCAAATAGGGATGTGACGGTTCTTTGGGACAAAAACAATACAAACAAGTTGTATGTGAAAATATTTCGGACTCAGATATGTTCATGGTATCATTTGTACCATTGCGATTGAAACAGATTTTGGAAGATTCAGAGCCTTCGACTAGTAAAACGCAAACAATGGATGTTTGGAAAAATGAGACACCATCTTCTACGAAATAATATAGGCCAATCAAATTTGAATTCAAAAAAGAAACTCGTGATACCATTAACAAAGAAATTAGTGATATCAAGGCCCAAAATGCAACACTACAATCTTTACAATAACAGTTAGCTGGGCGGCAAATTGAAGTGCTACGAATTAGTCCTTACAATGCTAGATGGAAAAGTAGGTCAGGCTTTGACTAACACGAAGGCTGCATCCAGCTGCATTTTATGCCAAGCAGTATCAACCCATTTAAACAAAGTTCCGACAAATCATTAGATAATACCGATGCATATAAATTTGGATGTTCACCACTACATTCAAGAATACGACTTATGGAGCATATACTAAAAATCAGTTATGATTTGGATTTCAGGACTTCAGGATCCATAAGAAACAATGAAACCAACAGAGAGTAAAGAAGTTAAAAAAAAACATGTTCAAGATGAATATCGCAAAAATTGATAGATTATAGATCAGCCAAAACAAGGGTCAGGCAATACAAATGATGGCAATACCGCACGAAGATTCTTTTCAGATCCAGAAATAGCATCTGAAATAATAGGAGTTAATTGAAACCTTACTTTTAGATTTTAAAAACTCCTAGAAGTACTTGCGTGCAATGAAGAAATTGACTCTAGACAATTTGGAGATTATGCTAAGGAAACTGCAAAAATATATACAACCAACTACCCATGGAGAAATATGTCTGCAACAGTTTACAAAATCCTTTATCGTGGAGAAGATATCATTAAATATCATTTAGTGCCACTTGGAGATCTATCAGAGGAGGCTCAGGAGAAAAGAAACAAGGATTACAGATGTTATAGAGAGCACAATACTAGAAAAATGAAGTTCTATTTAATATATTATTGGCAACGTCAGATCCGTTCATCTCCGATAAGATGAAGAAGCCAAAAAAACTACTAAAGAACAGAAATAGCACAGAACAAAAAATAGAGTATTTGTAATTAATATTTGCCTATCATTGTTATTTAAAATAACAATAAAAAACAACAAAAAAATAATAAATAGAACCTACCATTGTTACAAATGCTATTAAAATCTATTGCTGTTTTTATTTTTAAAATGTTATTTAAAATGCTCAAATTTGACAACAAAAAAGTAATAAATTGTTCTGTAGTAACAGTTCTCCACTCAATTTTACTATTTTATTTTGAGTGTAAAAAATGTTTTAAGCGTAACATGAAAAAATTCCATTATCACAAAAAATAATTATAATTATTAAGTTCCAAATATTAAATTATTTAATATGTAAATAAAAAAAACCCATATTTATTTATTATAGGTTATATAGATTTACCTAATTGGGCTTTTAAGGTCTTTGCTTATTATAATGTAATAAAAAACAATTATTTTATTTTTTTATTTTTTATCTAACTTTTCGCCAGCTTCATCAGGGATACGTTTTATTAAATCTGGCAATGATATATTAACATAAACACAATAAGTAAATTTGAAAACAACAACATGAATACTAATTTTTACTCACTTGACTTACGTATAGTTTTTTCGTCAATTCTGCACACTTCTGTATATTAAACAATATTTGCTTTACACACCACAACATAAAACACAAATTATTTAACAAACGCAAAATTAACTTAAAAAACATAACATAGAAAATTAAATACAAAGAGTATCACAGTTGGAGCAAAAATTACTTAACTAAATTATTTAATTGCAATAATTATTTAACAAACGCAAAATTAACTTAAAAAACATAACACAGGCAATTAAATGCAAATAGTATCTGTAATGTCATTATTGAGAACATGGCAATCCTTTCGATAATTGACATTACATTGCATCATTTTCTTTAATACATTTTTCATACTTGTTCTTTTCCTTAATTTTGTAAGCTCACATGTAAAACTTTGCCATTCCTTTTTTCTTTTTGTAAAATGAAATAATTAGTCGTGTTTTTATAATAAAATAAATATATTGAATTTATATTGTGTTAGAAAACAAAAGAGCAGCGTGTATTATTTCAACAACACAACAGAATTGGGACGAAGGTAAATTAAGAACAAACTTAATCGTGCATAACCTTAAAATGGAGGCTCAAGTTCAACAATTGCTGCAAGCCATTACAGCCATGACTACGGCAATGCAACGCCAACAATTCCAGCAGAGTCAACAAACTTCCAATACCAGTGTTAATATTATAACAAGTTTTGATGCTTTTGATCCCAAAGTTGAACAATCTAAGACATGCAAGGATCGTTTGGAAATTCATTTCCAGATCAAGAAGATTTTTGAAGATAAGGTGATGTGTGCAAAATTGTTACTACAATATATTGGTTCATCAACATATTCGATGTTGACAACATTAGCAGCACCTAAGAACGTAAATCAATTGATGTATGATGATATTGTGGCGCTTTTGGAAGCACATTTCTGTCCCAAAAAGAACGTTTTGGTGGAACAACATTGTTTTTAAGCGAAGTTCAGAACGAGAACCAAGCTGTTTCAGAATTTGTTGCGGTTTTACAAAAAAGAGGTATTGAATGTGAGTTAGTGTGTGAATGTAAAAAGTCGGTGGCAGACATTTTCTTGAGAGCTCAGTTCATCAGAGGGTTGCGTGATTCATACATTCGAGAACAGTTGTTACAAAACCCAAAAGCAACATTTAAAGAAATTGTCGAAAAAGCAACAGCTTTAGAAGCAGAAAGGTAGACAACAGGGTGATTGGAAATAGTAGTACGTGTTCAATAAGTGATGTACATCAAACACAATTGTTACACACACACAACCGTAAGGGAAGGAATCGTAATCGTAGCACATATAAAAATCAAACATCAAAATCTAAAACAAGTGTAAACTACAGTGAGTTAGGTATAGAAGGTTTGTGTCTCCGATGTGGCCGTAACAACCACTTATCAACAGAGTGCACAATAAATAAAAAGAAATCTAAAATGCAAATCGTGTGGCAAGATAGGTCATGTCAAACAAGTATGTATCAAAAGTAAAATAAAAGAAAACAAATTAAACAAAAACAACAACTCAATAACAATACATCAAATTTAATTGAGACGTATACAAGTGATGAAGATTATTTTGGTGTTACCCAAGTCGTTGATATTTACAATAAGAAGGTTATGTCATCAGTAGATGCACAAAATTTTTTTTATAAAAGTGAAAATTGAAAACAAGGATCAAAAATTCGAAGTTGATTCTGGTGCAGGTTTGACTTTATTGCCGGAGACAGATTTTAAAAAATTATATATAAAAGTAAAAATCAACAAAACAAGTATTGCCTTTCGAGCGTACACTGGCGAGGTTTTTGTATCATTAGGAGTTGTAAAAGTCAATGTTAAATATAATAAGTCATCAAATGAAGAAATGTATATTGTTTCATCAGATCATACGGCATTGCTGGGTCGTGTCTGGATCCGACATTTGCATATTAATCTTGCAGACATTGATCAAGACGAGCGTGAACAAGAAAATAACCATCAAGTAAATTCAATAACACAAATTGAGCAACAATTCTCTGAAACTTTTCAGGAGAAGATATGGTGTATTCCTGAACTGGTCTGTAGTCTAAAGTTACATAAAGGTGCAAAACCTGTGTTTATTAAGGAGAGACAGGTGCCTTTCGCATTACGTGAAGAAGTAGATCACGAGCTAGATAGTTTGGAACGTGATGGCATAATAACAAAAGTCAATACTAGTAATTGGGGTTCACCATTGGTCGTGATACCGATACCTGATGGTAATATTCGTTTGTTCGTTGAATATAACGTCGCAGTTAATCCACAGCTAGAAGCGGCACACTATCCTATAAAAAGAATAGACGAAATTTTCAACAGTTTAAAAAACTCAAAGTACTTCTGTAGGTTAGACGTGTATAGAGCATATTTACATGTAATGGTTGACGATTAAAGTAAACAAATTCAAACCAATTTAACCCACCGAGGAACTTACCTCATGAACCGTTTGTCCTTCGGAATAAAAACTGCTCCAAGTGAATTTAACCGAATTTTAGACCAAATTTTGCAAGGGTTAGAAGGTACAATTTCATATTTTGATGACATTGTAGTCCATGGGGAAACCATTAAACAGTGCGAAAAAAGACTTATCAAATGCCTGAAGAGGTTAAATAAGTATCAAATACACCTAAACAAAAAGAAGTGCGAATATTTTAAAAATCAAATCAACTACCTTGGATACGTGGTAAGTCACAATAAAATTTCTAAATGCCAGGAAAAAGTACAAGCGATTATGGACCTACCAAAACCACAAAACGTAGACGACACATTACATTTCCGTTACGACATCTGTTAGAGAAAAACAAAAAATTTGTATGGACTGTCAAGTGTGATGAATCGTTCAATAGGTTAAAAAAAGAGATTCTAACAGACACAGTATTAGTACCTTATGATGAAAAATTGCCTGTAACAATTGTTTGCCCAACCAGCATAGTAGCTGTATTGTCTCACGAGATAAATGGAGAAGAACGCCCAGTAGCATTTATTTTGCTCTAGCCATTATTATGTATCTTCATGGTAGACAATTTACCCTTATAACTGATAATCGCCCACTTTCAAGAATTTTTCATCAAAATTCAAAAACACCTGCAATGACATCTGTGAGGCTTCTTCGGTATGCATCGTTTCTTCAAGGTTTCAACTACAAAATAGAACATCGTAAAGATGAAGATAACAACAACGCTATTTGCTTATCTAGAGCACCAATTAGCTAAAAACTAATTTTAACAATTTCCTAAAGGAAGAAGTACGCATCATTCAAGAACAAAAAATCATTGAAATTTATACATTTGCTATCACTGCTACGAACATTGCCAAAGAAACATAATGTGATTTCGAATTGTCAAAATTAAAGCATTAAATGGTCAAAACAACGATGCTGAATATTCACTTCAAGACGGCATTATATTCAAAGGTGAACGAGTAGTGATTCCGTTAAAATTACGGGAGAAATTTTGAAAGAACTACATCACACACACGTCGGTATTGTAAAAATGAAGCAATTAGCCAGGAAGTATTGTTTTTGGAAAGGTATAGATTCTGACATTGAGCGTTTAGTGAGATCGTGTTCCAATTGTGCCAAGATCAAGAAAAACCCACCAAAAGTAGTTACACACCATTGGGAGCAGCCAAACGAAAATTTTCAACGGGTCCGTATTGACTATGCCGGACCATTTCAAAACCATCATTTTCTGATACTGGTAGATGCAAAATCAAAATTCGTATAACAAAAGATTTTCCAACGCCCGAAAAAACTATTTCAATGCTACAAGATATTTTTACCACCCATGGCCTTCCTCAAACTATTATCTCAGACAATGCTACTATTTTTCAAAGTTCGATGTTTAGAAATTTTTGCTTCGATAATGGAATTGTACAAAAATTTATAGCCCCAGGTCATCCTGCAACAAATGGTTTAGCTGAGCGTTACATCCAGATACTTAAATCAAAATTAAAGGCGATGGAAGACGTCAAATTACCCTTAAATGTTAAAGTTCAACAAATTCTTTTTCGATATAGAGCAACCCCGCTAGCAAATGGAGAAAGTCCATCAAAATTATATCTGAATGGTGAATTAAGAATCAAATTAGATGCAATACGTCCAGTAAAGCAAGCAAAATCAATATTAGTAACTCCACTTGTTCGTCAAATTAGTGTGGGAGAGAGGGTAGAGTTGCGATGGTATGATAAAGGCAAATCACTTTGGAAATTTGGGACCATAAAAACCAAGTTTGGTCGTCTGCATTATCGAGTGAAGCTAGACAATGGGTACGAGATACAAATCCAACGTAATCAAACCGAAAAAAGCAATATTGTTTGCTAAAACTCCAGTGCAACAAAAAGCTAGAATTGAAGAAGTTCAAATTGAATCTACAGCTACTGGTCCAACAAATCAGCAAAATCCGGAACAGTATACTCAACCGCAACGTTTAGAAGCACAAGAAGGATTAAGACGATCCAACCGAACTAGAGGACCTCCAGCCCGTTATGAGGACTATGTTCCCCATTAAGTGTGGGAGAGTGTAATGTCATTATTGAGAACATGGCAATCCTTTTGATATTTGACATTTCATTGTATCATTTTCTTTAATACATTTTTCATACTAGTTCTTTTTATTAATTTTGTAAGCTCACATGTAAAACTTTCCCATTCCTTTTTTCTTTTTGTAAAATGAAATAATTAGTCATGTTTTCATAATAAAATAAATATATTGAATTTAAATAGTGTTAGAAAACAAAAGAGCAGCGTGTATTATTTCAACAATACTACTGTATCACAGTTGGAGCAAAAATTACTAAAGAAAATTATTTTATTGCAATTTAATTTAATTGTAATTTTTGCTCCAACTAAGATACTATTTTTATCTGCAAACGCTGCATAAAAAAAAATCTGACCACAAATAGCCCAAATTATACTATTCACAAAAATTATTTTTAATCTCAAATGATATTCACTAATAAAATGACGCAAGAGAAGAAATCAAACTCTGAGAAACGGCAAACTTTTTTAACAGAGTTGCAAAAAACGGATTATTTTTGTTGTTCATAACAAATATGTAAACAAAATTTGACAAAAAATAAGCGTAACTAATGCGGTTACAATTCGTAAAATTTTAATGAATTGTAAAATAAAAAATTGAATTAGCAAGCTTGAAGCTTGTAGAATCTGATTTTTCGGTTGTCACTTTCGACATTTCAGAAATAAATGAGCTATACCTAAGATATTCAGTCATTAAGTGCAATGGTTTTTTAGTTATAAAATCCAAACTAAGAGCCGCGCATCAAAACACCTGACGCCAATCGATAGAGACTAAAAATACGAATCAAAGGCGGTCCCAATTTTTTTCTAAAAAACTTTCTGGAAAAAGTTATAGGGAAACAAAGTTTAAAAAATTATTAAAAAATTTGTAAAATATATAAAATTAGTTTTTCATTAATTTCTCGAAAACCATTTCGCGCGCACATATCGCACTACCCACAGTCGATAGATGAAAAAATTACAAATCAAATGTGGTCTTGGTTGTTTTCTAAAAAACTTTCTGGAAAAAGTTGTAGGGTAGCGAACTTTGGAAAATTATAAAAAACACGTTAAAATACATTAAACTAGTATTTTGTTCATTACTCCAAAACGAATCCGCGCGCACATATCGCGCTAAATGCAATCGATAGAAGACAAAAATACGAATCAAAAGTGGTCTTGGTTGCTCTCTAATAAACTTGCTGGAAAAAGTTGTAGGGTAGCGAACTTTGGAAAATTATAAAAAACACGTTAAAATATAATTAATTAGTATTTTGTTCATTACTCCAGAACAAATTCTCGCGCACATATTGCGCTACCTGCAATTGATAGAGGACAAAAATACAAATCAAACGTGGTCTTTGCTGTTTTCTAAAAAACTTTCTGGAAAAAGTTGTAGGGTAGCAAACTGGAAAATTAAAAAAACACGTTAAAATATATTAAATTAGTATTTTGCTCATTACTACAAAACGAATTCGCGCGCAAATATCGCGCTACCCACAATCGATAGAGGACAGAAATACAAATCAAAAGTGGTTTTGGTTGCTTTCTAAAAAACTTTGTGGAAAAAGTTATAGGGTAGCAAAATTTGGAAAATTATAAAAAACACGTAAAAATATATTAAATTAGTATCTTGTTCATTACTCCAGAACGAATTCGCGCGCACATATCGCGCTACCAGCAATCGATAGAGGACAAAAATACAAATCAAACGCGGTCTTGGCTGTTTTCTAAAAAACTTTCTGGAAAAAGTTGTAGGGTAGCAAACTTTGGAAAATTATAAAAAACACATAGACACATGCTTAAACAAATGTAAACAACCTTTGATAAAAAAAATTGCGTTTTTAATTTCATAGAACTTCATCAATTTTTAATGGATTTTTTATTTAAAATCTGAATTAAAAAGCCACAAGGCTGTAGAACCCAATTTTCCGGTTGGCATTTTCGACATTTTTGTAATAAGCGAGCTACACCTTAAGTATTTACTCTCTACGTAAAATGGTTTCTATCTAATACATTCTAATCTAAAAATCCTAAAGCAAAGCGATTAACACCAATCGATAGAGGAGGAGAAATACTTTATAAATAATAAAAATAATTTTCTTAATTACTTGCATTCATAACTTAAACTGTTACGAATAATATATTCTTACGGTTTTTCGTAATTTTCGAAAGTTTGCTGTTTAATAACTTTTTTCAGAAAGTTTTTCAGAAAATAAATTATATCACGTTTTGTTCGTATTTTTGTCCTCTATTGATTCCGGGTAGTGGGATATGTGCGCGCGAAACCGTTTTGGAGTAATGAAGAAAATACTATTTTAATATATACCGACGATTTTTTCTAATTTTCGAAAGTTTGCTGCTTAATAACTTTTTTCAGAAAGTTTTTCAGAAAATAAATTATACCACGTTTTATTCGCATTTTTGTCCTCTATTGATTCCGGGCAGTGGGGTACGTGCGCGCGAAACCGTTTTGGAGTAATGAACAAAATACTATTTTAACATATTTTGACGATTTTTTCTAATTGTCGAAAGTTTGCTGGTTAATAATTTTTTTTTAGAAAGTTTTTCAGAAAATAAATTATATCAGGCTTTGTTCGTATTTTTGTCCTTTATTGATTCTGGGTAGTGGGATATGTGCGCGCGAAACCGTTTTGGAGTAATGAACAAAATACTATTTTAATATATACCAACGATTTTTTCTAATTTTCAAAAGTTTGCTGTTTAATAACTTTTTTCAGAAAGTTTTTCAGAAAATAAATTATACCACGTTTTATTCGTATTTTTGTCCTCTATTGATTCCGGGTAGTGGGGTACGTGCGCGCGAAACCGTTTTGGAGTAATGAACAAAATACTATTTTAACATATTTTGACGATTTTTTCTAATTGTCGAAAGTTTGCTGGTTAATAACTTTTTTCAGAAAGTTTTTCAGAAAATAATTTTTACCACGTTTTATTCGTATTTTTTCCTCTATTGATTCCGGGTAGTAGGGTACGTGCGCGCGAAACCGTTTTGGAGTAATGAACAAAATACTATTTTAACATATTTTGACGATTTTTTCTAATTGTCGAAAGTTTGCTGGTTAATAACTTTTTTCAGAAAGTTTTTCAGAAAATAAATTATATCACGCTTTGTTCGTATTTTTGTCCTCTATTGATTCTGGGTAGTGGGATATGTGCGCGCGAAACCGTTTTGGAGTAATGAACAAAATACAGGTTTAAAATATTTTAACGACTTTTACTAATTTTTCAAAGTTTGCTGTTTAATAACTTTTTTCAGAAAGTCTTTCGAAAAATAACTTATACCACGTTTTATTCGTATTTTTGTCCCCTATCGATTCTGGGTAGTGGGATATGTGCGCGCCATCTCGTTTTGGAGTAATGAATGAAATACTAGTTTAAAATATTTTGACGACTTTTACTAATTTTTCAAAGTTTGCTGTTTAATAACTTTTTTCAGAAAGTTTTTCGAAAAATAACTTATACCACGTTTTATTCGTATTTTTGTCCCCTATCGATTCTGGGTAGTGGGATATGTGCGCGCCATCTCGTTTTGGAGTAATGAATGAAATACTAGTTTAAAATATTTTGACGACTTTTACTAATTTTTTAAAGTTTGCTGTTTAATAACTTTTTTCAGAAAGTTTTTCGAAAAATAACTTATACCACGTTTTATTCGTATTTTTGTCCCCTATCGATTCTGGGTAGTGGGGTATGTGCGCGCGATCTCATTTTGGAGTAATGAACGAAATACTAGTTTAAAATATTTTGACGACTTTTACTAATTTTTCAAAGTTTGCTGTTTAATAACCTTTTTCAGAAAGTTTTTCGGAAAATAACTTTTACCACGTTTTATTCGTATTTTTGTCCCCTATCGATTCTGGGTAGTGGGATATGTGCGCGCGATCTCGTTTTGGAGTAATGAATGAAATACTAGTTTAAAATATTTTGACGACTTTTACTAATTTTTCAAAGTCTGCTGTTTAATAACTTTTTTCAGAAAGTTTTTCGAAAAATAACTTATACCACGTTTTATTCGTATTTTTGTCCCCTATCGATTCTGGGTAGTGGGATATGTGCGCGCGATCTCATTTTGGAGTAATGAACGAAATACTAGTTTAAAATATTTTGACGACTTTTACTAATTTTTCAAAGTTTGCTGTTTAATAACTTTTTTCAGAAAGTTTTTCGAAAAATAACTTTTACCACGTTTTATTCGTATTTTTTGTCCCCTATCGATTCTGGGTAGTGGGATATGTGCGCGCGATCTCGTTTTGGAGTAATGAATGAAATACTAGTTTAAAATATTTTGACGACTTTTACTAATTTTTCAAAGTTTGCTGTTTAATAACTTTTTTCAGAAAGTTTTTCGGAAAATAACTTATACCGCGTTTTATTGGTATTTTTGTCCCCTATCGATTCTGGGTAGTGGGATATGTGCGCGCGATCTCGTTTTGGAGTAATGAACGAAATACTAATTTAAAATATTTTGACGACTTTTACTAATTTTTCAAAGTTTGCTGTTTAATAACTTTTTTCAGAAAGTTTTTCAGAAAACAACTTGTACCAGGTTTTATTCGTATTTTTGTCCCCTATCGATTCTGGGTAGTGGGATATGTGCGCGCGAAATAGTTTTGGAGTTATTAGCAAAAAATGCAACTCTGAAAAAAATTTGCCAAAACAAACAAAAAGTTTGTTTTCTTCTCGCCGATAATAAAATGTATTCTTATTTCTTCGAAATAAACTTTACAATTTATTAACTGTTTATTCTTTACAGTTTCAAAGAAAAAAGGAAATAGACAAAACATCTGGCAACAACATAAAATTTTATAGCCTACTGTTTATCCCAAAATTAACTTAGAACAAAAAAATAAGATAGATAACAAAAAAATTAGAGACATAATAAAAGAAAAAGAAATCATACTTACACATAGATTAAACGAAACTACACATTTTATTTATATAAACAAAAACCAAGATTGAATGTAGAGAACAAAGTAATGTGTTTACCAAATTAATTGTAATGGTAATACAAACGAACAGTCTGACAAAGTTTATATTGGTACAACAAAAAGCTTAGGCGTGAGAATAGACGAACATAAAGCTGACATTAAAAAAGGAAATCACTCAATAGCACTGTATAGAAAACAACTACACACCAAATTTTGAAGATGTTAAAATTGTAGCATTTTATTATTGCTTTGTACGTGAAAATGTCAAAAATAGAAAGAGAAATAAGAGAAAAAAAGTTAAATGCTCTTAAAACAAACGCTTGCTTTGTTTTGAATATGATTGTAGTTGGTGTTTTTCTAAATTCGTAAACAAAAGTAGTAAAATGTAAACAACTTTTGATATGTCCAACTACAAAACAGCTGGGCGGACGACACTACCCAGTAAAGTAAATGTACCTTGTTGGAAAGCTTGAGAATTCAACAGAAATCAAAAAGTGCAATAAATACTTTGGAGGATAAAGATCATACTAATGCAAATTACACCATAGCAATAGCTTGGTTATAAAAACAACTGTGATCTAAGAAGATAAACAATTTTTTTAGTTTTCATTAATTTAAGTTTTGTGTAATGTTGTCCAACTTTTACAAACCAAAACTGTGAAAAAAATTAAAAATAATGTTAATATGACGAGAAAAGAATATGTGTCAGTAAATTTATTTTAGCGTTAAGATTATTGTTTTTATTTACTAACTGCCATCCATAAATTAGCACGTAAAGTGCAAGATATCTGTCAAAATTTCTCATGTACATACAAAATGTATGAAGCATCCCTAAATAGCAAGGCGTAAACGCTTTTGCAATGTAGAAATTGATTGGCAAACAAATTGAGGCTGCTGTAGTCAAAGTGGTAAAGACGTTGACTACAAACCTGGTTGGTTTGTATAAATAAATATTCAAAATAATCGAAATTAAAACGTGCAGCCTCCTTCGTCGGTACTTCTTCATAGCATATTCGCCAGTGAAGTAAAAAAACTAACTCTCTATCTTTCTCCTTTTACCACCTATCTTATTTCTCATCTATCCCTTTCCTAAAAGAATGTAGCACGGTTACAAAAATAACAAAATAAGTAATATTGCCTGAAGTGCTACTTCTCTTTAAAAAAATCGTATGAAGAAACAACATAAAAATTACGAAGAGTGAAAAAGATAAACAATAAATGTATAGTAAAGAAAGTGTGCACCACACTCTACATCTTCAGCCCCCCGCTGATTAACTTCGTCTGTCTGACTTTCAATTTCTACATTCTAAAAGGGGGCTTAGCTATTGGAAAATCCAATTTTGACAGCGCGTAAGGTAGTTGGCTGCAATCTACTGTTTACATATTTTTTTTAGTATTTAGAAAACGATGCAAAACAGTCATGACATTTTACCTTTTTTCGGCTTTATCTACCGTTTTTATCACTGTCTTGCATTTAATTTTATATGGATTTATTAAAAAAGATAAGTTAACATTACTGTTCACAACAAAACGTAATTTCAGCGTAAAAGCCATGCGTAAGTTGCGCCGCGTCTTACGCACTAATTTAGGTATGGCTGTTAGACTTTCTTTTGTATTTTAAATGTTGCCATATTTAATAACAAATTTCTCTAACAATAGTGAAACTAATATGTGATAATGATAATATTAATATAATGGTAATGATTATTATTATGATACCGATAAAATAATAACGATATAATGATAATGCAATAAGTAAAATGATATGATGATAATGATAATTAGGTAATGCTAGATATAATAATGATAAAATAATGATAAAGTTTATGCTAATAATGATACTGATATAATAATAATAAAATGATGTTGATATACAGGCATGTTCTGACACTCGCATGTTTTTGAAATCGCATGTGATTTCAAAAACGCCAACTTTTGTATTACATTTTCTGAGTTTCACGCGTTTTGCTTGCGATTTGTTTTTTTTTTTTAACTTATGTTCGAAAAACAAAAACATATGATTTGACGGTGCAAAACATAAAAAAAATTAAAAATGCCAACAACCTTCTCGCTTAGCTTAATTTCTTAAAAAAATATTCAATTAAAAATAGAACGAATTAAGAAACTGAAGCTTAGAGATTATTTCAGTATACTGAATAATTCAAAGCAATGAACATTTATTATTTTAAAAAAATAACACAAAGCAAGAAATATTTCGGTCACTAATGGTATTTGTATTAGTGATGTTGCATTTACCATCTTTGAAGAAAAAGATTAATTATGCCAAGTTCAAGTTCAAGTTTATTTTCCCAAATATCTTCATACAAAATTTAAAAATTAAATTAAAACTAAACAATCAAAAAACAAAATTTCTTACATACTAAAGTATCTTTCAAGAACTTCCAAAATCTAAAACTAAAAGTACGTATTTTTTAGTACATCATTCAAACATAAAAAACAATTAAAAGAATCGAAAAAAAGGGATAAAAAAGGAGGCGCTTAAAATTCTACTTAAAACTAAAGATACTTAAAAACTAAAACTTAAAAACTAAAAATAACAAAATAATAATAGAAATGATAATAATAAAATTCATATTTATAAAAGTTGGAAAAAAATACGAAATTACAATTAATAATAAGAAAAGACAATAAAAAGGAAGCAAATTTATATTGACATAAAAAAACATGAATTTACAATTATATAAAAAATAAAAATAAATAGATACAAAATAAATTATTGAACAATGTTATATACAGTGCTCTCTATATTCAGCGAACGCAACCTTCTGTGAAAGAACAAGAGGTTTGCATCCTCATAGAGAAGGCCAGCTCCCCTAAGAGTCAACAGAGAAATTCCTCGTCGTTCGAACGGTCTCCAAACTCCTCACTCTGGTAAAGCACTCCTTCACCAGGAAGTTCTCTGAGGATCGCGCGCCTTCCAGGAACTTCACAGCCTATTCCACCATGTAGGCATCTAAGGGCACAAAATCAATTGCGTTGTAAATTAACCTACAAGATGGCCTGCGAATCACTCCATTTGGTCCTACATATGGCCTCAAGCCAAGGCAAGCAACTAATATCATTCTCTCCCAACGCCTAAACCTCTCCATCTGGTGAGAAGAAATTCCAAACCACGCTAGAGAGGCATAGGCGATGACGGCGAATGACTTGGCGATAGACCAAAAGACGCACTTTCTTATCGAGACCTACCCTACCCTTCAAAACACCCTAATACGAAGAGTAAATACGATTGGCTCTTTCGAAAATATCGTCAATGTGCCGATAGCTCTCAAAATTCTCGTAGAAGATGACACCTAGGTATTTAAGCCTGTCCGATGTCCCAATCAGTTCTCGTCCAATAATCAAACAAGGTATGTAAGGTCTACAATTTGGGTAAATATATTTCCGCCTTCCCTTAAACATTACGGCCACGGTCTACGCAATGTTTAAAGTAAGACCCCATTTTGTAAAATAGTCCGTCAGTACTATCAAGTATCGGTTGAGTCGTTCATAAATATTCCTTGCTCTAGCACCTGATGAGGCAATCAGAATATCATCAGCATACATAAGTAAAAGATCCTCCCGTGGCGGTTGCGATATGTCGGAGAAAAAGATATTGTATAGCACAGGGCCCATGCCACAACATTGGTTCTTTTCAGCACAATATCAGGTATCCCGTGCATACCACAGGACTTAAGTCAATCAGTTCTCCTTCAGCTGTAATAGTCCTGCCGAAAACTGTCAAAGGTATGGATCTGAATGCGTACTCTGACCAGAAAGACCAACCTGAAAGAACCGGATGGCTAACAGATTTGCCATTCTAGTACTGTCAGAAACAGTCGTGCCATCAGAATCCACCAGATTTCGAATAGCGGATCGATTGTAGAGTCCTGCAGCTGTCTTAATGTTTCTAAATGTCCTGTCGTTAAGTCGAATTTTCTAAAGAAAATCAGTCCAGGGGTCACGTTCAAAAATTGATATGGCCCCCTGTATAATTTTGTCCATATTTCGCACGTCCACTTTCAAAATGATTCGTCTACTAGAGTCGTCACACCTATGTAATATTCGTCTTAGTCGCTTCTTCTCGTCGATAAAATGAAGAATGTATTGCGGCAGGTTCCTCAACCCTCTACCTCCTGTGGAGGCTTTCGGTTTTGAATGCTCCTTGGCATCTTGAAAGGCCCTTTCCATTGCTTTAACACATTCATCAATTTCCGTTTCTGTCATGTTTCTGTCCACGGGTAGTCCACACGTTTCAAGATTTAGAGTCAGTCTGCTAGTAAATTGCCGTCTGTCCATTTGGTCATAGTCGTACTTGGTGGAACGTTCTTGTATTATTAAGTCACTAGTCAAGATTTCTATTACTACAGTCTTGTGATCCGATTCATAGTCCAAAGTTCTAAGGAAGTGCGTACTTTCTGTAGTGATGTCTACAAATGTCAGAAAAAGTCAATGAAGGAAGAGGAAACGTCATTAATTTTAGTCGGTCCGTCAGTTTGTCGTATTTCCATTTCGGGACTCGAAAGTAAAAATTCTCGGAGGTTGCGCCCACTTGCGTTTATAAGCGGGTCTCCGCAGTAGGGATGTTTTGCATTAAGGTCAACAACAATTACCACACTACAGTTACGTACCAGTGGCTGTATTTCATCAAAGCCTTTTGCAGTAAAAGTGTCACTGGGTTTAAGGTACGTCGCTATGGAAATCAGATCTTCACTGCTCAGCCTTTGAATACAGCCGTATTTTCAACCGAACCTGTGCGCAGTACGATTTCCTCACAATGCAAATCATCCCTAACAAGGACAGCCGTCCCTCCTCCTCTTCCATTCTGTCGGTCACGCCTAAAAACTATATCCAGTCATGTCAAACTTATGGCGAGCATTTAGACGGTGCTCAGCCGAAAGTAGTACGTCCGGTCTGTGCCGCTTTAGAAACAAATTCAAGCAGTGCCTCTTGTGTCTTGAGACAATTGAGTTGGCATTAATAAAATAAATTTGATTAAGTTATCCATCGTGCCTAAGTGTCAGCAGCAAACCAAGCAATGCACGAGATCTATGCTCGTCATTGTCCAAGTCACGGTACTTAACTGCAGAACCACCAATTTCGCTGAGACAGTTCAAAACACCTTCGCCAAAAAAGCGTATACAGTTTTTGTCAATCAAATCGTACTGGGCCATAGCCACTTCTAAAGAAATTTCCGATTTCCCAGAATGACCGATAATGCTGGTCCTGAGTATAGGCACAGGTATAATACGAGCTGCCGCAGCTGCATAAGACAACCAGGCTTAACCTGACTCTCAATAGCGTGCAAAACACGTGCAGGAGTTCCAGCCCTAGCAAGCTTTCTTTCCTCCTGCCTGCGAAGCAATTCTAGCCTACGTAAACACTCTCGTGAGCATGTCCCTCACTACCACAATTGCAACAGTTAACAGGGAGCACTATTCGCTATGACACTTGCCCAGTCACGGGATTGTTCACCAAAGTTTTCTGCACGTTATGGTCGCGAGAAGGCACACCACACTTACTGGAGCCATGAGAACTAGCAAACTTCACGCACCTATAAGGCATACGGCAGTTTGAGGAAACGTGTCCATACCGCTGGCAGTTGAAGCACTGCGTAATACCTGTCCGTCTAAATTTCTTGATGTGTATCGTATAACAGAGCACGTATCCGAAAGCATAAAACTTCTCAATGTCCGAGTCTCTTGTCAATCTGACAACCCATTTATTACCTCCAAGTCGAACCAAACCAACGATGTTGATATTAATCTGGAGACCGTTCAAATGCTGCAGTATTTCTTCCGACTCTAAAGAGTTTGGGAAAACCCTCAATAACCAACGTTAATGGACGCAGGCTCTTAGGAGTATAGGTGTAAAAGTGCGCTTTTTCCCTCTCTACTAAGACCTTAACTTTCTAAAAGTCTAAAAGAATGCAGACCTCTATGTTTGCAACTTCTTGGAACTTTCTTGTCTTGTCCGCATAACTGCCCTCTTGCTAGTTGCTCTTGCTTCCTTTGTAGCTTTATCTTTACTCAGAGGCACTGAAATCTTCTCGGGAATTTGTCCCATATCTTCAAGTGGAAAAAGGCCTTTTGAATCCTGATTACCATTTTTTATGCGTTCAATCTGCTTTTTCAACGATTCATTTTCGTGCACGAGAAACCCTATTTTTCTTCCCGCATCTTCTAACTTTTCCATCAGCTTAGAATTTAGCTTTACCGGCATCTCCATCTCAATCTCTTCATTAGTTTTTGTTAGTTTCTCTGCAGGAATTTTCCTCTTCTTTCCTCAGATAACTCCTTCATCGTCCATTGGAGATAAATCCATTTTAAATGTTATTTGCCCATAGGTCTCAATAAATTACAGAAAAAAATTATACAATTGTTTATTATTTCAAACTTAAGTGTAAAAAGCACTTGTTTGTCTTCTATAGGCTTCTCAAAAAACGGTATTTTAATGAAATTTTCAAAATTTCTTTTGAAGTGTCTATGCACCTTTACATACTTTTAACTTTGTATTATATACATTTAAATTTTGTTTTATCCGCACACACAAGCTTTCAGTTTAAAAGACAAACACTGACTCCTTAGATTAATTATGTCGTGAGTAATTAGTACTTAAGATGTATTTTTGTTTGTTTTATTAGTTATAACATACACGTTCGAAGCGCAGATCGTCTAAAAAGTAATTGAAATAAAACCATTCAAGCACAATAGCACTTAAATCGCCGATTTAGTAACCAACGAATTTTTTTTAAGAATTTAAAATTAAAATAACCGTATATTTTGTTTGATTACCGACTACATATACGCTTAACCGCACTAACACCAATATATTTTCGAACATCAAGTGGAACAGCTGTTTCAATGAAATCGCCAGTACTTACGAAAAAAACCAACACAATCAATTGATAAAACAAAGGGCATATTTTAAATTAATCTTTTAATACTTTAAATGTGTAAAAATAAAATAGTTTTTGTTAAAAATTAAAGAAAACATATTAACTTTTATTTGTATACAATTTTATTGTTGTTTTAAAGTTTATTTTAATACACTTCAGTATGTGCTTGCGATTTAAGGTCGCCAAATTTCTTGCGATTGTGAACTACAGCACGATTTTCATGCGATTTCAACTCGCATCGCAAGTTTTAGGTGATTTGCGATGGTCAGAACATGCCTGATAATGATAATTATGTAATGATATTGATATAATGAGCTAATAATAATGATAATATATAATAATGATAAACATTGTCATTATACTGATATTTATAATGATAATGTGAATAATATAATGACATAATAATAATCATAATATGACAATAATATGGTGTAATCATAGTGATCTAACTTAATATATTTTAATTTAAATTAAACAATGAGAATTTTTAATTAAATTAATTAACTTTGAAATAAATCCTTTTTTTGTGCTATTTTATATTATCCCGATTTAATAATTAAATCACCGATATTGGTTATTGAGGGTGAAAGCACGTCTCGATGGCCATTTTGCCACCACAGACTTAGTTCTTCAGGAAACTTCTCACAAACATTTTAAATAAAGTAAAGATTTTTTGCCCAAACAATAAAGTAAATACAAAAATCAAAATTTAAGCAAAAACAACAATGATTTTATTTTTCTTTATACACTGCATACGGCAGACTTTTTTTCGGCTCTTTTATACAGTTAAAAGAATATGAAAAATAAAATATTACAACAAAACTACGATAATTTATTTTTGTTTTATGCGCGGACAATCGCAATTATTATATTAAATGAAACTACGGGAATATTAAACTAATTAGTTTTAAAAAATATCGTGCCATTTTTTATCCCGATGAAATTAATAAATCACCGATATTGATTATTGAGGGTGAAAGCACATTTCGCTACCGATTACTTAGCTGTTCAGGAAACTTCTCGCAAATATTTTAAATAAACTAAAGATTTTTGTCCAAACACTAAAGTAAAGACAAAAATCAAAGTTTAAGCACAAAAAAAAAAAACAAAAAAAAAAATAATCAACAATGATTTTATTTTTATTTATCTACTGTATAAGGCAAACTGTTTTTCGGCTCTTTTATACAGTTAAAAGAGTATGAAAAATAAAATATTACAACAACACTACTATAATTTATTTTTGTTAATGTGCGGGCACTTGGAATTATTAAATTAAATTAAACCGCGGGAATATTTAATTAAACTAATTAATTTAAAAAAATTTTCGTGCTATTTTTTATCCCGATTTAATTAATAAATTACCGATATTGACTATTGAGGGTGAAAGCAAGTCTCGATGGCTATTTCGCTACCTGTTACTTAGCTCTTCAGGAAACTTCTCACAAATATTTTAAATAAGCTAGATTTTAGAGCAAACAATAAAGTAAAGACAAAAATTTAAGTTTAAGCAAAAATCAAAGTTTAATCAACAATGATTTTACGTTTCTTTATCCACTATATACGGCTGACTTTGTTTCGGCTCTTTTATACAGTTAAAAGAATATGAAAAGTAAAATATCACAACAACACTTCGATAATTTATTTTTGTCTTATGCGCCGCACACGCAAATTACTTAATTAAAATAAACCACGGTGTTAAGAATCTTCGCCTTGGGCTTTCTTCCAAGCGCCTGTATCTTAAAGAAATAAGAAGATTACTTAAAAAAAATAATGATTTTCTTACAGACACATAAATCTAAAGAATTTTGATTTTTTGTATATAAAATGATTTAGTTGGTGCAACAACAGTACTTGAACCGTGTTGCTTGATCTCAATTGAAAAAGGCCGTTTCTTTTAGTTTCAAATCAATATGATTAATTTGCATATTTCTTGCAGCAATAAAAAAAGAAACATTATTAAATTGCAACAATAAAAAATGTATTAATTTAGGACAGGTGTGCCATATTAAATTACAATTGTAGAAAAAAATAAAAATAAATTACAGTAATAAGAAATGTATTAATTAAGGCCAAGTGTACTGAAGTTTATTGAACTTAAATAATTTAATAAATAATGCTCGTGCATTAACATTCTTCCCTCGTTGAGTGCAGGTCAAAATATTTCTTGCTGTAGGGCTGTTGTTGAAAGATGTGTTGGTTGTTATATGTGAACGGTGAAGTCTGAGTCTGGTTGTTGTCTGCGAGGTGCTGGAATTGACCGTGTTATGCACCTTTGTTTTACTAGTAAATATATGACAATGCTAAAGGCAATCACTAAATATACCCAACTGTCATGTGATGATAGTTGTGAGCTTCAAATTTGTTTGGGAGTCTTAACATTTCTTCTGATGGTAATGATTTTTGTAGAGCCTTTAAGTTCTTTACTTGGGAAATATATTGATTCGCATCTTATTTTGATAACAATGGTTTAATGCGTTCTTCGTTTCGTTGTTGTGTGAGTCCCTAGAAGCTGGTATATGATTTTTCAATCTCGTTTTGTTCACCCAACGTCGTGAAGCAAGCCAGATCCTTTAAGTATGAATTGTGAGATTTAAATTTTGCATAGTGCTGTTGCCTGAGACGAACTTGAATCCGATCATATCTATTTGTTTTCATGATGAAAGGAAATCCAGACTTCTTTATCTTTTATTTGCTGTACTGGGCAGTCTGATTGGGTGTTGTTGTGAAATAAATTCAGCTTATAGACACATGTTGATGAGCCATTTTGATGCCTTATTTAGCCTTTAGGGCACAGATACCTATCTTCTGTGGTGAATGAACATAAGCTGAGTTCAGGTTAGCTAATGGTAAAGTATTGGTTGAAAGCAGTATTGTTGATCAAAAGAGGTGCATATGGTCGTATTGCTACTAATGTGCCATTGATTCTCGTTGGTACTGGGACAATATTAAATATTGCATACCGTTCACGTTGAACTAGTAATAACAACTACTATATTATTAGTGAGCCCTCCTTTGACCTTCATGAGCTTGTGTAGTTGTAGCATGTTTTCCTGGCTTACCGGCAGTTCCAGTAATTCGCTGAGATGCATTATAATTTTCCTTATTTCTTGCTGTAATTGATGAGAAGTCAAGAGTAGTGGGCTTATATTACCATGGTGAGTGTTTGTTAAAATATCAAGTATTGATAATTGTGTCTGTTGGAGCTTCGCTGCTGTTACTGTTAATTGTATGCACAACAACAACAAAATACGGTAGATCTTTTCTTGCTGCCGTTCGTCGCTAAGCATATTACGTACTTGTACAATTTAGAAATCAGTTCGATCGAATTTTTTCCTTACTGATTCTTAATCTAATTTCATTATGTTTATTGTAGCGTCAATGATTGAGGTATGATTTTTTAAGAGGTCGAGAAGATGTTCTTCGTTTTCCTTAGCATGGGAAATTGTACCAGCCATATCTTTGGCATATTCGGAGTCCAATACACCAAAGAGTGAATGGGTGATATTTCCAACTAGTTCGATTGCTGCTCTCTTCTTTATCCGTCCAGACAACAGAGCGCTGTTTAATTTTAATTCAGCTTCTGTGTGTTCAAAATGCTTGACCAGGCTTGTGCATGTAGTTTTATCCTGCATTTGCTTGCATATATTGTTTAAGTTTGTGTTCCTTGCGAAAAAGTTGCAGCTTTAGTCCAAACTTCTTTTAAATTATAGTAAACTAATAATTGCCACTCTGTAGTTCAAATTGTGGCGGATCCAATTCCTTCAAAATGTATGCCCAGACGTTTTTCGAACCTTTTATTATGTATTTGTGCCCCAAATACTAGCGGCATTAATATGATCGCCATCATAATAGTAAAGATGTTTTGGCGCATCGATATACTTTTCCGTTTTTTTATCACCTTCAGGGTTTTCGTTCCGATGAATGCTTGTACTTATCGAGTCATCTTGTTGAGGGATTTCGTCATTTTCAGAATTATGGATTCGTAATAATGTTTGGGAGTCTTAATATTTCTTCTGTTGGTAATGATTTTTGTAGAGCCTTTAAGTTCTTTACTTGGGAAATATATTGATTCGCATCTTATTTTGATAACAATGGTTTAATGCGTTCTTCGTGTCGTTGTTGTGTGAGTCCCTAGAAGCTGGTATATGATTTTTCAATCTCGTTTTGTTCACCCAACGTCGTGAAGCAAGCCAGATCTTTTAAGTGTGAAGTGTGAGATTTAAATTTTGCATAGTGCTGTTGCCTGAGACGAACTTGAATCCGATCATATCTATTTGTTTTGATGATGAAAGGAAATCTAGACTTCTTTATCTTTCATTTGCTGTACTGGGCAGTCTGATTGGGTCTTGTTGTGAAATAAATCCAGCTTATAGGCACATGTTGATGAGCCATTTTGATGCCTTATTTAGCCTTTAGGGCAGAGATACCTATCTTCTGTGGTGAATGAACATAAGCTGAGTTCAGGTTTGCTAATGGTTAAGTGTTGGTTGAAAGCAGTATTGTTGATCAAAAGAGGTGCATATGGTCGTATTGCTACTAATGTGCCATTGATTCTCGTTGGTACTGGGACAATATTAAATATTGCATACCGTTCACGTTGAACTAGTAATAACAACTACTATATTATTAGTGAGCCCTCCTTTGACCTTCATGAGCTTGTGTAGTTGTAGCATGTTTTCCTAACTTACCGGCAGTTCCAGTAATTCGCTGAGATGCATTATAATTTTCCTTATTTCTTGCTGTAATTGATGAGAAGTCAAGAGTAGTGGGCTTATATTACCATGGTGAGTGTTTGTTAAAATATCAAGTATTGATAATTGTGTCTGTTGGAGCTTCGCTGCTGTTACTGTTAATTGTATGCACAACAACAACAAAATACGGTAGATCATTTCTTGCTGCCGTTCGTCGCTAAGCATATTGCGTACAATTTAGAAATCAGTTCGATCGAAATTTTTCCTTACTGATTCCTAATCTAATTTCATTATGTTTATTGTAGCGTCAATGATTGAGGTTTGATCTTTTAAGAGGTCGAGAAGATGTTCTTCGTTTTCCTTAGCATGGGAAATTGTACCAGCCATATCTTTGGCGTATTCGGAGTCCAATACACCAAAGAGCGAATGGGTGATATTTCCAACTAGATCGATTGCTGCTCTCTTTTTAATCCGTCCAGACAACAGAGCGCTGTTTAATTTTAATTCAGCTTCTGTGTGTTCAAAATGCTTGACCAGGCTTGTGCATGTAGTTTTATCCTGCATTTGCTTGCATATATTGTTTAAGTTTGTGTTATAGTAAACTAATAATTGCCACTCTTTAGTTCAAATTGTTGCGGATCCAATTCCTTCAAAATGTATGCCCAGACGTTTTTCGAACCTTTTATTATGTATTTGTGCCCCAAATACTAGCGGCATTAATATGATCGCCATCATAATAGTAAAGATGTTTTGGCGCATCGATATACTTTTCCGTTTTTTTATCACCTTCAGGGTTTTCGTTCCGATGAATGCTTGTACTTATCGAGTCATCTTGTTGAGGGATTTCGTCATTTTCAGAATTATGGATTCGTAATAATGTTTGGGAGTCTTAATATTTCTTCTGTTGGTAATGATTTTTGTAGAGCGTTTAAGTTCTTTACTTGGGAAATATATTGATTCGCATCTTATTTTGATAACAATGGTTTAATGCGTTCTTCGTGTCGTTGTTGTGTGAGTCCCTAGAAGCTGGTATATGATTTTTCAATCTCGTTTTGTTCACCCAACGTCGTGAAGCAAGCCAGATCTTTTAAGTGTGAAGTGTGAGATTTAAATTTTGCATAGTGCTGTTGCCTGAGACGAACTTGAATCCGATCATATCTATTTGTTTTGATGATGAAAGGAAATCTAGACTTCTTTATCTTTCATTTGCTGTACTGGGCAGTCTGATTGGGTCTTGTTGTGAAATAAATCCAGCTTATAGGCACATGTTGATGAGCCATTTTGATGCCTTATTTAGCCTTTAGGGCAGAGATACCTATCTTCTGTGGTGAATGAACATAAGCTGAGTTCAGGTTTGCTAATGGTTAAGTATTGGTTGAAAGCAGTATTGTTGATCAAAAGAGGTGCATATGGTCGTATTGCTACTAATGTGCCATTGATTCTCGTTGGTACTGGGACAATATTAAATATTGCATACCGTTCACGTTGAACTAGTAATAACAACTACTATATTATTAGTGAGCCCTCCTTTGACCTTCATGAGCTTGTGTAGTTGTAGCATGTTTTCCTAACTTACCGGCAGTTCCAGTAATTCGCTGAGATGCATTATAATTTTCCTTATTTCTTGCTGTAATTGATGAGAAGTCAAGAGTAGTGGGCTTATATTACCATGGTGAGTGTTTGTTAAAATATCAAGTATTGATAATTGTGTCTGTTGGAGCTTTGCTGCTGTTACTGTTAATTGTATGCACAACAACAACAAAATACGGTAGATCATTTCTTGCTGCCGTTCGTCGCTAAGCATATTGCGTACAATTTAGAAATCAGTTCGATCGAATTTTTTCCTTACTGATTCCTAATCTAATTTCATTATGTTTATTGTAGCGTCAATGATTGAGGTTTGATCTTTTAAGAGGTCGAGAAGATGTTCTTCGTTTTCCTTAGCATGGGAAATTGTACCAGCCATATCTTTGGCGTATTCGGAGTCCAATACACCAAAGAGCGAATGGGTGATATTTCCAACTAGATCGATTGCTGCTCTCTTTTTAATCCGTCCAGACAACAGAGCGCTGTTTAATTTTAATTCAGCTTCTGTGTGTTCAAAATGCTTGACCAGGCTTGTGCATGTAGTTTTATCCTGCATTTGCTTGCATATATTGTTTAAGTTTGTGTTATAGTAAACTAATAATTGCCACTCTTTAGTTCAAATTGTTGCGGATCCAATTCCTTCAAAATGTATGCCCAGACGATTTTCGAACCTTTTATTATGTATTTGTGCCCCAAATACTAGCGGCATTAATATGATCGCCATCATAATAGTAAAGTTGTTTTGGCTCATCGATATTCTTTTCCGTTTTTTTATCACCTTCAGGGTTTTCGTTCCGATGAATGCTTGTGCTTATCGAGTCATCTTGTTGAGGGATTTCGTCATTTTCAGAATTATTAATTCGTAATAATGCCAGCCTAGAAATTGGTCTTCTGCAAACTCCTTTTGATGTCTTGACATCAACTACTCGAATAAAGCCATCATCGCCCTAATATGTTTTTACAGTTCTTCCTAGAGGCCACTGTAATGAATAAGGGACCAAAGTTTTGATATGGCTTAAATAGCTGATTTATTTTTAGGAGCGACTTAATCATGGCGCTCAATTGAAGTTAAAGTACAGCTTAAAATCTAAGATAATTTTGGTCAGTTTGTATACTAACTTTGAGAAGTTTTAGACGACTTAAATTAGTAAATTCTAAAATCTTTCTCAAAGCCTTAACTCTATCTTATAAGTAATAAAGTTATATTTTACCAGGCAATCATGAATTTTAGGAGCTTTACAAAACTCATGATTGAGTGGTTTCTTAATATTAATATTTAACTCTAATGAATGTTTGCCATGGGAAAATAAATGTTATTTGATTCTTAAGTTTGTGTACAGTTATTCTCCCTAGGCAAAAGTAAGGCGTGTCCCTCAACAGTTTGTCAGATCATAGCCATATGCATAAAAACTAGAGTATTTAATTGTAATCAAAACACAAACCTTTGCAAAGTGCAATGTCATTGGCACGTATTTATTTTAAACGATTTATGCAACGGCCGGCCGTCTTTACTGAGTGGTGTCAAATGAACATTGCTTATTAATGTTACAAATCTTTTCGTTTAATTATTTTGTTTAAAGAATTTATACTGGCTGTTGATATTTGCTACAGCTGTTGGTTAAAGTGATTGTTCGATTACGCTACAGTTGTCCTCCTTTATTGTTACCATGTCTCCCGATTAATTGTTATCCTGTTGTTTGTCAAAAATTCCGATTTTAAGTGTGTAACTTACTTCCATCTGATGAGAAGACTCTTTCGGTTTTCGGTGGTTGCTACGTCAATTTGGGAGTTGAGTGGTGCTCCTATAAGAAAATGTCCAGGTGTTTATGCCGCCAAATCGTTCGGATTATTTGACCTCGGGCTTATTGGTCGGGAATTAAGAACTCCCTTAATCTCTATGACCACTGTGTCAAATTCCTTATATGTTAGTGATGCTGTTGATACAGTTCGTACAAGAAGATGTTTAGCCGATTTTACCTCTGCCTCCCATAAGCCTCCGAAATGAGATGCTCTTGGTGGTATAAAACGAAACATGATGCCTTGAGCTGTACATTCTTTATCTATTTTTTCGGTACCTGAATCTCCGTAAACTGCTTCTGACAAAACTGCCAGTTGATTTTTAGCACCATCAAAGTTTGTAGCATTATCATAGTATAGGTTTTTGCAAAAGCCTCGTCTGCTTATGAATCTTTTAAATGTCCCTATGAATGCATCTGTTGTTAAACTGCTAGATGCACTGCTTTGGTAGCAAAACAGCAAAGTACTCCGATGTACGCCTTCTGAGGCCTCTTTCCTCTTCTCTTAAAGTGGACCCAAAATGGACCACAAAAATTAACTCCAGAGTAAATGAAGGGTAGACCTGGATTAATTCTTGTAGATGGCAGATTTCTCATAATTTTTGTAAGAAGTTTTGGTTTAGCTCTAGCGCATTTTATGCAATGTTGGAAGATTGATCGGGCCATCGACTTTCCCTTAATTGGCCAAAATTTTTGTCGTGTGCCTGATTACCACAATGACGGTTTTCCTCATGCATCATCTGCACCAGCAATTTGGATATCGGGTCTTTATAAGGGATAGGCATTGGTGGCTTAGCGTCATACGGAAGTTCTTATGCTTCTAATCTTACTCCCACTCTATGATGCCGTTGGTGTGCAAAAATGGGGCAAGGTTATTATATGGGCTATTTTTGCCTACTGGCAGGTACTTTATTAAGGGTTTTTGTTCTTCGTCAAAATCTGAGTGTTGCAATGTCCTTACAATCAAGGTGAGAGCTTGCTCTAGTAATAGCTTAGAATGTTGGTTGCCCCTTCTTTTATTGTTGATGAATCTCACAATGCAGCCAACTGTAGAGTTCTGAATAAGCCATTATATTTAATGCTGTTGATCATAATGTCCGTAGAATCATTCTTTATTGATGCTGCTGCAATCTTTTTTTGCTCCATATCAAAATTCTGATCGATGATATTTGCTTTGGAGACTTCTTTTGGCCATATCTCCTGTTTTCGATATAGAAATATAGGTCCATAGAACAACAAATTGTTTGATGCGAGCTTTCTTAGAGAGATGCTACGCGACAAAATATCTGACGAACTATCTTTTGAGCTGACATGTCGCCACTATTCTGTATATGACAATTCTTGTATTGCAGCTATTCTGTTAGCCACAAATGTTTGATATGATTATGATTGTGAATTATTCCAGGCCAAGACGATCTCTGAATCTGTCCATAAATAAGTCGGAACATCCTTGTATTTTAAGTCTTTCTTTACTCTTGATGTGAGCTGAGCGCTTAGTAGTGCTGCACAGAGTTCGAGACGAGGTAAAATTTGATGGTTTAAGGGTGCTACTAGGGACTTTGAGCATAATAGTGTCACAATAATCTGCTTATTTTTCGTTGTTGATTTATGTAGACTGCTGCGCGTCTGATGCGTCTGCGAAGGCATGAATTTGTATGTTGGATTTCACATGTCCTTCGAAGATATGTCGTGTGATTCTTATATCTTTAATTTGTTCTAACTCTTGTCTGAATGTAATCCAAGTTGAATGCCTCATCTCAGTCTAACTTTTTCTGCCATAGTTCTTGTCCCAAAAAATCGAACAAAATAGCTAAATCTGAGCTAGTTGTGGGTTTTGTGACGTGGATAATCTCCCTTAGGTTGTGAAGACAAATCGTGGAACGGAAAGCGTAGTAGAATAGAAAATAATTCACTCTGTACTATGGGTCCTACGTACATTATGTCGTTCTACGAAGCTTCGTTAGTCGGTTTAATGAAGGCATAAAACTACGCGTAATTTTGTTGTTAGACTATCAGGCCTGAGTGCACAGTGGTGAGGAATGAAGTAATTTGGTGTTTGTATAGAGTTTATGTCTATTTAGGTCATGTGCCCAAATGCTTCATATTCTTTCATGAAATTTATATGTTGAGCTTTGATTTCTGGTGCCTTTGATAATTGCCTTTCTAATGATAGATATCTGTGGAAAGCTACGACATGGGATTCGCCAAGATGTTTGAGCTACAGAATAGTACTTTGACCACGAATTTTCATTTTTTGCAAAAATGGTTTTTACATTGTCTTTCACCCACCGAAACTAAGATGTGCAGATAGTTTCCTGCTCCCAGAGCCGAGCAATAACTTCCTCCAACTTAACTTCGCCTTCAGTATTCCGCATGCTGCAATTGATGATTCATGTCCTCCAATTCTATCATAAATTACCCAGGCCAGTAGAGTGTTATTCAAAATGGGCAAATCGTTGCCTAGTTTAATCTGCCCACATGACAGTAGTTGGTGATGAAATTCTACCCCGAATAGAACATCTATTTTGTCAGGACGATTGAATTGTGGGTCTGCTAGCATAATATTTTTTGGAATTGGCCAATGATCTATATTAATATCTTGTAATGGTTAAGGTGAAATTATATGCGGAAGGACCGCTGCTTCAAGCCATTGGGTATAATGCTACGTTTACTTGGCATCTTGCCCTAGTGACACTAGAAGCGATGCCACTAATGGAAATTGATGTTGGTTTAGCTGAAATTCTGAGACGTTTTACTAGACGTTCGCCGACAAAATTCAGTTGGGATCCTGAATCGAGAAGTGCTCTGCATTGTATCTCCTTCTCATTAGCTCGTACTCTCATGCTTGCTGTGCTCAGAAGGACGTAGCTGGGACTTTTGGATTGGTAGTAGGTTGTAAGTGATATGGCGTCTTGATTTTCAGATGATGAGTGATCGCCTTGCAGGTCTTTGTTTGAAACGTTTGTTGCTGGTGTTGATGATTTTGCTGGGTTATTGCTTTGATTTGAGCTCTCCAAGTGCAGCAATGTGTTGTGCTCTTTGCTGCATTCCTTGCAACCCCTGGACATACAGGTTTTTTGAATGAGTTTTAGTCTCACTGATGTCGATAACTGAAGCAACTTGGTACATGCGAATAACGGATGATTTCCATTCTTGCACATAACACATGAATTGTTGTTTGTGGTGATTGTAATACACACTCTTGGTTATGAATGCGACGTTTTTTTTAGAAAGCATTACCATTGATTGGATATTTCCTTCCAAGAATCCCAGGAACTTTGTGATTGTCTGAAGCTTCCGAGTGTTCTTCAGTGCTTAGTCGTATCGGAGACGCGTTGCTTGGTCCAATTTCTTTATTAATCGGTGGCATAATATTGGATTCCATGATTTCTTATCCACCTGAAGATTTTAAAGCGCTAAAAGACGATCCTTAGTTCTATCATGGAGTGACTTGTAGTTGTCAGTATAGCCTTTAATTGGGGTTTCTACTTGTTGATCAGTAATCTTTTGTTGTTATACCGCTCCACCAACATTGTCCATGTAGCGTTAAAATTTTCTTCAGTGGCAGCGAAGTGTTTTATCAAATTTGCTACTTCTCCTACTAACTGAGTTTTTAAATACCACATTTTTTGAATTTTAGGAATTGATCGTCTTATCACCAGAGATAAGAAAATATCATAGATTTCTTGCTACTTGAGGTGATTTCCATCGAATTTTGGTAGCGCGACCTTTGGCATCGGCAAGGATTCTGAATCACTGATGTTCTGCTGAGACTGTTTAACCGTGCTTACTGTATTGATTACTTTTCGCAACTTAGTCGTGAGTTGTATAAAGCGCAGTCGTAGCCTAGTTACTCTGGATTGTCATAGAGCTCAATAAATTTCGAAATGTATGGCTTTAATGCCTTGCCATATGTTTAATGCGATATTTCGGTTCTGATGAGTATATTCGTTACTAAGCAACCGTTCTAAAGAAGACATCATCACCGCTTCTCGACGTTTGAGCTTTATGAACTCATTCGTCTCAGCTACTAATACATCACAGACCTCTTTTAGTGAACTTTTGTCCGAGGTTAACTTTTCATCATAGATTTTTCGAACATCGTTCGACAACCTTCTGTATTGCGGAATAATAATCTTCCGTGAAATAGCGGTAATCTAGTGGTTTGTCGTCAACTTGTCGAATCTGGTTGTCATTTGTCTCAAACTTCATCCATTCTTCGTCTAGTCTGCGTAGTCTCTCTTGAAAGTATCTCACCGACTACTTTCTGGCTTCGGAAACCTTTTTGTAGTTTCTGATGTTCGATTCAATGTTCTCCCCAAGAACCCTTTCCCTTTGAATCTTCGAACGACCTCATTGTAGATGATATTTAGCTGACTATCACTGCCGCTAGTATTTCCACTCGAATAATGTGTTGTTCGACTGATGATATGCTGAATAGTGTGGGCTCAATGATTTTAGACGACCTGTTCTTTTAACAGTATAACGTCGGGGTCACCATAATGTTAAGAATCTTCGCCTTGGGCTTTTTTCCAAGCACTTTTAGCTCAAAGAAATGGAAAGATTACTTAAAGAAATAAGGATTTTCTTTCAGGCGCATAAACCTAAAGAATTTTGATTTTTTGTATGACATCTCAAGCACTGTAATCTGGATGTAAATTGATTTATTTGGCGCAACAACAGCACTTGAACCGTAGTGCTTGCTCCTAATTGAAAAAGGCCGTTTCTTTCAGTTTCAAAAGTAAAAGTTGTTTTATTCAGAATTTTCTTAATCTTATATAATAGTTTTATCAAAGAAATGTGATGAATTTGCATATTTTTTGCAGCAATTAACAAAAAAATATTAAATTGCAATAATAAAAAATGTATTAATTAAGGACAAGTGTGCCATATTAAATTACAATAAAAATGTATTAATTTATGACAAGTGTGCCATACTAAATTATAATTGTAGGAACTAATAAAGTAAAAATAAAATTATTAATTTAGGCCAAGTGAGCTGAAGTTTATTGAATTTAAAAAATTTAATAAATAATGCTCGTGTATTAACACACGGGAATATTAAATTAAAATAAATAATTTAAAAAAATCGTGCTAGTAATATTTCCTTGGTTTAATTAAATTAAATAACTTGCGAATGCCCGCGCACAAAACAAAAATAAATTATCGTAGTGTTGTTTTGATATTTTATTTTTTATATTCTTTTAACTGTATAAAAGAGCCGAAAAAAGTCAGCCGTATACAGTGGATAAAGAAAAATTAAATCATTGTTGATTATTCTTGTTTTTTGCTTAAACTTTGATTTTTGTCTTTACTTTATTGTTAGAAGTTTCCTGAACAGCTAAGTGAGCGGTAGCGAAATAGCCATCGAGACGTGCTTTCACCCTCAATAATCAATATCGGTGATTTATTAATTTAATCGTGATAGGGGATAGCACGGAATTTTTTAAAATTAATTAATTCTTGCCAACATTCTATGCCAACATCTATGCTGGTGATATCCAAATAATTGTTTATTTTATCAAAATCGAATTTTAGTGCAGAGTGCGCAAAGTAGTTATACAATTTCTTAACAAAAAATTCGAGTTGGAGATTGATTTATCCTGATAAAGTCTCTGCTGTTATATCTGCCACAACTAATGCATTAAACACTTTCGCTACAGCAGGATACACGAACAAACGACAGCAAATGCTGCTAATCAAATTTGACGCCATATAGACAGCTACACAATTATTTTTTTTTAATAAAAATATGATTTTATTATCTTTCAGTGATGTTGCTTTAATATTTTTTTCAGCGTTTTCAAAAAAAGCAGTTCTGGCTTATGTTTTAATAAATATTTAGATTATTGAGGCTATTAGAAGACTAAAACAATATTTTTTAAGAGCTAGTCGATTTTTCGTTTGGCTTATCTTTAAAATTTAAAATATATTGAAGTAGTATTACTTAGAAGCAATATTTTGTACTGTCACTCCAAAGAAAACGAAGTTACTTGCAATAAAAAATACTAAAACAACAAAATGTTGAAAGCTATACAGTTCCATGGTATCTACCAAAAACATAATCTTGTTATAAATTATCAGGTGTCCCATACAAGAAAACTTCTACTTATAAACATAGATGAATAGAAATAAATTATCATAGAAAAAAAGTAAATACAAATCTAACTAAATGTTGCCTACACAAAAAGGATTTGTAATATTAAATACACACCAAAATATTCCTTTGCAATTTTACAGTTATTTTTTTTATATATATTCGCCATCACGATTGAAGTAGATTTTATTAAAAAAATAAATGAAAATACATATGCATATACCTAAACTGAAAAAGCCTTAATAATAAACAAATAAACCTTTTAATAAAAACGTAAGATTATTTAAAGTTTTTATTGTTTTGTTTTCAGAATAAGATGTTTTTTAGGCACTTATTAATTTACATTGCTTATAGTATTGACATCACTTAACTGTTTATTGTCGCTAACAGAAATAGAAATTAGTTTAATTGAACTGCAGCGGATAAATCAGCCTAGAGAATAACGTTCGCCTTATTGCCTTGAAGTCTTCGAAATAATCATTCTCATATGGACACATGTATTCTATTTTTGAAACTTTGCAGTTGATAGTCGCTGTAGTGAATGTGTTTAATGCATAAAATGACCAAAAACTCTGTCATTATTTTCACCTCTTTTTCGTTAAAATACCGAATACAAACTGTTATCCATTTAACTCTATAGATCTGTTTATTCATCTACCAGAAGTATTTATCGGTATTCCATTTAAACATTCAATATTATCTGGGGGGTTACTCTGTATTACGATGCGTAAGAAAATCTGAACGAAAATGAACAATTGATACTCTTGAATGCGATTGAACGTTTGGCTTTTGCATATTTTATTTTTCTCATTCGCAAGTCTGGTAGCACTGCACCCTGTAATACGTTAGCGCATGTCAAAAATATTTTATACACACAAATACTTGCGACAACCAAAGAGCAAACGCAAAGGAAGAAAAAGATTCAAAATTTTTTACTTTTGATATATAATTTACTATTTTTAGGGAGAAAGGCAAACAACAAATCTTATGAACATTTGGTGATCACATGTCTGAAAAAGCACAATTCAAATTAAATTAACGAAACAAAATATATAAAAATAGTCACGCATAATTACAGCATTCATACTGTGTTTCAATTTTCGGTTAAAGTATAAGTTTTCTAAACGGTCTAACCATTTGGATATGAGTGCCATCCACTGCACCAATCACGCCACGTATACAACATGTGTGGTAAAAGGCTCTTTTTGAATCTTGCTCTTTTTCAAAACTTATATACTTTTCACAGAGTATTTTCTTAATCGCCGTGCAGACCTCTATTAAGCAATGAGACATTGATTGTTGAGATAACCCTAAAAAATGGTCTTGCCCAATTTGGTGTTGGTATCCGCCTTGTCCCAGTAATTTTAATGCAGCGCCTAATTTTATCATATTTGGAATCGATGTCGATCGCTTTACAACTTTCAGCTCATGTTGTATACTATTTAAAACATAAACAAACGCGTCTTTGTTAAGACGAAAATTTTGTACAAAACTATAAAAAACAAGTTCCTTACCAGATTTTTCACAACAAATTATTTGATTCATACAGTCACTTAATGAGAGTATATCGCACCTATTTCTTAAGATTCTTCTTGTAATTCATACAACAGATTCGTTGTCGTCTGTCATTCATATCGCTACGGAATCCATCACAGTTTTATTTTGCACTAATAATATTCATAAAATATTAATAAAATAATATTATAATAATAATATTTATAAAATTACTCACAAAAGATATAAGTTTGTTTTGAAATGCAATTTATTTTTTCTTATTTTGACAGTTCATAATATCGATGTTAGTCAGTGTTGCATACATTAAAACGAAAATCGCAAAAGTGTTTGCGAAAGAGTTACAGAGTACCAAATAATACTTTTAACGCATTTACCTTTCGCATCGAATTTGTTTTGCATCGCAATACAGAGTAACCCCCCTGTTTTAATAAAGATGGCGCTATAACAAATTTAATTATTGTCTACCATTTTGTCCTCTGCATTTAAGCGTTAAAGTTATTAATATGAATACTTCTTGAAAATAATTAACAAAGATGACCAATTGATATTAACTAGAATTTTTAACTTTAATTTGCCGTACAAGAATATTTAAGTCGCTTTTAGTGCAGGGGCCAAATCGTCGCATTCGTGATCGAGTAAGGTTTCGCATCGAGTAAAATTTCGTGACGTATCGAATAACCGGATTGCGGCATTCGATAGCTTTCGAATCGAAATTTGTTTAAAAATGTAAAAGTTTTTTTGGTTTGTAATAGAATAAAAACATGATTCTTATAAAATGTAAACAAAGATATAATAAAATAAAAATAAGTAAACATAAAACTTATATTTTGAAGAAATGAATTCCCTGTTTTTATTTTAATTGTCTTCATCTGATGAAGAAGATGATAATGTCATGGGCACCGGAAGACAAATACGAAACAAAACCTATCCCCTATCATTGTCCGGCACAGCCTTAATGCTATAGGCACCTTCAACAGCTGTTTCAATTCCTGCAGCTTGAATAATTTGTTCTTCTGCTGGTAATAAACGTACTTCTTCGTACGGTCTTCCACCCGTTTTTCTTTTAAATTCCTTGTTAAAAGAAAGTTTTTAACGTTGTATTTTTGGTCTACGTTCACCTATAAATTTAAAAATTGGTTGAAGTTAATAATTAGATTATAAAGTGTTATAAAAATAAACATCCTTTTTGCTAAACAGACAGGCCGTACGTATTCAATTTGTTTGAAAGCTCGTCCCACAGCCTTTTAGCGACTGTTTTACCTTGCCCACAGTTTGGTATTAAATTTTTTGCCAAGTTCGGGTGGTCGCCATAAATTGTGCCATGAGCTCTTTTTGTTTTCCATTTATTTTATTTACATTTGTCCTTAACAAAAATGTCATGGTTTTGATACCATTATTCTTGAAAATAAAGTTTAATATGTAAATATTTACATTTCTTATTATGTTTTTAAAGAAAAACTATTGATTAGGTACCATGCAATTTTTATTTTTTTTATAAAAAACATATAATTATGTTTACGATACCTCTTAACCTATCTAATAACATTTCGAGTGAAAGTATTCGATCGACTACTCGTTATCGAATGCCATGATCCCAAACTTCGATACAAGCTATTCGATATCGAGTACGGCGATCTCAAAATGTAAAATAAATTGAACAAGTGCTACTGTGACAGACCTTATTGACGTTTAGTGGAGGCAGCACGCTGGTCGAGGCACAGTATTAGCTCACCGGAAATGGATAGGTTTTTTCACTAGGTTCTGTCCACATTTAATCATTCGTGCCAGAGTTTTATACTGAAAGTATTTTACATTTTAACAGCAAAACAAAAATCTATCAATGCTATTAGTCTTCACTTTTCACATGAGACTGGTTGTTGGTAGTCCCCTCAGGTTGCCCGCCCCTAGTATAGCATATTTCGGCTATCCTTGGCTCCTGGTCACCTGTAATGAAATTTCTAGGAACCCCTAATTAAAACTTACTAATTTACTTCGATTCACATATCAGGCCTGTAGATTCTACTCTATCTTCATAATAATGAAAATAATATATTTAACAATAGAATTTAATTTGTTTTTATTCACTATATGCTTATTTATGTTACAAACCGATAACAATAGTGAATATAAATATGAAAAAAATTTAAGTATTAAATACAAGACAAGTAAAATAATATTTAACTTAACACGAAAACAAAAATCAATAAAGACTATGCTTACTTTCAAGAACTTGCTTAGTTCTTATAATATTTATATTATATTTAGGGCCATTATTACAACTTGCCGTTAGTTAAAGGCAGGATTTTATCTGCCTGATAAATAGCTTTGCATTATAAAGACTTTTAATTTTTTATTGTAAAAAAATAATAAGTGAAGGTGTCATAATGTACAGCCATTTTTCGGTCCAACAATATCCTCCCTTTAATTAACGGCTAGTTGTAATAATAGCCCTTAATTAGATTTTATGTATTTGTTTGAAATTATTAGTTTAGATATTAATTTTATTCTATTGTTCTTATTGTTTTATTTTTACACATATTATATATATATAGATATATTAGTTGTTTATTATATTTGTATTATTTTATATTATACCTATATGTATTCGTTTTTTTTAATATCTTTTAAGGGTTATTTATTTTATTTTTTTATTAATCAATTCATAATTGATTATAAAATCGTATGTAATGCACTTATACTTTTTTATACCCTTTACCACAAAAAGTTCAATTTTTTAGCCTTAATTATATTTTTAATTGATATATACATACATGTATATATTAAATCTAAGATTTTTGCTTTTTTGTTTTTAATTTAAACTTAATACTAAAACGTGGTTATCCAAGAATGTTGATTTTTTTTACTTGACAGCCTAATACAATAATACAACGTTATAACGGGAATTTACAAGTAAAAGTTACGCAAAGGTTAGAAGCTAACGGGTTTTTAGTGGTATATTATAAATGTGATTTTTAATATTAAAAAATATTTTTTTAGGTTTTTCTCTTTTATTTGTTTGGTACACATATATTGGCTCACCCTACTCCGATTTATTCTGGGAACAGTTAATGTGACTGTATTACGGTTTCGATCTTTGCCAATGCTTGTGTCCGTACTATTACGTTTTTTTATATACCCTTCACCACAAAAAGTGGAAAAAGGGTGTATATAAGTTTGACATTCCGTGTGTAATTTCTACAATATCCATTTCCGACCCCAAAATGTATGTATATTCTGAATCCTTATGCATAGCGAAGTCGATTGAGCGATGTCCGTCTGTCCATCTGTGTAAGTGTGAAATTAAGTTGGCCGATGCAAACTTGATTTTACAAAAAAAAAAGTAAATACGTCAATCGTTGACATAGAGTCGAAAGAGGTGCTATTGGAAATCAGCATTATCGGTGTATGTACTTCTAGGCAGCAGACATCACTACGCCTACTTCTAATTTTTTTATGTCATTTAGAATAATAAAGTTACTTATCAAAAAAATTAAAATATGGGGCGATAGAGAACAAAAAAATAAGAAAAAACATCAAGTGAAAAATTTGGCGCTCACCCATATTTTCCGAGTTACGAGGCTCTGAAATATACAAATTTTTTAAAATATCAATATGGGTATCATTTTAAAGCTTTTGAAGAGGTCTTTAAGGAAATACTAAAGATTTTTAAAATTGCTTAACCCGTTAAGAGCCGATGTCACATTTATGTAAAATTGTATATACGCAGTACCAATTTTTTTTTATTTTTTAATTCTCTGTCACCCCAATATTTGCTTTTTTGATTGGAATAACTTCTCTAAACTATATTTACAAAGATAGTGAAGGGTATTAAAGATTCGGCATAGCCGAATATAGCACAATTAATTTTTTTTTTCTTTATTTGTTTTAGCCGTAGATGGGTCTGAACCTTGCACTAACCTACATACGATATTAAGTTAGTTTCATTTATTTTAAAAGTTGAAAAGAATATTTTGTTTATGTAATAATAAATAATATTATTTGATTTTCAGATAATAAATATTACAAAGCACAAATGTGCCTTTTATCTATAACTTCTCAAGAAAAAACTATACTGTATCTACATTAATATTCCGAAAACCAAATTAAAATCATTTATTATTATGTTTTTTGTGTACTTTTAACTAAAAATTCATTATTAGTAGCATTTTTTTATTTTTATTTAGAACATTGCCATTTTATCTCACCTTGTTTTCTTATTTGTAGTAAATTTTGTTTAATTTCACTTATTGATTCTTTATTAAATTTCTTAAATTTAAAGTTCAATTATTATTTGAAAATCATTTAGTTCTTGACACAACACTATAGCTTGGCCTCTAAACACGTTCTTACTTCAGCCTCGTTGATCTTTTCTTTTGATTTCTTGGCACATTTTTCGTTCGAGGATACAGATCTCACGAACACTGTGCGAAAATACGATCTTGACACTGTGAGTTTACACCCTCTAAACTTGAATATTTTTAAAGTCTTGCGGTGATTGTAAATTTAAGAAAAAAAGTAAACAAAGACAAAGGCAAAGAAATGTCATAATAAAAATATCAAGCGCTAAAACTTTGTGAATTTTAATTTAAGGTTTTTTTGAAATACAAAGCAAATGATTTTAGACGTGGCCGTAACACTACTTATAAAAAACATAAGAATGAAAAATCCTCAAATCCCTCCCTACGAATTTGTGTCCCAAATCTATGTTGAAATCCCCAATTTGGGGAGAAATCCCTTTGCCTGACTTCACTGTTTAAGATCTTCTTTGCTTTGCAAGTGTTTTTGTATTTTTAAGAATTAAAAGTAAACAAACCAGTGACAAAACAATGTACTTGTTATAAACAGTAAAGTTTAGTGTTATATTTTAAATGTAATGAAAACTCATTTTGTTATAGATTGTATTGGAACAGTGCTTGTGCTCTGTTCGACGTCACTTTATTGATTGCACTTAAAAACTATTTTTCTAAACTACGTAACAAGGCATATTAATATACTAGGTAGTAGCAGTAGATCAGGTAACTCTTTTGTTTACGTTGTCAGATGTCTAAATTTGTTTACACTTATTTTTCCTTAAATTTTTTTGGTAATATCATGTGTCGTGGAAATATATTTTAAACTTCTATAGAACAAAAAAGTGTGTAAAAATTTATTAAGCTGCATTTGATCCCTTTACCGCACCTCATCCGCGTAATCACACCTATAACGGCTTCCATACGTATATTTCTTCATCGCATGTAAGTTCTGTGAAATGATTAAAAATAATAATAATATTTTTTTCTCTACAGCGCACATTGGGACAAATAACCGGATAACGACGACAAAAATGGATCTTGGTAAACGTAATTTTGTAATGTGCTCTATATGCTAGTACGCAAGCAACATATAAGTATTTATTTTTTTATTTTATCACATTAGACGGTACGTGCGTACAAAGTATTATTATCTATTACGAGCGCTAGTTAAGTTACTTAGATCCATCATCATACATGGGATAAATATATATATATATATATATATATATATATATATATATATATATATATATATATATATATATATTGTAACATGCTACGTCTAACCAAACAACAGTTAATATGACACTAGACAGCATCTATAATGTTGTAAGAAAACAAATATGAATGTTTTGACTTCTTGTAAAAATATGAATACTATCAGTTGGTTAAATAGATGATGTTTACAATATACACAACCTAAGTAGATAGATGCGAAGAACGCTGATGAAGGATGTAGCGATCGAGAAAAAGCTGCATTTCATTCTGCTAGTGTCTAATTTTTATTTTTTTATGTCTAGTTTTAATCCTAAACATTATTTTAGGATAAGAAATATTTGTTTTATCCTTATGATTAATATTTTGTAAACACATTTTAAGATAAGAAATATTATGGTAATAACAAAATTCCAGTTCTTACTAAGAAACAGTTTTGAGATAAAATTTTTGGAAGAAAATTACATAAAAGGATGTACCCTTAAAACAAAGACAGCCATTAAAACGATGCCCATGTAATAATAATACTCAAGAAACAAAATTACTAAAGTAATGCGTAAAGGCTAGGGCACATAGAATTTGCCAAACTTTGAAATATTTAACTGAAGTCAAAGTAACGACGGATGAGGTTTGCACAATGAGTACTTTGCTGAGGGATGTTAAAACAAAGTTTGCTCTCTACTTTTATTCACTTTTAAATTAATTTTGTATTTTATTCACTTGTTTTTTTTTATTTCATTTTTTTTTTAATTTTTTGCTACCAAAGTTTTTTATTAAAATCACAAAACACAATTGAAATACAGCAAGAGTTAAAAGAAAACAGAAAGGAAGAAGCAGTTGATAGTTGTCAAAGTATTCAACATACGTCAAAAGTTTACCAACTTTTGTACTTTGCGTTGACGGACAATTATTGATTGTGACAACGCTCATAAGAAAACATGTATTTTAACTGACTTGTTAATTGAATTTGTCAAAGTTTAAAGTATGACGGATTCTATGTGCCCCGGCCTTAAAGCATTATAAAAATTGTTCTTTCAGTACAAAAAACAAGTCTTTTAATTTGCTTATATCTTAGCAGCACTATAACTTGCACGTTCAGACTAATACAAGTTTACTGTGTACTAGTATATGGAACATGTTAAGTGCAACAGCGGTTACATTTAATAAAATACAAAATTCCATTTTTTGTCGCCGTAATACGGTGATTAGTCCCTATGTGCAGTGTTAGTTGATTTTGACATCTGAAAACATATTTTATTATTATTTTTGTAGTTGTTTCAGAACTGCTATTACCTGTTAAATTAATATGCCTTGTTACGTAACTTAACTTCCCTGTAGGAAATGTCAATAGTGAAACTGTACTGACTTACTATTGACACAGTCACCAGTACTAGTGACTTATAATACCCCAGACAATGCTATTTACTATAGACATTTAACATGTGCGTGTCATTGAAAATCCACTACTGACATTGGTACTATTGACAAGGTAGTTCTTTTTGAACCATATGTAGACATTGGAACCAGTGATTCACTAGTACATTTTAGTAATTCTAGTCTACACTTTTGGTACTTTTCTGAAATAACTTTCGATAATGAAAATGCATATTTTGTTAACTTGTGGTTTTATTAAAAAAAAAAATTAAAAGACTTAAAGGCACTAATTCATAACAGTGATAATTTTTTTAAATATTAAAACTAAAATAGCTACTAATTCATTTCAATCTTTTTAAAATTCAATAAAGCTTTCATTTTTTGGATCGGTTGTTAAGAGTTTGTAACATTATAAAAAATTAAATTTAAAATTATAAAAAATTAATCTTCTTTGTTGGAAGAGTCGTCATCAATTTGTTGCTTTTCGTTTGATTTTGTTTTGCTTGGACCTATTTGTTTAAAGTATTTCTTTTTCTGCCGCTGAAATGCTGCTCTAAGCGTTTTGTCGGAAAATTCGCTAAAAGTTGATATAACATCTGGATATTGAAAGAATAAAAGATTTGTTAAAATATTACTGCATTACCTTACGCGCTGTCGAAATTGGATTTTTCAATTGCTAAGCGTTGACGCCGTGCTATTTAGGGATGCTTCATACATTTTGTATGTACATGAGAAATTTTGACAGATATCTTGCGCTTTACGCGCTAATTTAGGGATGGCAGTAAAACTTTAAATTGGGTTTTTATGTACTTTCGCAAATTAAAAATATAAATATTGTTAATAACTTTTATAGCACAATTGAAAAAATAATCGATTAATAAAAACCATTGTGCCGCCGACACACTACCAGTCGTCTGCCGCCGCCGCTACAAAAATTTTTTTCCCACCAAAGGCAAATATAAAAATGTAGACGCTTTGTTGACAATGTCGCCAAACAGTCACCACAATAGTAGACAAAAGTGGTGACTTGGAGACACTTGTCCCCAGGTTTCCTTCAGGGTTATGTATCGGCAGAGCCAACTGCTCTACCAATACAAACACACTCACACTGTAGGAATATGCTGATGTGGCAGAATACACAGTGTGAGTTGTGTTTATCATAATTTTATATTATGTTTGTGTTTATAGCTATATCGCTGAGAGTTTGCTGATACAGCTTGAATACATTGTTATGCAGTATAAACTTCTGCTACTACACCTCCCTTTTATAGAAAGAATGATCAATACTTGGTTGATCATTCTTCATTGTTAAAAAAATTTAAAATTAATTATAAGAGGGTGGCACATGCTTTCCTTCCACTTTTAAAAAATAAAAAGTATATAAAAAAATTTAATAGTAACATTGGTTTTGATGCTTAATACAATTATTTATTTTATGAACTTATAATTAGTTCGTTTAAAATTTCGTCCTTTTTTTAGATTTGTTTATTACATATATATGTATTAGAGTGCTGCACAGTTCAACAATATGAGTAAAAATGTCACAAGCAAAAATTCATTGCCATGTTATGTTGTGCCAACTCAAACTAGGTATTCTACCATGTTGTGCGAACTCAAACACAATGTCGTTGCATGTCATGGTTGTGGATCTATAATGTTGTGACCTGTTGTGTTTATTATGATGTTGTACCATGTTGTATATGTTCTTAATATTTTTGCTTGTGCTTATTACTATTTGTTTGAAAAATTCCTAAACAATTGTTTTACATATTTAGATTGCTGTAAACTGTTGAAAACAATTTTTCATTTTAATATCATAAATAGTAAATTGATCATAAATGGTATGTATTGAATTCATAATTTTTTGTCAATGAAAAGCTCGATATTCGGTTGTATACTTGGTAATGTTGTCTCTTTTGACGCCTTGTATTTTTTGAAGCAATTATGCCGTAATACATTTGATGTTGAACCACTGTTAAATTTATAAACATTTTTACATCGGGAACATGCTATATAACCTTTAATAACTTCATCCTTTTCTTTTATGTCTTCAAATATTTTAAATATTTCATTTTTTGCAATTCTTTTCGCTGTGGTATAAATTCCACTTTCAATTTTTAATTTTATGTCATTTTGTTTAATAACATACATATGTTTATAAGTTTACTTTTTGTATATTCAATCTTTAGAACTTCTCTTAACACATGAACCTTTTTTTTTCTAACTACGTACCTAAATACATTTATTAAAATATGTAGGCATATACATTTACAAATTCTGTTAAAACAATAAAAATAATAGATAGCTGCATGAACAAATTTTTTTATAAGTTTTGCACTTTTCTTATGCATATCATAAACCACACAAATTACTAAAAATCACCATATAAAAAAAGGGTGACCTGTGTGACATATGTGACATGTATCGCATTGTGTGGCATGCCTGTTTTTTGTGCTCATGTGTGTTAATTCTATGTTCCAACGATGCTAAAATTTACTCGCAACTTTTTCAGCATTGCCTTTGTAAGTCATGTCATAGAAGTTTGAACAACAGTGCATGAATCGACAAAAGCATGATGTGACAATATTCACTATGTTGAATAATTCAACTTATGCAGGTCTTTAATATGTATTAAATGAAAAGTTCTTAATTGGAATTTTAAAGAAATTTTTACAATAATTAAATAGTAGTGTTACAATAATATTATTTAAAATTTTCATTTATCATTAAAAAAAATATAATTAGCATTTTTTTAGAATAATTCAAAACTCCACTGTCAGGTTGTGAAAAATATCGCACGTTTACCCTTAATCTTTAACTAAGAATAAAATATTACTTTCACGAGAGATTTATGAGAGTTTTTAGTTAGGGTAAGATAAATTTGGATGACAAGACGAGGTCTTGGTGAGGGAGCACATTTATATTGTGTTTACAGAATAAAGACAATACAGTGTATACGAGAACTAGTTCCTCGATGATTAAGATTTTAGCGCTTAACTGATATTGTTATGCTTAAGGCAATATCGTTAAAGGCGCTTTCACACTATAATACTGAGTCGTATGATTTTCATTTAAATACCTCGTATGAGAATGATTTAGATTTCGAAAAATCTAACGTATCATTACAAAAAGCTTTCACACTATCACACTTAAAACAGTTTATAATTTCTCTGTAGTAAACAAACAGCTGTTCTAAAGAAAAACATATGTATTAGAGAAGTACGATGCCTGTATGAAAAACTTTAAGCTGCCGGCGGATACTAGCCGATTGGGAACAAGTTTAGAAAAGCTGTAACTCAGCTATTTTTATGAATTTTTTTGCACAAAATTATGATGTATGTATATGACAATTTGTATAGAAAATAATCAAAAATACTATTTCTTTCAGCCGTTTTTGCAAATATTGATTTTTTTGCTGTTGAAAGCTTTAAGGCAAATTTGTGTTATAAACTAACAAAAAGTTCAATAACAATACACATGCTGATTAATTAATTTTATTTAGTACACAAGTACAATTTTTAGTGTGTTTTTGGCAATACCGACAGTTGAAAGTAAATTGCAGAGAACGTAGAAAGATTTAAACACTACATATTTAAAGCTTTCACTTAGCAAAAAACTCATTTGTTTTCCTAAATTGTGCGAAATTGTTAGGTTACTTATAAGAAAATTTTTAATTAATCGATGGATAAGCTTGAAATTGTTTTTGTTTAACATACATATCTGAACTGAATGTTTCGTATTAGCACATCGTTAAAATTAGTTTGAAAATAAGAAAAACATTTACAGTTCTTAATTACCTCTAAAAATCCGGTTGGTATTTTTAAGTCGGTGCAAGACAAAAATCAACCGCGGATAAGCTATGATTATGCAACAATTGGCTTCGGTCTCTGAAAAGCAGCTGTTTGTTTAATTGGCTTCATTTTTTGTTGCAAAAAAACAACCCTAATAATATGAAATGTCTTAGCTTTTAGAAAAATTTCAAAAAATAGGGAGAGCCATCGGTGTGTCAAATTTTACTTCTCAATCTATGAGATTTTACTTAAGATCGCTTTCACACTATAAGATTTTTTTATATTATTTCGAATTTTTGACAAGTCTTAATACTCAGTCTTATAGTGTGAAAGCGCCTTAAGCAAGGAAAATTGATTTATATTCAAAATTAAAAATACTTTGCATTTTTTGCAAAGGCTTGAGCCTCTCCAACATCATGCTATAGTTCGTCTGTTAATAGATGGTTTCAATAAAAGGGTTGATTTGGGGGATATTGTGCAAAATGATTCTTGGCAATTCGTTGCATGTTAGGGGTTTTTTTTTGTACTACAAGGATTTGTTTTATTTCTTTTGTAGACAAAAAGCTTGTTGTAGAAAAATTATAGTCTTCATGAGTTGAATTTTTTTAGTCTGTTCGTTTTGGACGGTTATCTTTTGTGCATCCCCGTCAATTAATTCAATATTATGTTTTGCGTCAATAGAGACGACGGTATATGGTCCTTTATAGGCCTTCTTTAGTTTGTGTCCAGCTTCATTGCGAACGAGAACCAATTCATTGAGAATCATGTTGGCAGGATTTGCCTTTTCCCTTGAGAATTGTTGCCGTGCTAATTTTGCAGTTTCTAAAAGGCTGTTGGCTCTTCGCCACGCTACTTCAAGTCTGAAGTTTATTTCCTTTTCATAAGAATAGACATTGTATAATAGAGATATATCTGTGTCATTTGTGAACTCTAGGCATGGAGGTATTTTGCCAAAATAAGTTCGAATGGGCAATAATCATGGGCTGTTAAAGGAGTTGTACTGTAACAATATACAAAGAATTTTAGCCATGTATCCCAGTCTGATTTATCAATTGACTCATACGATCGCAGATATTCATTGAAAGTTCTATGAGATCTTTCCACTGTACCAACCGTTTCATGGTGATAAGGTGTTGAATAAATTTTTTCTACTTTGAGGAAGATGCACAACTCCTGAAGGACTTGATTCATGTACTCAGTACCCATATCAGTAATCGTTCGTTTCAGTGTTCCATATATCAATACGAAACCTTCCATAATTGCTTTAGCAACATTTCGGGCTGATTTAGCCGCTGTTGGTACAGCAACTAGATATTTAGTTATATCACACATGATGGTAACTACGTCCTCATTATCGGATTCCGACCTCGGTAAGAGTACAATGATATCAACGCTGATAATTTCAAAAGGTTTAATTGGGGTTGGTATGAGTACTAATTTTTCTTTAATTTTTATTGCGGGTGTGTTCATTTGGCAATCCGACAGCGTTTGACATATTTAGCGATATCTCTTATCATGCCTTTCCAAAAATAGAGAAGTCTTATGTTCTTTACCATGCGAGTAATTCTAGCGTGACCTCCACTAATGGGGTAATCGTGATATTTTTGCAATATGTTTGTTATATTATTAATTTTCCTTAATTAAGGAAAAGTTTCTATACCGGTTTTTATCAAAAAGACAATCACCTAGTGAGAATCGTATGGTTGAGTAGCCTATTTTATCAGCTATTTTTTAAAGCTTTGAAATGAGGTGACCTAAGTCGACTTTTCCATTAATAAAAAGCTTCTGCAACGTAATTTCAGAAAGTTTATTCTTTCCTTTGAGGATAATTCTTTAGTAAAATGCAACATTGGCATTTTATGGTGCTCTAGGGCATTTATCGCTTAATATAATTATAAATTAACTTTTTCTTGGGATTGATTTTTGTTTGTTTTCTTTACAATCCTTTTTTTGCTTAGCCTGAAGTCTCGTTGTTACCTTCAGTATATTGTTGTCTTCTATATTTTGTATGTCCGCAAATTCTAATCGTGGCAAAGGTACTCTTCGACAAAATCGTATTCCTCTAACTCTAACCTCATGCGGGTTATTATGAAGGGTTTTTCAAAGAGAAAAGGTATGTCAGTGGTCTGTGATCGCTTCGAATCACAAAATTTTTACCAAATACTTATGGTCTGAAATGCTGGATCGCCCAATGAATGGCGGTAGGTTTCTGTTCTATGGTTGATTTATTACTCTCGCCCTTCGTAAATGATTTAGTTGCGTATGCAATTGGCAATTGGATTCTATGTTTTTCTTGACCTAAAGCAGCTCCACAAGCGAATTTGCTGTTGTGATATAAAACATTTTTTCGAAATCTGGGTAATGCAGAATTTTTGGAGTTTTCACATTCTGGAGTCCATACAAAAGGTACATTTTTTCTACATAGTCTAGTAATGTGTCAGGATGACTAAGCAAAATTTGGTATAAACCTTCTATAGTAGTTGCAAAATGCAAAGAAGCATCTTGCTTCATCATCGTTTTTAGTTGCTTAATAACTTTCAATTATCGAAAATTTGCTGTCATCTGGTAATATACCTTTGTCAGTGGAAAGTTACTTCCTGACAGAAAAATGAGCACTTATTGGGATGTAGTTTAAAATTATATTTTCTGCATTAACCGAAAACATCTTTTAGATTTTGCAACATGTGATTCGTAGAACATCCAATTACAATTAAATCATCCATGTACACAAAAGCTTGTGCTGGAGACAGTCCAGCAAAAGCTAATGACATCATTTTTTGGAATGAGTTTGGAGCAATTTTTATACCATAAGGAAATCTTTTAAATTGGAAGGAACCTTTGTCCGTTGAAAATGAGGTAATATCTCTAAAATTTTCTACCAATTCTATTTGATGAAAACTCGAAATTAGATCCAAGCATGAAAAGAATTTTGCGCTTCCTAATTGGTCTAGTATATCATCAGTTCGAGGTAAAGGAAATTTATCAGCTATTAATTTTTTTATTGATTCCTCTGTAATCAACAACGAGTCTCCACCTTTTCTGGGTAATTTCTGGTAATGATTTCTTGGGAACTAAAAGGATTGGACAATTATAGTCTGAGACTGATGGCTCTATGATGTCATCTTTAATGAGTTTGTCAACCTGTTTATTTACTTCCTCTCTATGGGAGTGAGGTATTCTGTAATTTTTGATATATACAGGCTGTATGTCTTGGAGTCTGAATTTTTGCTTATAAAAATTATTAGCTGTTATTTTATCAGATTACAGTGCAAAGACATCGAGGTATTCGGAACATAATTTTTCTAGTTCTTTATTTACGAATTCAGGAAAATTTTTCTTTATTTTTTTTTAGCAATTTTTCCTTATTATTCAAGTTACATTCCGCTTGGACCACATTATAGTCGCTAAGCTTTCCCATAGTTAGTTGGGCATTATTAATTATTAGATCTTTGTCAGCGGTGTTGATAATTTTGACAAGTGTTTGGGATTCGGACGTTATGGTACTGGCTACATAAACGCCATGTTGAATAATCTGTTGGGGTACTAAGACGTTCTCTGTAATGGAATTTAAATTTACAGGTCTTATTACCTCTGATCTGGCTGGCAGCGATATAGAATTTATGTTTGTTGAATTCATCAGCTTGAGGGCTACCTGGTTATCTACACCATCGGTATTAGTCAGGATTATGTAATTTTGATTTCCTTGGTAATCTAAAATACATTTGTATTTTCTGATGAAATCCATACCAATTATGCCATCTACTTATATTGCAAAGTCATCATTAACGACATGGAATTCATGTGCTATAAGGATGTCTGCAACTTGTAAGATCGGTTTTTATTTTTACCAACTAGTGATTAGACTTTGTCCAATGCCATTTATATTTATTCGTTTTGTGCAATTAATTGGTTCGTTTAGAACCTGGTTGTGTTAAACAACAGAAATATCTGGACCTGTGTCCAAAAAGAAAATTGATCTGTCATCATTCATAGAGGTTCTAATGTTTAGATAGCTAGACAAATTTAGATTAAGTGTGTACGCTTTGTTATTTATTCGTTGCTTAGGAGATCCATTGCGTTTCCCCAGTCATAGTCGGTTGTACATCGCACGTTGTGACCCTGTCTTTGTAAGTTCCTATTGTCAGATCTCCTTTTGTATTGGTTTGAATCCTGTTTCCGGAATTCCTGTTATTATTGTTTCTAAAATATCCCGTACCAAAATTTCGATTTGGTGGAATTGGGTTTCAGTTATAGCCATTGTTATTTGTGTATGAAACAGTATTATTTATGGTTCCGTTGCTATTGTTATTATTTCTGATACTATAGTTTCGCGGCTAGTTATTTCCGTAGGATTGGCCACGGGGTTTGTTTTGAATGTTTACTCCGAATCTTCTGTAGAATTGTATTTGGTTACACGTATGATTCGGTGAAACTACTTATAAATTTGGAAATTACTTTATTAAGGTTGTTGAAATTTCCGGATTCAATTATAATTTCGACTCGCTCGTTGGAGGTATTTTTAATGATTGCCCTTTTTGCTAAATGAGTTGCATACATGGAGGCTGTCGTGTTTGGCAGCCCATCCATGATATGTGCTATTTCAAGTTTTTTTTACCCTGTTGACGTATGTCCATTAGTTTGGCTGTTACAACGTCAACGGACTCTCCTTTGATGGAGGATTTTAACTTAGTAATGATCTCTTGGAGTATACTCTCCGTTGAAACAAGGTTGTGAGCGGAACCTTTTAATTTAGTTTTTACTAAATTCACTGCGACTGCAGTATGAGTTTCTATTATGGAATCTACCAAATTTAAAGAATCTAAGAATCTCTGAAGGTTCTCTGCTGTTCCATCAAATTCTGGTATTAGCCTAGAAGTTGTATTTAAAAATTCAATGACAGTTTGAGGCATTGTTAATTTTGCGTCAGGGACTGTTTCAGGTAAAGGTTCAAATATTATTTCTTCATGTCTAGAATTTTTATTTTAATTCCTCTTCTTGCACATACGGTTACTAGTGTACCCCGTATCAAGAAAAAGGATTCTGCAGCTGTTTTATGATGAGCTGTTTATCCGTATTAGTTTAAATTAAACAGCACTCTAATTTTTTCTAGTTTATTGACAAGATTGTCAATATGCTTATGTTCAGTTTCGGGTCTTGTAACTCGGTCTGTATTTATGCATTTGTGGGATTTTAGGAAATCCTCTTTTATTAATCTTGCTTTGTAGACTATATTTTCCCATTCCATTTGTTTAATTGCACTTAGACTTTGTCTAGGTCATTGCCTAGTGATCGTCTTAAGTAGGTTTTTCTTATTGATCTTTTGTGCAATTGATATAAAGTAACTAATAATTGCAAGATCAGGACAATAATAATTATCAAGTAGACAATTGGATATTCAATTTTTACTGTGACTTCATTTATCACATTGGCATTTGGGTTATTAATCTTAGAATCGTGATTACCCATTTTAAATAAAATTGATTGGAACGAAAATGAAAAGGATACAAAATCTAGTAAATATATTCTCTACTGAGCTTTACAAAATTAGAATTATAAAAAAATTGTGAAAAGTTGAGGGCACCTTCCATAAAATGGTGTACTGGTTTTTATTTCTTCTTCTTTATTTTCAAAAAATAAAAAGGATTAATTACTACGGACATTACTTCCCGTTAAGAGTTGGTGATATTCTAAGAATATTTGTGATTTAATGGAAATACACAAATATTACATTTAAGAGTATGAAGGAATTAATCAAACAAAACATTAAGTAAATCAAATAATAGCAAATCAAATGGACTAACGTGATTCATAAAGGACAAAAAGTTTTAAAATTTTTATTTCCTTATGAAGAAAAGAGAAATGTTCCAACCCCAAAAATTACCCAACATTAAAATGTTATCATAAATTCAGATATGATGAGGATTGTATTCTTACAGCTTTAAATAAAATTCAGGACTTCGAAAATATATAAAAAAATGGAATATATGTCTCAAGCCAGATACTCCATATACTCATGCACATGGACCTGTTAGGAATCAGGCATATATCGGTCACTACCATTTAGAAACCGAACTGGGTTAAATCATTAATCTACTAAGGGTATTGCGATATTCTTTCACCCCTCTTCTTTAATATATATATAACATTTAATACACAACCAACATAATTAATACAAAGTGGCCAATCTATTAACTTCAAAATTTACTTTGAAGAAGTTTAATGTTTTTTTTTTTTTTTTTCAATTTAATGATATGCATGTAATTATAATTTTTCGATAACGAAAACTTAATGAATTATATATCAAAAGAAAACCACAAAAGGAAATTATATTTTTTTATTAATAACCATTAAAAAAATTAAATTATTTAAAACTGTTTTGATTCAAATGCAAAGGTTTTAAATAAAATAAAATAAAAATTTTAGTTTATTTATTTTTCAGTGATAAATTTTACATGTCACCTATCCGGTGTTGCTTTCAGTAGTGGTATTTCTAACTTCCTGTCTATCATTCTATGGTGGTGATTATGATGGCTATTTGTGGTCAGATTAGAGCGATGTGTTAAATTTTCTGTTGGCAATATTGGATTTAAATTTATTGAGCAATGTGTATAAAATTGTTTGTAGCTGTTGTTGTATTATTGTAAATATTAATTTTATTTTACAAAATTAATTTTGGTTGTTGGTTTCACTGGCCTATTTAAAAATTGCTATTGTTATTTGTTTTTGTACAACGATTTCTTTTTTTTTATTATTTCACTAAATGTTTCACATTTTTCTGCATCACGACGGGTTTTTTGAAATTTTTATTTTATTTTAAACAATAAGACCTATCATAAATAGATTCGTTTGTCTTTTATTTTAACTGTACCATATGTAACTTACTTGTTTTTATAGTTATTCTTTTGTGAGAATTGATTGAACCTTATTTAACATTATTTGGTTGTTTTAAGATTTGTTGTAATAATGTTAAAATATTCACCAGTATATAAAAATTAACACATTTCCATTAGTCGTCACCAATTAAATTTTGGAACAAGTTTAGGATGACAGGATCGCCATGTAATATTTTTAATGTAACCACTTTGTATTATTTAATGAAAACTCATTTTGTTATAGTTTTTATTGGAACAATGCTTGTGCTCTGTTCGGCGTCACTTTATTGATTGCACTTAAAAACTATTTTTCTAAACTACGTAACTTAACTTATGTATTGGCAAAGCCAACTGCTCTACCAATACTAACACACTCTGTAAGGATTGAACTGTTTAACTTTTCCTATTGCCCGGTTCTGTTTTTATACAGCTGTACGGGGATCAGCTTGATGTAAAGGCGTTCAAAGGAACTGCCAGATGTGTTATGCGAATTTAAACAAGGCAGTTATGCCAATTCTGTTTAATCAGTTTTTATTGTTCTTATGTAAATTTACAAGGTCTTATATACTACTTATGAGAATAAAACTTGGTCTTTCTTACTTATTCTAGCTTATTGCAATATTACATTTGTCTCTGTCGGCACAATGGAAATCCAAAGGAGTTGAATTACAAATTGATCCCAACCAATCGTAGTGCAACTACAATAGAATGCACTCAATACAAAGTGTGTCACTCAATTACTGATAACTTAGCACAATGCATATGACCCCTGTATATACCCTGTTGTTGGCTTGTTTTATGCATTGTACTTGCGTCAATGACCAGTGAGACACACTACATTGTGTATGCACCAGTGACTGATGAGATACACTACACCCTTACCCTTAAGAGAAAAACTATGAAAATGATTTTTCTTTCTATCTCCATCTTTATCATACCGTTACAAAAGTTCTTAAATGCATGTGTAGTTTGCTTGTATTTTGATAATTATGAAAAATATTAGTAATAGTTTTGTGAATACCGAATTTTGTTATATATAATAATGGTATAAGCTAGTTGCTCAAAAAAAAAAACATATTGTAAGGTTTTAAATTATTGTTATGGATTTATTTTTCTTGTCCGTTATAATCTATGATTGTATTTACACCATTTTTTCCGATTATCTTGTAAGGTCCTTTATATGGACTTTGAATCTAATCTATTGGTGTATCTATTTTCTATTACTCTGTTGTCCTTAGTTCTAATTGTTAATTCTTTCGCTTTGTGTAAAGAATATTTAAGTCTACGTTTAAGTTCTTGGGCATAATCATCCTAATTGTAGTTTTTTGTTTTCTTTGTGCCATACATTTCAGTTGGCAAATGAGATAATTTTCCATATACAAGTTCGAATGGCGTGTAGCCAGTGTCAATATGGGGTGTCGTATTATAAGCAAAGGTAAAATATGGAATCCATTTATCCCATTCGTAGTCAGTTGCTGTTGTTAGCAAGAATTCGTTGAGGACTCTGTAATTTCTTTCTACTGAGCCTATTGTTTCATGGTGGTAGGGAGTCGAAAAGGTTTGTTTAATGTCAAGTAATGAGCATATGTTGCGCATCAGTTCGTTTGTAAATTCTGTCCCTCTGTCTGATTTGAGTACTTGAAATTTTCCAAATTTCAAAATTAGTTGTTCTACAAGTGTTTTTGCCGTCACAAGTGAGTCTTTTGTTGGCATAGGGTGTGCAATGATAAATTTTGTCAATTCACATTGCATAGTCAATATGTATCGGTATTCGTTTAATATTGTAAGAGGTCCGTCCTACAGTATCAATTGATATTATTTCAAAACTGTTGCTCGGTGTGTCTGTAGTCGTAAGTGGTTCTTTTATGTATTTAGTTTGTTTATTTTTATTACAATTGTCGCAATATGATATGAATGTCTTTACCATTTTGTTCATCTTTTTTCAGATGTACCGTTGTTTTAATTTAATGACGGTTTTTCGTATTCCTAAGTGTCCTGCATGGGTGGTATTGTGGAATTGGTTAATTAGTTTATATTTTAAAATGTCATCTGTTATTCTTTTCGTGGCATTGTATATTAATATCTTAAGTTGAGGACTTTTGTTATTTATTTTTAATTTTGCATATGCGTCTTTAAATTTTTCTTTTTTAAATATTTTAAATATTTTATCTTCATTTGAGAGCGCTAATTTTTTAATATTTTCTCTAGTCATTTTAGATGTCAGTTTCGAATCTAGTTTCGCTGAGTTATCGCTGAATCTTGCATGCATATTATCATTATTCATATCTTCTGTATGTAACTTCTTCATAATCAAATCTAGTTTCGGAGAATTATCGTTACATACTTTATTCACATCATTCTTATTAATCTTATTTTTGGCACATAACTTCTTCATGGTCGAAACTGGTTTCGATGAATTATCGTTATGTCCAATGTGCACCATATTATCTTTAATAATTGTATCTTTTTCTTCTATATTTTCAAATTTATAAAATTGCAATTTTTTCATATTTTTGATATCATTAATGGATATACATTCCCATATTTGAAGTTGATCAGACTTCTGAGAATTGTTCTCTTCTACACGTGTATTATTTTCGATACCATTGTGGTATCATTTGTTTTAATATGTCCGAGTCTAGTTTTATCCTAGAAAGTGCATCAGCATTTGTATTCATTTTTCCTTTTTTATAAACAATTGTGAAATCATAATCACTTAAATCTAGTCTTATTCTTGTCATTTTTGATGAAGGATTTTTATGTGAAAATACTAAAATTAATGGTCTGTGGTCTGTAACTACAATGAATTTTCTGCCATATAAGTAAGGTTTAAAGAAATTTATGCTCCAATGAATAGCTAAAAGTTCTTTTTCAATTACCGGTTTGGTAATATCATGTTTTTGCAGTGATTTACTGGCGTATGAAATTGGTAAATCTTGTCTTATTTCGCCTTGAGATAAGACTGCTTCTAACGCATAGTTTGATGCGTCGGTTGTTAAAATAAATGGTTTTTAAAAATCTGGAAATTGCAATACCGGTGGGTTTATTAATTTGTCTTTGAATTCTTTAAAAGCATGTTGGTATTGTTTCGTGCATATAATTATTGTTAATTTCTTTAATAGTGCGTTCTAATTTTTGGCAATGTCCGCAAAGTTTGGTATGAATTTTCTGTAGTAGTTGTAGAATGCAACGAATCATCTAACTTCGTCTGCGTTCTTCGGTATTGGATAGTTTTTTATAACATCGTATTTGGATGGGTCTGTTTTCACACCGTCTTTTGTTATTAAGTGTCCTAAGTAAACTACTTCTGGTCTTAAAAAACAAAATTTTTTTGGATTCAGTTTCAGATTGTATTTGTTTAAACTACAGCCATTTACAATTATGTCATCTACGTAAAGAAATGCTTCGGATTCTAATCCGGAGTGTAGTGCCATCCCTGACATAGTTAGTCGGAGACTGGCAGCTCCGCCATTCTCCTTCTATCTAGTAGCTAATATATAAATTAATAATAAAGGCACTCTTGTACAAATCATTCAACAAAGACGTTGTTTTAATAGAGTTAGTCGGATGACATTAAATGGCGATCCTGCCAGGAGCCTAAAACTAAAAATATAAAAGAACTGTAAAAAAAAAAAAAACATTAAAATTTACTGTTACTACATAAATTTAAATTTAAATTTAATTTCGTTTAGTAAACTCAGTGCTGGCTGTTGTATCGATTTAAACCTCGTTTGTGTATTGTGTGTGTTTTACAACAAAAAATTGCAATATTATTATTTAATAAAAGCAAATTATTCTAAATTAAATAGTGCAAAGTGTACATTAAAAAAAGAAAGAAAAAATTAAGCCTTTTCCCACATAATAAACAAATACTGTAATAACAACAACAACATTAATTAGCAGAAAATAACAATAATAGTATAGTGCAACTTATTCAGAAAAAAAATGTTATTTTAATTAAAATGTCTAAATTGAATATTTCTTAAGGATTTATAGCTCTTGTTATTTTGTTCCCAAGGAAAATTCTAATTTAAACAAAGGATTAAAGTGTGCATGTGGTGATGTCTATTTGTACATGAGTTTACCAAATCAAAACGAAACAGCAAAAAAAAAAAAATAAGGAAGAAGAAAGAACATTACCAGTGGCCAAGGGATAAGTAAAGCAAATGAAGCAAGAGCAAAATAAAACCAATAGCAATTAAAACACAAAAAAAATTATTAACAAAATTCTTAAAGGGCGTCTCTTTTTCTAAAATAACACTGTTAAAATTTAACTGGATTAAATTTAGAGAATTTATTTTAGTTAAATTCCCTAGTAGTTACAACAAACAAAAAGTAACAAAAGACAACAGTTTTTGACCACCACGACCGGTTTTCATTCATTAAATTTATAAAACGAAATTCCAAAAAGGAAAGTTACATACACATAATTTTGATAATCAAGTAAAGTCATGCAACAATGGTTTCTAAATTTGGGCATAAATAAGACCAACAAAGCAAATGCAAAAATAAGAAACCGTTATTTTCAATACAATCGAAAAATTAACACGGTATAAGAGAACAAAAGCTGAAACGAAAATAGTCCAACATAATAGTGTAAGAATAAACCATAAAACAAAAAGGAAATGTCAAAAACAAAGAAAGAAAGAATTAAAGAAAAACTTTTATCCGTTAAAACAGAACAACAACATAAAAGAATGCAAAAAAAAAAACGCGCAAGAATGTTGAAAGTAAGTGAAAAAAGGAACCAAAATGCTAAAAAGAGAAAACAAAATAAATCAACGAAATCAAGGCGAATTAAGTACAACAAAAATGAATCAAAGCAAATTAATAGCAAAGTGTAAAATCAACTGTGGAAAAATAACATGAAAACTACAACAAACAAACCGAGCAGTTCAAAAAGAAAATAATAAAATTTTTTATAAAAATTAACTAACTAAAACCAGAAAGGAGGAAAGAGAAACAAACCAAAAACAAAACTGAAAATATAAGAAAAAAAAAAACGCAAATAACAATTTATGTAGTAACAGATGGCATTATATATTAACAATTATTATTATTATATTAACAACAATGCAACAATAAAACAACAACAAACATTGGATTAAATGAAACTCCATATAAACAACAGACATTAACAACAAGAATAACAACAAGCAATATTGAAGAATAAAGGCAACAACAGAAGGTATTTTCTACCGACGGTATGGAGAAAAACTATGCATACAAAAATTATTATACAATCATTATTTCTTATACTTATTAATTACTAATTTTTACTCTTAATTATAATATTCAATTTTTATTATAATTAAAAATACAAATATCTATTAAACATAAATTTATTTTACTTACTGAATTATCTACTTATATAAATTAAAAACCACTTATGTATTTATGTTATAAAACATATTTTTCTATTATTAATACCATTTTAATACTAATTAATGAAAATCTTCTGATATACCTTTTAATAAAAAAAAAACTATAATTAAATAATAAATAAAAAATGATGAAATTTATGTTTAAAACAAAAACAAGAGAAGATATTAAAGGTTGAAAATATTTTTTTTAATATGATTATAATTGTAATTTTTTAACATATTAATGTTATTTCCATTATATATTAGTAACTGACAACAGTACATTACTAAATGAATGAATGTCGTTGATTTTAAATATATTTAACAATATATTAAATAATATTAACTGATGAAAATAACATGCATATGTACATAATTACATCAAACACCAGACAGAAAAATTTAAATTGAAAGGTTATGTAAACATAATTGCACACGTCAAATTTTCTTACAAATAATACGCATATAGTATCTGAAAGTTTTGATCCTCAAGTAACACAAAAAAAAAATTGTTTTTCTTTAAGTAATTTTAACAATTCCATCTACATTTCAAGGGATATGACGTGTCCAAGTATTTGCATAGGATCATTGAAACTTTCACAAACCTTTTTTTTTAAATCTATTTCAAAACATATCATATATCTTGAACAAATGTCAGAATTATATAAGGACGAATTCAAAGAATTGTTAAAAAATTTCTATGGTATTAAAAAACGGATATTACAGAATCGTCCGGTTAGTAAGAATATCCATAAAATTAACGAATATATATTATTAATAGCAAGAAGCTATAATTCAATATTACAATACACAGAGATTTACACGAAAGGGTTGCCAGTAAGTGATTAAAGCAAATATTTAGACAAAGTTGAATATTGTCGAAATATTTTGATAAGTTGTTTCGAAAAACTTAATTGCAACGTAAAAGTCCCAGATGTTAGGATGTTCGAATTAGTCGACGTTAGTGACGCAATAGGAATTGAAGACGGTATAGAAACGGACGAAGAAGATAAAAATTTATTTAGTTCAAGCGAAAGCAAGTTCAAGCAGAAATAGCCATGGCGACAATAGAACAGAAAAAATCGTATGTTGGGATGTGTGCCAACATTATAAGAGAAAACTTTGACGGAAATCCTTTAGCTCTAGAATCGTTTCAAGATAAGATCAGTTTAATAGAAGAGTTGACGGAAGACAATTTGAAACCTTTTCTAATAACATTTTTGAAATCCAAGCTTGAAGGTAAAGCTCGGGAATCTTTACCGGAAGTTGTAAATAGTGCCGAGGACATAAAAATTGCCTTGAGAAATAAACTCAAGCCAGACAGTTCGAAAGTAGTAGCTGGCAGAATTGCAGCTCTCAGTGTTAGAAATAGCAATAACACAGACTTTGCAAAACAAACGGAGGAATTAGCCGATGCTTTAACTCGTTCGTTAGTCATTAAGGGTATCACGAAAGTGAAAGCAGTTGAAATGGCCATTGAACAGACCGTAGCTGTATGCCGATTAAACGCAAAAACTGACTTAGTAAAATCGATTTTAGCTTCGACGGCTTTTAACAACCCAAAGCAAGTAGTTACAAAATGAATAGTAGAACAAACGAACGAAATTAAAGAGCGACAAGTACTCTCGTTACGTAGTCACAACGCAACCAGAAACAATAGTTTTCAGCAAACAAATAGGTCAAACCGAGCTAGCTACAATACATATAGTCGTGGTAATTTTCGAGGTAATTATAGAAGGAATAATCGCAATTTTAATAACCAAGGAAATCAGAGATATTTTCGAGGCAACAATAGAAACCGTTTCCGTGGTGGACGGGCTTCCGTAAGACATTTAAACGAGGAAGCCCTTCAACAAACACTAATGTTGGGGGAAGACACCTCAATTTAAATTTTTCAACATGTTTTAAATCAGTTTATAGCTTAAACCCAAACTACTCAGATTTCATCAACTTACATTTATTCAATTAGAACGTTCCGTATACATTCTTGGTAGACTCCCAGGCTGATATTTCATTAATGAAAGCTTCATCTCTAAAACCAAATACGAAAATAAATACAAATGAAAAAATAACAATCACTGGTATAGCTACTTCTTCTATTTCTACGATAGGCACAATTTTCACATATTTGAATATTTCACAAAATAAATCCCTCAAGTTCTTCACATAGTTCCAGACGAGTTTAATATTCCCTCCAATGGAATTCTTGGTAAGGACTTCCTTAAAACCAACAAGTGTAGAATTGACTACCAACACATGACATTATCTGGTTCTAATCATAATATTAGGTTTAAAACTCCGATTTATCAGGGTACTACGAATTTTTCATGTATAATCCCGCCAAGATGTGAGGTTTACAGATGTTTTAAATTACAAGATATTGTAGAACCCATGTTCATAGATTCACAGGAGATTTCAGAGGGTGTATTCATGGCAAAAGGTATAGTAGATAGTAAACATTCAATAATACGCGTAGTCAACACCACTGATGAAATTAAATGTATTCGAAGTTACAACATAAAAGCTGAAAGCTTGAAAAATTTTTACATTTACTCATTAAACAATACTAGCATAGATAGCGTTCGTATTTCGAAACTTACTTCTATTCTACAACAGAAAATGCCGAGCGATGTTAAGGATGATTTGTTACCACTCATCGGAAAATTTGCAGATGTTTTTGCACTCAAAGATGATCGAATGTCGCTCACTAATTGTTATGAACAGAAATTGCGTCTAAACGATCATACACCCGTCTATATCAAAAACTACCGGCTCGCGCACTCTCAATGAAATGAAATAAACACACAGGTCAGAAAATTACTGGACAATGATTTGATAGAACCAAGTAGTTCTACTTACAATAGTCCTTAATTTTAGTGCCGAAGAAGAGCTCAAATAATGAAAAATCGTACAGAATGTGTGTAGATTTTCGTGCCGTAAATAGAAAACTAATTGCGGAAAAATTTCCGTTGCCCAGAATCGACGATATCTTGGATAATCTCGGACGAGCCAAATATTTTTCAATAGTTGATCTATACTCAGGATTCCATCAAATTCCTTTGCATTCAGACTCACGCGATATTACATCGTTCAGCACCGATACTGGAGCTTTTCGATGGAAGGTTTTACCCTTTGGACTAAATGTTGCGCCAAATTCATTCGCAAGAATGATGTCCATAGCTTTTTCTGGCTTAGCTCCTAATAAAGCTTTTCTTTATATGGATGATATTATTATAATAGGATGTAGCAAAAAACACCATATCGATAACTTAGCAGATGTTTTCGAAGTTTTAAGGAAAAATAATCTGAAATTAAATCCGTACAAGTGTAACTTTTTCCGCCCTGAAGTTACCTCCCTTGGGCACAAGGGCATCTTGCCTGATGATTCCAAGAAAATTGTAATACAAAAGTATCCCATTCCAACCGATAAGGATGCTGTCAAACGTTTTGTAGCTTTTGCTAATTACTTTTTTTTTACTTTTATTAAAAAAATATATTACAGGAATAAGATTTAATGTCATAAATTTCATGATTCGAACCATTTAATTTAACCTACTCCTTTTTTACATCATGATTTTTTTTTTCATATAGTTTTTTCAACTTGCCCTCATATTCCGCACGTCTTGTTTCTGTAAAAAGTATTAAACATTTTTAAATTTCTTTTATTTGCATGTGGCTTTGTGAGATAATTTTGAACTTACCACTAAACAATATTGGAGCACTTTTCACCACTTTTAAAAAATCTTTGTACTTTTAAACAGAATTATTGTTGATTTTTTGTATGTGTAAAAAATTTATTTTTAGTACGTCAAAAATTTTTCTATTTTAGTAGAAACAATTGATTTTTAAAATTCTAACCACCGAAATTTGGTTTTCATTAGTAATGTGCTGAATAAGTTTAGTTACTTCTTCCATTTAATAGAATAGATTTTAGTAAAGATACAAATCGGTCAGGTTCACTTTTTTAAAAGATGTTACAACCAACATTTAGAGGCAAATATCAAATGTTAGCTTTTAATATAAAAAATAAGTCAAGATTATAACTCATTAATAATAAAAATGAAATTATTATATTGGTAACTGAATCTTGAACATATCGACGGGATTTTTACCAGTCTTTTTTCTGTGTGCAGTAAGACTGCCAGAGATCTTGCTGTAATACGGGACCCCTTAGCAAATTATCATTTAGAGATTGCCCGCTTGATGACTTGCGAGAACCATCAAATACTACTCGAAGTTTTGTGGTAAGACTCGTATTTTTAAACACATTGCACAGTGGGGCAGAATCAAAATATTTTGGAAATAATTCAGCCATTTGAAAACGGCTAGGCCGATTGATTCAAAACTTGGCACGAGTATAGTAGAGGAGTACCTGAGCTTAACTTTTGAAGGTGGTTACCCTCCACTTTCCAGGGATGGCGCTATGTGGTCTCAAAGTTGGACACCTCGCTCCTGAAAATTTTTCTAACGCTTGGCATTTCTTCAATTTTAGTCTAATTTTTAAATATTTTACATGGTCTTAAAGCTCTCGTAATTATCTACAAAACGGTGCTTTAAACTGCATGTTTATGTTTAAAAATGATCGAGTTATAAGCATTTTAAAATTAAAATTTTTGTTTTTTTCCATACCCTGGTCCAGTTTTTTCGAAATATTGGGTACAATTTGCAGCAAATTTGTTTGAGTTTTTTACCGTAGATAGCAAACAAAATTTAAGATTTTCCGAAAAAAATTTGAAAGTAATATCTTTTCTGGCTTAAATATTATACGATTTTCAATTTAAAAAAACCAAAATTATTGCATTTTTGTGTATTTTAGCCTAAAATGGGACACTAATCTAATTTTTTAGATAGAAAAAAATTTTCTTAAGGAATATATAAAAATTTTTTATATTTATTAAAGCTAACTATATGTGTGTACGTTTAAACCAAATTTCGTATAAAACTGGTCATTCTTGTAGAAGATGTAAGTCTTTCAACTTGACCTATTTTACATCGAAATTTTGACTTTACCCCATATTTTCTAAAATCCCAAAGCTGGGATCGGAAAAAGAAGAATACCATAAAAAAGCTATATGTACTCCAAATTGTTTCAAAAAGTATTTCGTGAGCCCTAGTCCATATGTGGACTTTATGGGCAAAAGAGTAAAAAATTCCAATTTTGGGATTTTTCGTCTTTATTTTGGGAATTATGGGATTTTCTTTAGCTTAATGTTGCAGATTTTTTTACCGTTTGATTTTAGTTAACAAACTACATATGCACAGAAAATTTTATCTGATTTGCTTAATTAATAAAAGTTTTATAGCATATTTAATATTTTTACTTTTCTCAAATTGGACCGTTTTTACCATAATTTTTCGAAATTTTCTAAGCTCAGCAACGAATATTAAAATTTTGTTCCATTTTTTTATTTTTTGATGCATGTGAATAAAGATGACGCAATTTCCTATTAAATACTCTCATCAATGAGAAAACGTTGGATTAATTATGAGGCTTCTTCACCTTCTAACAAAACAGAATTAAAGGATTTACTTTATCTTTTAGACATGCATAATGATATGACAGATTATTTTATAGAAAATAAATAATAATTTTAAGGAAATAAAAAATACTTTTAACGACTTTTCGTAAATAAAAATTAACAGAAAATTTTATTTTTTATCTGATGTTTTTTATAATGTTTATTAATTTAAGATATGCCTCTTGGTTAGCCTCTATTCAGGTATAATTGTTTTTTTACACAATTTTTTACACAGGCATGAAAATTTTTACTTCCGTAACATAAATGTATAAAAGTGAGATACATATTGAAACACTCTTATTTAAGAACGCATAGTTTTGCACGTAAGAATGATATTGAGGTGAATCTTTTTTTATTTAATAGGAAATTGCGTCATCTTTATTCACATGCATAAAAAAAAATAAAAAAATGGAACAAAATTTTGATATTCGTTGCTGAGCTTAGAAAATTTCGAAAAATTATGGTAAAAACGGTCCAATTTGAGAAAAGTAAAAATATTAAATATGCTATAAAACTTTTATTAATTAAGCAAATCAGATAAAATTTTCTGTGCATTTGTAGTTTGTTAACTAAAATCAAACGGTAAAAAAATCTGCAACATTAAGCTAAAGGAAATCCCATAATTCCCAAAATAAAGACGAAAAATCCCAAAATTGGAATTTTTTACTCTTTTGCCCATAAAGTCCACATATGGACTAGGGCTCACGAAATACTTTTTGAAACAATTTGGAGTACATATAGCTTTTTTATGGTATTCTTCTTTTTCCGATCCCAGCTTTGGGATTTTAGAAAATATGGGGTAAAGTCAAAATTTCGATGTAAAATAGGTCAAGTTGAAAGACTTACATCTTCTACAAGAATGATCAGTTTTATACGAAATTTGGTTTAAACGTACACACATATAGTTAGCTTTAATAAATATAAAAAATTTTTATATATTCCTTAAGAAAATTTTTTTCTATCTAAAAAATTAGATTAGTGTCCCATTTTAGGCTAAAATACACAAAAATGCAATAATTTTGGATTTTTTAAATTGAAAATCGTATAATATTTAAGCCAGAAAAGATATTACTTTCAAATTTTTTTCGGAAAATCTTAAATTTTGTTTGCTATCTACGGTAAAAAACTCAAACAAATTTGCTGCAAATTGTACCCAATATTTCGAAAAAACTGGACAAGGGTATGGAAAAAATCAAAAATTTTAATTTTAATATGCTTATAACTCGATCATTTTTAAACATAAACATGCAGTTTAAAGCACCGTTTTGTAGGTATTTACGAGAGCTTTAAGACTATGTAAAATATTTAAAAATCAAACAAAAATTGAAGAAATGCCACGCGTTAGAAAAATTTTCAGGAGCGAGGTGTCCAACTTTGAGACCACATAGCGCCATCTCTGGAAAGTGGAGGTTAACCACCTTCAAAACTTAAGCTCAAGTACTCCTCTACTATGCTCGTGCCAAATTTTGAATCAATCGGCCTAGCCGTTTTGAAATGGCTGAATTATTTCCAAAATATTTTGATTCTGCCCCACTGTGCATTGTGGTGTGGTATAGTTAGCTTTCGCAGCGGGGCGATTAATTTCAGACCAAGTTCCGTACGGCCCAATAAAATGTATTCATTCATAAATTCACACTAAGCATTTTTCAATTTATTATTATATTTTAATTTACGTTCTATGGAGTTAAGTCTCTTTAAGGCTCTAGTATAGAATTCTCCCAACTCAGGGGTATGCTTAAAAGGTAACCTTACAGCAAGCATATCATTCGAATCACTTTGTTGAAGAACAGTAAAAATTTTCTGCCCAACGATCCTCCACAACTAAAGACGGTTTTTTTTTTTAATTAAGGCTCTGAAATTCCCAAAATAGTCGTAAGGCTTTATTGAGATCCTCTTCATCTCTAATTTGACTCGTGATCTTATACACTGTGACTGATTCGTCCATATTACAACCACTGCAAATAACTCAACCAAATGCAGTGCTTTGAGCCAATAAGTTTCCATCCTTCAAAATCCTACCTTCTCTCAATAACGGAAAGAAATAGTCAAAGCCAATTAAAATATCTATCTCTTTAGGAGATTAAAATTTATTATCAGCTGATGGGAGTGCTTTAAACTCATCCCAGCAAGTAATATATTATTTCATTTCGATAGATGGATTTAAGCTCTAATTTGACAGTTCTCCGTGTAGCACCAGCTTTACTTTTATCCAGTCCATTCCCATCAATTTTCGTTAGCTTTAATTTTTTAAGCACATTTCTTTGCTATTAAAGTGTTTTGACAACCAGAGTCTAATAGTAGATTACATGCTTGATGATATTCCATATTATCTTTAACTTATATCTTGGCCGTTGGAAATAAAATATTTAAATTATTTACCTCTCAAAAATCAGCTAAATTTATCTTCGTATTACCAACGCATTAGTGAAGGTTTCATTTTTCCACCCTTTTCATTGTACTAGTATAAGCATGAAATGATTTAACAGGCTTTAAAGAGTTTTCGTCATACTTTTCATCATGAGATGGCAAACGCTCCAAAGCGTCACAAGGTATCTTTTGATCTTTTGTCTGTAGTTCTGATATTGTCAAAGTTGATTTGTAATATTTCTGAAGGAGATTTTTTAGTGTATTAAAGTTTTCTGGTTTCGTATAACAACGTATCGCTGTTCTTACCCCTGAAGTCAATTTGGCATGGTAGACATATTTCAAGTAATCCTGTTTACCTGTTTCTACTAGAGTCGTCTCAATTAATTCCGCTGTTATAATGAAACTTTCTAGCTTTTCGTATTTGCCATTGAAGAGTGGTAAAGCTTTGGAAACTGTGTCTAAATTAAATGCTGTCATTTCTGTTATTAATTCTTTTTCTGTCTGTTTTAGATATTGAGTAATAATTTTAAAAATGCTATTGAATTCTGTTTTCAGTGCTATTATTTCTTCTTCATCTTCTTTCTCAGTTTCTGCTATCAGAAATTCTTTTCTTATATTATGTATTAGATCTAGTTTTATCTGTATAGGTTTAGATGAATATGTTCTTTTTGGACTTTTTTTAAATTTTTCAGTATATCTTTAAGTTCAAATAATTTTTCTTCCATTCAGACCTCTGTGATTTGTGGTATTTTATTCTTGTTAATGTTTCTTAGATTATACAAATAATTGAAGATTTTAAATAATGAGAAAAAGATTATGAATAGTATTGTGCTTCATTTTGTGTACATAATTTATCTATATATATATATAATTTTATTTAATGATAAAATATTACAATTTAATTCCTTTTTAATAGTATTGATTTTATAATATAGGCAATAGCCATTAGAATTAACATAACAATTATGATGATTTCGAATCTGTCTATATCATCCTCTTTTTCTAAATACTGTATATCTGGTTTCATGTATTCTATAATTTGTTTTTGTCTTATTCATTTTCGTGTTTGCCTACTTCGTATGCTGCAAACAACGCTGAGATGTTTTTTAAAATGTTTTTCCACCACGTCATTTTCCTAGATTAAGTGTATTGTTTTTATATTAAGTTAATTTAGTTATCTTTATTTTTCTTCTTAGGTTTATTTTTTTTAGTGGTATCTGCTATGGTTAACTCATAGTATAGTATTGCTAGTTTCTTTTTCTTCTGGAACTTTTTTCCAGCGCGTTTCTTCCTTTTTGTGACAATTTGTTGGTACTGGTCTTTTTTTCTTACCGTTCTTCTTTTGTATTCCTCTATACTGATAGCTTTAGGGCCTGCTGTTAATGGGGTGGGCTCGTATAGTGGTGTTGACTCCGGAACTTGTTCTGGATGGTATTGCTCCAAGTATTTCTCCCATCGGGATACAATTTCGTCTATTTCTGCGGACATGTGTTGTTGATTTCTCAGAAATGGTCCGGTTTGGCCATGTGTTCAAAAAATGTATAATAATTTGCCGTGTTTTGGTCCTATTTTGCCGTGCTTTGCAGGATCGCCATGTAAGGACTGAACTGTTTAACTTTTCCTATAGCGTTCAAAGGAACTGCCAGATGTGTTATGGGAATTTAAACAATGCAGTTATGCCAATTCTGTTTAATCAGGTTGTATTGTTCTTATCTAAATTTACAAGGTCTTATATACTACTTATGAAAATAAAACTTAGTCTCTCTAACTTATTCTAGCTTATTGCAATATTACATTTGTCTCTGTCGGCACCATGGAAAACCAAAGGAGTTGAATTACAAATTGGTCCCAACCAATCGTAGTGCAACTACAATAGAATGCACTCAATACAAAGTGTGTCACTCAATTACTGATAACTCAGTACAATGCATATGACGATAAGTGTTGGTTATCCAATACCCTGTTATTGGCTTGTTTTATGCATTCTACTTGCGTCAATGGCCAGTGAGACACACTACATTGTGTATGCACTAGTGACTGATGGGATACACTACAACTTACACTGTGGGAATATGCTGATGTGGCAGAATACACAGTGTGAGTTGTGTTTATCATCAGGCATGTTCTGACAATCGCAAATCGCCTAAAACTTGCGATGTGAGTTGAAATCACATGAAAGGTGTTCTGTAGCTTACAATCGCAAGAAATTTAGCGACTTGAAATCGCAAGCACAGACTGAAGTGAAGTTATAAATTTCACTTAAAATAAGCTTTAAAACAACAATAAAACTATACAGAAATAAAAATTAATATGTTTTCTTCTATTTTTATTTTTACACAATTAAAGTGTTAAATAATAAATTTAAAATATGCCCTTTATTTTATCAATTGTGTGTGTTGGTTTTTCTTGAGTACTTGCGATTCCGTAAAAACAGCTGTTCTTCTTGATGTTCGAAAATATATTAGTATTAGTGCGGTTAAATGTGTAGTCGGTAGTCAAATAAAAATGCGGTTATTCACATTTTAAAATCTTAAACAAATATTCGGTGCTTATTAAATGGGCGATTAAAGTGTTAATGTACGTTAATAAATATATCTCATTTATTTTTAGGACGATCTGCGTTTTGAACGTGTATGTTGTAACTAACGAAATAAGCAAAAATAATTTTTAAGTACTGATTACTCACGACCTGAGTAATCTTTTTCTTCAAAGTTGCTAAATGCAACATCACTAATAGAAATTTCATTTGTCGCCAAATTATTTCTTGCTTTGTATAAAATTTTTAAATTAATAAATATTTAATGGATTGGAATATCCAATAGATTGAAATTATCTCTAAGCATCCGTTTTTTAATTTCTTTTTTTTTTAATTTAATGTTTTTTTGAAGAAATTAAACTAAGCAAGAAGGCTGCTGCCATTTTTTAATTTTTCTTTTGATTTTTATGTTTTGCACCGTCAAATCATATGTTTTTGTTTTTCGAACATAAGTTTAAAAAAAAATCAAATCGCAAGCAAAACGCGTGAGTTTCAGAACATGTAAAACAAAAGTTGGCGTTTCTAAAATCACATGCGATTTCAAAAACGTGCGAGTGTCAAAACATGCCTGCATAATTTTATATTATGTGTGTGTTTATAGCTGTATCGCTGGGAGTTTGCTGATACAGCTAGAATAAGTACATTGTTAAGCAGTGTGTCTCATTTACACATATCAAAAACAGGCTTCAGTTTACAAATATTTTATAAGTAAACATTATAAACTTTTGCTGGTGCGGCATAGCCGATTAGTAAGACACACTACATTAGAACTATGAAGCTTAGATTATTATTGATGTAAAGATTTTTACATTTAAATCACAACATGAATGTGTTTCAAAACTAGCTGCAAACAGAATAGCTTTTGAAAGCATGTAAATATGAAAAATTTTATGTACATATTTTTCTATTTGGTATTAGTTCCAAATTTTCCTTGTGGTTATCAGTTTGCTGGCTTTTTATGGTCTATTGTTTCATTTATTTTCCTCAAGTACATTTGCTTTAAAAATAGTAATATGGGAATGATATGTAAGACTTAAAACTTTACGGTGCAACCCAAGGAGAATAAATATACGGTGGGAGCGATGGCGAATTCGTTAATTCGTTAGACCGAATGTCAAACTACATATAAAGAATAGTATACAGATTTTTTATATATGGAGTTTAACAGTTAGGCTAACGGAGAAATTAAGGAATTCGCAATCGCTCCCACCGTATATTTATTCTCCTTGAGTTGCACCGTAAAGTCTTAAGTCTTACATATCATTCCCATATTACGAAACCTTGGTCTAAGTGTGAAAAAAATTTTTTTCTCGGCTAACTCCTCTTTTTCGGGGATATTTTCTCCCGTATCGCACGTTCCAAATAATAAAAAGAAACTATATACATATATAGAGAAATAATAATATGTGTAAGTTGTGTTTAACTGTTTTGTTTTTTTTTTTTCGCGGTAATCGTGATTTTTAGAATAAAAAAAGAACAAATCCCTGAGAGAGCTCTTTCAGGATAGGAATATTTAGAGTTAAGAGTTAAAAAGCATTTTTTTAAGAAAACTATTTTAAATAAGTACAGTCCTTGAATTGTTTTTTTTGATTATATATATATAGAACATTTGCGTATATGTGTACATATATTATTTTATTATTAAAGGATTGTAAATATGTCTTAATATTGTAATTGTTGGTGAGCATGGTACCGTGAAGTTGTTTTTGGGGCCGTTAAAGCTGCTTTAGACGAAATGTTTTTTACATATGACTTATCGCTTTGAAATTCCATATGTAATTTCATATGTATGTCAGAGTTGCCAGTCTTACATACGACATATAGTGTTTGCGTTTAAACGTATATGTTAATTACTTTTGACATAACCTAAGAAGTAAATCATTGTTAACAGCTATTTTTCCCACAATTTTAATAAAGGAAATTGTTTCTCAATTTTATAAAAAAAATTTAAAAAGTGCAAAATGCAAACAAAAGATTATACAACTGTATTATCCAAGATTGGGTCAATAATAGCTGTGATGAAAAAAAAAAACAACAAGAAAAAATTAAAAACGAGTTCTTTCTGTTTGTTTGTTGATAATGCCACAGCTGATGCTAACATAGATGACAACTTAGTTCTGTTTTCACCCACTTAAGTGCTTTTCACATTTTTTGGTGATTTAAAAACGGCAAAACTAAAGAAGGCATAATTTGCACTACTTAAAGTCAAATGCTTTGTCATATAAAAATAAAACACGCTCTAAATGAAAATGTGTCATGTAATTTTTACATATGTATATAACATATGAAATGCTTGAAACCTTTTAAAGATACATATCTATTTCGTTATGGAAAATCTGACAAGTCATATGTAAAAAACATTTCGTCTGAAGGCAGCTTAAGAAATATTTGTTTAAAGGCATTGGTAGGGAGGGGTAACGTATCTGAACGACAATATCTAGTTCAGGTTAGTGTTAAGTCGTGCTGAGTACATGAGGTGTATAAGTGTAGGTTTTAGATCTAGTAAGTTGCGGTTATTTTTTTTTACAGTTCTTTTTATTGTTCGGAACTTCCGATACGGGTTGAGAAAGAGAGGCGGAGCTAGCCGAGAAAAATTTTTTGCACACTTAGACCATGGTTTCGTAACACCCAAAGCCGCAACAATTTTCTGTGCTAATTTTTACTAGTAAAACGGTAATTTTCATTTTGACATTTGGGAGATTATTTTGCAAGTTTCTGCTTTACTCTCTTTCTCCGCTAATTTTTGCTAGTAAAGTTACTAAATAGACCTATTATCACCTGTAGTAGTTGCAGAATTTATATTTGACGAGTACAAAAAAAGGTAAGAGAAATCAGCAGCTAATATTTTTTATGTATAGAAGTTAATACTAACGCGAATTAGTAACCAGATGGCAGCGTAAGCGAATTTGTTATTTTTTGCAGGTAACCCATGGAGAAAAATTACTAGGAGGTCTCGATAGCGAATTCATTGATTTTCGCCGAAACATTAAGTGTCAAACACCATACAAAAAAAAAATTATACACATATTTTATATATGGAGTTTGACATTTTAGTATTTGGCGAAAATTTTTAAATTCGCCAATGCGACCACCTAGTATTGATTCGCCTTGCAGGTAACCATTACTGCTAAGGCGAATAAATATACGCTGGAAGCGATGGCAAATTCGTTAATTTTCACCGTTAGTCCAAATGTCAAACTAAATATAAAAAGAAATAATATACAGATTTTTTATGTATGTGGTTTGATAGTAAGGCTACCAGCGAAAATCAGTGAATTCGCCATCACTCCCACCGTATATTATTTCGCCATGATTACTGCTTAAAGTAATGTTTCCGGTGGAAATGATTGAATTTGCCTACGCTGGCGCGTAGTAAATGAATCTCCTTGCTCAAGGCGAATAAATTACCAGGTGGCAGCGTAGGCGAATTCAGCATTTTTTGCTGGTATACACGACTGTCAAACTCCACATATAAAAAATATGGGTACATTTTTTATATATGGAGTTTGACAGTGGTGTATACCAGCGACAAATACTGAATTCGCCTACACTTCCTCCTGGTAATTTATTCGCCTTGGCCCTGTTTCATACAAAGGCATATTGATAAAAGGTGAATGCATAAGCTTTTACGTGTATTTTGTTTTTGTAAAAACTGTCAAAAAAGTCTGGCAATATGTGTGTATATATATTTTAATATATTTTTAGTGGCTTTGTTATTTTTCACAAATACATACAGACATTTTGCCAGACGTTTTTGACAGCTCAAAAGTTTTTACAAAAACAAAATACACGTAAAAGCTTAAACATATGTTGCGCCTTGCTGCGTACCTTATGTAAAAACCTTAAGAGCCGCATTCATAAAACTTTAAAAGATGTTAATAAATCTAAAATAAGCAAATGTTGGTAAACGTAAACAATTTTTAAAATCAATAATTTTATTGTTGGATTTATCCCTATTTAAAATCAAAAATAAAACGAATTTTTTCCTTAGCTATATTGTTTATAAAAAAAGAGATTGTCCTAGGGTAGAATGACAGAATGGCCCAATTCGGGTGTCATAGGAGAATTTGTTATAATTCCTATCAAGTGCGTTTCATACTACAAATAAATTGTTAATCCGTTATGAGCTAGTAAGCTTCTCAGGAAATAAATATAAAAATGCGCCATTAAATCTAGTTTAAGCAAGTACCCCTGAATACATACCTTTACATAAACATATAACAAAATGCTTTTATTGCAAAAAGAGCAAAATTTGTTTAACAAGGTAAAAATATTTGCAAAATTAATAATAAAATTTCAATAAGATTTAACCGGTTTCTATTGGGTTAACATTTTATCAATATATTTTTCTAAGGATCCTCATAGTTTATTTAAAATGCCCATTCCGCCAAAGAATATTTAAAATGTAGCATATATTCGTATATACAGAATTTTACGGGTTCTTAACTCTAAAAATATGAAGTTTTGCATGATATATTACATTTCATTTTTACCTGAAATTAATTTTTTTTGAACCCTGGACAATCTTTATTTCTTGGAATAAAAATAAATCATAACAAACTTTTTGAATAATAAAGTATATAAAACGTAAACAGCTCGTTACAGAACTCGCTAGTGTAATACTTTTAATTTTATCTATGACCAAGACTAACATAGCGTATCTATTTAAAATTTGTTAATAGAACATATATTTTTACTAAAGAGACTTCGTTTTTTGTAAAATAAATATAAAAGGAATACCATATTTGGGTTTCAGGTTAATCTAAAATTGGTTTTCAAAAGCAATAAGTATTAAATTATATAGCAGGTGCGAGGTAAAAAAGTGAAATTGCTTCAAGTGAAGAATAACTAATAAACAGTTATTGTGTATTTTTAAATACAAGTTCTTAAAATGGCTTATTAACCGAAATATTTTTTTTTTATAAATGACTGTAACTGTTTATTAAACTAATCGTAATAAAACGTGTCTTCCTTTAATTTGTACTTAAAGGTCGAGGTGTATATACTATAAGAACATGTTCAAATGAACGAGCAACAAATACTCTCCCAGTACCAAACAACATTGATCTTGCAGAAATAACCAAATTTTCGCCACATCGTAGTCGTGATCTTTCTGCCATAGTTATATTATCCCAAAATTATCGCGGAATATTATCACCAAAAAATGACATAACGAATAGCTCTTCGATTAATGCAGGTTTGGAAAAAAAGGACCCCCATATGGAATCATATGATTGTTTTGGACCTATTAGTCTTAACTCAGCGATGCAAAGTAATGTGCCGACTCCATTTGGCGGCATGCATAAGTTTACTCATTTAAATATGCCAGGTGGTCAGTGGTCTCAAGATTGTAAATTTATGTCGCAAAATTTACAAAGTTCACATTATACCACTTTAAGACAAAGTTTACGCTCAAATTGGTCGACTTATGACAACGCTGCAACTGTTCAAAGAAAAGGTAAATATTTAAACGAGTTAAAATTGTAAGCACAGGGGTTTGTTGAAATAAATTTGCTTAAGGGCTTTCTAAATCTTTATGAAAGTAATTGTATTATTATTTTCTTAAAATATAGATTTTTGCCAATACACACAAAATAAACTAAACGGAACACAACATTTGCCACCTAAAGGTTTCTGCAGCCAAGTTAAATTAGATGACCATTGAGGTCTGCTTTGCATTGCAAAGCATAAGAAAGCAAGTTAACTAAATCTCCACCATTTATTAGCCGATACTTCTGAATTTGAATAGCAATACTGTAAGCGAATCAGATCTAGCACTGGACAAATAAAATAAGACCTTTTAGTGTTAACTCTTTATTACAGCTAAACTAAAAGACAATGCAAAGTATATAAAAAAAATAAATGTAACGGCACTAAAAGTGATATAATATTAAACAATGAATGAGAAAAACATGTAGTACATAGTGAAAAATAATTAATAAGTAGTAAGTCTAAGATCTCGTTGCGTTAAGACGTGTTGCTTGTGGCTCTGTTAAAAGTTTTTATTTAAAGTGTTTTTAAACCGTTTTATAAACTTTAAACTGTTTTAAAGTATTCAGAACCTGTTTTAATCGAACTGTGTCAGTAAACTGATTTGTATTTAGTTTGGAGTGTGCTTTAGTAATTTAAACATTTTTGTATATTTTTGTACTGAGAATAAGAGAATATTATAAACATCTTTGTTTCAAGTGTGATCAGCTGATTAAGTTTTTCTCAATTTATACTGTATATTACAACTGTACTGGTTTGTGTATTTGGTAAATTGTTATTAGTGACATCTGTTGACAAGTAGATAATCTCAACACCAATTAACATAATAAGAAACATGAGCTGTTCAGCATTAAACTGCAAAATTTTGGATAGTAATGCAACCATTATTGTCTGTTGGTTGTGTGAAAATTCATATCACGCCAAATGTACTGATATCCCCATTCGTGTTGCTGACGTTTTAGCTGAAAATAAAGGTTTACGATGGTGCTGTTCAAACTGCAAGAAAATTGATGTTGATTTTTATAAATTTTTTAAATCAAATCGCGATAAGTTTGATGAAATTAAAAAAGAATTTATTTCACTGTCTAAAAAACTAGAGAAATATGAAGATATGTTTGAAGACTTTAAGTTGATCGACAAGTTATGTTCTGCTAATTCCCCGACTCAATCATCACCAAAACGTAGGAAGTCCGCTAGAAATGTTACTAAGTTAAATCAACCGCAAATCCCGATACCGACTGGTTCCAAAACAATAAATCAGAACAGAATATTTTATCTTCCGTTAACGATAACACAATGACTCCTGCCTTAGTTGTGCCATCATTATCCGTTGTAAACAATACAAACAATATTTCTAATAATGATAATTCAAATGCCATCAAACCACTTGTGGTAATACCATCAAATAAAAAGTCGGTTTTTGTATCTCGTTTTGCTTTCGAAACAACTGTTGATGCCATTGAATATTACATCAAATCTTAACTTAACTTTGAAGCCGATATTTTAACTAGAAAGTTTACTTATTCCCAGCCTAGAAGTATAACGTCATTTAAAATTACAGTTTCGCTTGGTATATATGATCAAATCGTCAACCCTCATTTTTGGCCGGCAAATACTCTAGTTCGAGAATATGTATACAGAGAAAACTGGAGAATAGATAACATGGTTCGCATTTCGACAAATAAAAATAGCAATTCAAAAAACTAGACCTTGTTTCCGATTTACAAATATCTGTTTTATATCAAAATGTTCATGGATTAAACTCTAAATTATCCAAACTGTATGTAGAAAGTTTTGGTTTTACACAACATGCAATCATTTTAACTGAAACCTGGTTGAGCAAAAAAGTTTTTAATGCTGAATTACTCTGTAATGATTATAATATCTTTAGACTTGATAGAAAAACTGTTACGATTGGTGGAGGTGTTCTCATAGTTATCTCTTCGCTATTTTCATCGGAAGAAATTAAAATTGAAAATCAACATGGAATTGAATTTGTTTGCGTAGTGATGAAGGTTGGTAATAAAAATATGTATATAACATGTTCCTACATCCCTCCATGTTCTGATCAATTGATCTATTCTGAACATACAAAATCAATTCAAAAAGTTATCTCTAAGGCCTACCCAGATGACCACATTCTTGTGTTTGGCGATTTTAACCTCCCATCAATAGAGTGGACATACTTAACTGATGGTTTTTATTTTATACAAACTAAAGCAAGCGACTGGATTGATAATTTTATAAATAATTTATCTGATTTATGTTTATATCAAATAAATGGAATTCGCAATTCCCATGATAAGCTGCTTGATTTAGTATTTGTAAACGAACCGGCTGGATATTTAATAAAACGTGTTGACCCTATAACACTACCCGAGGACCCTTATCATCCAAGTATAGAACTTAAAAACTTTGATTAGAACTTTTTGCTTTAAACGTACTGATTATAACACTCTAAACCAGTATTTATACAATACGAACTGGTTGGATTTACTATCTGTACCTAATGGCTCTCCCGATTCTATTAATGCAATGGTGAGCTTATTTAATAAAACCATCTTTGGATATTTTAAGGACTGCGTTCCTATAGTCTTGGTCAAAAAATATTCTGGACCCCATGGAGTTCTAAACTGTTGGCACGAATCAAAAATAAGAAAAATAAACTATACAGAATTTTTAAAACAACTGGTTTAGTAACAGATTATGGAAAATATTCTAGAGCTCGTGCTGAATACAACTTATTAAATACTGAATTATATAAGATATACTTAAACAATATGAAACTCAACTTTCAGAGAGAACCAAAATATTTTTATAAGTTCGTTAACTCAAAACGATTAGTAAGTGAATACCCAACTGTTATGAAATACTTAAATAATAATTCTGCCGACGATTTCGTCTTAAGTAATATGTTTGCTGATTTCTTTAGCACCACTTACTCTGACGTTCAATACGATAACTTAAGTGATTATCCTTTTCCGATAACTCAAATTCAGCCAATATCATTTTTACCTATACATACAGCTGATATCATGAACAATTTAAATAATTTCAAGTCTTCATTCAACTCTGGTCCTGATGGTATTCCTAGCAGCCTATTAATTAATTGTGCACATGCTTTGGCGCCGCCGCTAACTATAATGTTTAACATTTCACTTAAGTACGGCTTTTCCCAATTTATGGAAAGAGTCGTACATTATTCCGTTATTTAAATCAGGAAATAAGTCAAGTATTGTGAACTACAGAGGAATTGTAAAACTAAGTGCGATCCCCAAGTTATTCGAAAAATGTCTTACTCATGTCTTGTGTCATCAAGTTTAAACACTAATGACACCTTGTCAACATGGCTTTCGTAAAGGATGCTCAACAACAACAAATCTGCTACAACTTTCAAGCGAAGTTATCCGAGGATTCACTATTGGTCAACACATAGATGCCATTTACACTGATTTTAGTAAAGCGTTCGACAAAGTTAACCATGTTTTATTATTAAAAAAACTTCATTTAATGGGCTTCACCAAAAACTGTTTGAACTGGATAAGCTCATATCTAACTGGCAGATACCAACGAGTGTGCTTCAAAACATCCATATCTAAATATATTATTGTAAAATCTGGTGTTCCTCAAGGTAGCCATCTCGGTCCAATTTTATTTACACTTTTCATCAATGATTTACCTACTGCTATCAAATTTTCAAATGTTCTAATATACGCTGATGACGTAAAAATTTTTCATAATTACAACAACTTTGACAACCACAATTCTCTCCAACAGGATCTAGATAGCTTTTTTGTTTGGTGCACGATGAACTTGATGGAGTTAAATTTAAACAAGTGCAAACATATGCACTTTTCCAGAAGAGTTGATACGCACAATCCGTTCTTTTTTGATGGTTATCAGTTGGAAATTGTTGATTCGATCCTTGATTTGGGTATTTTATTAGATGCTAAATTAAACTTTAGTCAACATATTGCTATGATATCAAATAAAGCCCGTGGGGTACTTGCTTTCATCAAACGTTGGGCCAAGGAATTCACTGATATTCATATCACCAAGCAGCTTTATACATCTTTAGTAAGGCCAATTTTAGAATATGGATCCGTTGTTTGGGACCCACAGTATATCGTGCATAGTAATAAAATTGAGTCTGTTCAAAAACAATTTCTGTTATTTTGCTTACGAAATATGTACCGAAATAATTTTTCCAATTTACCGTCATATAAAACCAGACTTGCTGAAATTGGGCTACCGTCTCTACAAAGCCGAAGAACTATGCTTAATGTTACGTTGTTGTTTAATTTGATTACTTCAACATTCCTGTACGTCCAACCAGAAATTTTAAACCAATTTACATTCAATTTGTTCGCCATAATTATGCCAATGATGAGCCCTTTAGAAGAATTTGTTGCGATTTTAACAATCTTTATAGTTTTATTGATTTTTCTCTAAATGTAAACACTATTAAACGCAACATAATATTGTTTTTAAATACTTAATTTAAATGTAATTTTTGGTAATGTTTTAAATTGTAAAAAACTATGTGTATGTATACCAGTCTGTAAGGATTTTTTCCATAGACTCAAATAAAAAAAAATAAAAAAGTAACCTTAGTACAACAAACATAATTTGTATGAATTGAGTTAATTTTACATACATATTTTTTGTTAGGAATAGCACTTGGGGGATGATCCCTAATATGCCAGAACTAGGAAATTAGGTTATAGAAAAGGGGATAGAGAGAGTAGTGCTTGTGGACATTTAATATGAATCTTTGCACTCTGAAAGTGAAGGAAACAACTCCGCAGGGAGTTTATTTCACATGCGAACTGTTCGCTTAAAAAACGTGCTTTTTCTATAATGCGTAGTATGGTTCACTGGCCAATTTATCACAAAGGGATTTGCTTTTAATGAAGAATGTGTTGCGTGAACAAAATTACGGTGTTCAGGAACAAGTTCCCTGGTTTTATAAGAACACACTCCGTTGTAGTAAAAATAAAAAAGTGAAGAGTTGGATACCCTACTGTAACCGTTGAGCTTCTTCGCACTCTCCTGCACGCGAGTTACTCCAAAATAGTCTTTGAAGCACCAGCCCATAAATGAGAGTTGTTTTCCATTTTCGATCTGAAAAAGGTGACATGGATAGCGAGGAGATCAGATGGAGGAAAGTATTGTTTCAAAAAATCTAGGCACTTGAATGCTTCTTTTGCGACTTGAAAAAATTGCTTGTTATATTAAACATCGCATTGAATCTTATGCAAAGAACATCGAGAGCTTCTGAATTTTTAATATCTATACTACCCATAATTGTAGATGAAGTAGCACGTTCAGCCTTCCGCCTTTATGAAATCACACAGTACGAGAGTTAAATTAAACCTTGTTCGCAAGACTCCATTAGGAGATTGCCAAAATATAACGAATAATTTTTAAAAGGCTTAGGCCCATTATTATAACTTGCCTTTTAAGTACAAATTAGCTAAATGTAACTTTTACTAAAGTGAGGAATGAAGTGACCTGTAACTAATTGTCGTTATAACAACTTCCATATAAAATAAAGTTTAACTTTGTGAAAATATGGCATTATAAATACAAAAACCGACTAGTTTTGACAAATTATATTGATTTTAAAAAAAATAGTGGCCACGCTGTATTTTTAACTTATTTGTTCCCTTTAAATCAAATTAGTTTCAGTATTTAACCGTAAACTTGTTGATAATGCTAGAAAACGCCTTTTCCGAAAATTCAAAACATCTCTCGATCGTATTATGAGTACGAGTTTAAGATTCATTATATGTAAATGTTTTTAGGTTTCGTTTGTAGATGAAGCAAAAAACTGCGTTGTTTATATTCAGAATCATTTTAAGTATAATATTTTTAAATCAACCATCTTCCATACGGAATTTTAAACAGCCGTTTTTTAATTTATTGTTGTTGTGTGCTGATACAAGCCACCTCTCAACCAAATCCTGAAACAATAGCTTAGCATTGTATACTGCTTGAACGTCAAGGGAACAATTGCCTCTCTGAATTATTTTCTCCTGGGGATTGAATACGAATATAGGTTCAATAAATTTTTCCTAAAACTTTTGGATAGTTTGCAATTTCAAAGAAATCAGATGCTATTTGCTGCATTCCTTGTGCATCAGAAAGGAATTTAATTTATATTTCTGCAGAGACCACAAAAGTCACCCATTGTACGAAGAAAACTGCCGCTTGCATAAAACCTTAGAGTTATAAGTAACTTAGTTTGAGGTGACATATTATAAATAAATAATATTTTTTATTATTACTATTAACATAGACATAACTTTCTAAACTAAACTGGAAATATGTGAAATTCTGCACTTCACTTGTTCACGAAATTTTTGCTCCACTTTTCGAGTGAGTATATTCAAAAATATCCTCAACCCCGTTACTATACTGTCTGCTTTTCATTTTTAATTTTTCAATTGACACATTAAATTATAAATCAATTTATGGTAACTTTAAGATTAGAAAATATGGCAACTTCAAACTCCTGAACCTAACTTTAAAATTTAAAGGTAACATGACCTTCCCCTTAGCTTATCTATCACTTTTTTCTTAAAGTATACTTATAATATGGAAATGTTAGTAATGTATCCGTCCTATAAAATCGTTACTTTAGGTACAGGTAAGTTATAATAACGGCTCTTAGCCTACTGTCATTTGCGAAAGAACAGATAGGGTTGGAAGTTTGTCATGAAATGTAGTTGAGAATAATAACAAATAGGGTAGGAGAAAGGACAGAACTTCGCGATACCCATCTTTCGAGGGGTATAATACAATCCCTGAGAAAGCTCAATATAAATCGACAGAAGCTCTCACCGACATCAGAAGAAATAAGTTTTGATACTAGTGCACGGAAGCCGTACTGCCGGTCACTAAGTAAACTGTTGGACTGTAAATATTTTACAAAAAGAAGATTGAGGATATTTTCCATTATTTTCGAAAGTGCAGAGGAAATTGTGATGAGCGGTAATTTAGGGTAACTGAGGAACAGGCATTATCTTTTTCTCTTTTTCGAAGTACCACCCTAACCTGTAAAATTATCATTTGTGTCTTTACATACTTTAATGCTTTTTTTAATTTGATTTGAGTCTGCAAAAATGTCTGAAACACTGATCGCATTAGTAGAAGCAATTGAAGCTTATAACATTGACGATGATTTTAGTTTGTACATCAACAGACTAAATCCCAATAAGCCCTGGAAGCCTGTAGTTTTATAAGACTCTATGTTCAATTTTATTACCAAAAGCTGAAAATGACTTTATATTTAAAACAATTGAGAAAAACTTGTCCTTAAATTTTAAACCAAAGAAAAATATAATTGTTGAATTTTTAAGTTTTCTTAAGAGATCAACAATTGTCCGAAACGACATCTTTTTATAGAATTGAAGCAGTTGTCCCAAGAATGTAAATTTGGAATATTTTTGGATAATGCACTTCTCATAAGATTTTTGTGTGGCCTAAACAATGAGAATATACAGAATAAACTTCTGTATAATACGTAACCCCATTTGAAAAAGCATGTCAGTTTGCTTTGTCTTTAGACATGAATAAAAACCATGGAGATGGAGAAGGTTTGAAAATCGGCAAAGAGAACTAAAAAGTAAGCAATAATATAGATTATTTAAATAATTTATTTAAAACGGGTAATTTTATAAAAAGCTTAGTAATTAAAGTTGAAATTGAAAACATTTATTTTAAAATGAAAGTTGACAATAGAGCACGCCTTTCAGTTATTCATATATCAGATTTTAACAAGTAAGAGTGCTATGTTCTGCTATGACGGATGATGTATACCCTTCACCATATATGTAAATCTAGTTGAGTGAAGTAACTGTAATAAAGACAAATATTGGATTGACACAGAATTAAAAAATTAGAAAAAAATAATTATATAATTTTACATAAAAATGTCATTCCTGAAATATCTCTTCAAAAGCTTCTAAATGATACCCATATTGATATCTTAAAAAATATGGTGCCACAATCCTAATTTGTATGAAAAATTCAGAGGCTCATAACTCAGAAAATTTTGTAATATATTAGTTTTTTTTTGTGATTGAAGTTACTTCATTGCTGATTTGCAATGAAAAAATTATCAAAACTTTATCTGATCGGTTGTTGATTTCAACACTAAACGGACGGATAGACGGACACCGCTCATTCTTTTTTCTGAGAGCTATATATCTCAAGAATAAAATAAGGTACAAATCATGAAAATCGAATAACAAATGGGTATTTTATTCTCAATTTACCGCAGGTAACAGAAAAATTACACTGGCTGTAAAAATTGGAGTTTTTAATTGTAATTTGAAAAATATTTAATTAATGTTTGTTTTTTTTTGTTTGTTACTATTTAAGTACTATTTTGTGTCTTATTAAATTGGGAAGAAAATGATGCATATTCAATGCACCACCTTGTGTCTTTACACAAATTATTATTTTAAGAGCACCGTTATGAATTTCGAAGTGTGGACTTAGATAATTGCAAGTTTGCATATCTGGGGAACTCCGGCTTCTTTTGGTTGATGTGAGGTCAGTTATATAACTTTCTAACATCTCAAGGATGTTAAGTTTTAACGTATAAATGAAAGCCTTGAGATGCGTCTACGACTAATTGACTAATCTGTGTGCTGTTTGATTATGCTATGTATCCTTCCGAATCTGAAGTAATACAACTGTACACATACAGAATACAACCTTTATTGCTTAGGATTGGCTTCAGTTTAGTTATTTAATTCTTTTCAAATAGCGTCGACCAGTTTGATAACTTGCTTATGGGTCTATATAATTCTAGTTTTATGTAGTGTTGTTCTGTCTTAGAGAATATAATTATTAAGAAACCTTATATTTAGGAGGCAAATACTCAAGGAGTAAAGTAGTATCAAGAATAAAAATAAATACGTGTCAACTCACCTAATAGCCTGTTACTGGTTTTATAAAAAGCAAGGGCTTTCTATACCTTTAGTCACTACCTGAACCCTTTGCTACTCCTAAATTGGTACGTATAAAACTTTCAAATTCGGCAACTTCTTTACAAAATTATTGTTCATTATTAACATGTTGTGTAAAAAATTGATTTATTTTTAGCTTTTTTACGAAGAAAAAATAACTAAATTTAAATGTTAAAAGTTTTAAAACGAAAAATAAACAAAACAATTTGGCAAGGATTTGACAATCTAAAGCAGCAAAACAAAAAGTTGAACTAAATTCAAAATTGCCTCTTGACCGCTTTCAACGACATTGCAAAATTGAATTAATTTTAATCTTTTGACATTTTTGTATGGATATTTTTTTAACAAACTTATTTTAACCCAAGGAATTAATTTATTTTGGCTTAAGTTTAATTCTATTTTACTCTCAATTTTTTTTTATGTATGTTCTGAAATGAAACTAATATATGTTTAACAGAATGCCAATTAGAACAAAAACAAACTCAAACTCGTTGTCTTACTATTAAGAACAAAAATTCTCAAGTACAGAGTTTTCTGCTTTTATAATCACAATATAATAGACGGAAAGTTTTTTAAGATGGTTTATTTGGTCTACCTTCTTTGACAAATAAAATAGAAGAGTATAAATTTGCTAAGAGGCACAATATAAAGGCGGTAAGTGTAAAGGAAATTACAAACAAATGATCTAATAAGGATAATACGTTATATTTAAAAGAGTTCGACAGACAATATGTTTTTAAGCGTGAAACAATAAAAATAAGGCATGTTTGTTAAAGTCCATTTCAGGAAAATAAAGGCCTTACCCTATGTTCCAAATGTTTAATATATGGTAACAGCGCTAATATTTGTAAACGAGTTAACTTATGCTCGGCGTGCGCAGGCTATCACGATTTTTCTGTTTGCATTACATTAAACAAAAGCTCTTAAGATAGTAGCGTAGTGTACAAATGTTATAATTGCACTAAAAGGAATCTAAAATATGCTTACCACAGGACTGATAGAAAAACGACAGCGTGTAACGGCCAAAATTAGAACGTCTAAATAACCACCAAACTTTAACGCTTTAACGTTGTATCATCAACTTTTCTCAGTCATCTACTTAAGAACATACATATTTACGATTCTGAAAAAAGATCCTAAACTGCCAACCAGTTAGAGACCACTTAGAATTCTAAGCCTATTGGACAAAGTTTGTGAAATCATTCACAAACGAATAGTAGATTTTTCTGTTAGAAACACTACACCATTCATCAATTGAAGAGGATAATTAAATTTATTGAAGATAATAAAAGTCACCGCAAAAGTACTGGAGTTACTTTCCTTGATATTAAAAAGGCATTTAATTCTTTCTGGCATGATTGTTTGGTGTTCAAACTTAATTGCCATATTTTTCTATATATTCACCCCTATCGCGAATGAACGTTCCCAAGACAAAACTCCCAAGTTTTATGATTAGCTATCGTGAATATTTCCATAAAAATTTTTTTATGAATGCATTCACAAACATAAAAAATATGGCATCGCGTTTTTTTACTTCCAACAACTATTTAACTAGAAGTACACATGTAAGTTGCTACATATTTGTTTTTAAATGGCCAACTTATTAAACTTATTTTATTAAAGAAGTATTTGCTTTGTGGAAGCCATGTCCGCGCAGCCAGCGTTTGGTAAGGGATTTCAAAAAGAGAAAAAAGAGGATGTGGCTAAATTTCGGAATGTGCTGAGCACTACGTTGACCAGCCGTTGACACCTTTTCTATTATAAAATAAATGCCGGTTTTTTGACGGAGCAAAGATCCTCACATGTGTGCCGTCTACACAGCCTACCACCCCTGGTATTCGATATTTTGTGTAAAAATCTTTTGAAATCTCTTTGTTTTCATCAAGAGATGGCCAAACAATCCACTGGGGGCACTTCACTAAATGTAGATTGTGCTAAGCCGACATCGATTTGTCTGCCCAACCCCTTTTGCTAGCTGCCTTTCGCCAAAAATCTTAAGGTGCTAGCCAATTTCACTTCGGTGGGTACTGCGAACATTTTACCACTAGGAGGCAAGTTTCGTCACAAAATAGACATTTCTTTTATAAGCACGCAAACTATTTATAAATCTAAACAAACGATTCAAAATAGAAATTGTTACTCCCATGATATTCACAATAGACTTTATACTCCCAAAAATGCCCGATATCAACTTGTTGGGGATGGGAATACACGTTTACTCCCAAACAACTTATTCCCATAACATTCGCGATAGGGGTTATTTACAAAAAAATAATAAAAAAAATTAAATAAGATAGTTGTTGTCTGTATCAAGAGGAATAATCCAATGAAAGGCAAATACCAGTATAATACCACTAGGGTCTGTTCTTTCCCCCACACCGTATTCGTTATACACCTCAAATAGAAATATTGAGATATTTGTAAATATTCGCAGAAATCAAGATGCAGCCTTATTTGCTGACTACAGTGCTTTTATAGGGTGCGAAATATTAAAGTTAACGATAATAAAACTGAAGCTGTCGTATTTCCATACAATAAATCGTCAAAACGTATTCTTTTACAAAAATATTAAATGTTAAGGTATTTTTCTAGACTTTAATATTAAATACATACATATGTGACAACCCTGCCAGCATTTTCTATCGAAAAAATCACTACATTGTTACTTCATGGCGCTGAAATGTATCGCAAACAATATAGAATTCTGATCTAATTAGTATCCCCAGTCGGAAAGAAACGTACCACTACAGTTATGCAACTAATGGAAAACTATTTAGCATCTCTAAGAAGAATTAAAATTAAGTAGAGTCGAATATGTGTCTGTTAGAAGTTTAAAAAGGGGTTTCTTTAACAGTATCGAATATATAACTTCTAAAAGTAACGGAGTTCTGTTTTATCAAAACAGAAAATGTAAATTAAAACATAATACATATGTATATCTTTTTATTTTATTTTTATCAATTTATTTTTTTTTAATTTTTCACACGCATTTAAAATAACCGAATACTGCATAAGTCAAATTAATAACATTATGTTTTTTTTTTATCTGTTACATTAATTAATTCACTATTAGTAGAGGCGAAGTTGTGACCTATAAGAGATCAATATGCGATGCCCACGTAATTTGTTTTCGTAAGTTTTTGAGCAATCAACTTATCATCTAAAAGTTGAAAAAAAGACTCTTAATATAACAGATTAAAGGGGAAGCTTTTTTGTATTAATATAACGGGTCTTGTCGTGCAATTATCTTCTGGTAGACCCGAAATAGTGATTGTTAGAAGATCTTAATTCGACATTAATGTACATATTTTGTTTTTGTAAAATTTGGTTTTTATTCTAAAGAAGTAAAGAAGAGGTGACTTTTTTTATTTATTTATTAATAGAATTATAGAAATATGCAAATTTATATATGTCTCAGCATCCTATAGATATTATTAAGACGAGTTCTATCTCTGTACAATTCTGGCAGGGAAGTCAGATAAGGGCACTTGCGCACTGTATCTTTTACTTAACAGGAGATCAAAACTTAAAAAAAACAAAATATTGTTTTATAAAATGTGTGTAGGACAAATCTTGACTTATGGTTGCCAAGTCATAGCAACCATTGCCATGGCAAAGCTGCTAAAACTCATACAAAGAAACTTCAAATTGTCCAGAAAAAAACATAAAAATAATACACAACGTTCCCCGTAGATTGATTCAAATTTTGAACATAAAATGATTAGTTAAATTGTAAGGGACTTGTGACTTATTGAAAAATACAGATCGTGTTATTTTGAAAGTATAAGAAATTTACTAAGGAGTACTCGAACTTAAGTTTTTAATCTGGGTACCATCCACTTTTCCGGCATGACGCTATATGGGCTCAAAGTTAGGTACCTCACACCTAAAATTTTTCTAACGCTTGGCATTTCTTAAATTTTTGTCTGATTTTTAAAAATTATACATGATCTTAAGGGCTCATTAATACCTATCTGCATGTTTATGAGTTATATGCATTTTAAAATTAAAATTTTTGATTATTACACGCAGAAAACAGATTGGTAAAAAATCGTTTGAAATTATTAAAATGTACTCACTAACATAATAATTTACTTTTTATTCTTGATAATATATAATCTTGACATATTTTCTATATTAATTACAAAAGAATAATATTTCTAATTAATAGTCGGTCGCAGCAACTATTCAAAAAGTAAGCTCGACCGATTTGTGTCATTACTATATTCATTTCTGTTGATTGGGAAATGCAACAAAATTAATTCAGCTCATTAATACGGATACTCAACTCTTGGTTGTAAGAACCGAAAATGGATTATATTACTTTTGAAAACGAAACCTTTTTGACATTTTAAAAAATAAAGAAAGAAATAAATTCACAAAATAAAAACAAAAAACGAGATTTTATTGAAAAAAGAACACAAAGAACTATGAGTGTGCAGAAAAATTAACCAATTTTTTTAAAGGTGAATTAAACAAGATTTGCTCCAAATCCAAAAATAATTTAAAAACGTTTTTTTTTACATACATTGATCACATATGCAAACGTATAGAACTTCCATATAGAAGGAAAATGGAAGAAATTTTAAAATAGCAAGAAAGGAAGAAATAAGAAGTAGTTCTGGTGTCTTATTTACATGTAATTTGTAATATTCTTATCTATTGAAATTATTTTTTTCAATAAAGTTTTCTATGAAAATATCAAGTTTTTTATTTAATTCACAATAATATTTTCAATTGATTGTCCTCTTTCTCGAATCATTTTATAATTGTTTACGAGTACTATATTCATTCAGTCTTTTCAACCGAATTTCACATTTTTCTCACAACCGACAAAATTCGATTGGCAACAAATTTGGTTGTCACAATGAATCTCGTTTCACTGTGTAGATACCCTGGTCCAGTTTTATAAAATACTGGATACAATTTTCAGCAAGTTTGCTTGAATTTTTTTCCCATAGTTAGCGAGCAAGATTTTAAATATTGTGGAAAATTTTGAAGATTATATCTTTTCTGGGTTAATCATTATATTATTTTCGATTTAAAAAATCCAAAGTTATTGCATTTTTTTAACGGCCACCATTCGTATTTTTTAAATAGAATATTAAGAAATATTTAAAACATTTAAATTTTTGCTTAAGCTAACTAAATGTATGTATGTTAAAACTAAAACAAAATTTATCAGTCTTGTAGAAGATAGAGGTCGTTCAATTTAACCTTTTTTACATCGAAGTTTTGACTTTAATCTATATTTACTAAAATCGTAAAGCTGTGATCGGAAAAAGAAAACTATTATAAAAAAGCTATCTATACTCCGAATTATTATATGAGGCCTGTAGTGCGATTCACTATGCTTTTTAAACCACAATTGTTTCGTTTAAAAATGTTAACCACAAAATTAACCATTTTGCTATTCACTAACACTTTAAACGATATTTATTGGTGTTTAAAGCAAGCTGCTTCAGTCAGCTGTTATTTTTAGCAAAACAAATTGTGGTTTATTAACAGCAGCATTTTTTGTGTGGTTTAATCTGTTTAAAAAAGTGTTTATTTATTATGTATATGTATTGATTTTATAACATTTTATTTATATGCCTCTTTTATTAAATATAACCCTTTTTTAATGATTTTGTGAAATAAAATAACTTTATTCATTTATTTGTTTATTATTGAAAAAAAAGTTGTACACTGGCAGTGGATAACGTTAAAAAATTAAAAATTCAATCAAAAGATAAAGCATTCAATGAAATAAAAAAAAAATAAAAATAATAAAGTACAAAGCAAAAAATTCATCAAAAAATAATTAAAATAAAAAAAGCCACTGGTTGACCGCTTTAACCGCCCCACCAAGACTATTTAGATTTTCGGACAATTGGCCCCACTTCTTGTCGCACTCCAATTTTCCATGGAGATTTTTAAATTTACCGCCAGCAAGTCCCATTCGACTTGAAAATTTAAAAGCATTTACTAAACGAATAAAATAGTAATATATAATATAATTTTCTACTTAGTTTGCACAAAACTATTTAAAATTTATTAATCACAAGGTTTTTGTTTTGTTTTTTTTGTACTATTCTTTGTTATTTTCTCTTATTTTAACATTTCTCTTGACAGAGTTGCCGTGTAATATCAATTTGAATAGAGAGAAATATAAAACTGTTTACCATGGTTATAAATAAGTTAGTGAATCACATAGTGGTTAGTGCAAACAATAAAATGTGTGGTTAAAGTTAACACCTTTTAAAGTGTTAAAAGTTAGTGAATCGCACTACTGGTCCATATGTGGGCTTTATGGGCTAAAAAGCAAAAAATAGTAAATTTTGGATTTCCTTTACCTTAATGTTGCAAGCACAAAAAATTTTATTTGATTTGCTTAATTTCTAAACAATTTTAATTCACATTTAATATATTAACTTTTCTCAAATTGGGCCGTTTTTATCATCATTTTGCGGAGATTAGCAAAAAAAAAATTAAAAAGTTTGTTTTATTATTTTATTTTTTATGTATATACTACCCTGCCAACGTGAGTTTCGTACGGCATTAAAATATTCGATATGTTTACTTAACATATAATGCACTGTAAAAAGTTTATTGTTTTTCTCTGTCTTTTGTATTTTTGCAAAGTTTATCAACAGTACTTAAATTGAAATTTTTACTACTATTTTTTTTATTTTAAAATACTCATTTTTTTATAATTTTTTTTTTTGAAATGAGAGTTTTCAAATATGTCAACATGAGTTTCATACTGTATAAAAAAATCCGTTATTTCAGCATAAATTCCACTTTTTTAGCTTGGATCTTTTAATTTTATAAAAAGATATAATATTTTTTAAAAACTTGTGGATAATATCGAAAAACAAAATACGGAATGCCGCGTGGAAAAGCTGTACCAATCGAAATTCGTGAACTGGTTATTTTAAAATGGAAAATTGGTAAATTCTATAAAGATATTGGTATGAAACTAAATTTTTCAAAGTCTATTGTGCAATACATTGTTAAATCTTATAAAAAAAACAATTCAGTAAACATAAATTATAAAAATCGTGGAAAAGTTTCCAGTATCACAAAACGTGATATTAGGAAGTACGGTAAGAAGTTTGGCTGTTGAGTGGTCTTCGGCAATAGGAAAGTACGTTGGAAGAGAAACCGCAAGAAAACATTTAAAAAAATTGCAATATGGATTTTTTAAGGTTGGTAGAAACTAATTTTGTATTTACACCCTAACATACAAAAGAGTTTTAAATCATAGGCAAAGGTAAAACCCCACCTGAGTGTATTCCAAAAGAAAAAACGAATTCAATGGGCAAAATAGCGGCAAGGATGGACGCAAAGGCAGTGGAACTCATTTATTTTTAGTGACGAGTCCAAGTTCGAACTTTCTGTAGGGGATATCCGAAGTAATGTTATACGAATTAAAAGTGAAGCTTACCACAAAGATTGCCTTAAACGCACAGTAAAGTTTCCCGGCAGCGTTATGATATGGGGCTGCATGTCAGCCAACGGCTTAGGAAACTTATGCTTTATTGAGTCAACTCTAAATGCCTCTCGTTACATTGACATTTTAAAAGAAAATCTACTTCCGTCGTTAGAAAGTATAACTTCTTTTGGCGAGTACATCTTTCAGCAGGATGGTGCTCCGTGTCATACTGCAAAAATTACAAAAATGGTAAGAAAACAATAATATTAATGTTCTAGACTGGCCGTCCTCTAGTCCTGACCTAAACCCTATTGAGTCGGTTTGGGCTATTATTAAAAAACGATTAAGAAGTGATCCCCAAACAACAGTTGCAGGCCTTAAGAAAAAAATACAGGAAATATGGGAATCCATTACACCAGAAGAATGCCAAACATTAATAAATTCTATAAACAAAAGAGTCGCAGCAGTAGTTAAGGCCAGCGGTGATGTTACTAAATATTAAAGTGAAATATTATACAGTACGAAACTAAAGTGGCCTTAGTACATTTAGGCCTTAGTACATTTAGTTGTTTGAACTTTTTTATTTTTTTAGAAATAAGCAAATAAAATGAAGATTGTTTTTGTTACTTTATTAAAAAATAAATTATGTTTTAAAAACTTGCAACTTTTTTTTCATTAATTAAATGCTGATCAAAATAAACATATTATCAGAGAGTACGAAACTCAAGTTGTCAGAGTAGTAATTATAGATAACGCAACTTCACATCAAACAACCGCAATATTATTCGTACGTGCACAACTATCCGTTTTTAAATATGAATGTTCAAATATGCATATCACTTTTATAAATTTATGTTCCGGAGGATACAAATTTTCACGCGCCTGTAAAAAAGTTCGTAAAAAAACAATTATACGTAGAAAATGGGTAAGCAAGAAACATATCTAAAATTAACAATCATTAATAAAAACTTCAGTTAAAAATGAGATTTTTTGTTTATTTTTTATTAACGAAAATTCCTTAAAAACTTTTTTTCTGCAAAGTAATATTTATTTTCTATAAAATAATCTCTGGTACATGTCTAAAAAAATAAAGTAAGTCCTTTAGGTTTTTTTTAAAGAGAAGAAGCCTCCTAACTAAGGGAACGTTTTCTCATTAATGAGAGTACAGGATCAGAAGATAACAATAGGATATACAAATTGTTTTCATTTTGTGACTGCCTACAACGTTTTTTTTTAGAAATTCTTGTACTTCTTATGTTAACTCTCCAAGAGAAAGAATTTTCAATTCTATAATTGTGAGCGTAATATCCCTTCATGGTTATAGGGAGCCGAGTAGCTGAGATATTTTTTCTGTATATTCTCCAAATCGAAGATAATGAATTTTAGTTTTGGTATTAATTACCATTTAAACTACCTTAATCCTTATAACCAACTCTTTCATAATCTCCAAAAAGATTTCTTGTGGTGTTTCCCTCACTATGAAGAGGCTTATCAATTATTAACCCCGTTTATCCCACATGTCCTTTCTCATGAAGCTTTTCTTAAAATCAGGTATTTATTTCGGCTTATTCTTATTTCCAACATCAGAAATAGCTTCTTCCTCAAAATAAAATTTGACTGGAATTTCAGAGGAGGTATTCTGTTATAAATTGTTCTTTCCGTATTGGAGATGCGCTATGAAGAAAATTGGATATGTATGCCCCTTTGGCAGGTCGATTTTCTTTTTTTAGTCTTTGAACGTACCGAAAACTTCATCTTTTGAAACTGAAGACAGAGCTGTAAATGAATCATTCTTTTTTTAATCATTCTTGCGAATCATTCCCGCATAGAATGGCGATTTTTTGAATGCATTCATTCCACACAAAAATGAATTGAATTTAAATTTGAATGCATTCACAAAAAATTAAAAATCTTGATTGCCATTCACTTGCACACGCGAAGTCGATGAATAAGAATTTAAATTCCACCACAAGATAGCTTTTGTGAATGCATTCATTTTATCAGCAAAAAACAAATTAAAATTTTTATGGATTTATTATGAAGATAAAAGTCGTGAATGCATTCACTCGCCATCCAATTAAATGAATTTAAATTTGAATGCAATTATTGGGAGGAAAAAAATATTGAAGTTTAAAAGATAACAAAATAACCGTCAATCACGTAAATTTTGTAACACCTTTTAACTTTTCTACATCTTTTATCATACCTGATGTAGTGACATACACTGTGTAAATTTCAAATTTTAATTTTTTATAGTTCAAACGATAACACCATATTCGTTAATATTACGTCAGTTTTGTGACACCCTTTAACTTTTTTGCAGCGCTTATCACAGCCGATGTAGTAACACACACTGTATAATTTCAACTGAAAAATAATTATTGTAAATAAAATTAATGCCTTCAATATTGTTTTCCGATAATTGGGTTCAAATTCTAATTTATTTTATTGAATGGCGAGTGAATACAATTACGACGTTTATCTTCATAGGAAATCCATTCAGATTCTAATTAATTTTTTTACCGCGAAGTGAATGAATTCACACAAATTATTTTCATAATAAATTAATTTACTTTGTGTGGCCAAGTGAATGGCATTCAAGATTCCAATTCGTTGTGAATGCATTTAAATTTTAATTCAATTCAGTTTTTTGATATTAACTTGAAGATCTTCTTCCCAAAATTAAGATTTTTTTGATTTAGTTGTTTGACAACTAATATTGCATCTTGTTAAAATTTATTAAACATATTTACATATGTGAAGCAATTTTATTGTTAATTAATACCCTAAAACAAAAAAAGTATCATTGCCGCTAATAGATAAATATGTGAATAAAGATGACGTTTACCAGGTATATATATCCGATGAAAAGTTTTATGCTACTGAATTAAATGAATTTATTGATAATTGTATTAAGGTGTGTAAACAAATAAAAAACAATTTGACTTTAACGACGCAACCTTAGAAAAGCTTTCTAATATTAACCCTCAAAACGTTATTAATAAAAAGGTTTTTTCACTAGTAAGTCTAATAAAACTTTTTGCAAATTTTATTGAAGACAGTGAGATACAAAATTTAGATGACTAACTTATGAAACTTCGCCACATGAATTTGATAAATATTTTAGGATCTTAGAAAACGTTACAGTGGAAGTATTTTGGCACACAAAATCAAATATTTCTAGAGCGGATAGTGAATTAATGTTTCCAACTTTGTCAAAGTTTGCAATATATTTGATATGTCTCCCTTGTTTATCTGCAAACGTTGAAAAGATATCTTCAAAAGTAAAAAGAATACAACATTTTAAAGATTTATTTCCTAAATTAAGATTTATTTTTCGATAAATGGAGATTTTTCTATGAACATTTCTGGCGCCACTGATTCCCAGTGAGTTAAAAGGAAAATATGAATCATTCGTTTACAGCTCTGACTGAAGAAAGCTTTTTGGCCAACTTCTTTTTAGACTTCGAACATAAATAATCATACGATTTGCAGGGAGCTCTAATCTAATGCGATGTAGGTTGAGAATTCCGCGATAGTATTCATCCAAGTAAAATACTTCACTTTAAATTTGTTTTTGTTTCCGCTCACTAATTTAATTTTTTGATCAAACTTTTTTAAACTTTTATTTTAAGTTATGCAGTACCAACGACATCGACTCTGGAGTTGTATGTAGCCTTTATATATTTCTTAATTGCCTTAGTTCTATTAGGTTTCTTTGTAGAATCAGTCTACAAAAAAGAACACAATGTCTCAAACTTCAATGTGATCGACATGATGTTTTTTGTTTGTTTGTAATTGTAATATCTAATGTATTAATGCGAATATTTATACGCGTGTTCAGGTCATCAAACATTTTGGTACGTAAATCTTAAAAGAAACTAGGCAAAAATCTAAAAAGGCACTTGGGTAAAAGTTTATAAATATATTAATTTACAGTCATCGACTAGTCTCTGCGCAGTATGGTTGTCTCTTTTAATTTACGCATCGTTTTTTTTTTTTTCATTTTTATTTCTTGTTAACATATAAAAATACAGTGTACTAAAAAGTTTTTCTCCCGCAAAGTATAACGTGCTTATGCCGGTATTGGTTTTTAAAATGCCTGGTCCGCCTTTGTTAGGGGACTACCGCTTCTCCTCGTAAGCGGATGGCCCTGTGCTAAAAATAAACGAACAACTACAAACAATATTGAAATATTCCCAGAACTCCCAGTAATACAGAAACCTGATCCAAAATATGTAGTACTATCTGCTGTTAACAGTGATAAGTCACTTCAAGATTATTCCTGTTTCTCAGTACAAAAATCTTTAAAATTAATCTGTGCCGATATTATATCGTATCTGAACTAAGAGATGGTAATCTTCTTCTACTTATAAATAACAAATTAAAGCCTGAAAAATTAGTTGCAACCAAAAATTTACCAGGAATTTGCAGCATTAAATGTGAATACCATTACAACTTAAATTCGTCTAAAGGTACCATTTACGCCCCATACTTAAACAAAATCCTGAGTCTGAAATAGTTAGTGAATTTAGCTCCCAAAGTGCTAAAAAAGTGTACAAATATTTAAAAAAGAATTCAGGAGACAAAAATGTTTCTTGCGGTGTTCTTCTTCTCACGTTCGATAGGTATTCAACACACGAAAAACTGGATATATATTGGCCACAGTTAAAATTAGACTGTCAACTACTGAAACATACAAAAAAATGGTGTAAAAACGATCCTATTTTTGAGAACTGTGCCTTGCCACCTCATCAACCATCTAACTGCTTATTGCGCCAACTGTTCTGAGGATCACCCATCCACTTCATTTGTATGCAAAATTTTTAAACAACACAAAGAAACTTTAAAAATCAAAGCAAAAGAAAAATGTACATTAAAAGCAGCGGAAGAAAAATCGCATGCACAAATTGCAACAATTCCATCAACTCAGACCTTTTCTGAAGTCACAAACAACCAAAATAATAAAACAACAATTAACTCAACTATCAAGTCCCTTAATAATAATCAATCACAAAAAACAAACCCAGACCACAAAAATATTAAAGTAAATACCTCTCCCTCAACATTAACATAATCCAACAATAAAATAGAAAAAATCAAAAATACTGACAGTTTAACAGTTACACAAAAAAAAAAAAAAAAAAAAAACAACCATTTAAGAACCAAAACCAAACAAAACAACAATATTAAACAAGTCAAGTGCAATTCTTACAAGAGCAAAGACTAAGTCTTTAGCTAACAAAACAACAACTAAATTAAATCAAATGAAATCTACTGAAGCTCTTAATTTAAATATTAACAAAAATCTTTTACTGCCTAAAGCTGCAACAACACATCAAAATAATACAGACGATACACCAGACGAAATAATAACTACGAAATAATAACTACCACGAACTGCAACTTCTAATACAAGACCATAACCCAGACATTATATGCATTCAGGAGACTCACATACCCTTTACCCATAACATTATTTATCCTAAGCAATACAAAGGTTATTTTCATAACTTAGTGGACAATTTTACTGTCAAACAAGGAATATGCATCTTCGTTAAACGAACTATTCCTCACTTTCTTTCCCAAACCGACTTCTTGCTTTCCTCGATTGCCATTCAACTTAATATTGGCTTTAAATTAACGGTTGTATGTATATATAGACCCCCACATCAAAACCTGTCAGAGCACATTCTCAAAAATATCATAAAAGATATACATACTGCCATCATTCTAACTGGGGACTTTAACTCTTGGAGGAACCTGTGGGGCTCTAAAAAATAAAATAAAAGTGGAATGGTAATAGAAAAATTTATTGTCAATGAAGATCTAATTGTTCATAACGATGGTTCCTCCACCCACTACACGACACACAATACATGTACAAACGTAAATATTGCTATGTGTTCCTCCCAATTGGCCCCTTTTTGTACATGGGAAAATCTTGGTAATCTTCACGGCAGTGATCACTACCCAATTTTAATTAGTATCTATAAATATATATCGCACACCAAAACTAAGCTCATGGCCAAATATAAAACGGAGTATGCTGGCTGGAGCTTTTTTCAAAAACTATGCGATGATCGTTTGCCCAAAATAAAAAAATCAGAAAATATTAACCAAATTGCAGCTTCTTTTACAAAATTCATAAAATATGTGGCTAATGCTAGTATACCTTAAAATAAAACCAAAATGTACAGCTCCGTGTTGTATGGTGGAATCCTCACTTAAGACTACTACGTAATAAAAAACAAAAAATGTGACACAATTTATTTACAAAAAATACAGAGCTAAATTTAGGAGAGCAGTTAGAGAGAGCAAAGCAAATTGTTTACAGAAGTTTACGTCCAATATTAATCCCAACTCGTCGCCTCAAAATCTGTGGAGAGATATTATTCGTATAAGACGTGGTACTTGCATAAATACCATCAATCATCTACTCACTGGTTCAAACATGATCACAACTCCTGTGGATATAGCAAATTGTCTTGGCAAACACTGGTCTGTACAATGAGAGGACTCTAACTTTTCTCAGCTTTTCCAACAGTGCAAGCTAAATGCTTCTAATCTAATATACAACCCATCAAACCTCAATAAAACCGCAAAAACAATAGAAAACCCAATAACCCTTATTGAACTAGAAGACGCTCTCATATCAGCAAAAGGTAAAACACCAGGATTTGATCTAATTTCATACGTAATGTTGAGAAACCTCCCTATCCAGTCTAAGAACTTCTTACTTTCACTCTACAATAAGATTTTTGGCTCTAAGGTTTATCCCCAAGCCTGGAAAACCGTTGTTATAGTCCCTATCCCCAGCCCAAATAAAGAACATAATTCAACCTCTGGATATAGGCCGATTTTTTCTCTTGTCATGTTATTGTAAAATTTTGGAAAAAATAATGTCACGTCGCTTGATGTGGTTTTTAAAAGCAAATAACTTTATCTCGTCAAACCAAGTAGCTTTCAAGAAAAAACAGGAGACCGACGATATACTTCTTTATCTTCAACACCTTATATCTACAACATTGTCCTCCAAAAATCACATCAGCGTTCTATCCACTGACATTGAAAGATATTATATGTAATCAAACACGATCAAAAGTGTTTAATTATATATGTATAATATAACAACAGCTTCGTGAATAGAAAATAGGTACCAACATGTATGCTTTTGTAAAAAATTTTTTAATAAACCGGAAGATAAAAGTTAAAGTCAATAACATATTGTCAAATACTCTCCCTCTACACAAAGGCATCCCGCAAGGATCACTATTATCGGTAGTTTTGTTTATTATTGCCTTCAACTAAATTAGCAATATTCTAGCAAGTGTGTAACAAGTTAAACACGCCTTATATGCTGACGATGCTAAAATTTTTACAAAAATAAAAGACAACAACAAAGTAAAAGAAATTTTTACCAACATTTTAAATAAAATTGATGAATTGAGTTTAATATCAGAAGCAAAACTTGCTTGCAAACATAACTGCGAGAATTTTGATGTTGAATATAACAATATAAGAATAAAACTGGCTGATAAACTACTTATCTAGGTGTCGTTTTTGACAAGCGTCTTACCTTTAAAGAGCAGTGCTTACAATAAAGGAAAAACCTAAATGCTAGATTAAACATAATTAAGTTTTTAACATCCAAAAACTGCAGAATTCACATTGCTTCAATGATTAACATATGTTGTTCAATTATTCTCTCAAAAATTGATAACGCTCTTCCAATCTATGGATCGTGCTCCGGCTCCAACATAAAGCCTTTTCAAGGGCCATATTATGCGGCAATAAGACGCAGAATTGGAGCTTTTCGAACCACACCTATTGTCAATATTTTAGCCGAAGCAGGAATGCCGTCTATCCAAAACCGTATAACACATCTTACACTTAAGCTTTTGCCTAAGCTTTTTATCTGCCGTAACCAAGTTCTTTACTAAGAACTCCATAAAGCTATTTGATGGCTTTTTCTTCTTACTTATTATTCCTTATTACCAAATGCCTCCAACTTTCACAAAATCTTAATTTGAATCTGAACCCCCGTGGTATTTAGAAAAGTAAACTTTTATATTAACTTTGTCTCACCTTCCAAAATACTCTACTTCGCCTACTGTTTTCAAACAAATTTTTCACAGCATACGAGTATCTGATCAGTTACGACCCAACTTCAATTTACTATTTACAGATGGCTCGAAATCAGACAATTTTACACTTTTGCCTTAGTTAAGGAAAATGGGAGCATTGTTAACATTGGTCATCTCGACAATTACTGTTCAAATTTTACTGCCGAAGCAGTTGCATTGTATGTTGCAGTTGATCTTGCATCAAAAGCCGAATCAAATACGGTTATATGCACGGATAGCCTCTCATCCATTCAGGCTGTATTAAATTCTCTTTATGACTCGAACATCATTAACCAAATTAGAAATATTTGTATACTTTACACACATAAATTAAAAATAATGTGAGTCCCTTCACATGTCAGGATTCTTGGTGACGAATATGCTGATCTAGCTGCAGAAGAGGCTAAAAGAAGGCCACTGCATAATTTTTCAACGTGAGAAAATAGTGATATTGCCAACGCAACATCTAATTACCTAAAATAAATTACTTATCAACAATGGCCTCGATGCCAACATAGGTGTAAAGATGTTAATCCACAGGGTATAAAACCAATATATCCAAAATCCGTCTCAAGAATAGAAACCAATTTATTTGCTTGCCTTGGAATGGGACACTGTAAGCTTACACATAATCATCTCATAGAAAAAAATGATTCACCGCGTTGTCCTACATGCAACATGGATTTAACCATTACACACATTCTCGATGAATGTGCTCGCCTTGTCTCCGCAAGACCTGATGTCTTCGATACATCACTTCCATCTGATCTTCTAAAAAATACATGTGATACTAATATAAAACTTATTTTTGATTACATACGAAATATTAATTTACTAAGTAATATATAAAATATATATATGTATGATAAAATATTAATCTCTGAGTCGAAAGCCTTAGCTGATAGTACTCTCATTTCTTGTTTAACTACATTAATTGTATTATTGTTATAAATAAATAAATAAAAAAAAATTAAATATTAATTTACTTTAATCATGCTTGATTCCTTCAAATATAAATATTCCATGATATTCTAATGATATATTTATTATTTAAAACTACAAAATGTATTACTGCGTGGAAAGCATATCTATATAGGCCGTGTCAGATAAAACTTTTGCTCTGCGTTGCGTTGCAAATTCGCTTTGACATTTAAGATAAAATGTATGAACTTATATGAAACATGTCACATAAAGCACTTTTAACGCAAAGCAAAGCGCAAAGTTGGTCAACACTCATCTTTTGGCGCGCTTTGGCAATTAGCTGCTATACATTTGTATATTATTTTTTGCAAAATCTAAAGTAAAAGAGGTAAGTATTTTAAAATGTAATTTTTTTTATTAAATATTATTCCTTTATTATTTTTGAAAAAGGCTTCTAGTATTAATTTGAAACAAATTATTTTAACTATAGGAAATAGTTTATTTTAATATTCTTATGTATACATGTAGTTATATAAAAATGCTTCATTCATTAAGATTAGGATTAGAACCAATTCCAATATGTCCTCCAATAACATTTTTTAATATTATTTTAATGAAAATATGAAAACTACTATGCACTTTTAACGTAAACAAACAATAATTAAGCGCTGTCAAAGTTTTTATTGTGACATACATCTTGCGTTTTACACTTTTTTTTCAGTTTGAAACGTCACGCAAAGCGAAAAAGTTCTATCTGACACGGCCTTATGGCCTTTTTGCTACAGCTCATATAGCTGTAAATAAATTTTCATATTCTTGTTTGTAAATATAATTAGCCATAGGTCATCCTAAAACGAACACATGCAACTGTAAATTATTTTATTATTTTAACCTTTACATTTTTAACCCCCTTTTGCAGGTATAATTGTTTTTTATCGAATTTTTTACACACGCATAAAAACTTTTACTTCCCTAACATAAATTTATAAAAGTTAGATACATATTGGGACGCTTATATTTAAAGACACATATTTTTGCACGTAGGAATGATTATGAGTGAAACTTTTTTATTTGATAGGAAATTGCATCATATATATTTGTATACAGAAAAAAGTAAAATATAATAAAAAATATTTATAAAAGTAAAATGTTTTTTGCTGATCTCTAAAAATTTCGAAAAATTATCGTTAAAACGGTAAAATTTTAGAAAAGTTAAAATAATAAATATGCAATAAAATTTTTATAAATTACGCAAATTAAATAAAATTTTTTGTGCTTGTGTAGTTGGTCAACTTAAATCAAATGAATAAAAGTCTGCAACATTAAGGTAATGAAAACCCACAATTCCCAAAAAAAAAACACCCAAAACTCCAAAATTGGAAGGTTTTGCTCCATATATGGACTAGGGCTCTTGAAATACTTTTAGCATCAATTCATAGCTTACATAGCTTTTCAACAGTAGTTTTCTCTTTCCGGTCCACGCTTTGGGATTATAAGAAATATAGGCTAAAGTCAAAATTTTGATGTAAAATAGGTCAAATTGAAGTAGCTCTATCTTCTACAAGACTGATCAATTTAATACGAAATTTTGGTGTAGACGTACACATTAGCTTAAACAAAAATGTAAAAATTTTTATACATTTTTGCCTTAAGTTTATTTTTATTTAAAAAATGAGATTGGTGGCTGGTGGTGGTTAAAATACATAAAATGCAATAATTTTGGATTTTTACATTGAAAATCATATAATTATTAAGCCAGCAAAGATAGTCTTAAAATTTTTCTAGAATATTTTAAATTTTGCTCGCTAACTATGGGAAAATTTAAATAAATTTGCTTTAAATTTACAGTTTTTTAAAAAAAACTGGACCAGGGTATCGAAAAATTAATTTTTATTTTAAAATTAATGTAACTCGAAAATTTTTAAACACAAACACCCAGATTAAAGCACCATTTGGTAGGTATTGATGAGCCCTTTAGGATCATATATAATTTTTAAAATCAGACAAAAATTAAACAAATACCAAGCGTTAAAAAAATTTCAGGTGCGCGCGAGGTACCAAGCTTTGAGCAGACATAGTGCTATCCCTGAAAAGATGATGGTACCCAGATTCAAAACTGATGCTCTAGTACTTCTTTACTATGATCATGCCCAGTGGATCAATCGGCCAAGCCCTTCACAAATGGCTGAATTATTTCCAAAATATTTTTATTCTGCCTAACGGTACGTTGTCTTTTTTAAAGTTTAAAGTCTGGTAATAAATCGAATCAAAATACTTAATCAGTTCTTTTTTAGCATCGTCGCTCTGTTCTAGCTTTAATCACTTTGAAAAAAAAAAAAAAAAATTCTAAATATGTTTTTATTGTTTATGAATCTGTACGCAAACAACGATTGTAGGCTGATGTTCACAAGACTACGATAACCTACTGATCTTTATTTTAGTGTATTTTTATGTACTGACCTTAATGATCACTACAGTTTACGTAGTGATCTTTAAGATAAGTATACTAAAATAAAGATCAGTACGTTATAGTATTGTTTGTGATCATCAGCTTTTAATCATTGTGAACGGTATTTTGTTTGCGTACACAAACGCTAAGAAAATTTTTATGCATTTTGTATTTTATGTAGAAAATGATTTTTTGTACCGATCTTAATAAAATTCGATACAGAACACTAACGTTGTATACTTTAGTGTTTGTTTTCAAGCACTGCTTTCTGGACTGTGATAATATAATGTGTAACAAATGTTTAATAAGAAATCATGTTTACCAATTTGATACCAGATTTTAAGATATATTTTTTAGAATAACTTTTTACTAATTCTATTTTTGATTTTATAAAAAAGTACGTATTTCTTTGCATTTCTCAATGTACATAACCAGTAAACTAACATATAATATGTATCATTAATAATTTCTACCTACACAGTTTCAACAATTGCATGGAACTTTCAAAGAAAGCGTAGCTATTGCAATAAGGCTGATAAATCAGAAGATAAGCATCCAGCTCAGAGCAAAAAAGAACAATTAAAAAAAGCTTTTAAAGATTACGGTTCCACAGTAGCAATATTTCATGTAACAATATCACTTGCATCATTAGGAGGATTTTATATTTTAGTTTCTAGGTATGTATATTTTACTTTTATCTCAGTATATTTCTGTACATTAATTTAGTAAATATAAGATAAGATACAAGATAAAGCTTGCTTGTTTCAAGTAAATAAGAATCGAGTCACTACACTACAGTTTGCTTCCTTCAAGAAATTTGCGTTTAAACATAAGAAATATGCTTAAAATAAATAAATATAATATTTTAAAAATTTATGTCTTAAAAATTGTGGCTGAAATTTCCAAATTCTAAACGTAGGAGGATTTAATTACATTTCAATTACAATCAAAATAACAAGCAATCTGCAATTGGATATTTTCTATTACAAATTATAAGCAATTGTAATTGAAAATGTGGTGTATTTTTAAACTTCTAATTTGTGATAAATGATTTCAGTCGTTAATTCCGCTAAAGTACGTTTTTGTGTAATAATAGCAAAACACGTAATGTAATACATTATTGTTTTTCAATTAATATTATTTGATTTTATTCCCGATATTTTGAATATCTTCGTTGTTCATCTTTAGGGGAAACTGTCAAATATACAAAGCAGCACAAAAACTCCTACGTTTAAACAAATAGACTATATCTATATCTATAATTAAAAATATTAAATTAAAACGGACGCTTACATTTTAAACACTGACCTCTTTTGTTTAGTAACAATATTTTTATAATTTTGAACGCATTTTTCAGTGTCTTGTTTGTAATTTAATATCTTCTTGATGTATTGAGTTCTCGTCCTGAAGGCTAATTGAAATTTTTCTGCAAAATATATATAATGGTCCTGATAAAAAGTTATTTCATTAAACAATTTGGGCGATTTGTCAATTTTTAACTTTTTTTTTCAAAATATTTTATCACTCTGATTGTTTTCACCGGGCAGTCAATGTGTCCCTAATTTCGATTTCTTCGTGAAAGGCCAGTAACACTGCTTTTCTGATAAGATTTGTTTTTTTCGGATTTTTAAAATAGATGTTTGTAAGTCGTCCAGATGCAGTTGGTTTTTGTTACCAATGTTGTTGGTTTGTATTCAAATACGTAATTTTTTAAACTTTATTAAGGACTTCTACTTTTATTATTGTAAGGATGTCTCTTTGTTAAAATCTTAGGTTTATATCCGATTTTCGTAATTTGACCACTACAATGTCAGCAATTACCGGAGATAAACCTGATCCTATTAACATATCCATACGTTTTTTATAAATTTTATTTTCATATTAAAAGTGTCTGCCTCTTTTTATGCAGAATGTTAATAGTTCAATAAACAATGTCTTCGTTACTTTTGTGTACTCTTTTAATTGTTCCCATTTCATCTCAATTGTCTCTAACGCTAAGTTAATTAGAAAACTTAGGAAAAGCTATACGACGTGAATAGATATAATATTTTCATCTTCCTCTATCAGAGTATTACTTATACGTGACTTAAAATTTTCTAAGTCCCTGATATAATATTTCCATTCTTTTTTGGTCAAAAAATAGCCTGGTGTTAACGGGACTAAATCAGAGGAGTTTCCTGACATTGCAGTAAGCGGTCTTAAATTTAGGCAAGTCTCTATATGGGTTAACGTCGCCGTAAACTTCATAAATGTAAATCTCTGAACTCCAGAAATTTTCCGTAAAAAAGTCTTTATACTCATTACACCGGCTTCTCATAAGATGCTCACGTGAAAAATTTCCACAAGAATTTTCCTTTTAAGTTCAGACAAAAACCGTTTTCGACCAGCTTTTACCAGATTATATGCTAAAAAAAGCAGTACCGCTATCCGCGTATAAATAGGCAGGACAGCCACGACGAGAGAAAAAGTGGTCAGTCTATGACCAAGGAAGTTTTTTTTTGACATAACACTACCTGTTGCTTCTAAATGAATTGCTTCTGTTGCAAGACGAACGAAAGCAAGAACATAACGTTTGGTAATTCGGGAACCTCGACCAATGTATGATTTTATGTCGAATCGACTGGCAAAATCTAAACCGGTGTGGATAAATTGTCTAGTAAGAGACGAGCGTTCTGGGAGTAATGCAGCCATAATTTGCCGGCCGTTCTTTTTTATACAAGTATAGATTACTGCACGATTTTTTAGGTTGGTGTTCCTAAATTCACTTTTAACTATGCGAAGGATTAGTGAATATCTGCCATAAGCAGAGCATTTGTAAATAAGTTCAATTTACAACGGAGTAAAACTGGCTGAATAGGGAAACATTTTAGAATACCACTCATCATATGTCAGTCTGGCTGCTCCAGTCAGTCTGCCATTTTACATTTGAGTCGATAAAGGAGTTCAACGTTAGTATATTGCTCTTTGAAGAAACGGGTATATCCTTTGACAGCTAATTATATTCAGATATGCAATTCCGCTGACATAATAGAGTTAAGCGATGTCCTCTGACTTCACTTTCGCTAAAGTTAAATCTAAAGGTGCGGTCAGATTAGTCAAATATTTGACCGAAAAAGCGTAAACACTATTTTTATAAATGTTTATTCAATCTCTCCTGACACGTATCATTACGAATGACGATTTAAAATATAATAAATGTCGTGTATTAAGTAGGATCTTATATTTATTAACTTGTAAGATTATTTCCATAACTTAGTAGTAACGTATTTTTAGTCAAATATTTAACTAATTTGACCGTACCTTAAGGAATTGTACAAATATTTATGGGTTTTCAAATATTGCACTTACGTATTTTCAACATGGATATAAAATGATTGAACTTCTAAATGTTGATGTTCAATAGGAGACTATTGCGGCCAACACTTTTGAAGTTGCCTTAACCAGGGAGGCCAATGCCATAATAGAAATTATTGACTAAATCATAAGCGAGGGTTCCACGGCCAATGACAAAGGGGTTTTGAGCCAAGATAAAAAATAGTAGACTCAGTCCAGGTTTATTTGACTACATAAGGATTCTTCTACGTTCGCCATCAAGGCCGCTCCGCATGGTTCTAAACAGGTAAACTTTTAGTTTTCACAGGAGCTACCTTTGCTTTTGAAACGAGTAAATGCGCCGTAATTTCTACAGAAGAAATGTTCAGTACGTATAGAGCAGCGCCACATGCCTTTCCGATTCATCACAAAAAGCATGAAGCTCAATTTTACTTTCGGGTATAAAATTAACCCATCTTGGAATATTACTTTTCTCTATATTAGGGTAATCGTTCATGAGTGATCGCTTTTGTCCCATCTTGAAATATTGTTTTTCTCTATTTAGGGTAATCGTTCATGAGTGATCGCTTTTGTCCCAACCTGTCTTGTCTTTCCAACAAATGCGTTACACTTTTTGTCACAGTAATCTTTAAAGAGAGAGTTAACCGGCGGCGTCAAATTATTTTACTATTCCGGACAATAACATACATTAAGGTTTTCAACCGATCGGTGATTTTTTTTTTACAATATTAGCGCAAATCTTCAGTGTAAATCGATTGGTCATTCGACTATTAAAATGCACATAGATGAAGGCTTATCAGGTAAACAATAAGTGACATTTGTCGAAAATGTTGGAATAGTAAGCTTTCTTTGTAATCTCCTTGAGATAAGGGGACCTTGCGAACCGGGGTCGACTAACGTTCTTGCTTTACATCTAATATCATTAATATGAATAATAATAGTTGAACCCAAAAGCACCATTAAAATGAGGCTTGATTTTTGATATGCAGAGTAAGTTTGAAAATTTTGAATAGCTTTCAGTTTTTCTTGAGTCAAAGGAACATTTTTTCTGAGCATTAAAATTAGAATTCTTTCGCACAAAAATGGTGCTAACGTTAATGTTGAGTGCGACTGTCTTATATCAGAAATTGACTCAAATGTTTAAATGGGCTGTTAAGAATCCATCCATGTCTTTCAATTCAAAGGGCTTTTGCTCCCAAACAAAATATACTTTGATAGTTCTGTAGAACAAATATACACTAACATTACGTGATAAAATATTTCTGGGATTACTTTTAGCAAAGAAGGATTTGTTATAAAATCGCTTATTGTTCTCTGTAAGTTCTTTTTACTTAAACCCGATTTCTGAATAATGGATTTAATGTTCAAAAGGGTTAGAAGCTGTTCATTTATAAGTACTTTTGTTCTCATAGGTGTCAACGAATTTCTTCCATGTAGTTGCATAGCCATTATTGGGGTCAGACGGAAGTTATCGCAATACAAAGTTAACTGAGCTATTCGGAAAACTTCTCACAAGTATTTTTAATAAATTAAAGATTAATGCAGGTAGCAATGTATAAGAGCGAATATGAGAGCAAAATGGACAAACTGCTAGAAGACAAAAAGATTGCAAGAACTGACCCTACCGCAAAACTTTAAAAAACAAACAACAATATTGTATGTGAACTACATAAAGGAGAATATATAGAGCACGTATTCTTACTTGTTCTGCTGCAAATGTCCCCAGAATATATGGTTTACCGAAAACACATAAAGATAATGTACCCTTGAGACCCATTGTGTCTTCTATTCAAGTCAAATGTAAACTAAATAAATTTTTAGGACAGATACTTAGGAACATAGTATCAAAAAAATATAACATTAAAAACTCTATAGATTTAAAAAAACAATTTAGAACTTTAAAACTAGCCCCAGATGATGACCTTGTATCTTTTGACGTTGTTTCTCTCTTGAACAATATTCCTGTTTACACGGCAATAAACAACATAATGGACAAATGGAACATATTACATGACGATCCTGCCCACCAAACTTGGGATCTACTAATCCTCAATTTTCTATAATAAAATTTTACAAAAAAAAAATCAATGATAAAATCTTTTTTATAAAGTAAAAATATCACAAAAATTCTTATTTTTTCGGTTTGATCTATGCCATAGATGAATACAAATACGCCTACTGCGGAAGACGTCAATAGAATAATTAACTTTTTGGAGAAATACCTAAACAATACTAAGGAAGAACCATACTCTCCAGAAGGACCCCTGCCTGAAGTAACCCACGTTCCCACAGAACTAAGTCCTTAGTCTTCAACTGCAAACATTGCTTCCGTAGACGTGCGTATCGGCCCAAATCTAATTACAATAGAAGAAGCGATTCGTAGGCATAAGTCGAGACCAATACAAAAAGATGCTCCTTTACCTGAAGTACCAAAGGAGAAACGACGAGGTGGAAAAAAATTTAAGCAACGATGAATCATTTATATTAAATTAAAGCCTTATCAATTAATAAAGAAGAAAGACACTAAGCAAGTCTCAAAATTAAAGAAATAAGAAAAAAAAACAGAGAAATAAATAAAAAAAAAAAATAAATAAACAAATATATTAAAACATAGAAATTTTTTATTATAATGGGAAAAACCATCTCAAAACCATAACCAAGTCTGTCATTCTTGAACTTTAGAACAACACGAAATAATTTTGTGGCTTATTTTGGCAGTAACAGTTACCAGTTTAGCACTGAAAATATAGAGGCTAAATAAGAAAAGTAAACGCCAAGAAGCATTAAAAGCAGCTAAATCAATTGCTTGTATAATTAAGCGTTTGAAGCATAATCTAACTAACCTTAAAAAGACTCCCAACAGATGCTACGCAAGAGCGACATTATTAAAGAAGAAAACAGACAGCACAGCACTATACAACAACGTGTTAGATATCATTACACTACAATTTGAAAGAAGATAAGGTCATTATACGCTGAAATCATAACAATCCTCAATGAAAAAGCATTGCTTTATAAAAAACTTGTATCATTAAAAACAATATCCAAATGTCTTCCTTCATTCCTGCATCTATATAATAAAATCAAAATAAAGAAGATGGCAAATCAAGACTTTAGTGTCATTTCTTTCACGAAAGCCATAGCGAAATTTTCCGGGAAGAAAGAAGACGCCCAAAAATTTATAAACCTAGTGGACCTTTTCAATAATGAAGTTCCTGTAGACAGAAAACCAACTTTCTTTGCACTAGTAGCGAAATTTTCCGGGAAGAAAGAAAACGCCCAAAAATATAAAAACCTAGTGGACTTTTTCAATAATGAAGTTCCTGTAGACAGAAAACCAACTTTCTTTGCACTAGTATACAACACTAAAATATCGGATAAGATAAAAACAAAACTAGATACATTAGGAACTACTGATGTCAATGGTTTAATATCCAACTTAAAAGAGATATATAAGCCTCGAAAAACAGCAAATGCAATATTAGATGAACTTTCAAATCCGCTTCTCAATTTGCCGAAAAAATAGAAGTTTTGATAGCACAATTAAATGCCATTCAAACTTCAACTCTGAAAACAACAGCAGAAAAATCTGTTATGATTAAGTCAAATGATGGCATAGCACTTAACGCTTTAAAGCGAGATATAACAAAAGCCAACATAACTCAAACTATAGCAGCAAGCAGAGCAAACACATTCAAAGAAGCACTTCAAATAGCAGAAGAATCCATTTACACAGAAGAAGGTCGTGTCATGCTGTACAAAAAGAACATGTAATATGCAGTGTTTATAAGATTTTTAGGAAAGAGGATTTTATCCTGTTATTGCTGAGCGACTAGGACACGCAAATCTGTTTGGCGGCGAGCGCCTAATATCTCTATACTTATCCGGCGGAGATACGCCAAGTGGTCAGCGTCTAGCGCTTATTTACCTTTATATTTATACGGCCAAGGTCTGCCAATTGTGTTTGAGCTTTCAGAAAATAAACGCAGTGATTGCGAGCAAGGTTTTCCAAAAATTGAAGTTCTTTTCAAACTTCTTTATCTATACAAAAAATGTTCAGTTTAGAATTAAAAACTAGAAGTAAATATTGCTAATTAAGCATTTCTTTTCATTGTCAATAATTGCATTTAACTGCTGTGTAATTTAACACTTTTGTTTTGTTTGATCGATAGGGAAAGAACGTACCTGTGTATTATTGCAATGCATGCATAAATTAAATTAAAAAGAACATTTAAAAGTGTGACATGTGTATTATTGCAATGCATGCACAAATTAAATAAAAAAGAACATTTAAAAGTATGATGTTTGCTACATTCTAAACTTACATATAGTATATTTAAATATGTAATGTATATGCTACGTTCTAAATTAATAGTGTATTTAAATATGTAATGTATGTATATATATGTAAAGGGGTTTTAGGGTTTAAGCTATTCGATGTGGCAACCCTTTAATATGGCGTTGTTGAAAAGAAGTCAGTTGAGAAGTTGCAGTTGAATTATTCAGTCGTTTTTTAAGAAAAGAAGAAAATTATTATTAATAAAAATTAAAACAAAACTTAAAATTGTTTATCGACAGTTGAAAAGTTGCAGTTGAATTATTCAGTTGTTTTTTAAGAAAAGAAGAAAAATCATTAGTATTAAAAATTAAAACTTAACTTGAAATTGTTTGCTATAAAAACTTACCCTATAATTAAAAATTAAGACAAAACTTCAACTTGTTTAGTAAATAAAAAAATATTTAAAACATAATGTATTAAAATAAAAACAAAACTTTAATTAAAAAATCTATTATTTACATATATATATATATATATATATATATATATATATATATATATATATATATATATATATATATATGCTACACATAATCAAAAACCACACCACTATTCGGCGGTCAAAATTTCTGGACATACTCAAATTCTGCTTGTACGACAACACTTACTTTATTTATAAAAACAATGTTTATAATCAAATATTTGGATCGATGAAAAATCCCTTCTCACCTACAATTGCAGATATTGTTTGGACAACTTATTGGACGTAGCATTGGCTAAACTAAAGAACAATATATTGACCTAAAATAAGTAACAAAATACGTAGATGACTTGCATGACAAGGAGGAGATTCTAAATGCTCTTAATGGATACCACCCTAAAATTAAATTTACTATCGAAGTGGAAAAAGAAGAAAAAATTTCATATCTTGACACAACACTTCATAGAGAAGACGATAAAATTTCCTCTGATTGGTAAGCAATAAACACTTCAACAAGCCGAATTATAAATTTTAATACAACTCATCCTAAAACTCAGATAATAAATACCGCAAAAAATTTTATACGCGTAGTCCTTGACGTCAGTGAGAAACAATTTGATAATAAAAATACACAAAAGAATTACTCAAATATTAACAGACAACAGTTTTCTCTTATATCTTATAAAAAACTTAATAAATGCCAAAAAACATATCCAATGGCAGAATTAATGGAGAAGAAAAACAATTTCACGTGTCAAATATGTACCGGGTCTTACAAACAACATTAATTTTATAAATACAATAGACAAAAATGATATATTTTTGGCTTACAAATCTAACAAAACTCTAAGCACTATATCTACGAGCACAAAAACACCAATTGACAAACTTCAACAAAATAACTTTGTCTACCAAGGCATATTAATTTAACAGGTAATAGCAGTTATAAAACAACTACAACAATAATAATAAAATATGTTTTCAGATGTCAAAATCAACTAATGCTGCACATAGGGACTAATCACCGAATTACGACGACAAAAATGGAATTTTGTTAAATGTAACCGCTGTTACACTTAATATGTTCAATATACTAGTACACAGTAAACTTGTATTAGTCTGAACGTGCAAGTTATAGTGCTGCTAAGATATAAGCAAATTAAAAGACTTGTTTTTTGTACTGAAAGAACAATTTTTATAATGCTTTAAGGCCGGGGCACATAGAATCCGTCATACTTTAAACTTTGACAAATTCAATTAACAAGTCAGTTAAAATACATGTTTTCTTATGAGCGTTGTCACAATCAATAATTGTCCGTCAACGCAAAGTACAAAAGTTGGTAAACTTTTGACGTATGTTGAATACTTTGACAACTATCAACTGCTTCTTCCTTTCTGTTTTCTTTTAACTCTTGCTGTATTTCAATTGTGTTTTGTGATTTTAATAAAAAACTTTGGTAGCAAAAAATAAAAAAAAAATGAAATAAAAAAAAACAAGTGAATAAAATACAAAATTAATTTAAAAGTGAATAAAAGTAGAGAGCAAACTTTGTTTTAACATCCCTCAGCAAAGTACTCATTGTGCAAACCTCATCCGTCGTTACTTTGACTTCAGTTAAATATTTCAAAGTTTGGCAAATTCTATGTGCCCTAGCCTTTACGCATTACTTTAGTAATTTTGTTTCTTGAGTATTATTATTACATGGGCATCGTTTTAATGGCTGTCTTTGTTTTAAGGGTACATCCTTTTATGTAATTTTCTTCCAAAAATTTTATCTCAAAACTGTTTCTTAGTAAGAACTGGAATTTTGTTATTACCATAATATTTCTTATCTTAAAATGTGTTTACAAAATATTAATCATAAGGATAAAACAAATATTTCTTATCCTAAAATAATGTTTAGGATTAAAACTAGACATAAAAAAATAAAAATTAGACACTAGCAGAATGAAATGCAGCTTTTTCTCGATCGCTACATCCTTCATCAGCGTTCTTCGCATCTATCTACTTAGGTTGTGTATATTGTAAACATCATTTATTTAACCAACTGATAGTATTCATATTTTTACAAGAAGTCAAAACATTCATATTTGTTTTCTTACAACATTATAGATGCTGTCTAGTGTCATATTAACTGTTGTTTGGTTAGACGTAGCATGTTACAATATATATATATATATATATATATATATATATATATATATATATATATATATATATATATTTATCCCATGTATGATGATGGATCTAAGTAACTTAACTAGCGCTCGTAATAGATAATAATACTTTGTACGCACGTACCGTCTAATGTGATAAAATAAAAAAATAAATACTTATATGTTGCTTGCGTACTAGCATATAGAGCACATTACAAAATTACGTTTACCAAGATCCATTTTTGTCGTCGTTATTCGGTTATTTGTCCCAATGTGCGCTGTAGAGAAAAAAAATATTATTATTATTTTTAATCATTTCACAGAACTTACATGCGATGAAGAAATATACGTATGGAAGCCGTTATAGGTGTGATTACGCGGATAGTTGCGGTAAAGGGTTAAAATGCAGCTTAATAATAAATTTTTACACACTTTTTTGTTCTATAGAATTTAAAATATATTTCCACGACACAAGATATTACAAAAAAAATTCTAGGAAAAATAAGCGTAAACAAATTTAGACATCTGAAAACGTAAACAAAAGAGTCACCTGATCTACTACTACTTCCAAGTATATTAATATGCCTTGGTTGTCTACGAAATCCAATGCATGGGACACAATGACAACAGCTGTAACCTTGTGTACATTGGAACAACAAAAAGAATTTTAATAACAAGAATCTGCGAGCATAAAGCAGATATAAATAAAAACAAGAAAAGTACCGCACTTGCTAAACATATTATAGAAACAAAACACGTACCTGATTTTGACAACATAAAAATATTAAATAAAGAAAACAACGAAAGAAAACGATACACAATAGAAAGAAAATAAACAGAACAATGAACAAAAAAGAAGACACTGACAATCTAAGGGCCATTTATAGTGCCATTATTGAAAACAGCAACATTTAAAAAAGTTTTAAAATTTAAGAAAAGTGCAATAGCAAACAGATAAGACAAAGTTGTCTTATTAACATACACAATATTGTAAGACAAAGTAAATGTTTATTCTAGATTGTGAATTATTTTAATGTATTGTTGATGTTTTTTAATTTTATTTATATAAATAGACGAATCTCCTGAAGAAGTGAACAAACAAATCCACGAAACGTTGGGAGAAACATGTAATAAAAAACTGCGTTTTTATTGACATGAAAGGAATAAGGCCTTACCAACATATAATTTATAACAAAAACACCAAAAGTAACAAAATCAATTGGCCAAAAATAAATATGTACAACAAAAATATACGTAATTTTTTAAACTTTATTAAGGACTTCTACTTTTATTATTGTAAGGATGTCTCTTTGTTAAAATCTTAGGTTTATATCCGATTTTCGTAATTTGACCACTACAATGTCAGCAATTACCGGAGATAAACCTGATCCTATTAACATATCCATACGTTTTTTATAAATTTTATTTTCATATTAAAAGTGTCTGCCTCTTTTTATGCAGAATGTTAATAGTTCAATAAACAATGTCTTCGTTACTTTTGTGTACTCTTTTAATTGTTCCCATTTCATCTCAATTGTCTCTAACGCTAAGTTAATTAGAAAACTTAGGAAAAGCTATACGACGTGAATAGATATAATATTTTCATCTTCCTCTATCAGAGTATTACTTATACGTGACTTAAAATTTTCTAAGTCCCTGATATAATATTTCCATTCTTTTTTGGTCAAAAAATAGCCTGGTGTTAACGGGACTAAATCAGAGGAGTTTCCTGACATTGCAGTAAGCGGTCTTAAATTTAGGCAAGTCTCTATATGGGTTAACGTCGCCGTAAACTTCATAAATGTAAATCTCTGAACTCCAGAAATTTTCCGTAAAAAAGTCTTTATACTCATTACACCGGCTTCTCATAAGATGCTCACGTGAAAAATTTCCACAAGAATTTTCCTTTTAAGTTCAGACAAAAACCGTTTTCGACCAGCTTTTACCAGATTATATGCTAAAAAAAGCAGTACCGCTATCCGCGTATAAATAGGCAGGACAGCCACGACGAGAGAAAAAGTGGTCAGTCTATGACCAAGGAAGTTTTTTTTTGACATAACACTACCTGTTGCTTCTAAATGAATTGCTTCTGTTGCAAGACGAACGAAAGCAAGAACATAACGTTTGGTAATTCGGGAACCTCGACCAATGTATGATTTTATGTCGAATCGACTGGCAAAATCTAAACCGGTGTGGATAAATTGTCTAGTAAGAGACGAGCGTTCTGGGAGTAATGCAGCCATAATTTGCCGGCCGTTCTTTTTTATACAAGTATAGATTACTGCACGATTTTTTAGGTTGGTGTTCCTAAATTCACTTTTAACTATGCGAAGGATTAGTGAATATCTGCCATAAGCAGAGCATTTGTAAATAAGTTCAATTTACAACGGAGTAAAACTGGCTGAATAGGGAAACATTTTAGAATACCACTCATCATATGTCAGTCTGGCTGCTCCAGTCAGTCTGCCATTTTACATTTGAGTCGATAAAGGAGTTCAACGTTAGTATATTGCTCTTTGAAGAAACGGGTATATCCTTTGACAGCTAATTATATTCAGATATGCAATTCCGCTGACATAATAGAGTTAAGCGATGTCCTCTGACTTCACTTTCGCTAAAGTTAAATCTAAAGGTGCGGTCAGATTAGTCAAATATTTGACCGAAAAAGCGTAAACACTATTTTTATAAATGTTTATTCAATCTCTCCTGACACGTATCATTACGAATGACGATTTAAAATATAATAAATGTCGTGTATTAAGTAGGATCTTATATTTATTAACTTGTAAGATTATTTCCATAACTTAGTAGTAACGTATTTTTAGTCAAATATTTAACTAATTTGACCGTACCTTAAGGAATTGTACAAATATTTATGGGTTTTCAAATATTGCACTTACGTATTTTCAACATGGATATAAAATGATTGAACTTCTAAATGTTGATGTTCAATAGGAGACTATTGCGGCCAACACTTTTGAAGTTGCCTTAACCAGGGAGGCCAATGCCATAATAGAAATTATTGACTAAATCATAAGCGAGGGTTCCACGGCCAATGACAAAGGGGTTTTGAGCCAAGATAAAAAATAGTAGACTCAGTCCAGGTTTATTTGACTACATAAGGATTCTTCTACGTTCGCCATCAAGGCCGCTCCGCATGGTTCTAAACAGGTAAACTTTTAGTTTTCACAGGAGCTACCTTTGCTTTTGAAACGAGTAAATGCGCCGTAATTTCTACAGAAGAAATGTTCAGTACGTATAGAGCAGCGCCACATGCCTTTCCGATTCATCACAAAAAGCATGAAGCTCAATTTTACTTTCGGGTATAAAATTAACCCATCTTGGAATATTACTTTTCTCTATATTAGGGTAATCGTTCATGAGTGATCGCTTTTGTCCCATCTTGAAATATTGTTTTTCTCTATTTAGGGTAATCGTTCATGAGTGATCGCTTTTGTCCCAACCTGTCTTGTCTTTCCAACAAATGCGTTACACTTTTTGTCACAGTAATCTTTAAAGAGAGAGTTAACCGGCGGCGTCAAATTATTTTACTATTCCGGACAATAACATACATTAAGGTTTTCAACCGATCGGTGATTTTTTTTTTACAATATTAGCGCAAATCTTCAGTGTAAATCGATTGGTCATTCGACTATTAAAATGCACATAGATGAAGGCTTATCAGGTAAACAATAAGTGACATTTGTCGAAAATGTTGGAATAGTAAGCTTTCTTTGTAATCTCCTTGAGATAAGGGGACCTTGCGAACCGGGGTCGACTAACGTTCTTGCTTTACATCTAATATCATTAATATGAATAATAATAGTTGAACCCAAAAGCACCATTAAAATGAGGCTTGATTTTTGATATGCAGAGTAAGTTTGAAAATTTTGAATAGCTTTCAGTTTTTCTTGAGTCAAAGGAACATTTTTTCTGAGCATTAAAATTAGAATTCTTTCGCACAAAAATGGTGCTAACGTTAATGTTGAGTGCGACTGTCTTATATCAGAAATTGACTCAAATGTTTAAATGGGCTGTTAAGAATCCATCCATGTCTTTCAATTCAAAGGGCTTTTGCTCCCAAACAAAATATACTTTGATAGTTCTGTAGAACAAATATACACTAACATTACGTGATAAAATATTTCTGGGATTACTTTTAGCAAAGAAGGATTTGTTATAAAATCGCTTATTGTTCTCTGTAAGTTCTTTTTACTTAAACCCGATTTCTGAATAATGGATTTAATGTTCAAAAGGGTTAGAAGCTGTTCATTTATAAGTACTTTTGTTCTCATAGGTGTCAACGAATTTCTTCCATGTAGTTGCATAGCCATTATTGGGGTCAGACGGAAGTTATCGCAATACAAAGTTAACTGAGCTATTCGGAAAACTTCTCACAAGTATTTTTAATAAATTAAAGATTAATGCAGGTAGCAATGTATAAGAGCGAATATGAGAGCAAAATGGACAAACTGCTAGAAGACAAAAAGATTGCAAGAACTGACCCTACCGCAAAACTTTAAAAAACAAACAACAATATTGTATGTGAACTACATAAAGGAGAATATATAGAGCACGTATTCTTACTTGTTCTGCTGCAAATGTCCCCAGAATATATGGTTTACCGAAAACACATAAAGATAATGTACCCTTGAGACCCATTGTGTCTTCTATTCAAGTCAAATGTAAACTAAATAAATTTTTAGGACAGATACTTAGGAACATAGTATCAAAAAAATATAACATTAAAAACTCTATAGATTTAAAAAAACAATTTAGAACTTTAAAACTAGCCCCAGATGATGACCTTGTATCTTTTGACGTTGTTTCTCTCTTGAACAATATTCCTGTTTACACGGCAATAAACAACATAATGGACAAATGGAACATATTACATGACGATCCTGCCCACCAAACTTGGGATCTACTAATCCTCAATTTTCTATAATAAAATTTTACAAAAAAAAAATCAATGATAAAATCTTTTTTATAAAGTAAAAATATCACAAAAATTCTTATTTTTTCGGTTTGATCTATGCCATAGATGAATACAAATACGCCTACTGCGGAAGACGTCAATAGAATAATTAACTTTTTGGAGAAATACCTAAACAATACTAAGGAAGAACCATACTCTCCAGAAGGACCCCTGCCTGAAGTAACCCACGTTCCCACAGAACTAAGTCCTTAGTCTTCAACTGCAAACATTGCTTCCGTAGACGTGCGTATCGGCCCAAATCTAATTACAATAGAAGAAGCGATTCGTAGGCATAAGTCGAGACCAATACAAAAAGATGCTCCTTTACCTGAAGTACCAAAGGAGAAACGACGAGGTGGAAAAAAATTTAAGCAACGATGAATCATTTATATTAAATTAAAGCCTTATCAATTAATAAAGAAGAAAGACACTAAGCAAGTCTCAAAATTAAAGAAATAAGAAAAAAAAACAGAGAAATAAATAAAAAAAAAAAATAAATAAACAAATATATTAAAACATAGAAATTTTTTATTATAATGGGAAAAACCATCTCAAAACCATAACCAAGTCTGTCATTCTTGAACTTTAGAACAACACGAAATAATTTTGTGGCTTATTTTGGCAGTAACAGTTACCAGTTTAGCACTGAAAATATAGAGGCTAAATAAGAAAAGTAAACGCCAAGAAGCATTAAAAGCAGCTAAATCAATTGCTTGTATAATTAAGCGTTTGAAGCATAATCTAACTAACCTTAAAAAGACTCCCAACAGATGCTACGCAAGAGCGACATTATTAAAGAAGAAAACAGACAGCACAGCACTATACAACAACGTGTTAGATATCATTACACTACAATTTGAAAGAAGACAAGGTCATTATACGCTGAAATCATAACAATCCTCAATGAAAAAGCATTGCTTTATAAAAAACTTGTATCATTAAAAACAATATCCAAATGTCTTCCTTCATTCCTGCATCTATATAATAAAATCAAAATAAAGAAGATGGCAAATCAAGACTTTAGTGTCATTTCTTTCACGAAAGCCATAGCGAAATTTTCCGGGAAGAAAGAAGACGCCCAAAAATTTATAAACCTAGTGGACCTTTTCAATAATGAAGTTCCTGTAGACAGAAAACCAACTTTCTTTGCACTAGTAGCGAAATTTTCCGGGAAGAAAGAAAACGCCCAAAAATATAAAAACCTAGTGGACTTTTTCAATAATGAAGTTCCTGTAGACAGAAAACCAACTTTCTTTGCACTAGTATACAACACTAAAATATCGGATAAGATAAAAACAAAACTAGATACATTAGGAACTACTGATGTCAATGGTTTAATATCCAACTTAAAAGAGATATATAAGCCTCGAAAAACAGCAAATGCAATATTAGATGAACTTTCAAATCCGCTTCTCAATTTGCCGAAAAAATAGAAGTTTTGATAGCACAATTAAATGCCATTCAAACTTCAACTCTGAAAACAACAGCAGAAAAATCTGTTATGATTAAGTCAAATGATGGCATAGCACTTAACGCTTTAAAGCGAGATATAACAAAAGCCAACATAACTCAAACTATAGCAGCAAGCAGAGCAAACACATTCAAAGAAGCACTTCAAATAGCAGAAGAATCCATTTACACAGAAGAAGGTCGTGTCATGCTGTACAAAAAGAACATGTAATATGCAGTGTTTATAAGATTTTTAGGAAAGAGGATTTTATCCTGTTATTGCTGAGCGACTAGGACACGCAAATCTGTTTGGCGGCGAGCGCCTAATATCTCTATACTTATCCGGCGGAGATACGCCAAGTGGTCAGCGTCTAGCGCTTATTTACCTTTATATTTATACGGCCAAGGTCTGCCAATTGTGTTTGAGCTTTCAGAAAATAAACGCAGTGATTGCGAGCAAGGTTTTCCAAAAATTGAAGTTCTTTTCAAACTTCTTTATCTATACAAAAAATGTTCAGTTTAGAATTAAAAACTAGAAGTAAATATTGCTAATTAAGCATTTCTTTTCATTGTCAATAATTGCATTTAACTGCTGTGTAATTTAACACTTTTGTTTTGTTTGATCGATAGGGAAAGAACGTACCTGTGTATTATTGCAATGCATGCATAAATTAAATTAAAAAGAACATTTAAAAGTGTGACATGTGTATTATTGCAATGCATGCACAAATTAAATAAAAAAGAACATTTAAAAGTATGATGTTTGCTACATTCTAAACTTACATATAGTATATTTAAATATGTAATGTATATGCTACGTTCTAAATTAATAGTGTATTTAAATATGTAATGTATGTATATATATGTAAAGGGGTTTTAGGGTTTAAGCTATTCGATGTGGCAACCCTTTAATATGGCGTTGTTGAAAAGAAGTCAGTTGAGAAGTTGCAGTTGAATTATTCAGTCGTTTTTTAAGAAAAGAAGAAAATTATTATTAATAAAAATTAAAACAAAACTTAAAATTGTTTATCGACAGTTGAAAAGTTGCAGTTGAATTATTCAGTTGTTTTTTAAGAAAAGAAGAAAAATCATTAGTATTAAAAATTAAAACTTAACTTGAAATTGTTTGCTATAAAAACTTACCCTATAATTAAAAATTAAGACAAAACTTCAACTTGTTTAGTAAATAAAAAAATATTTAAAACATAATGTATTAAAATAAAAACAAAACTTTAATTAAAAAATCTATTATTTACATATATATATATATATATATATATATATATATATATATATATATATATATATATATATATATGCTACACATAATCAAAAACCACACCACTATTCGGCGGTCAAAATTTCTGGACATACTCAAATTCTGCTTGTACGACAACACTTACTTTATTTATAAAAACAATGTTTATAATCAAATATTTGGATCGATGAAAAATCCCTTCTCACCTACAATTGCAGATATTGTTTGGACAACTTATTGGACGTAGCATTGGCTAAACTAAAGAACAATATATTGACCTAAAATAAGTAACAAAATACGTAGATGACTTGCATGACAAGGAGGAGATTCTAAATGCTCTTAATGGATACCACCCTAAAATTAAATTTACTATCGAAGTGGAAAAAGAAGAAAAAATTTCATATCTTGACACAACACTTCATAGAGAAGACGATAAAATTTCCTCTGATTGGTAAGCAATAAACACTTCAACAAGCCGAATTATAAATTTTAATACAACTCATCCTAAAACTCAGATAATAAATACCGCAAAAAATTTTATACGCGTAGTCCTTGACGTCAGTGAGAAACAATTTGATAATAAAAATACACAAAAGAATTACTCAAATATTAACAGACAACAGTTTTCTCTTATATCTTATAAAAAACTTAATAAATGCCAAAAAACATATCCAATGGCAGAATTAATGGAGAAGAAAAACAATTTCACGTGTCAAATATGTACCGGGTCTTACAAACAACATTAATTTTATAAATACAATAGACAAAAATGATATATTTTTGGCTTACAAATCTAACAAAACTCTAAGCACTATATCTACGAGCACAAAAACACCAATTGACAAACTTCAACAAAATAACTTTGTCTACCAAGGCATATTAATTTAACAGGTAATAGCAGTTATAAAACAACTACAACAATAATAATAAAATATGTTTTCAGATGTCAAAATCAACTAATGCTGCACATAGGGACTAATCACCGAATTACGACGACAAAAATGGAATTTTGTTAAATGTAACCGCTGTTACACTTAATATGTTCAATATACTAGTACACAGTAAACTTGTATTAGTCTGAACGTGCAAGTTATAGTGCTGCTAAGATATAAGCAAATTAAAAGACTTGTTTTTTGTACTGAAAGAACAATTTTTATAATGCTTTAAGGCCGGGGCACATAGAATCCGTCATACTTTAAACTTTGACAAATTCAATTAACAAGTCAGTTAAAATACATGTTTTCTTATGAGCGTTGTCACAATCAATAATTGTCCGTCAACGCAAAGTACAAAAGTTGGTAAACTTTTGACGTATGTTGAATACTTTGACAACTATCAACTGCTTCTTCCTTTCTGTTTTCTTTTAACTCTTGCTGTATTTCAATTGTGTTTTGTGATTTTAATAAAAAACTTTGGTAGCAAAAAATAAAAAAAAAATGAAATAAAAAAAAACAAGTGAATAAAATACAAAATTAATTTAAAAGTGAATAAAAGTAGAGAGCAAACTTTGTTTTAACATCCCTCAGCAAAGTACTCATTGTGCAAACCTCATCCGTCGTTACTTTGACTTCAGTTAAATATTTCAAAGTTTGGCAAATTCTATGTGCCCTAGCCTTTACGCATTACTTTAGTAATTTTGTTTCTTGAGTATTATTATTACATGGGCATCGTTTTAATGGCTGTCTTTGTTTTAAGGGTACATCCTTTTATGTAATTTTCTTCCAAAAATTTTATCTCAAAACTGTTTCTTAGTAAGAACTGGAATTTTGTTATTACCATAATATTTCTTATCTTAAAATGTGTTTACAAAATATTAATCATAAGGATAAAACAAATATTTCTTATCCTAAAATAATGTTTAGGATTAAAACTAGACATAAAAAAATAAAAATTAGACACTAGCAGAATGAAATGCAGCTTTTTCTCGATCGCTACATCCTTCATCAGCGTTCTTCGCATCTATCTACTTAGGTTGTGTATATTGTAAACATCATTTATTTAACCAACTGATAGTATTCATATTTTTACAAGAAGTCAAAACATTCATATTTGTTTTCTTACAACATTATAGATGCTGTCTAGTGTCATATTAACTGTTGTTTGGTTAGACGTAGCATGTTACAATATATATATATATATATATATATATATATATATATATATATATATATATATATATATTTATCCCATGTATGATGATGGATCTAAGTAACTTAACTAGCGCTCGTAATAGATAATAATACTTTGTACGCACGTACCGTCTAATGTGATAAAATAAAAAAATAAATACTTATATGTTGCTTGCGTACTAGCATATAGAGCACATTACAAAATTACGTTTACCAAGATCCATTTTTGTCGTCGTTATTCGGTTATTTGTCCCAATGTGCGCTGTAGAGAAAAAAAATATTATTATTATTTTTAATCATTTCACAGAACTTACATGCGATGAAGAAATATACGTATGGAAGCCGTTATAGGTGTGATTACGCGGATAGTTGCGGTAAAGGGTTAAAATGCAGCTTAATAATAAATTTTTACACACTTTTTTGTTCTATAGAATTTAAAATATATTTCCACGACACAAGATATTACAAAAAAAATTCTAGGAAAAATAAGCGTAAACAAATTTAGACATCTGAAAACGTAAACAAAAGAGTCACCTGATCTACTACTACTTCCAAGTATATTAATATGCCTTGGTTGTCTACGAAATCCAATGCATGGGACACAATGACAACAGCTGTAACCTTGTGTACATTGGAACAACAAAAAGAATTTTAATAACAAGAATCTGCGAGCATAAAGCAGATATAAATAAAAACAAGAAAAGTACCGCACTTGCTAAACATATTATAGAAACAAAACACGTACCTGATTTTGACAACATAAAAATATTAAATAAAGAAAACAACGAAAGAAAACGATACACAATAGAAAGAAAATAAACAGAACAATGAACAAAAAAGAAGACACTGACAATCTAAGGGCCATTTATAGTGCCATTATTGAAAACAGCAACATTTAAAAAAGTTTTAAAATTTAAGAAAAGTGCAATAGCAAACAGATAAGACAAAGTTGTCTTATTAACATACACAATATTGTAAGACAAAGTAAATGTTTATTCTAGATTGTGAATTATTTTAATGTATTGTTGATGTTTTTTAATTTTATTTATATAAATAGACGAATCTCCTGAAGAAGTGAACAAACAAATCCACGAAACGTTGGGAGAAACATGTAATAAAAAACTGCGTTTTTATTGACATGAAAGGAATAAGGCCTTACCAACATATAATTTATAACAAAAACACCAAAAGTAACAAAATCAATTGGCCAAAAATAAATATGTACAACAAAAATATACGTGAGAAGTTTCCTGAAGAGTTAAGTAAGTGGTAACGAAATGGCCACCTAGACGTACTAGTTAATCGGGATAAAAAATAACACGATATTTTTTAATAATTAATTTAATTCAAATCCTGTAGCTTATTTCAATTTAATAATTTAGAGTGCCTACGCATACAACAAAAATATATTATCGTAATGTTATTGTGATATTTTATACATTATCCTGTAAATTATTTATCTCAATTTTTATTAACTGTACATTGGTAAGTTGCTCTAATTTCGGGTGTTTATCACTTTCTATTTTAAAAAAATGTATGCATAGAATTCAATTCTTTTTAAAAATGATGTGTTCAAGTAAATTAAAGTCATGTTAAAATAATCATTGATAATTACTTGTTGGTCATTGTTCTCTTCGATATTATCATTATCCAAAAAACCATTTTGATATACCAACTACTCCATTAACTAGTCCACGTCTTTGCCCATGTTGTGTAGCATCGTTTATTTCTATCTTGAGTATTTCTTTGTTATCTTTCTTCATTAAAATAATGTTTTCTGTTATGTTATCTAAAATTTTTTTAATCTCATGAAAATTGATAACGTAAACAACTAGGCCTGTGTCTTAAACGCTTGCTTGGTTTCCAATGCATACGTCCAGGTATCCTAATTTTTTAGTCAGTCGTTTTGTTATTAATGTTCCCTTAGCCACCATCATTAATACTATTATTATTAATATTGCCATAGTCTGAAAATTTTATAGGTTTCTTAATATTGCAAGGATGTACGTTTTTCATATTTGATTTTTTTACATTTTGATTGCTCGTTGTGCTCTTTCTTTGTAGTTTTTTCTATTTTCATTTAGTTTATTTAGTACTTTTCTTATCTTCTGAATTCTTTTTAATGCTGTTATTGTTTATTGTATTTCGCTTCGTGAACTTTAAATGCTTGAATGATAAAGTCATTATAATTACTTATTGTTTGTTGAATCAATTGTTTTATTGGTATGTTTTTATTAGTGATTTGGCTTTCCTATATTGTCGAAATGATCTTCAAGTTGTTCTATAACTGTTAAGTGATTTTTGATATTTAGTGGTTATGCTGCTCCAAAGTTAGAAAACTTATCTATTAATGAAATTAAATCTTTTAATAACGTAAGTATCTATGTAAATGTTCAATCTCATTTTTCTTTGAAAGTGTTTCTGTACTTAAAATTTTTGACTTAATTGGTTTCCTATCGTACTTTATTTTCTGGCATACATCATTCCATTATGATTTAATTATACCTGAATGTAGGCTTTCCTTAAGATGATAAAAGGATATTTGTTTTGCTACCTCTATTTCAGGTTCTATATCCTGTGCTCACAATGTGCATTTTATAAAAAAATTAAAATAAAAAGAGATTCCAAAAAATTAATTTTCATATAGATGTATTTGCGTGTGCATAATGAATCTTTCAAGAACATATGAATGGTTTCCAATGGGATCCCTTATGTAAGAAAAAACGAAAATAGTTACAAAATGGTTATTGTATTTTCGTTTTAAAAATTGTTAATTTTTTTCATCTTTTTGCCTTATTGGTTCAATAGAGTTCTAATTTAATTATAATCATATAAGACACTTAGGTTGTCTTTACAAAATTTTGGTAAAATCCACTGATGAGCTATATGAGCAGTAGCGAAATGAATTATTTGTATTTAAGGGATCAAGCACACTTAAAGTAAATTAATGTAAAAAATTATTCCAAATAATAAATTTTCATATAGATTTTTATTTGTTATTTACAAATTTTTTAATATTATCCTTAGTTTTGGGAGAGGGAACTGTTACAAAATTTCAACATAAGTTTTAAGTGTCACAGAAAAAGAGGATTTTGTTCTGCTTTTATTGGAAAAATAAAACAAAATTTTCCTTATAACTGAAACAGTTTTCCTGGTTACACTCAGTATTTGCTTATTGTGTGCTGCAGCACACTTATTAGAATTCTTTTTAGCACAATTTTTTCTATGTAAATGTTTTTAAAAATATGTATACTTGGCAATTTAGTGAGAAGTAAACTCTGGATTGCCGAAAATTGCACATTTAAAGAACAACTTAAAAAACGACATAAAATTTTAATTATATTAATTTTCATTATATGCACACTGTTTTAATAATATAAAAGTAGTATATTTCTTTTCTTATTTTTATACCCTTCACAAAACAAAGTGGAAATAGGGTATATCTATGTTTCATTCCGCTTGTAATTTTTACAATATTCATTTCCGACTCCATAAACTAGATATATTCTGAGTTTAGCGAAGTCTTTTGAGGGATTTTCGATCGTGTTAGTGTTAAAATCAACTTTGCCGAAGCACTATGTGAGCTAGAGAAAATTTAAATATGCAAATCAATTAGACATACAGGCATGTTCTGACACTCGACACTCACATGCGATTTCAAAAACGCCAACTTTTGTTTTACATGTTCTGAAACTCACGCGTTTTGCTTGCGATTTGCTTTTTTTCAAACTTATGTTCGAAAAACAAAAACATATGATTTGGCGGTGCAAAACATAAAAATCAAAAGAAAATTAAAAAAAAGGCAGCAGCCTTTTTATTAATTTAATTTCTTCAAATAAACATGAAATTAAAAAAATAAGAAATTAAAAAACGGATGCTTAGAGATAATTTCAATCTATTGGATATTCCAATCCAATAAATATTTATTAATTTTAAAACTTTATACAAAGCAAGAAATAATTTGGCGACAAATGAAATTTCTATTAGTGATGTTGCATTTAGCAACTTTGAAGAAAAAGATTACTCAGGTCGTGAGTAATCAGTACTTAAAAATTATTTTTGCTTATTTCGTTAGTTATAACATACACGTTCAAAACGCAGATCGTCCTAAAAATAATTGAGATATATTTATTAACGTACATTAACATTTAAATCGCCCATTTAATAAGCACTGAATATTTGTTTAAGATTTTAAAATGTGAATTACCGCATTTTTTTTGACTACCGACTAAACTTTTAACCGCACTAATACTAATATATTTTCGAACATCAATAAACACAGCTGTTTTTATGAAATCGCAAGTACTCAAGAAAAAACCAACACAAACAATTGATAACACTTTATTTGTGTAAAAATATAAATAAGTTTTGATAAAAATAAAAGAGAACATATTAATTTTTATTTGTGTATAGTTTTATTATTGTTTTAAAGTTTATTTTAGGCGAAATTTATAACTTCATTTCAGTCTGTGCTTGCGATTTCAAGTCGCCAAATTTCTTGCGATTGTGAACTACAGAACACCTTTCATGCGATTTCAACTCACATCGCAAGTTTTAGGCGATTTGCGATTGTCAGAACATGCCTGATAGTTTTGAAAATTATGCTATTGAAAATCAGCAAGATTTGTCCATGTGCATCGAGGCAGCGGGCAAAGCACCCCTCAAATTTTCTCTCTCATTCACAGCATTGAAGTAACTGCAATCAAAAAAACAAAAATATGGAGCGACAAACAATTAACAAATAATAAAATAAAACCGAAAAATTTTAAATTTTGATAAAAAAGTTCGATTGTCAATATGGGTATCACTTAAAAGCTTTTGAAGAGAACTTTTAGAAAATACTTTTTTAAAAATACTTAACCCATTAAGAGCCGATGATAATTTTATGTAAAGTTATGTATCGTACTTAATTTTTTTCTCCTAATTTTTTTATTCTCTGTCCGCAATATTTGTTTTTTTAACTAAGCTGAATGGTGAAGTGTATATAAGATTCGGCAGAGCCAAATATAGCACTCTTATTTGTTTTTACTTCTTTTTTCTGATATTTTGTAAAAGTTCGGGCTACTTTAGCGTAGTCCCTCACAATTTTTATATAAAAGCCTGTAACTTTTCGGAAGAGCCAATTTTTAAAAAAAATTTATTTTATTAGGGTTAGGTTACAGGTCGTCCTTTTACAGGATATGCCCTAAGAATTCCGTCTCCTTTTTCATAAAAGTACAGTTGTCAAATTGGATTTGCAAATTTGCTTGTTAAAAACGTCAAACATGCCTGTTATTGCCTTCACATGCTCGTTTAAGGTGCTTAAATTTAATATGTCATCTAGGTAGCCTACGCAGGTCTGGTAGTGAAGTCCCGTAACGTTTTATTCATAAATCTTTGAAACGTTGCTGGAGCATTTTTCAATCCAAACGGAATACTCATGAACTCATTGAGTCTGTGTGGAGTAACAAAAGCGGTCTTTTCTCCTTCTTCCTTGATTAAGATTTGGTGATAGCCTAAAGCCTTTTATCCAGATCTAAAATAGTAAAATATTGCGTTCTTTCTTGTTTGACTGAAATTAAATCAATAGTCACCTCGAAAAATTTTCTTAATCTACTACGGGTTTAGGTCTAGGTTTTCCAAAAATCATTTTTTTAAAACTACAATTAAAGGAATTGAATATTTTGACCTATTTTTTCTTATTATTTCCCGTTCCTTTATTTCCCTTATTTGTCTTCTTTTTTCAGCCTATTGCTGTGGTGGATCATTATATAATATAGCATTTGTTTGCTGCCCTTATTTCATGATTTATATTTATGGTACGTTAGTTTTTCGTCTTCTTTAAAGAAAGACTTCTTTTCTTCTTAAGATTTCTGTATGTTCTTCTCGAATGAAATTGCCTCTAGCGTAAAACATTCAATATTCTTATAAGGATTAGCGATAAATCTACAAATATTTTTGTTAAATGTTATATATCCATCTATTAAGTTTTAAACTGTGTTAAAACAATTAAGTAAGTCAATTCCTATTATGAAACTATTTTTTTTCTCGCAACTCCGCTTTCTTCCATTAAATATTTGAATGAATTGAAAAATTAAGCACGTTAGGATCATCCAATAAGACTTCATATTTATTTATATCTTGTTTAGTTATCGCACTAAAATTTATTGTTTTTTTTTAAATTCAGTTTTTCTAAAATCGTTTATATTTTTTATCAGTTAGACTGATAGTAGCACAGGTACTCTTAACACAATATAATTTTTTCCTCTAATTGTGATTTTTATGTTGGGTAGACAATCTGATTTGGTTGCCGAAAAGAAATGATTCTGATTTCGAACTGCATCACTATATTGGACTCCATGCAAAGTTTTTATCAGAATTATTATTAAAGCTTTGGCTATGTGCTTGGTTAATGTTTTTATTACGATTATTATTTATATTATTATTTCTATTATTGTCACAATTGCTATTATTTATGTTGAAGTAATAATTTGTTAACTGTCTATACTTCCTAATTTCCGGCTGATGTGTAATATGCTAGCTTAATCTCGCATGTCATTAGTTTTAACTAGCAAAGTTCCCTTAAATATTGCTTAAGTCTCTACAGTGATTACCACCATGGTGTATTATAAGTTCATCTGATTTGTATTTGTATTACTAGTTCACTCACCGTGTTGACGTAGATATTTTTAATTTTTCTGTACATTTAGTGCGGTTTTACATCTGGTCTGTATCTTAATTTAAGCAGTTTCTTTATCGGTTCCCAGTTGTCTGCTTGATGTTTATTTATAATAGTATTTTTCTCCTCTCCCTGAATACACATTTTTGAACATCTGTTCTATCTTCAGACTTGAGTTCCTTGTTCTTGTGGTTGTTTTTTAAACTGCTGTTGTTGTTTAGATTGTTCTTAATGTTTAGTGAAATAAGATTTTTATTTTTTCAATCAGGATTGGAACCGTGGATATTAAAATTGAATTAAAATTTCCTTTTTTCAGCTTAGGTCAAGTTTTTAATTTAAATTTTAATAAATTTAAGAAAGAAAATTATATACAAATGTATGCGGATTTTTTTTTATAGTAACATATTAAAAATATAACATGTTTTTCTGTGAGACTCCATCTTCTTTTTCTTTAATTTCTAAATTGTTTAACTTTCGTTTATGTTGTGATTTTGTCTGTGAATGAACATTTGATGACATTTGTCTTTGAAATAAAGTATTAAGTCTGTTTTGTAATTCAGGTATCGTTGTCCTGTTTTTGTACCTTTCTTGTAATAACATCTTTAGCGCCTTAAAATTTTCTAGTACGGAGTATCTTTTGCTTAATTAATTAAGGTCTTGTTTTTTAATCCTGCTGTTATTAAGAAACTTTCTAATTCTACGTAATTACCATTAAATAGTGGAAGTGCTTTTGATGTTGTTTCTAGTATGAATGCTGCCATTTTGCTGTCTTTTGTGGAAAAAACTTTTTTGTCGTAGGTAACGTTTTCGTGGATGGGGGTTAGTATGTTAATGTTAAGCTTTTTTCTTGTAGTTTTTTTATAGAGTTAATCTCTAGCGTCTAAAAAGAATGTTTCAGCTGTTCTAAACAATTGAATTAATTATGTATGTGCTTTTCAAGAGTGTCTTTTTTCGTTGGTATGTTTGTGCTTAAGCATTTGTACGACCTATCAACATTTTCTCTTATCAATCTAACTTTGTTGAGTATGTTTTGCCATTCCATTTATCAAAGTATTCTAACGATGCAATTATAATTTATATTTTTATTCTTAAATTCCAGATATTTTTCAACATTTACCGCCATATTAAGAAAAAAATAATAAAACATTAAAGTGTGTTTTATGACAAATTGTACATACTAATTTGTTCTAAAATACATCTCAAATCTGTTTTAATATTTTATGATTACGGTTATTAGGCTTTTTTAATTAAATTTTTATGTAGCTATGTAATTGTTACCTTTATATCTCTGCTACAGCATTATTGTTATTTCTGTTTTAATACATAGTTCTTAAATTATTTATTAATCGTATATGATGTGAACATTACCAGAGCTATTATAATTACTGTCATTACATATTCTGGTACCATGTTTTTTGTGTTCTCAGCAGTACCATTGCTTATATAGTTTTCTTGGATTTTAACTTTGCTTTGTGGTTTACCCCTTTTATTGTATATCTTATTCTTATTTTCATTTTATATCTAATTGCCCCAATTGGGACCTACCCATTACGTATATGTTGAAGAACAATATAAAATTTTTTTTGTATGTTTATGTTAGTTTTTTAAAGTTTTAATTTGTTTTTGTACTTTTAGTTTATTTTCTCTTGTGCCGCAGTCAGCTGTTTATATCATAACGCCGTTTGCCTTCTCTTTTGGAATTTTATTTATGCTGTTGGGCTCTGCGCTCGTCTTTGCCTTTTGTCTTCTACTGTATTCTTCTATGCTTATGACCTTTAGCCCTACTATGTAGCTGCTAATAACATTACATTTTATATGTGTGCAGTTATGTATAAAAATAGCACTTTTAATTATTCTCTCTGGATTTTTTTGGAGTTTAGATTTTTTTATAAACATAAAAGTGTGAGGTTTTTTATGGCCACAAACTATTCATGGTAATATTATTTTTAATAAAAAATAGGAACAACAACTAAATTATGCACTTATAACAATAATCCTGTAAGTTTTTTGTTAGGGTTAAAACCAAAAAGGACGGCAGAAAGGCACACACTTCGGAAAACCCATATACATTTATTGCACGTGGAAAAGCCTAGACGTTTTGTAATGAAGGTCTAAAAATATATAAAAAAACATGATAAAAGGTATACCGATAACCAAAAGTAAATCACAGGTAGATAATTACTTGAATAATAAAGCCAACCAAATAGAACAATGTTAGATAAAAACAAATAAATACAAATATTTGTGGGTTATAAAAAACTAATTTTTTCAATTTCATAAAAATAGCAGTTAAAATATTTGTTGTAAAACTGAATAAATTATATTTTGAGGAAAATATTTTTTAGTTTTGATTTTGCATGCAGAAATTTGCTTCGTTTAATCCTGTCCTTAATACTATCAAACTGAACAATTTTTTTCACGCAGTATTTTTAATACACAAAGTCATTATGTAACAAGAAGAGAGCCAACTGCAAGAATTCAATATGCAGTTTTCATCTTTATGACACGAACGCTGAGTACCTTAATTTAACACGGGTTCGTCATTATTCTTCAAAAACTAACGTTCGGTTTTGAAATCATTTTATGTGCTTGACACGAGTACCTAAATACAACATGAAGTTTTGAGTTCGTGCATGTTCCTCTCACAAACGCAACCGTATACCTAAGTAATAGCTAAGCTTGTGATATGTTCTTTACTCTCATACATGGTGCCTAAAAACGATGACTTAATGCAAGCAAGCGAATTCTGATATAAAAAAATTGTACCTTACTCTTTTGATACTCCGATTAAGTGTTCATACTTCGCCACTGCACGTGAACTTCATGTATACTAATATATTTGTGCAGACCCTTAGTTCGAAAGTACTGCCGAAACAAGTAAGGCTAATGAAAAAAAAGTCGGCAGTTGTTGCCGGTTAATGTAAGTACTGTAATAAACAGTCTAAATTGCAGACACACTTGCATTCACAACAATAAGCTCATGTTACACTGCACATGCAGTTGAATAAATCAACAGCCAAGTGGTCTGCAAAATAAGGCAACGATTAGCATTTTCCCATTGCACACAAAATATTTGTTCTATTTAAGTAAATTTGTAAAAATAGAAATAATAAGAATTTAACATTTCCACTCAATCCTGAATTTTGTAAATTACTCCAAATTTATGATTGCTTGATATTTTACTAAAAATTATTTAATTAGGTTAATAATAATAAGATGTTGAGTGTAATTTGGAAAACTTGTCAACCAAATAGAATATAAGCAGAACAATTTGTTAGAATAGAATTAATTAAATAAACATCGCTTAGTAGCTCTAATCGCGGAACACTAAGTTAATAAAAAAAGAAAATAAAAACTTTGTTTTACTACATGGTTACTACATGGCGATCCTGCCGCATCTTGAAGACTTTCAAAATCTAAGGAGAGGAGAGGGTCCGCCTAGCCAAAAGGCAACCCATCGAAATAAAATTACAATCTATCTTAAAAAAAAGAAAAAACAAAAGGCGCGCCTGTTATATCTTTTCAAATAATTTCCTGTATTACCCTTAAGGCTCCCGTGGGATTCGCAGGAAAGAATTAGGAAAACTACTTAATTTTATTATGACAGTTGACAGCTTACTAGTCTCTGTGTTCTTTCTTTATTTTAACGTTTCTTTTATACATAAAATCTTAATTTAAATCTAAGGTGTAAGCATTTTAGAATTTACCTGTGTGAATATTTTAAATAAAAATCTTTCGTCAGCAGTTTAAAGTAAATAATACATATATAAACAAAAATAATTTTAAAAATCAAGTTACATTTAGGAATTTACAATCAGCAATTTAGCTGACAGTAAGCAACTAAATTTAACTATCAAATAATTATAAACATTTGTCAGCATTTTGATACTTCTTATATTTGAAATTATTTACTAGGGTTGCTCATACCATCCCTCCCCCCTTTGCGGAAAAGAAAAATCAGCAGGCTTTACGATTTAATCCTCTTTGCAGCCGTTATCAGATGTTAGCTGTATTTGTTTGTTGTATAGGTGTGTTATTCAGTGAATGGAGTAAAACTTGAAAATTGATGAGTATGCCTGGAGATATTTCAGATTTAGTAGGAGTATGTTGGTATGTAATTGTAGATAATTAAATTTTTGTCTGCCGTAATACCATCTTGATGCCTGCGTTACTGTTTTGATATCAGTGTTATATAACTTCCATTCTTTGATATGCCTTGGTCTCTGCTTGTTTGCTCTTTGTGGTGACCCGGCGACAACTAGTTTTTTACTGTCAGGCAGATTTTGTCACGGCGTGCGTACAGAACTCCTGGTTATATAAGTAACTTTAATAAGGTAATTTTCGTACAATGGAGTTCAAAATCCTTGTTTAAATCTCTTCATCGAAAATATATTTGTTGCTATTCTTATCTAAGTTTAGATATCTAAACGATCAGCACGTTCAGTGAAAGCTTGATATTTTGTCCTTATTAATGTTTTGCTAAAGCAAAAACGGTAAACAGGATTTATTTCGTTGGGGCCACTGTTCTTGTTACCTTTGAAGCAAATTGAAGTAAGTATTTGTTCTAACTATTTTTGTTAGCCGGCGCATCGTCTGGCAGTGATTCGTGCTATTGAAAGAATTTATACACACAGCGAACTCCGGTCAGTCCAGGCATTTAGTGTAAAGGAACTGGTAATGTTGTGAACGGTCTCAACGACCCTCGTTAAATAGTTGAGTTAATAAATTTTTTTTGTCTTAATTCCTCTCTTTTTTATATTTTAGAAATACATGTTTTAATATAAGGAAAATAATCTTATTATTATAATTTTTTTCTCATTGTTTTTCTCAATGTTAATGTTATTATTGTTTGTGCTCTATTTGCTTTAAATTTTAATATACTGCCGACAATTTTTTTAACTTCTATTTTTTAAAAGTAAAAATATTTCATTATAATAAAAAGTTTTTAATTGAACTTAAATTTTCTTATTTCAATGTTGTTTTTATTTTATATCAATGTTTATTAATATGTATTGTTTAATTATAGAGAAACGTTTACAGAATTAATATTTTTTTAATTTTAATTAGAATAGATATTAAGCATTTTGTTCTTGTAAATAAAATAATTTTTATATCTAACTATTATACTGTAATATATTTATATAAAAAAGGATTATGTATTTACTGAGCATTTCTGCCGATTTACTACGAGCATCATAATGCCCGTTTTGGTTCGAGAATTAAAATGGAGCAAACGTTTCTTTTTGCCCTTAGATTAATTCTGATTTTATTCCAAAAATATTCTGCTTATATACTAAATTATCCTAATGGTCAGCACATTTTAGTAATATCAAAAATATGATGCCTTGGAAACAACATTTGCGAATATCCAAATGATATCCAAAATGAAAACAAAAATAATTTAAATCATATTTAACGTTTTCCCATAATTTTTCTTAGTATACTATTACTATGTGGGCAAATATTAAAATTAAATAAAAGGTTCTTAAATTACTAAAAAAAAAAATACAAAACGTCACACACAGTCGACAGAAGATGAGATGAATTCATTAGGGTGCATCTTATAATAATGGAACTAAGTGTACGGTTATAAGGGTGGTATAAATACTTATATACATAAAAATTTACATTAATACAGTGATGTGCATAAATGTACATACATAAAAATACATTAAGTATATCTTATATTATTATCTATTAACGGTATTTTTTTTTTAATTTTTATAGCTTCTTAAGAAATAATTTTTTTAGATTAATAATTTACTTAAATCGTGCTTAATTCCTTCAAATATAAATATTTCATAATATTCTCATAAAATATTTATTATTTAAAACTACAAAATCAAATGTATTACTGCGGAGAAAGAATATCCATATGGCCATTTCACTACTGCTCATATAGCTCATCAGTGGATTTTACCCAAATTTTGTATAACGACTTATTTATTGCTCCAAAAATTCATTATACATGTCACTTAAACTACATTTCTTATTATATGTTTCGTAGCGTTATAAAACTATTCTTAGACTAATTCGCACATAATTAATTACATTACAGATATTCTGTATACAGTCATTTTAAAATAATTACATTTGTTTACATTTCCAAAAAAAAAAGGATAAAAAGGAAAACACTCATTTCTTTAATTTTTACTTAAAACTATTAACTTAAACTACCCTACAAACTAAATAACACTTAATATTAAAAAAACAAATGAAATAAGCGATATATAATATCTATCACAAAGACCTCCAGCATTCAAAACCAAAAGGCTAACTGGGGAATGGTACTTATTTCTAAGCATATTCTCCAGATCAGGGGCCCGGTGAAAGCATCCACCTACCAAACCATTATTTAAAGAAGAATGATTTGTCAAGAAACCTGAGTGCAGATCTCATGAGAAAAACATCAATCCTTTCAAAGTCTATACTACTATAGATTTTTCTACAGGTCCCATTCTTGGCTGTAGCCGAAGGCAGGAGCAGAGAATTCGTCTCTCCCATATCATAAGCCTCTCCATCTGGTGGGAAGATATTCCAAACCAGACCGGAAAAGCATAAAATATAATAGGTCTTATAATCTGCCGGTAAATAAGGAGTCTGACCTTCGTAGTTAAACCACCCCTAAATACTTCATCCTTTCAGAAGTCCTGATGGGTTCGCCAGGAATGCTTAAGTTTGGCACAAAACTTCTTGCATTTGGATAGAGATTACCACATCTACTCTTAATTATTACTCCATCGGTCTTCTGGATATTTAATTTTAGGCCCCATTTCATAAAGTATTCGTGAAGAATGTTCAGGTAATTTTTGACCCTGTTATTCAAATTTTTTGCCCTAGGATCACTAGCAGCAATTAATATATCATCAGCATATATGATCAAAAGGTATCCTTCAGGAGGCTGCGGAATATCGGAGAAAAAAATATTGTACAAAACCGACCCCAATAAGGAGCCTTGTGGAACACCTGCCTCCACTGCTCTAACATCTGATAATTCGGTTCCTACTTTCACTTTAAAAGAACGATCCTTCAAAAAATCAACTTTCATCCTACAAGTAGAGAGTAGAGCGTTCAAAACCTAAGTTCATCATTTTGTAAACTATTCCCTGTTGCCAAGCAGTGTCAAAAGCCTTTGAAAAATCCAGACTTACCGCAATTATAGGATACCTATTATTAAAGCCCCTGGTTACGAAGTCTGTGAATACCATCATATCAAGAACCATTCCATTAGTTTCCCAAACGAAGATAATAAGGATATAGGTCTGTAGCTACCAGCTTCCCTAGGGTCCAAACCAGACTTTGGAATAGGAACTACTATTGCCTCTTTCCATTTTCTAGGAAAGAAACCAATGTTAAAACAACGGTTGAAAATTATTGCCAAGTATCACCATGTAGCATTATCTGTTTTTCTAAGGATAAAATCAGGAACTGTCACTATTACTGCATTTCTCATTTAATCTCGTTTTAAGAGCGTTACCTATATCGTGAGATGTAACTACATTATACCCTGTTAGCAAACTGCCATTAACCAAGTTGCCATCAGCCATGACTTCCTGTCCAAAAGTCAGGGAAGGCACATAATCAGTCAATGCGGTTACCTCCTCAGAAACTATACTCTCAAAAGAAGGCGATCGCAAGCTATCGCCTCCCCTGTGAACTTCACAGAAGTAATCAGCCAAAATGTTGGCTTTGCCACAATCCACTGTGAAAAATGAGTCACCGGAAGCTCTCAAACTAGAAACAGGCATTCGTCTCTTCAGACCAGCGCCTCTCTTCACTTTCTGAAATGTGTTACTATTAAGGCGAATATTATCCAGAAAATCGGTCCAATAATGTTCCTCAAATTTTGCAATGGCCGCTTGAATAATTCTGTCTAAGTTTTTTATATCGGCTTTTAAAATAGATTACCTGCTGGGGTCAGCAGTACGCCACAGAAGCCTCCTAAGTCTCTTTTTTTTCAGAGATAAAATGTAGTATATTAGCCGGAAGCTTTAGTAGTATGGATTGCTTCATCCATAGCATTAAATACAGGCATTAATTTCAAGAGATGACACATTGCGATCAATTTGAAGTTGACTATTCGTCAGATTTTTGGCCAATAATCTATTAAGGTTATTCACATTCACACGGTTAAAGTCAAAACAATTAGGAATTATTCTTCGCTGCAAGTCCGCTACCTCTACAACAATTTCCACTGAAAGATGATCAGACTGAAAATCCAGTGTTCTTCAGTTGATGACATAACTATGTAGTTCCAGAAACTTGTGTCGGGCCACTGGTGCGATGTATAGTAATATGAGGGCACGACAACAGTAATTCAAGGAGGATGTTTCCTTTAGGGTTGCATACGTTGCAGTAAAAGCAAAGTATGGCATCCATTCATGCCAATTGTTGTCTTCTACGATATTTAGAAAATATTCATTTAGAACACGGTGATTGCGTTCAACTCTACCTAAAGTTTCATGATAGTAAGGCGTCGAGAAGTTCTGTTTTATTTTTAATAATACACAAATCTCACATATTTCGTCAGTTCACACTGCATTGTGAGTATATATCTAAAGTTCTGTGACGGTCTTAGTGGTCCAACTATATCCATTAAAACAATGTCAAAATTATATGATGGTGTATCTGTTACTGAAATGGTTTCTTTTGTATGCCTTACTTGTTTGTTTTTCTGGCATGATTCACAAGTTCTCACACAGTTTTTAACAATTTTGTCTATAACTTTCTAAATAAATCATTGTTTCAGTTTAATAAATATCTTTCCTATAACGAAATATCCACTATGAAGTGCGTTATGAAATTCTATTAGTCTGTATTGTTTTATTGTATCTTTTACTCTTGGCATCTTGTAAATAATTATATCGGCGACATTATTTTTAATTAACTATATTTTTCTTTCAATTTCTCTACCGGTATGTATTTTAATATTTCATCATTATCATATAGTACGTACTTTTTATTCTTTAATTTCTTTATTTTTAATAAAAGTTTCTCCATAAATGTTTCTGAAAACATTGGATTTTCGGTTTCATTACATATCACGCGTGTAATTTTATTATTATATTCATTTTGCAGATTATTACTATCATTATTTTCATATATAAATTGTATTCGTTAAAGCTTCTTTATATAATTCATTGATATATATTCCAACATATTGAGGTGATCAGTCTCCTGTTGAGATATGTATTTCTTGTTCTTGTTCATGTTCTTGTTCTTATTTTTATTTAAAATTTCATCTTCCTTATTTTTAGTATTTTTATTAAGCACGCTACGAGTTATTGCCAGAGTTTTTCTTTCTTTTTCATTAATACAGAGTCGAATAATTTCTTTTAATATTTTTGAGTTCATTGCAAAACGAGAGAACGCGGCAGCGTTAGTGCTATTTGCTCCCTTCTTATATATAATATTAAAGTCATAGTCTGATAATTCAAGTCGAATCCTAATCAGTTTCGGGGATAGATTCTTAAGGGAAAATAATGCAATTTTCTGATATGGTCTAAAAAACTGTATGCTCCAATGATAGGAATTCATGTACACATATTTTTTATATATGGAGTTTGACAGTCGTGTATACCAGCAAAAAATACTGAATTCGCCTACGCTGCCACCTGGTAAATTATTTCGCCATGATTTCAATGGTTATCACGCCTACACCTAGGGTTGCCAGATCGAAATTACCAAAAGTCAGGATTTTTTAAAAGAAAAAGACGAAAAATCTGGAAAAATTTTGACCCAGCCATTGAAAAAAAATGCCAATTATTGATTTTTTTATTTTTATTGTGTTTAAATGGTATAGATACATAAAACATAAAACAATGTTAAACTAAACAAAAAAATTGCATGTATAGTTTAAAACTACACAAAATACAAACAAAAACTTTAATTTAATTCATATAAGGTACCAAAAATACATTTAGAAACTCAAACAGGAACGGTTACTCAGTCTTGATAATTTAAAATAAAAAAACACATAAAATATATTACCCAAGTTCTTAAAAACAGCCACTAGCTCATAAAAAGTTAGCAATAATTTATATTAAATACAATAGCAGTACTATTTTTGGTTTTGCCACATGTATTTAGTATTTTTGTGCACAGAGGTAACTAACTCATTACCTTCAGCAGTTTTTAAAAACATGTGAAAATCCAAGCAATTTTCCTCCAAGTTAAGTCTTATAAGTACTTCACTTCTAATAAGGTCAAATGCCTTTCTATTTCTTTCTTTGGAATACAAATTATTTAAAATAGTAAATGTTCTCTTACAATATGCATTACTTATAGGAATAGAGAGTGTAAATGACATCAATTTAAAAAGATTTTCTAAATCTCTATTGCTTTTCTTAAAAAAATAAGACCAGATTTTATCTGTTGCAATATCTTTGGGTAATTCGTCATATGCTTCACGAAGGCAACAATAATCGGAATACAAATCATCCATATTAATCATATTAGAAATTTTTAAAATTGAAGGAATTTCAGATAAAGTGTCCCAAGACAACAAATATTTTTTAATTTACAAACAACTTTACTTCCATTAAAATTATCTTTTAATCGATTTCTAAGACTGTCTATGAGTTTGCTAATTATGCGATGCAGATCTAAAATTTTACAACAATCACTTTCTAATGCTAATATTGCTACATTAAATTCATTCATTACATTGTGTATGAAGTATAAATAGGCCTCCGATAAACCCTCGTTCTTCCATTCATCGTTATTATTTCCCAATTCAGAGTCACTAATTCCAAGTGAAAAAAATTCCCACAAAACTTTTCGGCAATTTTCTTCTCTTTTTTGTAAAAAATATCTTTTGACAGCAGGCCAACTATATAATAAACGCTCAATTGCAGGTATCAGCGAAAGCCATCGTGTTGGAACGTGTCGAAGAAGACTTTTGTCCTCAATTTTTGAAAATTCAAAACACTCTTTCAATGTTTCGTTAGCCATTGCTGAAGAACTAAACTCATTAAATGCTTTTATAACTATCGATTCTATATCTACAGATAAAGCATTTAGAGCATATTTTACGCAGTTATTAACATGACAATTGCAGTTTGCTTTTAGAACATGCTTAGATTCATTTTTGAGTTTTTGGTATACAGAGTTGAGAATTCCATAATTTACGGCAGCATTATCTGCACTATATGCAGCGATTTGTTAAATTTTTAAACTATTTTGTTGTTCAGTTATTTCAACAATCTTATTTAATATATCCTTAGAAGTTTCATGTGGATCTTCGTAAAAATCTAAGATATGTTTACAAATACCTTTTTCGACATTAAAATATTGTACAGCATATGGATATGTTTTTATATTTTCTATATTTGACGTATCATTACTGACTGAAAAGTATCAACTCTTTTTCAAATGAATTACAACTTTTTTCTGCGCCCACATGTCATTTTGTTTGAAATTTGGCTGTCGCAGAAAATTTGGGAGTTAAGTTTAACTTGACAACCTAAACTGTTGTAGCTAAGGCCATGCACAACATGAAATACGGACACTAACTCAGCTCTAGAAATAAGATTTTCACCATTGGTTTTTTTTTTTGTGACAGCAAAATCTGATATCGTACGCGAAATTTTCTGCGACGTTATCATATTTTCATGCTTTTTTGCCTGCATATGTTTCTTCAATTCACTGGAGCCTTCGTATTTAATAGAAATATCAGCTTGGCAAAATTTGCATATAGCTGTATAGTCGTCTTTCTTCTTTATTGAGGATCATAATTCTATCTATCGCAATAAGTAGTAAATTTAATCTTTTTTGAAGGACCAGCATCTTCATTTTCCATGTCTTCTAAAAATCTGCACAAATTCACTTGCTATTAAATGTTAAAAAATGTACAAACTTACAACTTACTTCTTCAAAAATCTTTCACTTTTTGCCAAATAAGCTGTTTGTTTACTACTATAATAGAGATTAAGAATCAGGGCAATTTATTACGTTTAGGGAAAAATTAAATATGTGTTGGGTTTTAGTGGCGAAAAGGGGTAATAGTTTTTTTTTACAAATTACACAAAAATAAGGTAAAGAAACTATTTTCAATACACTGTGAAAATTTAATAAGTGAAAACTTTTGTGATTTTTTATTTTTACAAACTTCTTTCATTATTTTAACGTTTATTAAAATTTACCTGGAAAAAAAGTATTATTTTCTGGATTCTTGACCGGACCAAAAAATCTTGCTAATCCCGACAAATCAAGACCGTCTGGCAACCCTACCTACACCATACAAAGCATTTGACACAGTTTACGTATACACAATTGGACTGGAAACGAATATGCAATTACAATTATATGTGACTTAAATAAGTATTAAGTCACAATACCAATTAAGGAAAAAAACGCTAAGGCAGTAGCTAAATCGATACTTGAGAATTATATCCTTGCCTATGGCCCAATGAAGACGTAAATACTTAACCAAATAGTATTTAAGAAGAACAATTTGTTAGAATAGAATTAATTAAATAAACATCGCTTAGTATCTCTAATCGCGGAGCACTAAGTAAATAAACAAAGAAAATAAAAACTTTGTTTTACTACATTGTTACTACAAATGAAGAAAAAGCTATAAAGCTTATTTTGGCCTAGATGGAAGCAGCATCGGATTTACTTGAAAGCTTACCAGTTGGTTGAAGAAATAATTATGAAGACATAATGGAAGCCTTACAACGCAAAATTGGTGCAGCTGACTTACCCAGGCGAAAATCAACTATTTCTTGATCAGTTTAAAATTAAAGAATTTGTGAATGGCATACGAGATGCAGATGTTAAATATGCGGTTTTTGCTATGCAAAAATTAAACTGCAGAAAGCATCTCGTACGCGCTAGCATAGGAGTTTGCAAAAGTCATCTCGAAGCCACAGGTGTACAAGGTGCGATGTCTTGAGACTGATCATTATAACCAAGGTATCAAAATGAGCGAGATAAAGGAGATGATCAAACAAATGATGGAAGAGGAAAGGCCTCAGTCTCGCCAAATGCTTTAACCGCAGTAAGGTTGGCCATTTCCAGCGCAACTGCAGGTCCAGAAAGAAAAGTTGAAGATCTGCTTGCCACAGAGGGACATAAACGGGCGAAAAACACCAAGAGCTATGATTTTGGTATTGTGCATAGAAAAGAAGGTAAATACAATAACGCTGTTGCCAATTTAAGTCGGTTATGCAATGTGTAGTGCAAGCACTGCACAAATGTCGAGAAAAAGAATATGTGGCTTACCAAAATTGGGTCAAGCGAAGACTGGTCGAAGGCCCAGAATGAGGACCCAATTTTGGAAAAATTTTATTGGGTAAGCAAAATAACTGAAGACCGAACGATAATGAAATAAAGGCAGAAAGCCGCTTAACAAAATCGTACTGGGCTGAGTGGAATAGCCAGAAAATGGAAGATAGCTACTTATCTTGGGAAAGTACAGATAGCAAACCCACAGCGGACTTTATTGTCGTGCCAACTTCAGAAAAAAAGAGGTAATAAAACAGTTCCATAATGCTCCCAGGGGGTTCATATGAGTAAAACAAAAACGCTGGAAAAGATAAAGCAATAATTTTGCTGGGTAGGCTGCCGACAATTCGTAGCAGATTGGATAGTAAATTGAGAACAGTGGAATCTGGCCAAGAGTCCTACAAGAAAGAGTCGTGGCAAGCTCCAGCAATACAACGCAGGTGCCCCCTTTCAGCTGATAGCTGTAGATATCGCTGGAAACCGATACAAACTAGTGATTATAGTTTATTTTAGCAAATGGCTGGAAGTGTATGCCATTCCAAAACGGTAGTGGAAGCTCTTATTACCAATTGGATGTGCCGATACGGTGTTCCACTAGAACTGTATTCAGAACAGGGACGAAATTTTGAACCAGCCATATTTAAAGAGATGTATGACGTACTATATGGTATCAAGAGCGTTAGTGCACTAATTTTGCAATCTTCACTAACACTTAGTGATAGTGCAAAATATTGCATTAATTTTGTTGATGTCTAGTAATCATTTGAAAATTTGGAGCCTCAATCAACATTAGTGATAGTGATTTAAAAAACTATTGCACTAAAATTAAAATTTTTTGGATTCCAAGAAAAGGCAATCAACAATATATTGAAACTTAATTTTCTTCACTAATTTTAGTTCAATGGAGAAATTCTGCACTAAATTCGAAGCTGACTTTGAGTTACTTCTATTTTTGTGCACTAATTCAAAATTGCAGACTAATACTTTATTAGAAATAACTAAACTTGACTTAATTTTTAGTTTAACAAAGCTTTTGTTAGTCAATGAAAAATGGATACGTTAAAAAAGTAAAAACATTTTACAAGATTTAATTACTAACTATCACTGTTTTTCTGTTGTAAAACAAGAGAGAATTTGATTTCTTGACTGTTATGTTATGCTCAATAATATAAAACTAGTTATCGAATATTACATATTTTTTTTTATTCGTTTTCTATTTTACTTTCTTTGATTAAGTCTGTGTCCACAAGCAATAACAGCTAAAGTTGAAAAAATTGAGTTATTGATATTATTATATTTCTAACATTTGAATCTGTAATGCAAGTCGAATTTCATCTTTATTGTTTAAAAACTGAGTATTGTCTGCCTTAAAATCTAAATAGCTAAAGTTGATATTTCCTGATTGAACGCAACAATTTTAAAATAAAAAATGCTGTTAAAAACTTCCAAAACACGAGTTAAGCTGTTATTGCTTGTGGCCACAGAAATCTAATTTTTTAATTAGTGCAAGGATAAACTTTGCACTAATTAAGTTCGTGAAGAACTTTTGCACTAAATCTGAGTTTAGTGATAACGAAAAATTTTGCAGTACCACTAAATTTTTTTAGTGTTGGTGAAGATTTGTAATTTATCATAAAACTGCAAAAAAATATATTGCGAATATTTTTCTGCAATATTATTTAGTGGTAGTGTAATGCTTATTTCAATGAAAATTTAGTGCACTACCCCCAACTATGATCCAAACTCTGATGGCATGGTAGAAAGATTTAATCGCACCCTAGAGGAATATCTCAGAAAAGTGGAATGCACAAACCAAAAAGATTGGGATGCGCATATACCTGTAATAGCACCATTGCTTCTAATAGAATTATTACTAGAAAATACAACACTGTTACTAATTTATAATGAACAATGGTAACACGATTTATAATAAGTAGAAGTAAGAAAGTAAGAAAACTAAATAAACTTGAGAGAGTCTGCCAATATCAATCATTCAAAGAACAAGTGTTTCTTTTTTGAGTTAGCGGTTACGACAATCCACCACATGGCGACCGTGACATATGTGTGCTTTTATTAAAAATCAAAAAAAAAAAACCAAATTTAAAAAAAAAAAAAAATTTCAACGAATAAGTTCAACAACCTAAATAAAAAATTCAATTAAATAATAACTGAAACAATAATTTACAATAAAAATTAACACCAAATGTTAAATAAAGTGTTAAAAGTTATGGAAATAATAATGAGGAAAAATTGCTAAATTAGTGGTAGTAGTGATATAAACAAAAACAAAACGAACCACATCCACGCAAAATATAAAATACTCTGGATAAAGTTTTTTTTTTTTAAATTCTAAAAATGTGTAAAATTAATTTGATTGAGGAAATAACTGCTCCAAACCCGAATACATGTTTCATTTCTTTTATAAAATCCAAATTAGACGGAAAAGCTAGAGAGGTTTTGCCGGACGATATTTCAAGTGTAGATCAAATAAGAAATTCACTCAAATCTAGGATAAAACCAGATAATTTTAAAATTGTAGCTGGCAGAATTGCGGCTCTACAAGTCAAGCAAAATAATTATGTTGATTTTTCAAAAAACGTCGAAGATTTGGCGGATGCTTTACAGCGTTCACTTGTAACAGAAGATATTACGAAAGGAAAAGCGCATGAAATGGCGATAGACCAGACAGTAAACATCTGCAGAAACAATGCTTAATCAGATCTAGTTAAAGCTATTTTGGCCTCCACAATTTTTCAAGAACCAAAAGATGTAGTAGCAAAGCTAATAGTGGAAGATGCAAACACTGAAAAAGATAAACATGTCTTGACGATAAGATATAATAGAAATAGAGCAAATTTTAGTCAAGCTCATTCAAATTTCCGATTTTCCCGTGGTAACAACCATCAAAATTCTTATGGGTCGAATGCGCATAATAACCACTATAGAGGTAATAATCACAATAATTTCCGAAATAATAAATATAACAACCGAGGTAGAAATAATAATAGTTTCAATCACAATCGGAATTCGAGGCGAAATTTTTCTCAGCAAATTGCAGCGGTGAGGACTTTAAACGCGGAAGCCCCTCACCAGGATTTGTTGAGAAGAGAATTGATTGTAGAAAATCAAAATAATTTTAAATCAGTGTATAGCTTTAATCTGACCTTTTCAGATTTTTTACGTTTATATTGTACGGCATCATACGAAACTAATACATTCTTAGTAGATTTACAAGCAGATGTATCAATTTTAAAATTTTCGTGTATAAAAAATGGTATAGTAATCAATGAGTCGAATAAAGTTAACATTGTTGGCATAACAACGGATACAACAAAGTCGCTAGGTACAATTACTACAAAAATTTTCATTTCTAATTATTAAATATCACAAGTTTTTCACATAGTTCCCGACAGTTTTAATATTCCATCAGATGGTATTTTGGGAAAGGATTTTTTAAAATCAAATAAGTGCCAAATGGATTACAATTCAATGACGGTTTCATTTCATGTATATGGCGAAAAGATAATTATTCTTTTTTCTCATGGATTCAGCAAAAATTCGTGTTTTATTCCACCAAGGTGTGAAGTATTTAGAATATTTCAGTTGGAAAATGTAACAAAACCGCTTTTTGTTGATTCACAAAAAATTTGTGAGGGTGTATTTATAAGCAAGTGCATTATAAACACCAAAGATCCTGTAATGCGTGTCTTAAATACGACAGATGTAATGAAATTTGTGCATAATTATAAACTAAAAACCGAAACACTGTCCGAATATCATATTTACTCAATTAATAAAAATATTTTAAAACAGGAACGTATTGAAAACTTAAGACTTATTTTAAATGATAAAATGCCAAACTATGCCAAGGAAGATCTAATGCCACTATGTGAGGAATACGTAGATATTTTTACACTCAAAAATGATAAGATGACCATAAATAATTTTTATGAACAACAACTACGACTCAATGATACATCTCCTGTTTATATAAAAAATTATAGGCTCCCATACACGCAAAGAAGCGAAATAAAGAAGCAAGTTCAGAATTTACTGGAAAATGACTTAATTGAACCAAGCACGTCAAATTATAATAGTCCTTTAATCTTAGTTCCGAGGAAAAGTCCAGATAATATCAAATCCTATCGTATGTGCGTTGATTTCCGAGCAATTAACAAAAAACTCATAGCAGACAAATTTGCCAAGGATTGATGACATTCTCGACAACCTTGGTAGAGCTAAATATTTTTCGATTATTGAGCTTTTTTAAGGATTTCATCAGATATCACTCCATGAAGACTCAAGAGACTTAACATCATTTATTACGGATTAAGGTGCATTTAGATGGAAGGTTTTACCTTTCGGACTGAATGTAGCTCCGAATTCATTTTCTCGGATGATGTCTATAGCATTTTCAGGTTTAGAACCAAACGAAGCTTTTTTATATATAGACGATATTAGCGTTATTGGAAACAGTAAAGAACATCCTTTAAAGATTTTAGCTAATGTTTTTGGAACCTTAAGAAAGCACAATTTGAAAATTAACCTTTACAAAAGCAATTTTTTTAGACCCGAAGTCACATTCTTAGGACACAAATGTACCTCGAACGGACTCTTACCCGATTATTCAAAAATTAATGCAATACGAAAATACACAGTACCAAAAGATAAAGAGGCCGTTATACGTTTTATAGCTTTTGCTAACTATTACAGGAAATTTATTCCTAACTTTGCTTTATATGCTGCGCCTCTTAATTATTTAACAAGGAAAAAAGTAAATTTCATTTGGGACAAAAATTGCCAGAAAGCCTTTGAAACTATAAAATCAGAACTTATTTCACCAAAAATTCTCCAATACCCTGATTTCTCGAAAGAATTCATAATTACTGTCGACGCTTCAAAAAGAGGTTGTGGGGCAATTTTGAGTCAGATTTTTGATGGACATGATTTGCCCGTGTATTATTCATCCAAAGCTTTTAATGAATTAAAAAAGGATACAAGTAGTCAACAAATTTTCGCCATGACAACTCGAGCAATGTCCAAGCAAAATTAAATCAATATACCAACTTCAGAAGGTGATAATGTAATAAATTTACAAGTATACGACAAATTTTCCCAGAATTTTAACAAAACCATTTCGAAAATTAAATCAGAAATTTACTATAAATATAATAAATTTACTAACATAAAATTGAAAATATTCAACAGATTTAAATTGCAATTTTTTATAAATATTCAGATTGTCAACAAAACATTGAATTTCGTGGAGATGCTTTTGATGCTCCAGAAGGAAGCAAACATATTTGAACATTGAGCTAAATTTCTCAACCGCTTACCACCACCAAACTATAGGAACAGTCGAACGAAATCATAGAGTTTTTAACGAGTACATAAGAGCTTATATCAGCGAAAACATATCGGACTGGGATACTTACCTAAAATTTTTTACTTTCTTCCATAATACAACTTCAAAATCAATTTTTGATAACAAATATACACCATTCGAAGTTGTATTTAGAAAAGACCAATTATGCCGAATGAATTAAATGTTGATAAAATTGATCCTATTTATAATGTAGAAAGTTACGTCAAAGAGGTTAAACACAGGTTACAAAAGTCTCACAATATGGCAAATGAACTTTTAGAAAAACATAAGAAAAGAAATAAAGAACTATATGATAGAGTTGCAAAGCCTTGTAATTTAAAAATTAATGACAAGGTATTTGTAAAAAAAGAACCATACGATAAATTTAAACCCATCTATGATGGTCCATTTATTGTAAAAAATATCAATGGTGTAAATGTTACACTATATAACGAAACTCTAGAAAATAAAAAACAATACACAAAGATAGAATTAGAAAAGCATAAATATTCTTAAAATATTTCAAAGGAAAATTATTTTAATTACATTAAATTATAGCTACAAAACAAAAATAATTTAAATTAAATTCTTAATTTAGTCAATTAATCGAGTAATTGTAAAGGAAAAGATTCGAAAAAATATGTTTCAATTTCGTATAATTGCAAATTTTAATTTTAGTAATTGAATATAATTAGTCCTATATAATAAAATCTAATAAGAATTTGAAAACGAAATTAATTGAATTAAGTTTAAATGAATTTGTTGTTACTTAATTTTAACTGTATTATACACATTTTAAGAACCTTTAAGTTTTTATAAGTACAAAGATGTAAAAAAAAAATCTTGAATCAAAACGGCCTGATCAACTGTATTGATTCAACATTTTTTTCCCCCAGAAGGGAGGTGTAATAGCACCATTGCTTCTAATAGAATTATTACTAAAAAATACAACACTGTTACTAATTTATAATGAACAATGGTAACACGATTTATAATAAGTAGAAGTAAGAAAGTAAGAAAACTAAATAAATTTGAGAGAGTCTGCCAATATCAATCATTCAAAGAACAAGTGTTTCTTTTTTGAGTTAGCGGTTACGACCATCCACCACATACCAAGCGTCAGCAGACATAGAATTTGGTTTTAACCCGGAACCTGCACTTAAAGACAATGGAGACATGTTTCAAGCACAAGAAGACTTGCATGAGCTTTATGACTTTGTCCATAACCGCATTAAAATGTCCTGCGAAAAATGGAAGTCAAATATGATCGAGCGGTAAACACTGAGGGATTTACTGAACGCCAAATGGTTCTACTTGAACCTAAAACGCTAGAAAAGACTGTCCCCCAAGCAGCAAACCACTGGGAGGGACCATAGAAGGTTATAAAGAAATTTAATAACGGCTCCTACCGGATATAGAGATACCAAAAGAAATTAAAGTGGTTCACCTGGAACGTTACAAAGTGGCAAAGTTTCCATCGTGTATTTTTGTGTAATAATCGCGAATAAGTAAGTAATCGTCTAATTGGTTGTGTAATTTATTTAATTAGTGGAATTTTCCATTATCATATCAGATACATGATATGTGCATTGTTATTGGAATACCAGAACCTTCAATTATTATTTCGAATTTATTGTACATGTTGTGTATTTTTATTAGTTGTTATACAATGTAGGTATTTGCGTGGTTGTGTTGCGTTTATTATTATTTTTTTTTTTTTTTTGCTTTGTGTTAGTTGTTTTTGTTTTGTGATAAAGAAATTTTTTTTGGAACTTCTGACTTCGTAAACAGACACAATAGGTCATTTCGTTTCACTTTGTTGGTGATAATTATTATTACTTATTTTAATGACCTAAATAAACCATCTTCGCAACACTGCCGCCCACTGAAACCTCTTCGTCCCGAATAGGCTCAACATTACCTCTGCCATATTTGGCCAGCCGTTCCAGGTGAACAACTTTCATTTAAGACCTCGGACTATTGTATTTCTATATTCGGTAAACAACGTAATTCTATTCCTTGATCACCTTGTATGGCACCTCCCAGTGGGTTTGCAGTTTAGGGGATAAACCTTTCTTACATTGCGGGCTAAATAGTAGAACCATTTGTCCTTCAGTAAATCCTTCCGTGTTTTCTATTAGATCATACCTGGCTTTTGTTTTATCGCTGGACATTTTAACGCGGTTACGGACAAACCCATGAAGCTCATGCAGGTCTTCTTGCACTTGAGAAACGTTTCCATTGTCTTCGTCTGTAGGTCCCGGTTTAGTAAAAATTCTAAGTCTGCTGGCACTTTTAGTTCTGTTACACATAATTTTTGCTGGATTTCGTGAGGTTGAATCATTTACAGCTGGCCAATAGGCTAGTAGGAACTTTTGTTTATGCTGATCCTAATCCTTTTGGTGTGCACTGACCACTTTTCTGGAGCTGCGATATCAATAGCTTTCCGCTTAAAAGGGGAACCTGCGTTGTATTGCTAAAGGTTGCCACGACTCTTTTTGTAGAACCCTTGGCCATAATGCACTGTTCGCAATTTCCAAGCGGCTTCGAATTGTCAACAGCCTATCCAGCAAAATCGTTCCTTTATCTTTTTCAGCATTTTTGTTATACCCATATGACCCCCGCTAGGACCATTATGGAATCGCTTCATTACCTCGCTCCTTTTAGAAGTTGGCATTATAGTTAAGTCCGTTGTGGTTTTGCCATCTGTTCTTTCCAAAGATCGATATAAGCAGCCATCTACCAATTTCAGTCTATTCCACTCAGCCTAGTACAATTTTGCTAGACGGCTTTTTGCCGATATTTCATTATAGTTCGATCTTCTTTTATTTTGTTTAGCTAATATCATTTTTGCCAAAATTGGGTCCTAATTCTGGGACTTCGAACGGTCTTCGCTTGACCCAATTGGGGTAGGCCGCACTCCTTTTTCTCGACTAATTTGCAGTGCTTGCATGGTCGTCTTGAAGGGGCATCAGCGTTGTTGTGTTTCCGGCCTTTTCTATGCAAAATACTAAAGACATAGTTCTGCAGAGGTTCAAACCGGCGTTCGAGCTACCCTTCAGGGTTCTTAAATTGCATCAACAAAAGTAATGCGGAGGGTCCGTCCTTAAGATGAAATGCTGACCATATAAGTATTCGTGGTAATGTTTAACACACTCCAGCACTTTCAAAAGCTCCCATCGTGTAACGCAGTAATTCCTTTCGGGCTTCGACTGTAACCTGCTGTTGTAGCCAATAACCTTTTATGTTTCATTAATCTCCTGAGAAAGCAATCCTCCTATTCCATAGCCGCTTGCATCTGTGTCTAACGAGAATTTCTGTCCAGCTATTGGATAGGCGAGGATTGGTGCCGTATACAAAAGTTGTTTAAGCTTCTGGAACGCTTCTACCGCTGTTCCACTCCAGTGCTATTGTTGCGAATTCCTGGTCAACTTATGCACGCTAGCAGCCACTTGAGCAAAGCTTGGCACAAATCTCCTGTAGTAGGTACAAAGCCCCAGGAAACTACGCACCTTATGAAGATTTTGTGGGCGAGGCCAAGTCTTTACTGCCAGTACTTTGTCTTTATCAGTTGATATGCCCTCAGCTGTTACACGATGCCCCAGGTATTTTACCTCTATTTGAAACAAAGCACATTTTTTAACACTTAGTTTTAATCTTGCAGCTATTATACGCTTTAATACTTCGTCCACTAGGCATGTCTTCCAATTGAGATCTTTAAGCACCCATTCCATTAAACGCTCGAAAGTAGCTGGAGCGTTGCAGAGCCCGAATGTCATCACCTTGAACTGCCATAAACCACCACTCGCGCAAAAGGGAGTTTTCTCCTTGTATTTATCGGCTACCTCTATTTGCCAATAGGCATCGCTTTGCCAGTATTAATTTCATGTTTCACAAGTCTTTTATTATTTATGGCGAAGACGGAGGCATGTTTTCTCAGCAACTATTCCGCCACCCATTTTTGCCTCTGTTCCGCTAGTAAATGTCTTTTTATGGCTGTTAAATTGGAGCAAACTGTATTCGCCGCATTTTTGATTATGGCTTCAGCTGGCTCAAATTTCTATTAATAGTTTTTTTGCTATTGGACAGATTAAGTACTCTCACAGGAACCTTCCCATCATCACAGATTTTCACGAGGGCTTTTGCAATTAGAATGTCGTATTTTTATTCTTTTGGTTCTAACACCCACAACCGCTTATCCTTACAATCTGCCTCCACACGTGCCCATACTATAGCTTCCGCCTGGGGTGGTAATTTGTGGTGTTCAACGGTAAATAGCTTCCTTACTGCGGTCCTGCTCGCATAATTACCAATCAGGGGTATCTCCACATTATGCTAGATCATTATTTGCTCGCCCACCTGTAGATTAATACCGTTGGCTACCATGAAGTCTGCACCAATGATACCTTCATCCACTATGTCAGCGATAACAAATACATGGTCAACGCTGATGTTTGCTAGAGTCAGTCTTACTCTGGCTCTTCCATAGATAGTGGCTAAGTCTCCAGTAGCCGCGCACAGTTGTACATTGTTTAACAGTTCCACTGCTCCATTTACTTAATCGTGTCTATGGTGAGAACTTGCTTTCTTCCCTTGATAAGACCGCAAGCAGTTAGGTTGCTATTCTTCTGTTGTGCTATGGAAATGGAGATTGTGGAGCCATCGGTTTTAGTAGCCAGCACTTTCCCCTTAGTGCTAGCTTGATCTATTTTAACGGCGACTTATGCCATTTGGTGTTGTTCGCCCGTATGTTGTCCCTTGCTGGCGAACCAGATCTTGATCTTTTTTGTGGATCTGCGCTGAAAATGGCCGGCCTTTCCGCAGTTAAAGCATTTGGCGCGAGACTTACTCCTTTCCTCCTCCATTATTTGTTTGATCAAATCCCTTATCTCGTTCCTATTGTCTTCGTAGTTATTTGTATCGGTATCAAGACATCGCACCTGTGGCTTCGAGATGACTTTTTCGGTCTCTTGGGCTAGCGCGTAAGAGATGGTTTCTGCAACGGATGATTTGTGCATAGCACAAACCGCATATATAACATCTGGATCCCGTAGGCCATTCACAAATGCTTTAATCTTGAACTAATCCAGGAATGGATGTCGTTCGCTTGGGTAAGCACAGCTGCACTAAACGTTCAATTTTTATGGCGAAGTCTTGCAGCATCTCGTTTGACTTCTGCACCCTACCTCGTAGAGTTCTCTTTTGTGATCACCTCCGTACTAGTGTTGTTAGGCTATCATCATGTCCTCATAACTATTTCTGCATCCGTGTTGCTGCTTCCTTCAATGCCAAGATTTTTCATCAAACTCGGTGACTGTCAGTTCCACGACATCTATTCGTTTATAGAAGACTTCTACTTTAATAGTGTATGGTCATTTGGGGCGAGATAATGATAGTTTCCATGGGATTCATTAGCAACGCTTTTTTGTGCCCACTCAGGATGAATGCACTTTTCTCGAAAACGGCTCGGCGGAATTGTAGCACGGTTGGCAAATTTTATTCATTAAAGCGTCTACTTTAATAGTGTATGGTCACTTAGGGCGAGAGTATCATAGTTTCCATGAGATTCGTTAGCAACGCTTTTTTGTGCCCACTCAGGATGAATCCACTTTTCTCGAAAACGACTCGGCGGAATTTTAGCAATGTTGGGAAATTTTATTCTTTAAAGCGTCTACTTTAATAGTGTATGGTCATTTGGGGCGAGATCGACGCTATTTTTCCGACGCTATGTTGGCGCACGTTATGTGTAGTGTATGGAAAAAAATAAATTTAACATTTATTTGAAGTTCGTGTGAGTATATCGAACACAAGATTAGTGCACGATACACATTGTATATAAAATCAAGACTTTTGGCGTTACAACAATAAATATATAACAGTATTATTACTCGTATACAGACTACACCAAATAACACTGTGATTTAAACAAAATAAAAATGGAAGAGTATTTTATTAATTAATGTAGTTTTAACAACAAAATATTGACAATCAGTGGTACCTTGGAAACCGTTGGCAAAAAACAGTAGCGAATGCTAAAAAACAATAAAAAAATTAAAAGGTATTTTGTCAGTACATGTATTTTTGAGATTATGCTATATTTTTTTGACCATAATGTTATATATAAACACTTATATTTAAAATTTCATAATAATCTTCCCAATGAAAGAAATATTTAAAGTTATAAAGTAAAGGGTATTACAGTAGTTGATGTAATTTGACGTATACGACTTAGCTGTTAAAAAGTTGTTAATAGATGGTTGAAGTAACAAAGAAACTGTATTGCTATGTCTGCTATAATAGCAAGTATAAAATTTGGATTTGGAAATAAAGGGTGCCCCTATCATCATTCATGTAGTTTTTTGAACAGTTTGGCTTTTTTAAACAGATGGCTTAAATGTACAAGGTGCTGTATTGCTAAGTCCGCTCTAATAACAAGTACAATATTTGAATTTAGAAATTAAAGGGTGTCCCAAAAGTTAATGTGATTTGATGCTTATTGAACATTTTAAACCATTGTAGAAGTTAACAATATAAACATAACATAACAGAAATTGTCAGAAACATTTTTTGCAACAACTCAATTCGCAAACACCTAGATCGCTGACTTTGCATCTGTAATATTTTTGCAAAAGTTCTTACACCTACGACATTCAGTCTGTTCTTCAAATTCCTGAAATAAAATCAAGTGCATCAACGAATTTGGCATTTAAAGATACAAAGTTGTAATTAGTTTAAGTTTAATTTTAGTTTGTGCTTTAAAGTGGAAAGTTTGAAAACAATAAAAAACGTAATAAAAATAAATAAAATTAAACATAAAAACAATATTTTTTTTAATGAAATAATAAAAAGAATTTTTAACTGGGGCCCAACAACTAGTTGTGATATCCTGTAAGCCCAGAACTGCTTCGAGGATAATTAACGATAAAGGACCTAGCGGAGTAATCCAAGAAGGATGAAACGCAAGCCCACCAGCAGTACTCAACGGGACCCAAGTAACTTCATTGTTAAAAGGACAACTTCCCAGCGTCGTGGGTGATCCGTGTGGGATTTTTTATGTAAGAAATATTTTTAAGTTTTAGGGTAATTTAAATAAGTGCCCAAGTGCAAAAAATTATTAAGAATTATTTATAAGTAATGGAATTAATTTTATAAATTACAATAAAATAATAATTAAAATAGTTAACTAAATAACTTAAGTTTAATTCTGCGAATCTGAATTCCAGACCCTCCAGAATAAAAGAACACCGCTTTAAGGATAAAATAATAAAACAGAAATTCAATAGATTACGCTAGATTTCCTTTGACAGATTAAAAACGAATAATTAATTATTAATTTTAGAAAAAATTAAAAACAAAATAATTAAGAGTAACATTAAATTAAAAAAAATATATATTTTTTTTGAAAATGAATGAAATAAATTGTTAAGAAATTACAAAAAAAAAACCTGAAAAGGAAAATACGTAAAAAATCGATTGATTTTGAAAAACCTGTTTAAGTAAATAAAATTAAAATAAATAAGTGAAAGTTTAACAAAAACTCTTAAGAAGTGGAAACACTTGCAAAAGGTATTTTCACCGCTAACGAATAGTTTAATAATTGTTTAAATCCAGAAAAGTTTATTTTTCATCAGCGAAAGAAAATAAGACCAAACAAAGTTTTAGAAAATGTCAAACCCGAATAATCTTATCAGACTTAAGGCCCAACTATAATGTGCATATACAAGCTTATGCCAACTTATACAACTGTGCAAATACATATAAATCAAATGTGGTAAACTATAATGTACTTGAGAGAACTTTTCGTCAAGTTTCGTCAAATGTTATTTGCTTAAGCAATGTACGAAGCTGATCGTACATTCCGTACAGAAACAGCTGATTGCGCTTGGTGTATACATACATAAATTGATAAAGAAAAAATTGCAATGGAGAGCGACATTGAAAAAGATTTTTTTAAATTTAATAGAAAATATAAAAAAAGAAGGGTTTATATGAGAAAAATGATGCGTTTTTATTATAACAATTCGCTATAATTTTTTTAATTGCTTTCAAATTAAATCAGTGACACCGTTGCATCTTTTGGTACTTTTGACCAAAAATACATAAAAAACATGCCATTTTTTCGAATTTAATTGAAAACTAGTAAAAGAAAGTACATTTATTTAAATCAAAGTTATTAAATATATATAATATATTTTTTCGATGCCTTTTTCTTTACAAGTTTTATTTATTTAAAAATTTATATTTTTTTGGGAAAGTACGATTTAAACATGAATGTGCAACTGTGGCAAATTATTTTTTTAATTTATGTAAGTACATTGTAGCCACATAAAAATCTTTAAAGAATTACCTAAGCATTTGACAGGCTTTTCGTTGGGTTTTTGACATAAGCTCAAGCTAGCTTATGCACATTATAGTTGGGCCTTTGGCGTTCTAGAGTCAGCTGGTACATCTAATGTACAAGGACAATCCTCTAGCACATCACAACCGGTAGTAGCACCATACTTAGAAAGACATTAGTAACATTGTTCAAAGAATCGAACAAGAAAATTTGATTAACAATAATCCACACAGTATACTTGTAACTGCGACAGACGAAACGATTAGACCAGAACATAGGGGTCAAATTAGTGACCTAGATAAAATACGATGTCGGGTATTTTATCCAGGTCACTAATTTGAGACTTTTCAGGGAACCCGGCAGAGTTCAGTTCATGGAAGAGTGTAGAGCGCGTCCTCAAAATATATGAAAATTCCAAAGGCACACCAAAATACTTTGGAATACTTAGTACCATAAGGAATAAAATAATAGGAAACGCTGACGTAGTCCTAGAATCCTATAATGGGATCGAATAAAAACTATATTCAACCTTCACTAGTAAAAAACCCCAAACAAAACGAAAATATATTTTTCGCAGATTCAGTAGGTGGAAAAATTAATATAAGTCAGAATATAGAACTCAACCTCTTTAATCCTAAAAATAAAAAGCTTAAGTTTTTCATATTACCCACATGAAAATCATTTGACTCTATTATTGGCAATGACAGTCTCAAACAACTTAAAGCTGTTATAGGTATATACCTCAAACGATTTCATGCTAATAGAAAATATAATTAAAGTACCCATCAATCATCAACAAGCAAAATCAGTAAAAATTATAGAAATAAGAACTGAACATTTGACCCCAAACCAAAAGATCGTTGTTGAATCGCTTTTAGGACGATTTCAAACATTATTTGCAGAACCAGACAAAAGGCTGACATATCCACAAAAGTTGTAGGTGAGATTCGAACAATAATAGAATCTCCAATTTATACAAAATATTATCCATATCCTATGTCACTCAAGAACGAAGCTGAAGATCAAGTTAACTTCTTAACGATAGAATAATCCGACCATCCCGATCTCCTTATAATTCACCAGTTTGGATCGTGAATAAAGAGCCAGCCTCTGAGAGAAAGAAACAGTATAGATTAGTGATAGATTATAGGAAACTTAACTCCTTCACTATCGCCGATCGTTACCCTACCCCAGAAATCAACGAAGTGCTTTCACAACTGGGACAAAACACATTTTTCTCTGTTAGAGATCTTAAAAGTGGGTTTCACTAAATCCCTTTAAAAGAAAGTGACATCGAGAAAATTTACAAATTTATTTAAATTTCGTCTTCCGTTTGGCCTCATGAACGCCCCCGCAATCTTTCAAAGAGCGTTAGATGACATCTTAAGAATGTACATTTGTTTTGTTTACATAGACGATATAATTATCTTTAGCCAAACAGAGCAGGAACATATAAAGCGTTTGAAGATAATTTTTAACACTTAAAAGCAGGCCAAATTGAAAGTTCAACTGGACAAATGCAAGTTTTTTGCAGATGAAGCTGAATTCTTGGGATTTATTTTGACACCCAACGGAATAAAAACAAATCCTTCAAAAGTTGAAGCGATAGAGAAGATTCCTGTACCAAGCACTCTTAAAGAACTGAGATCATTCTTAGGAACTCTCATTTCCAAACGTTTATCCGCTAAAAATCTTAGACAATGACGCTATAAAAGCATTCAACAAAGTATAATCTACTTTCGCTTCGCATGAGGTAATGCCACAGTACCCCAATTTCAGTAAGGAATTTAGCCTTACTACTAATGCCTCCAATTACGCCATAGGCGCAGTCCTAGGACAGGAAAGTAAGCCAATTATCTTCATAACCCGAACTCTTTCAAAAGTGTAAGAAAACTACGCTACCAATGAGAAAGAAATTTTGGCTATTGTGTGGGCTCTGAAAACATTACGCAGTTATCTCTATGGCCCTGTTACCGTAAAAATTTTTACTGATCACCAACCTCTAACATACGCATTGAGTAACAAAAACAACAATGGTAAACTCAAAAAGTGGAAAGCTATTTTAGAGGAGTACAATTATGTACTTAAATACAAACCAGGAAAATCGAATATAGTCGCAGACACATTATCTAGAATTCTAAATGAACAAATTAATTCCCTGACACCAATATTACACAGCGATGAAAGCTCTTCCCAGAACCTTATCCCTTATACTAATTCTTCAATTAACGTGTTTAAAAATCAATTATTTCTTTCAACAGGTGATGTATCCGTTTTACCAGTTTAAAATTCCATTACAATTTTACCAGGTTAAATTATAAAATATTATAATTGCAAAAGATTTTAGCGATGAAATTTTAGTAAATATCCTTTAACGTTATTTAAATCCTTTAATCACAAATTTCATTTTTACAGACGACAATATTTTAGGTAAACTACAAAAGTTATATCCACAACACTTCAATCAATAGATGACACGTTATACAAGAAAAAGAGTAGAAGACCTAAAACGGGAAACAGAGATTATAAAAGAGCATAATAGAGCTCATAGGAACTCGACCGAAAACAAGATCCAGTTGCTAAAAAAAAGTTTATTTTCCCCAGATGAATACAAAAATAAAAAGATCGTAAAACAGTGTAAGGTTTGCCAAGAAAACAAGTACAAGAGACACCCTTCTTCTCCAATTCTTAAGCCCTCTCCCATTCCAGAATATCCTGGACATATCGTGCACATCGATATTTACCACTAAAAAAAATAAAATATTTAAACAGCCATAGATAAGCTTTCAAAGTACGCACAAGCAAAATTAGTAAAATCAAGGGCAATGGAAGATATATAACTACCCCTTCAAGAACTGTTAATATCTTTTGGTATCCCCAAGAAAATTGTAATAGACAACGAAGAATTTCTTAGCTCAGCTCCTATATTATTTATGCTCGAAAACCAATACGGGATAGAGATATTTAAGACACCACCCTACACAAGCGCTAAAAACGGACAGATCGAGAGGTTCCACTCAACCCTATCTGAAATAATGCGATGTGTTAAGACTGAAAAAAATCACTGAAATTTCGAAGACTTACTTTTTAGGTCACTTTACAAATACAACTATTCTATACACGCGACAATTAAGAGAAAACCAGTAGAAGCCTTTTTCGGAAGAACCGTAAGTACTTACCCAGAACAGATTGAAAAAGATAGGACAAAATAAATAAACTTTTACAAAAACAAAACAAAGACCTTGAATTTTATAAAAAGAAAATAATACCATTTCGTTTATATAACCCAAATGACAAAATAATTATAAAAGTTTGTAAGAGAAAAGGAAATAAACTTGTCCCTAGGTATAAGGAAGAAACAGTAAAATACGACAGAGAATATACAATATTGACAGATTCGGAATGAATAGTACATAAGTCTCACATTAGAAATGAAAATTAACAGATGAAAAATAAATAAACATTGTAATTTTAAGAAAAAATGAAAAAGTTTTTTGAAAATGTATGTATTAGAACTAAGAAAAATAAAAAAATGTTAAGAAACAAAAAGCGACACAATTCTTAATATTAAAAATTACTCAAAGAAATAATTAATACATAAAATAGAAATTTATTACAAATAAATATGAAAAGCAATGATGATTGTGTAAAAATCGTAAAAATTATTAGCACAAATAATAAAATAAAAAAAAGAGAAATTAGTTGGAGTTTATAATATGTATATAATTTATTTGTACACAGTACTTACCTTTCGGCTCGGGGGTTCGCTTGCAATTAATATTCTTTACAATATGCTTTAATTTCAAGCCGCAAATGAGTAAAAAATATATAAAATACTGGTATTTGTGTTATATATACAGGGGCATATGAATACAGGCATTTGTTTTAAAACTTATACTTAAACATTCCGGCCCCCTTTGCAATATTGCAACAAGGAGAAACGAAGTATATTTAAAAATATTTGTTTATATAGAAAAGAAATAAATTCAGCTTTTTATATTATTTTTTAGTGTACAAGTTAGATAATTGTTAATTCATTAAAAAATAAATTCATTTAAAAATAACTTTATTTAAAATAAGTTACATACATGTTAATTCACATAAAGTAAATTAAAAAAAAAAAACGAAAAATTTTAAAAATTTAAACCTAAAGTATTTTACATAAACTAGAAAATTGAAATTCATTACAATATTTAGAAAATAAAGTAAAAGCAATAAGTTTATAAAAATTATTAAACACCAAAATTCCCGATTATGGTCCAGCCAAGGAGAGTGTTCTGAGCCATTGAGATTCCGACCGATTCTATTTGAATACTGGACTTAATGAGACTAGTATAGATATCTGCATCAAGTACAACGTTAACGTCACCATTAGTGTAAAATTTTGGGTCGGCAGAGATCAGGTTAGAGTGCAAAGACTTGACTCTTTCGTCAAGCTTTTCCTTGGGTTGTTTGTAAGGAAGAATTCCAGCAACTGTAGCTGTCAAACTAAAAATTGGCACTTCATCAAGCCGAGGCTTTATTTTATAGGGCAGCGTTTGTCTGTACCACTTTTTTCCACTAGAAGTTTGTACCGTTCTGCATTGAACTAAATTCAGAGCAGGGGCTAAGAATCCCCCTAACGTTGCCCCATTCCTCTCCTAGCTTTACTTTTTATAATTACAGTTGGTATGAGAGTGACAATACGAGGAGTTAAGCATGAAGGACTCGATATGCTTGAGCTATATTTTGTAGATCGAAGGCGTTTATGCTTATGTAAAAGGGTATGGTGACGCCCTCCGCACTGACGGCAACGATCGGTGTTACGGAATCGTCTTACCAAGTGTGAGTGCGCCAAACAATTCTCACAATAACGATACCGTTTAACATTTTTTAATTTTTCAGTCACGTTCATCCTTTTAAATGTAATGCATCTTTTTAATGGATGATTTTGTTTGCATAAGCAGCAATCAGGGCGTTTTTGTTGGTGATGAAAAATGCGATTTTCTCTAACTTCCAGTGGGGATAGGCTTCTCAGATGGTCGCGTGGCATTTTTTTTTAACTGTAAGGAAATGGAAATTTTTATCAGTGTCGTTCGGGACTAGGGAGTAAAACTAGTTTAATAATTGGCCTAATTACGATGCCATTGGCAGTACGAATTTTGGCGACTCTAACTTTGTTATCGTTACCGCAAATTACTCTTTCAACGCGGCCAAGCCGCCATTGGTTAGGAGATAAATTTTTTTGTCGAATAACGACAAGATCGCTTTTGAAGTTCTTTCAAGTACTCATTTTTACATATTTGAACAAAATGTTGATGTAGCACCCTTTATTTTTGCCAACGATTAATGTAGCTCAATGAGTGATCTAACAAGTTTGGTTCTGGCGGTGATAATAATGCATTTACAATGAGAAAGTGATCAGGAGTAAGTGCAGTAAGATCTAAAGGATTGTCGCTAATGGGACTAAGTGGTCTTGAGTTTAAACATTTTGCTTTTTGGGTTAACACCATAAAAAACTCCTCGAAAGTGAAACTCTGACTATTAGATATTCGTTTAAAGTGAGCCTTAAAGCTTTTGACTCCTGCTTCCCAGAGCCCACCCATATGTGGGTCACCTGGGGGAGTAAAATACCTTCGTAGCGGGGTTAAATTGTCCATATAAAGCAATTTTTTTTTAACAAGCGACAAAAAGGACGATTTTTTTGCGCCGAGAATATGAGCAGCGCCAACAAATGCAGTACCATTATCTGAATAAAAAGCCCTAGGGGAGCCACGTCGTGCAAACGCAGCGAGAAAAGCCTGAGTTGAAATTTCGCTAGTGGCTTCAAGATGCATGGTCTTCGTTGAAAAACAGACAAAAACCAGGACGTAGCCTTTAGTGATTTTACATCTACGCCCTGCATAGTTTTGATGTCGAATGGGACGGCAAAGTGAACACCAGTATTGGTAAATGGGCGAGAGAGTATAGTAGTATAACCCCATTAATTTGAACAAAAGAGCGTTTTGACCATGCGATGTATATTTATGAAGGTATTCGAGAAAAAGTCTTGTAAACCATGCACGGTAGGGCAAAATAGACACCGTTCATCATAACTTAAGCCGGGGGAATTCGATAAGCGACCGTTTATTCTCATTAAACCGACATTATCTAAGAAAGTGTTAAAAGAAAGAATACTGCTTTTACGGGAAATTTCTTGACCTTGTGATAATAAGCTGTATTCGCTTTCAAAATACATCTCTTGGCAAGTGATCACCATTCTGGATTTTGCGTGAGTAAGTTCGGAACGTGACAATTCGTAAGATGCTGTGCCATCATGTTTTGAGTTATTTTTGCACTAATAATTGAAACGATAAATCCAATAGATAATTCGCATTGCTTTTGAAAATTCTAAAAAGTTCCTTAAAATATCTGTGTTTCTAACTGATTCAAGTATACCTGAATAGCTTTCGCTTCCTCTTCAGTCGAAAAACACGAAGGGCTCTTAGGCCATGGACGTTGGGGAAATCTGAGCCATGGGGGTCCGTCCATGCCACCATAAATCGTTATATTTCAGCTGAGAGGATGTGAAACCACGGGTTACAAAATCAGCGGGATTACTTTTGGAGTCGATATGAAACCATGATTCGCTTCTTACCTTTTCGATGATAGAGGAAACTCGATTTTCTACAAATGTTTTCCACTTACTAGATGGTTTCTGCAGCCATGCCAAGACTATTGTCAAATCGGTTCATAAAAACAGTTTCTGGTACCTCAGATTAAGTTGTGATTGAATTGATTTGATCATGGTTGCCATTAAGTCAGCTCCGCAAAGTTTTTTCTAGGTAATGAGACAAACTTAACGGGGACAACTTTCATTTAAGCGACTAAAAGGTGAGAAGAAATACAGCCAAGATTTTCTGCACGTATATATAATATTGCGGCGTAACCTTTGTCTGAAGCGTCCCAAAAGCCGTGTAGCTCTACAGCATAAGTCGGGTTAAAATTAACGAATCGAGGTATTTAAATCTGTTCTATATAAACGTAATCGTCGATAAATGAGTGCCACTGCAATAGGGTGGACGGGTGAATTGCTTCATCCCAGTTTGTACCTTGTTACGACTTTTACTTTCTCTAAATAATCAAGTTCGGTCAACTTTTGCGAGATATCGGTAACACACAAGAGGCGTTACAGTGATCACGTCCGAAGACCTCACTAAATAATTCAATCGATAGTAGCGACGGGCGGTGTGCACAAAGGGCAGGGACTAATTCAAATATTGCGGTAACAGAGAGTTAAAAATAATAAAATATTTCAAGTACTACATATATGTATATAATTTTTCATAAAAATGACATCGGCTTTTAATGGGTTAAGCATTTTAAAAAAATTTTAGTTTTTCCTTAAATATCTCTTCAAAATCTTTAAAACGACGTCAATATGGATGCTTTAAAAAATTTACATTCAGTTAAAAAGAAGGATCAATTTTATTATTGTCAAACACCTGATAAATAAAAGCTAAAAATTGCAGTGACTATGAGGTATTTTTTTTCATTAGCTGACCTTATTAAGTATAATTGGTAGATTTAAGATGAAAACTAAAAACGCAAGAGTAATAAAACATTGTGTATTCTGTGTATTGTACAATTCGACAAATAAACAGATTTAGTCATACTTACCAAGCCAACTATGATAAAAGAAAAGCTTTCTGTTTTTTGTTCTTTCTTCCATAATTACAGTTTTTATTTAAATACTCTTGAAGAAACAGTTTGCAATATTTTTTGATTTTTAATTTATGAAATTTTCTCTTTTCAGTGGAATAGATTTAATAGCAGTACTCGAACATTTAGAATTCACACCAGTGGCATTAAAGAATAGCGTTGCATTAGGTGCAAGTAACTTTGTCATAGCGTATGCTGTCCACAAAGTTTTTGCACCAGTTCGAATAAGTATAACTCTAGGAGCAACACCATTCATTGTGAGATATCTGCGATCCAAGGGCCTGCTAAAATAAAAAACCAATAAGATAATAAAAATATTTTATTTGCCAATATGGATTTTCAATTGTTTGTATTTAATTGAAACATTATACGTACATATATATAAATGTGCGAATATATGTGTGTATGTAAGTATATAGTTGTAATTAAAGGTGCAGAAAAATAATATAATAGCAAGTTTGTAATAAATTTTATAAGTAGACCGCTACCGAATAAAGCGCGTACTTACCTAATACAAGCAGATAGAAATGTTTAATGCATCAAGTTATTTCAGTTTTGGTGATAAACTTTTAAACCTTTAATGGGTCGCATGCTCTTTGTTTTGTTAGTCTTTCGTATCTTTAGTTTCATATGCTAACTCCAGTTAGGTTGCTTATCCAAAATAACGCCTAGATAATTCACCTACTGGTTGCATTTATTTTCGCTCCGAACAGCATGAAGTCTTCAATCTCTATACCCTTCCTCCTTCGAGTGAGACCATTCTATAAATTTTGTTAGCATTATTGGTCAGGCCTTGTTCTTTGCACCAATAACATGTTTCGTGCAATATGGAATAACCTCAATAAACTTACCACCAACTAAGAGTGCCACATTCTTCAGATACAAAATCGTATTTACGCTTATTTAGTTTCATTAAGGGTTATAAACGGTGATCTTTCGCTAAAGAGGTTGTAAAAATCCCTTACTGCTCTAACCCAGATTATGGCCCACCCATTCTTAAGATAAATATCTTTAAACTAAAGTATAGCGTTGATTAATCTTATAATAATTATGTCAAGCCTACGCTTATTTCTCATCTTCATGAGAGAGAACGCTACAGTAGCCCACCACTTTTAATAGATCTTATATTTATTTAAGCGTGTTGGTATCTTTTCAAAAGCCTATCGAACAGCGCATGGTTCTCCAGAAAGTCGGTCAACATTAATGGCCTAACTGACATTAGAACTTTTACAATTTAAGTTTATCTCAAAGCCAACTGGATATAACACATCGTTAGTTATGTTACAAATGTTTTCGTTATCCTATCATGCAACTATTTATACCGTATATATTCTACAATCCGTTCTAGCTGACTTAAATAGTGAAAAACGATAATTGCAGCTCCGACATAATTCGCCAACATTATTCTTCTAGTCTCAGGTCTTTTTCTATCAATATTCCCTTGATTAACAGTAGCGCATTAGTCATTCGAACTAAAGATTTAAATTTAATTAACCTCCATAAGCGACTTTTTTCCTCCACTATATCTTTAATGTTATAAGGCAGATGTACTATAATTCGTTCTTGTCGACTTCAATGATATAAAAAATATAATTGCACCTCTGACAGCATTCAGTAACATTTTTTTTTCCAGCCTCAGCTCATCTTCCCTCGATAATCCACCAACTAACAGTAGCCCATGAGTCATTCGAACTAAAGCTTCCAGCTAAATTAACGTTCTTAGTAACTTTCTTCCGCCCTTACAAATAAGTTCAATCCCAGATATAGGATATTTACGCACTCCGTTTCCGAACACATAGTTCTCTTTAGCTCTTTTTATTTTCCTTGTTAGCGTCCCATGACTTTGAATATATTTGCTTCGTTTAATGATTATTGATTTTTCATGGAGCAAGTTTTCCGTCCAATAAGGGTTTCAGATTTTTCTCATCCACTACTACAAAGGGACACACATGCTCAAAAGCTAAGCTTAACATAATATGTACCACGTTTGCTTGATACCGCTCGTGTGTCGGAATGCTCGGTACAGTGCACAATCCATATGTTCAGTGAGTTATTTGGGAAAATAACATTCTGAAGCACCACTTTATCTTCAACCTTTATATTGCTTTCCCTTGCCCTGCGGCTTCCGTTTGCTTTACTCTTTCCTTTTTCTTTATTAATTACATCTCTTGCTTTGGCATCACAAATATTTTCATTGACATTGAGAATTGTTTGCATTTTATCTCAGATTACGCGATTGAATCACAGTTCTGTCGGAGCCTTCCCAGTCGTTTCATATAGAATGATATTTACATCAACAAACATTTTCGAATGTGTTTTTCGTAGTCTTTACCATTATTATATGCTGTTCGCAGGCACAAGGTACCGATTTATGTTACAATCTCTTCATTTGCATGTGACGTAATAACTTTAATGAAATTCATGAACTCATCACTAACAGACTAGCGGCCATTATCTGTGGCAAATAATTTTGGGAAACCTATTCTTAAGAAAACTTCTTCCAAAAAATCAATTTGTCTTCTGAGATAGTTCTTGTTAGAAACCTTTTCTCTTGGTATTTGAAGTAATAGTCAATTACTACAAATATAAAATCATGGTCAGGTAATGGTGCATTAGATCCCTAGTGAAACACTGGCAGGGTACCTTTGGAGCAGGATGTGACAGTCTAGAAACCAAATGAAAGTCACGATAATTTTTGGCATACTTCTCAAATTAAAGGCCACTAAACCTCTGAACGTATCCGGTGATATAATTGTGGTTCCAAGAAGCAATATAATGCCCAACGTGCATAACTCTATCCAAAACGGAAAAAGCCTTTTTGATATCGATGTTCTCCATGAATTGTTTTTAAGACTTTCTACGTCTTCTACAAGTTCTTGATTCGATTTGTTGTTCTCTGCGGTTTCAAAAATATAACCGTTTCTGAGACAGTTTCTTTAATTATCGACCATATACTTCTTTCGGATTGTTGATCAAAAGACGCAAGATTTAATTCTTCCACAGTCTAGATAAGCAATCAGCAATATTATATTTACCGGCTTGGTAGATAACTTTAACGAAAGACTCAAAACTTAGAACACATCTCTCGATATCGAGCAGGCGGCTTTGAAGCTTGTTAAAAAATTGTCTGAAGTATGGTCAATAACAAGCTCGAACTCTATACACACCTGTTAAATAATATAATCGTTTCACGTACCAAACTATGGCCAGGCACTCTTTCTGCGTTTGCGAGTACCTTCTTTCAGCCTTAGTAAGTCTTTTACTGGCAAATGATATATTTTTGCAAATCCCATTTTAAAATTAAAGAAAAACAGCTCCTAAAACCACAGAACTGGCATCCGTTATCATCGAGTAGTTAATTGTTTCTTCACATTTTTAAAGGCATCGATTTTTTGTGGACCCCAAATGAATTTTGCATCCTTTTTGATGCAGAAATCGCATAATCTATCCGTCAAGTTACCTAGGTCGGCTATAAATTTTCCCCTATATGTTCCTAAACTCAAAAACTTCTTAACTCCTTTTTGCTTTTTAGGAACAAAAATTTCATGACAGCATCGGTTTTTTCAGAGTCTTGGTTTATTCTATCGTTAGGCCAACTGTGTGCTAAAAACTACAATCTAGTTGTTTTAAAAACAACTTTCTTTCCATTTAGAAACACGTTATATTCCTTAAAGATTTCTAAAATCACTCTTAAATTTCTATTAATGCCAAATATAAGAAATTTAAAACACCACCACGGAAGGCTAACATACTATCAATAGTTCTCTGAAAACATTTTTCCGGTGCTAAGTTAACACTAAGCAAAAGCCTTTTGTAACTCTTTAGTATCGCTGAATTTGTACGCCTCATATCGACGCATAATCGATTTTCCTTAAATACTCTCACTTTCGGAGATATCAAAGGACTGGGGCCTACAGCCGGCTGTATTATATCTTGTGATTGTGCATCTTTTAAGCTCTCTTTGACCTTCTCTGTAAAGCAATTGGAACTCTTTGCCGTGGCTGTTGTTACGGACTTATCAGTTGAAAGCGAAATTTTTATGCGTCTAGTTTTTAGAATATTCACAATTTGAGTGTGAACCCCTTTTTTAATAATTTTTTCTTTAGATCACTTGGAGCCCAGACATCAATAATTTTATCTTTAAGGTTAATTCCCAATGCTTCTTCCTTTGTTTCTCCAAATTGACATTTTGAAGATTGACTACGTAGTTTTAGATGAAAAAAAAAAAAATTTAATACTCCAGTCTGAATCTGCACAAATTGAGAGCAATTACGGATGAAAATTTGAGAGTCGTACGGCTCTCTATGTTTTTTGAAAATTTTTAAAAGACAATTACGAATCATTAGATCAGTAGTGCATTTTTCTGCAAACCGCTTAAATACCTATTAATACCAATTGTGTAAACGCGAAGAAATCTGTCGTAAGATTTTTACTCTCATTTTTAAAATACGGATGGAATTTCATACTATTTTCTCTTTGATTTTACGTACGTAAAGTCGTACCGTCTAAACCGCCCTTAAGTAAATTTATTTTAGCGTTATTTACTAAGATTTTCTTTTGTATTTATAATATTGTCAGACTTAATAAAAAATTACCTTAATGACGTTGAAAAAAACTGCCAACGAAACGTCGAAAAAAACTATGTCAAACATTTAATAAACTATCAATTACTAGCATTGCCAGATCTCCATAGAAACTATTGACTATGCAAGTATTAAAATATTTTTAAATACAATTTGTTCTTAGGCTAGATAATTTAAAAAAAATAATAGCATCGGCTTCAGTCTTCAATAATATATGAAATTAAGCCTTTAATAGACCAACAAAGAAGAAAATGTGATAAAAGTGTAGGAGTTCTAAACTTGTTAACGCATACAAATAAAATGTTATAGAATCAGTTTACATTTAAATGTTATAAACTCTTAAATATTTTTTTACACTCGAGCTTACCACCAACTTTAATGCTCTTTGGAGCTACCCTGTACTGAAACAGAATGTACTCAAATGATATACGAAAAACTTAGGTCCTTCCCTGTAAATCACAATTCGTTTAATTTCAATAGCACAACTGGTTAAGATGTTCTAAACATTTATTCCAATTATTTGTATTTCACTTCACTGCACCTTGGGTAAGATTTTTTGGAATTCAATCGCTCCAATTAATGTTTTTAGTTAACGTTTTATACCTTTTACCAAAAAAGTGGAAAGAGGGTATATCTTGGTTTATCATTCCGTTTGTAATAAATATAATATAATTTTCCGACCCCATAAAGTTTATGTATTCTAAAATCTTATGCAATGCGAAGTCGATTAAGTCCTATCCGTGTTAGTATTAAAATTAACTTTGCCAAGTCACTGAATGAGCTGGAGAAGATTTAAATACACCAGTCGATCATAAATAGTTTCGAAAAATTAGCTATTGAAAATCTGCAGGATCGGTCCATGTTCTTCGAGGCAGCATGCAAAACACCACCCCTGTTTCTAATTTTTCCATATCATTTCGAACAATGAAGTACTTAATGGGATCGCAAATGGATACTTTTTGTGGTGAAGGGTATAACAATTAAAAATGCTTTATTCGGCTATGCCGAATCTTATAAAACTCAAAAAGACAAATATTGGGGTGACAGAGAATAAAAACAAATATGGAATCAAAAATTGATTAACATATATAATTTTACATAAAAAAGCATTGTTTAAAAATTGTAGTATTTCCAGAATACGAGGGCTGCTCTATATATTTCTGGCCTAATAGTGAAAATGCGAATATTTATAATCAAGAATGGTTTTATTATGTTTCAAAGTATTCTCCAGCATGATTTATGCACTTTTGCATGCGCTCAAACCAGTTGTCGAAGCACTTTTTCCACTCCGATTGAGACACCTCTAAAACATGGTTTTTGAACACTTCAACAGCTTCTTCTGGCGATGAAAATCGTTGACCACGCATTTTTTTCTTGATGTGCGGAAACAAGAAGAAGTCATTAGGTGCCAAGTCAGAGCTGTACCGCGGATGACCCATTAATTCGACGTTTTGGCCGGTCAAAAACGCTCTGGCTTGAGCGGATGTGTGAGAGCTCGCATTGTCATGTTGAACAATGATTCGTCTTCCCTTGTTGGTTTTTCGAATTTCTCCGATGACTTCAGGCAAACAAATTGTAGTATACCACTCAGCAGTGACCGTCCTACATTGCTCAAGCGGAACAGTCGCCACATGACCAGTTTTGCCGAAGAACAGGCGACCATTTGCTTCGAAGTGCTTCTTCCACGAACAACTTTCGTTGGATTTTGCTCGACTTTGAAGACCCACACGGTCGATTGTTGTTTCGTTTCGGGCTCATACGCATAGATCCATGATTCGTCACCTGTGACGATCCTTTAAACGTCTTTTAAAGCACCGCAATCGTATTTTTGCAATATTTCTTTGCACCAGTCGACACGAGCCTTTTTTTGAGCGACTTTTAAATTGTGCGGGATCCAACGAGAACAAACCTATTTTACGGCCAGATGTTCATGCAGTATCGAATGTATGCTAGTGGAAGATATGTCCAAGGATGTCTCCATCTCTCGGTATGTCGCGTGTCGATCTTGCATTATGAGTTCACGCACGGCATCAATGTTCTCTGGCACAACAGCCGTTTCTGGACGACCTTCACGGAATTCGTCTTTGAGCGAGCTTCGGCCACGATTTAATTTATTATACCAGTTTTTCACAGTGCTATAGGATGGTGCTTCATCGCTATACAAAGATTTAAGTTCATCAATGCACTCTTGTCGTGATAATCCACGTCGAAAGTTGTGAAAAATGATGGCACAAAAATGTTCACGAGTTAATTCCATTTTTTTCTATATTAATTTTTTCAAGTCACTGTGAACAACACAAATAAAGGTCGTACGTCAAAACGTTTTGAGTACGATTATGCTTAAAAATGACAAACTTTCCAATGGAAATGTCGGATTGCACTTGGCAGCACTCAGTGTTGCCAGGCCAGAAATATATATAGCAGCCCTCGTAATCTCATTAAAATTTTTAAAATGATACCCATATTGATATCTTAAACAACTGTTTAAAGTATTTAAGTTTTTTCTCAACAACAGGAGGTTATATAGTATGTACGTAACATACGCAAGTTTGGACATGAAAATTATAAAGCGTATGTTAAACACTGATTTTGACACACGAAATTACATATGGATAGTAATTTTGACATTTGTACCTTAATAGCACATAAAAAACATGAATGAGCTATTAACAGTCAATTGTCAGAGTATTAAGTTAATTAGATTTATTCCGCTAGTAAATATAATACTGGTGTCATACCTTTTGGTGAAGACCGTCGTCACTGGCAGTTTATTTGATACGATTGTAGAGCGCTTTCGATGTAAAGACGTCATTTTCAAGCCGCGTTTTGATTAGTACTGGTTAGATAGTGTAAGGCGTGTGTTATATAGATAGTGGTGGGTTCAGGTAGTTTTGTCTCTTAGGATGGTGTCTATTTAAATGGTATTATGCAGGTAGATTGCCTGATATCTGACATGTTTTTTGAAGGTGTAAAATTTTATTATTTCAGTCTTTTATTATTGGGTAGGTAAGTGTGACCATCTGTGGGTGTTTTGCGTTTGTATGTTTGTTTTAATATTTTTAGTGGTGTAAAAATTGTGTCGGAGGTTGTATTTACCTGTTTGTTAATAATATCTCCGTTAAACGTTCGTGTTTTGTATATTTCCATGTTTTCAAGAATGTCCAGTCTTCGTCTATTTTTACTAGGATGTCTTAACGTCATACATTTATCTATTTCCCTTGGCTCGAGTTCATGTGTGTTAAGGTGTATTGCGAAGTTAGAGTCTTCTCTTTTCCGTTTATATGATCGTATGTGTTCCGTGAACCTTGTTTTTAATGTTCGTCCAGTTTGTCCTATGTATGTATGGTTGGAGGTGCAAGTAAGTTTGTATACTCCGGTGGTGTTAAATTTATCGGTTATTTCTGTTGATGTCTTGAGATTGTTTCGTAGAGTGTTGCTCGTCTTTAGTGCCGTCTGTAAACCTTCTTTGTGAAAAAGGTTAGTTAATCTATATATCTCTGGTTCTGTGTAAGTAAAAATGTGTCGTCGTGTTGTATCGATTGTCTCCTTCTTTTCTTTCTTCTTGTTTTTAGTATTGTATTATTTAAGTAGTTTGCCGATGGTAGTGCAGTTGTAGCCATTATTTTTAGCTATAGTGTAAATTGTGTCGAGTTCTTCGTTATATTTGTCTGGAGAAAGTGGGACTGTCTTAAGTCTGTGCATCATATGTCTAAATGCTGCGAGTTTATGTTGGGTGGGATGGTTTAAGGAATTGCAGATTAATGTTTCTGTTGTTGTTGGTTTTCTGTATATGTCAAAGTTTAATGATTCAATTCCTCGTGTTATTGTTATGTCAAGATAAAAGCTATAGCGGACAAAAGTAACACAACTGTAATAATGTACAAAAAAGATTATATAGACAAAACACAACAATTCATTCAACAGGCAAAATGCACAGAATCTAAAAATGATGCAACCGATTCATTCCAAAAGGAAATACGTAGCCTACTAAAACGCTGTAAAACGTTTACTGACGGTAAACTATACATATACATGAATCCAGGACCCCTACACTTAGAGCACAACCCAAAATTCATAAGGAAAATATACCGATCAGACCTATAGTAAATTACAAACCTGCACCTGCATATAACTTGGCTAAGCACCTCACCATATTATTGAAAGAGAAAATAAATTTGCAGAACATATACATGTTGCAGAATACACAAGACCTTATCAATAAACTAAAGGACATCAAAATTACCGAAAATACGAGACTTGTTTCCTACGACATTAAGGATTTATATACATCAATACCCACGTAAGAAACGTTAACAATTCTACGTAACATACTTTCCAACTTATACGACAGTTAATATATTAACGAAAAAATGGATATTGCAAAAACGATACTAAAACAAAAGTACTTTAGATTTAACAATAACTTTTATAAATTACCTGATGGACTCGGCATGGAAAACCCGACATCCGCAATTTTTACAGAGATTTTTATGCAACATTTACAACAACTACACGTTAAAACCCTGATAGAAAAACATAAAATAACTCATTATTACAGATACGTAAACGACATAATATGCATCCTAGAAAGGGACAACGCAGAAGAAATTCTAACGGATTTAAACACAAAACATAACAAAATCACATACACAATGGAAAAAGAGCAAGACGGAATTTTACATTATCTTGACATAACAATAACATGAGGAATTGACTCATTAAACTTTGACATATACAGAAAACTAAGCACAACAGACACAACTATCCACAGTTCCTCAAACTATCTCACCCACCATAAACTCGCAGCATTTAGACATATGATTCACAGACTTAAGACAGTCCCACTTTCTCCAGACAAATATAACAAAGAAATCGTTACAATTTACACTATAGCTAAAAATAACGGCTACAACTGCACTACTATCGACAAAGTACTTAAACAATACAACACTAAAAACAAGAAGAAAGAAAACAAGGAGACAATCGATACAACTCGACGACACATTTTTACTTACACCGGACCAGAAATATATAGATTAACTAAACTTTTTCATAAAGAATGTTTACAGACAGCACTAAAGATGAGCAACACTTTAAGAAACAACCTCAAGACATCAACAGAAATAACCGATAAATTTAATACCAGCGGAGTATACAGGCTTACTTGCACCTGCAACCATACAAATATAGGACAAACTGGACGAACATTAAAAACAAGGTTCACAGAACACATACGATCATATAAACGGAAAAGAGAAGACTCTTACTTCGCAGTACACCTTAACACACATGAACACGAGCCAAGGAAAATAGATGAATGTATGACGTTAATACATCTTAGTAAAAAAGGACGAAGACTGGACATTATTGAAAACATGGAAATATACAAAACACGAACGTTTAACGGAGATATTATTAACGAACAGGTAAATACAACCTCCGACACAATTTTTACACCACTAAAACTATTAAAACAAACTTACAAACGCAAAGATGGTCACACTTGCCTACCCAATAATAAAAGACTGAAATATTAAAATTATACACCTTCAAAAAACATGACAGATATCAGGCAATCTACCTGCATAATACCATTTAAATAGACCCCATCCTGACAGATAAAACTACCTGAACCCACCACCATTTATGCAACAAACACCTTACACTATCTAACCAGTACTAATCAAAACGCGGCTTGAAGATGATGTCTTTACATCGAAAGTGCTCGCCAATCGTACCAAATAAGCAGCCAGTGACGACGGCGTTCACCGAAAGGTATGACAACAATTGTCAGAGTATTAACACTGCAACGTGCGAGAAAATAACACACTTGTTCCAACAAACTTTTTTAGCTGAGAGCGAGAGAGAAAAGAATTCACTCAATTGTGCAGAAAAAAAACCTTTCTAATTTGCTTTGCAGAATATGCTACCAGACCAAAAAAATATTTTTTTACAGGTGCTACCAAATTAATGAGAAGCGTAATATAAATTTATTTAATATTGTATCTTTATGACAAAATTATCTTGACAAAAACTAAAATGTCATATGTTTTATTAGGTTTTATAAAGAAGTTTTATTGTATATCCACTTTTGCTCAGAAAGTTAGCATTTTACGAATCATTAGTGTGAATAAGTTTTTTGTCTTAAAAAATATTTATCTTCCTGGAAACTACTAAAAACCAGAAAGGCTGATAGTGGAAAAGAAAATAAATTGAATATTTGTAATTTATTGCTCTAACTTTATTAAATAGACATTTAAAAATTTTAATTAACTTCCTAAAGAAAATTTGTCGAAATTTGTAAGTGAACTTTTTTAATTATATTTTTTAATTTTTATTTACTTATTTATCTTATTCTAATATAAATGGCAAAAATAATAATATTACATAGGAATTAAACCTGTGATAAATTCAATCGATGGCATGAAAAATGCTTGTCTGGCCTTTTTTACTTTTTCGTATGTGAGTCCAAGTCTCATTTTGTACTAAAAACAATAAATATCTGCATTACAAAGAAAAAACGAGGAAGAATGAGATAAGTTATTAAAGATATAATAAAATTTAATATATTAGTGCTGAATTAATCGCCAAACACTTGAACGAAGACTTAAAATATTTTAAGGTGGTTTTTTAAGTCTTAGTTTTCTTGTAAATCTCTTCATTTTTGTGTTCTCTAATTATAATAAAATTCTGTTTAACTTTTAAATTAATAAAACTTATCTCAAAAAACCTAAACACGAAACACTTAATTTAAAATAATATTAAACAAATTATTTCTTGATTAAATTTTGTTTCAGTTGACGCTAAAAGAAAATTTTGAAATTATTTTATTTGGCAGCGATAATCTTGCTTAAAGATTAGTCCTACTTAAAAAAAATTAATAAATGTTAAAAATAATTTATTTAATGTATATTTCAAAAAAATAACTGGTAGCACGTTAGATTAATATCTTTGTTCTCTATCGCTCACAGGTAGGGCGAAATATATTTTGAAAAATTAATGATTTGCTACTCAATTTGTTCAGGAAGTGTTTTAGAAAATAACTCATAATACTTTTGATTCGTTTTTCGTCCCCTGTACGGGCATACGAAATATTTTTTTTAAGAAGTTAAAGGCAAACTTATATAATGTATTTTGACAATTTTTTCAGTTTTGCAGATTAGCTTTCCAACTGTTTTCAAATAGAGTTTTATAAAATAACTTAAGACTTTTGATTCGTTTTTCGTCCTTTGTACGCATATTGACGATTTTTCTAAAATATTGTTTTATTAATATTCTCAATTATTATTTTTAAAATACTTAATCAATCATTCAATAAAATATGAAAATCTTTCATTAATGAAACGTTTAATTAATAATTTTAGTTGAATTTAACTAATTTTTAATGAAATTTTAATTAGTTATGTAATTATTATTAATTTTTCCAGCTTCAAATCTTATCTGATTGTATTCAGTGTTACTATTAACTAACTTTTCTGTCAAAAATATAACTAAGAAAACTATAAAAACTTATTGAATACTTAATAGAAATTTTTTTAATGTTAATATACATTAAAATACCTTGAACTAAAAAGTTTTTATAAAAAGTGGCGTATACAATAAAACGTGAAACAAATGTAATAAAAATATTGATTCACTTTTTCACATAAATTTTTGTATAAAAACTATTTACCAAAATAAAACTTGTTGGCGATACTTAAAAATAACTTCGGCATGTGTACATAGTTTATTTGAAATTATTAATTAGGTGTTTAATATTAATAGCAACTTACATGCATTAGTGATTTTTCTAAATATGAAAACAATGTGAATTTGTGAGAAATGTTTAGTCTGGCCTACCTTTTTTGTACTAAAACAAAAAAAAATCTGGCATCTCTGTGGTATACACCTATTATTTAGCATGTTTCAAAGGATGACAAAACAATGAGCCGGTGGAACAATCCTGAGGAATATTCTGGGTATTATTGAGACTCCTAACCGTATCCTTAGTGGATAAAAACAGCAAGCTTAAAATAGTATGGAAAAAAATTTGCATGAACCCTACGAACTAAGTTAACACTGAGTTAATCACGCAATGTTACGAATTTGTTCAAAAATGCCTAAAAAGGTGTACGTTGCTTAAACTTTATCCTTTCGAAACTTAATATCAATTAATCCATCATCTTTTGTAGTTCAACGCATCGCGTATAACTTTTAGCAAGCAACGTTACTGAGCTAGGCTATTGTTAATATATATACGCAAAAATGGCTCAAGCGCATATAAGTCGTGCATTTGATGACTTCCGAAAGGGACCGTAGGAATCTTGTCTGTTCTGATTTGTTTACTCGAGGTATGTGTAGATGTTTAAGCCGTTAATGTTGTCATCAATTTCGACTTTTACAGGGATGGCCGAAACCTATTTTCATCGTGATGGTTGCTTCGGTGGATTTGGCTATTTAGGTATTACAATCAACTGGAAATATAACAAATCAAACCTGTACCTAATGTAATTGATCATACGTAATACAAATATGAATCGCTCCGGTCGACTTGGCTATTTAGGTCTTGCAATCAATTAATAACATTGTAGTGTACCCACATCGTCATACCATATGCACAGCGAGCACTTACCTACTTCAACCATGTAGCATGACTAACAATCAAGTATCTCATGTTACAAATGTTGAAGTGGGTCACTATAATATTGACCGCTTGCATGACTGATGCAATCACAAACACTAATAAGAAATATGATTCTTATGTTTCGCTTCTTTTGGTGTTCTATTTTAAGTTGTAAATGTAAAACAAAATTTGAGTGATTTAGAAAATCACTCAATACTAGATTACTTCTAAGATTTTCATAAGTAGTATATAAGCAGAATTATTTGGATAAATAAATTAGAATTTAAATGACAACGCATACCGGCTCTTTAGCCTTTGTTTGATTTTAACATTCTCATCTATTTCGGCAGTTCTTTTGAACGCCTAACGTTGAGCTGTTCCCTTGGCAGCTGTTATAAAAATAACCAAGGGCTACAGTTTTAAATCATAAATTCCTTCCCATCCATCATATAAAACCTCCACATGGCGATCCTGGCCAAACCGATCTAGGAATCACAGCTGGTCTAGTAAATTAAATTCCTATATTTTGTTGATTTACAATGTGTGACGAGTCTCCTACCAAAGAAGAGATTGATCAAATATTCCAAAAGTACGAGCCGTACATACCAGAAGGGGCTTCCGTTGACTACCCTGAATACAAGCCAACACCAAGTAATTGCGGACCAAAGGCTATTTCTTTGGAAGAATACAGGCGGAGAAACAACAAGGAAAAATTTCCATCCCTACAAACCCTACATACTCCTTGCAAAAAAAAGAAGAGAGCTGGAAAGAAATTCCAAATCAGAAAGCAGAAGGCGATACTCTTCAAAAGCCTGACACTGGCAACTACTGCAGAAGAAACAGCAAAAATAAAAACACAAATCAAAAACTTACTTTAAATGTATATCTAAATTAAAAAAAAAACAAATAACAAAAAAAAAAAAAAATTTTTTTGAACACACATGGTAGGACCCATTTGGGGCAATAAAATAGACAAACCTAAAATGGGAAAACCACAAAGCAAAGTGGAGATTCAAGAGAATATTGAAAACAATGGAGAAGCAAAGAATATTGAAACTATTATACCAGAATATATGTTAACACTAATTGTAATAGTAATAATATTATATTTAGCATATAAGATTAACAACTACTTTAAAAATTATGTACACAAGCACAAAAGCACGCACAATATAAATAATGCTATCACAGAAGTTTAAAATTTAAGACAGACAAATAAATAAAAATAAAAATACATATATATACATATTCTAAAATTAAAATGAGTAGAATGCTTATCAATAAGCGATGGAAGAAAGTATAGAAAAATTAAAAGAAGTTCTAAAAAATTTAAAGAAAAATCCAAGTAGAACATATACAAAAAAAACTATAAAAGAAAAATTAGAATATATTGAAAATATAAACCAAGAATTTCTTATAGCAGTGGAAGAAGAGAAAGACACTGATTTAGTTATAGCCTTAAAGATACAATTCAAAAATATTTATACAAATATCAAAGAATATTTAGCAGAGCACGAGAAAGAATCTGAAATAGAACAAAAAATCATAATGTCAGCCTTTAATTTAGAAACTGTTTCAAAAGCATTACCGTTATTCACTGGTAATTATACAGAACTAGAAAGTTTTATAATAACCGCAGAACTAATCAATAAGACCCTATCAGATATAGCAAAGATAAATTTTCTACATTTATCATGCTAAGCTAACCTCTAATGAACAGCAATAGGAAGTTATAGCAAACCAGACAATTTTGAAACATTAAAAAATTTACTACAACAAAGATACAAAAGCAATAAAACAATCCCAGAATTACAAAACAGACTAAACTCATTGACCCAAGGAAAAATGTCAGTTAATTCATTTAAAGAAAAAATACTAAATATAATAGACAGCCTAAACAAATTAGGGATAGAGGAATTAGGAGATACCGCGTCAGCAGCAGAAAAGAATATAATAATGAAGTTAAATAGTAAATTAGCCCTAGACACTTTTAAGAAAGGACTAATAGAAGATTTTAAATCGACCATATACGCGTCGCGGCCAACGACACTGCAAGCAGCATCAGAACTTGCAATTGAACTTGAAAATGAAAAGAAAACAATTCATAACGAAATTTTACATGTCAGAAGAGAGAGACAACCACAAAATCTCAACAGAAATAACACATTCACTAGCTACAACAATAACAGACCACACAACAACCAAAATTTCAACAGAAACAATTACAATAGAAATTACAATTATAGAAATATTAATAATAATTCACCAAGAAATAACAATTTCACTAGACACAACAGTTTCAATATCAACAACAATAATCACAACAACAAATTCAACAACAATAATCATAATAACACACGTAACAACAATTACAGAAGAAATGGTAATAACGCAAATAGAAACAACAACAGATATATACATACCATACAAGACTCGGGAAACCCAACAGGCTCGGAGTATATCAATATTCCGGACAGCCAAAACTGAGAATATGGAAAATTTCACACAATAACACAAATTTCATCATTACAATTTACAAAAATAAAAATTTAACATTTCTTGTCGACACAGGAGCCGACATATCACTTTGCCGTATGCAACCAGAATTTGAAGGTGAACAATATAAACCAGAAGAAAAATGTAAACTAACAGGAATTACTACAGAAGAAATTCATTCCTTAGGCACGATCAATTTAGAACTAACATTGACTGACGAAAAATGTAATCATTCCTTTCAATTAGTAAAGTCAGATTTTCCAATACAAACAGACGGCATAATAGGTAGAGATTTCCTTAGGAAATATCTCTGCAAAATAGATTATGAAACATTTACCATATCTTTTTTTATTAACAATAGTACAACAACTCTTCCAATGCATACAAAAGCAATTACGTCACTCCAAATAAAAATACCACCAAGAACAGAAATAATACAAGCAATAAAATTAGAGCTAAAAGAAGATTGCGTAATATTTAATAAGCAATTACAAGAGGGAATATTTTTAAGTAATTCAATAGCACCCAAAAGCGGCATGACACACATAAAAATTTTAAACACAACAAACAATTTCGTAACGACAAATGGAATTCAACTGCAGACTGACCCACTAAAAAATTATGAGATATTAGGTTACAAAAATGTAAACAATAACGAACGTTTTGAAAGAATAATGAATGAACTGAAATTAGAACACGATGACGAATATGCAAAAACACAACTAAAAGAAATATTTAAAAAGTATCAAAGTGTTTTTCATTTAGAAGGTGAAAAATTGACCGTCAACAATTTTTATAAACAAACAATCACGACCTCAGACGACACACCCGTTTATATTAAAAACTATAGACTACCACATTCACATACGGACGTAATAAATGAACAAGCACAAAAAATGCTTGACGAAGAGATAATAGAACCATCAGTTTCCCCTTATAATGATCCACTCCTTTTGGTACCAAAGAAAAATATAGAAGATAAAAAGAAATGGCGACTTGTCGTAGATTTTAGAAAACTTAACGATAAAATTGTCAATGACAAATTTCCTCTAACTAGATTAGAAGATATTTTGGATAAACTAGGTAGAGCTAAATGGTTTTCTACACTCGACATGACTAGCTCTTTTCATCAAATTGAGTTAAATAAAGAATCCAGATCACTTACAGCTTTTTCTACACCACAAGGACATTTTCAGTTTAAAAGACTTCCATTCGGATTAAAAATTTCTTCATATAGTTTTCAAAGAATGCTTACAATAGCATTGTCCGGACTAGAATCTGAAGCATTTCTCTATGTAGATGACATAATAGTATACGGCTGTAGTTTAAATCATCACAATCAAAATTTAATAAAAGTGCTAGACCGATTACAAAAATATAATCTAAAACTAAATCCACAGAAATGTTGTTTTTTAAGACCAGAGGTAGTTTACTTAGGACATTTAATAACGAAAGGCGGTGTAAAGACAGACCCATCCAAATATGATGTAATAAAAAATTATCCAGTACCGAAAAACGCAAACGAAGTACGACGGTTCGTAGCATTTTGCAATTACTACAGAAAATTCATACCAAACTTTGCTGACATTGCAAAACATTTGAACGCACTATTAAAGAAATCAACAACATTTATTTGGACAGAACAATGCCAACATGCTTTTGAAGAATTAAAAGAAAGCTTAATTAACCCACCAGTATTACAATATCCGGATTTCGAAAAACCATTTATTTTAACAACTGACGCATCGAACTATGCGTTAGGAGCAGTGTTATCTCAAGGTGAAATAGGACAAGATTTACCAATCTCATACGCTAGTAAATCATTGCAAAAACATGACATTAACAAACCAGTTAACAATTCATTGGAGCATAAATTTTTTTAAACCTTACCTATTTGGCAGAAAATTTATAGTCGTGACAGACCATAGACCATTAATTTCACTTTTTTCGCACAAAAATCCGTCATCAAAAATGACTAGAATAAGGTTAGATTTAAGTGATTATGACTTCACAATTGTGTATAAAAAAGGGAAAATGAATACAAATGCCGACGCACTCTCCAGAATAGAAATTAACTCTGACATACTAAAAAAAATGATACCACAAGAAAACGATGAAAAAGAGAAAAAAGTATTAGTAACAACGAGGGCCATGAAAAACAAACTAAATGAGGCAAACAAAAATCAAAATAATGCAAACAATGAGGCAAACAATAATAAAAATGATATAATAAATGAATCGCGCGTAGAAGAAAATAATGTGGAAAAATGTAATTCTCAGAAGGCTGATCAACTTCAAATATGGGAATGCACATCCATAAGTGATATAAAGAATATCAAGAAATTGCAATTTAATAGATTTGAAAGCATAAAAGAAGTCGACATATATATTGTAAACAATATTGTGCACATAGGACGTGATGATAATTCATCGAAACCAGTTTCGATCACGAAGAAATCACGTACGCAAAATAATAAAGATATGAATATAGGATGTAACGATAATTCATCGAAACAAGATTCGACTATGAAGAAGTTACATGCCACAAATATACAGAATAATAATAACATGCATGCAGGATTCAGCGATAACTCAGCGAAACTAGATTCGATACTGAGAAAACTGATATCTAAAATGAGTAAAGAAAAGGAAGAATTAAAAAGAGCATATGCAAAAATAAAAATAAATAACAAAAGTCCTCAATTGAAGATATTAATATACAACGCCCCAAAAAGGATAACAGATGATATTCTAAAATATAAACTAATTGACCAATTCCACAATACCACCCACGCTGGACACTTGGGAATAAGAAAAACACTCATTAAATTAAAACAACGATACATCTGGAAGAACATGAACAAGATGGTAAAACAATTCGTATCTTATTGTGACAGTTGTAACAAAAATATACAAACAAAAAACATAAAAGAACCACTTACACTAACAGACACACCAAACAATAGTTTTGAAGTGATTTCAATTGACACCGTTGGTCCTCTTAAAATCTCAAACGAATACCGCTACATTTTAACAATGCAATGCGAACTGACAAAATTTGTCGTTGCACACCCAATGCCGACAAAAGATGCACTTGTCACAGCAAAAACATTAGTTGAACATTTCATTTTAAAATATGGTAAATTTAAAGTACTTAAATCCGATAGAGGAACAGAATTTACAAATGAACTTATGAAAAACATATGCTCATTGTTACCATACCACCATGAAACATTAGGTTCAATAGAAAGAAACCATAGGGTTCTTAATGAACTCTTGTTAACAACCGCAAATGATTATGAATGGGATAAGTGGATTCCATACTTCACTTTTGCCTACAATACGGCACCACATGTAGATACTGGCTACACGCCTTTTGAATTAGTTTACGGAAAATTACCAAGCCTACCATCTGACACCATAAATAATAAAACAAAAACATATAATTATGACGACTACGTACAAGAGCTACGGGTCAGATTACAATTTGCATTAAATAAAGCATAGGAATTGATAATAGAAACTAAAGGAAAAAGAATTCTAGGTAATAAACTGCAAAATAAATTAAATTTGAAAATAGGAGATTTAGTATTAGTAAAAGTAGAGGATAGGAAAAAGAACCAAAGTCCATATAAAGGACCATTTAAAATAATAAGTAGAGATGGCGTAAACACCACAATAGATTATAAGAGAATAAGTAAAACGTACCATAATAATAATTTAAAACCATTTAAAACATTATAGCATATAAATAATAATAGAACATAATGTAGGATAATATATGTATGTAAGCGTGCACAAATACTTAAATTAATATTCAAATTAGTACCGTACAAATGCAGAAATTTTTAAATTAATATTCATTATTGGTTACATACAAATGCACAAACAGTTAAATTAATATTCAAATTAATCATGTACAAACATTCAAATACTCAAATTAATTATATTTAAATATTCAAATTAGTTATATACAAATGTTAAAATTAATTATATTCAAATTTAAGCCATATAAATATCCAATGTAATCATGTCAGTATATTATAAGAAAACATTGTAACAATACTATGAAGTCGATTAGAAAAATTCCTCCCTAATTTTTCTCTTAACGTGTACCCACATCGTCATATCATATGCACAGCGAGCACTTACCTACTTCAACCATGTAGCATGACTAACAATCAAGTATCTCATGTTACAAATGTTGAAGTGGGTCACTACAATATTGACCGCTTGCATGACTGATGCAATCACAAACACTAATAAGAAATATGATTCTTATGTTTCGCTTCTTTTGGTGTTCTATTTTAAGTTGTAAATGTAAAACAAAATTTGAGTGATTTAGAAAATCACTCAATACTAGATTACTTCTAAGATTTTCATAAGTAGTATATAAGCAGAATTATTTGGATAAATAAATTAGAATTTAAATGACAACGCATACCGGCTCTTTAGCCTTTGTTTGATTTTAACATTCTCATCTATTTCGGCAGTTCTTTTGAACGCCTAACGTTGAGCTGTTCCCCTTGGCAGCTGTTATAAAAATAACCAAGGGCTACAGTTTTAAATCATAAATTCCTTTCCATCCATCATATAAAACCTCCACAACATAAAGAGGATAGTTTTGATTTATATCGAATTGAAAAAGAGCTTGCAACTGAAATCAAAGTTATACTTAAAGTACTTTATTTAGCTCTATATGTAATTATTATTTTTATTAAAGAGATTTAGAAATTTAAATCTGCTAAGTATTGTTTTAATCAGTGTAAAGATGAAAAAGTGCAACATGTTTAAACAATTAAAGGTAGTAAATAACATTAATTTGTAATTAAATTATAAAACATAAACCAGTGCTTGCTCCCGACACTCATAATGATAGAGTTACATCTATGTAAAATAAACTTGACACTAATCTTATTTAGGTAAAATCAAAATTATATGTTGCCTTCTATGAATGCCGGGAGTAACTCTCTGATAAAAATTTCGCCTGCATATTACTATGGCTTCCATTGCCAAAAGTAACACAAATATAAAAACCAAAGGGTGTCCCCATAGGAGTCGTAAGTTGACTTATAATTAAAAAGTATAAATATTTAAAATTATAAAAACAAGGGTGCTTCAATAGTTCATATATTTTGATGTATATGGCCATAATTTTGAACAGTTAAACCTGTATTACAATTATAAATTAACTTGTGTCCCATTAGTAAATATGGTCAAACTTTTGGACCGTAATAGACAATTGGTTAAAATTTGTTTTGACGTCGGTTTTTTTGCAATAATTATTTGTGATATATTTTGTTTTCGACTTGATAACTTTTTAGAAAGTTTTTAAGAAGATAACTGGTAGCACGTTAGATTAATATCCTTGTTCTTTATCGCCCACAGGTAGTGTGATATATATTTTAGGGAATTAATGATTTTAATTTAATTAAATATCTTTTGGCGATTTTTTTTTTTTTTTTTTTTGGTATATTTCGCTACTCACCTTTTTCAGAAATTGTTTTAGAAAGTAAAGGCCGGGGCACATAGAATCCGTCATACGTTAAACTTTGACAAATTCAACTAAAGTCAAAGTAACGACGGATGAGGATGGCACAATGAATACTTTGCTGACGGATGTTATACCAAAGCTTGCTCTCAATTTTTATTCACTTTTTAATTTAATTTGTATTTTATTCACTTTTTAAATTATTTAAATTTGTATTTTATTGTTTGCCACCAAAATTGTTTTATTAAAATCACAAAACACAATTGAAACACAACAAGAGTTAAAAGAAAACAGAGAAGAGGAAGCAGTTGATAGTTGTCAAAGTATTCAAAAGTTAAAAGTTGACCAACTTTCGTACTTTGCGTTGACGGATACGTATTGATTGTGACAACGCTCATAAGAAAACATGTATTTTAACTTACTTGTCAGTTGAATTTGTCAAAGTTTAACGTATGACGGATTCTATGTGCCCCGGCCTTAACTTATAGTACTTTCGTTTTTGTCCTCTGTGCGAAATATTTTTTGAGAACTTAAAGACAAACTTGTTTAATGAGTTTTGACGATTTTTTTAATCTTGCAAAGTTAGCTTCTTAACTGTTTTCAAAAAGTGTTTTAAATAATAACTTATAATACTTTTGATTCGTTTTTCGTCCTCTGTACATGTGTGCGAAAGATTTTTTGAGAAATTAATAAAAAATTTATTTAATACATTTTGACGATTATTTCTGAAATATGGTTTTTGTTACTGGCGAATTTATATTACGTCTAAATCTAATTCTTATGAGATTTCGAGCAAAATCTAGTTGATTTTTAGTAGATTTCACACTATTTTTCCAAACTAGATTTAGGGAAAGATATCAAATCTAGTAGAGTTCGGTGTAATGTAAATGCACTATTATGCTAATGGTAGATTTTTTGCGAATTTAACGGTTTGGGTTCTATAGGTCAAAAAGTGGGTTGAGTGACTTATATGCAAACAGTATTTTGCATAGGTCGTACGGGACAAAAAATGGTCTGAGAAAAAGTAATGAGCCAAAATGTAGCCAAGGCTAAAGGCTATTAAACTGCGTTTTTAGATTTTTTGAGAATCTTACGGTGCGGGTCCTATAGGTCAAAAAGTGGATTGAGTGACTTATATGCAAACAGTATTTTGCGTAGGTCGTACGGGACAAAAACTGGTCTGAGAAAAAAAAATTAACGATACCAAAATGTAGCCAAGACTTAAGGCTATTAAAGTGCGTTTTTGGATTTTTTAGGTCAAAAAGTGGGTTGAGTGACTCATATGCAAACAGTATTTTGCATAGGTCGTACAGGACAAAAACTGGTCTGAGAAAAAGTAATGATGCCAAATTTTGCCAAGACTAAAGGCTATTAAACTGCGTTTTTAGATTTTTTGCGAATTTTACGGTGTGGGTCCTATAGGTCAAAAAGTGGATTGACTGACTCATATGCAAACAGTATTTTGCATAGGTCGTACGGGACAAAAACTGGTCTGAGAAAAAGTAATAATGCCAAAATGTAGGTAAGACTTAAGGCTATTTGTCCAAACTAGCTTTAGACACAACATTTTTATGTCAGCTTATAAAGTCAATTACCATTTATCAACACTACTTTTACAACTTCAAACTATATTTTAATCATCCGGCAGCACTAAATTTACACCCGAAAAAGGGATATTTTTTAAACCAAGTTTCGTCAAAAACCGAAGCATAGCTTAACAAGAATTTGAAATTTATATAAAACTTACTTACCTTTGAAATCTTGTGAAGTTAGGTCATTATTCTAAAGCTAAACATTTCAATACCAACTTTTGTTCCCGTGGAATTATTGAACTTATATTTCATAATTGAATTCTTACCTTACCAACTTAAATAAATATTGAATTTAAATACTTACAATTAAATACCTAAATCTGGAAGAAATACATTATATTTAATATGTCATGAATAAATTGTAATTATTAATTGGAAAATTACTAAACTCATCATTTAGAAAGATAAAAAAAAAAGTGAGCATTAAGTTTCTCGAACAGTTAATAAAATAATCTAATCCTCAAATTATTTTAATTTTTTTATTCACCCATTTATAATTGTTCTTAACGAGCGATTATAAACCAAATCATCTTTATAGATTTGCCCACACTCACAAGAAGTAACCCTATCTGGCTTCTCTATAAAGAGATTTAATTAAATATAATCAACTCGATTCGTTCTTAGATTTTTTGCGAATTTTACGTGTGGGTCCTATAGGTTTAAAAGTGGGTCGTATACATAAAATCATATCATATCATACACATATTTCATATATTGGTTTAAAAAAATTTTGTTTGTATATTTTATATTTTTTTTTTCTTTATATTAAAACAAATTTTTAAAGAATTTTTAATTTTTTTTGTTATCGTTTTATGTTATTTTTATATTATTTGAAAATTCGTGCAGGTTTGTTGAAAATTTCCAAAAAAGTGTGTTGAAGATCGAAAAAAGGTAAAAATGAGGAAGTGTTGCCGTATAATTGTACGCAGATTTGTACTAAATGTGTCTACTTGACTAGGCATTACTTAAATTTCAGTCTGCACATCCGAAAATAATTAAACCTGTCTGCACAAGAGAGTATTTTTTCGTTGCCTCTCTCTGCAAACTGAGTGAAAAAAAGTTTGTTATCTTCACGGAGATAAAGGCCGGGGCTCATAGAATCCGTCATACGTTAAACTTTTTAAGATGCAACTAAAGTCAAAGTAACGACGGATGAGGTTGGCACAATGAATACTTTGCTGACGGATGTTAAACCAAAGCTTGCTCTCTATTTTTATTCACTTTTAAATTTAATTTGTATTTTATTCACTTTTTAAATTAATTAAATTTTTATTTTATTGTTTGCCACCAAAATTGTTTTATTAAAATCACAAAACACAATTGAAACACAGCAAGAGTTAAAAGAAAACAGAGAAGAAGAAGCAGTTGATAGTTGTCAAAGTATTCAAAAGTTAAAAGTTGACCAACTTTCGTACTTTGTGTTGACGGACACGTATTGATTGTGACAACGCTCATAAGAAAACATGTATTTTAACTTACTTGTCAGTTGAATTTGTCAAAGTTTAACGTATGACGGATTCTATGTGCCCCGGCCTTAAAGGCAAGCAATCATTAGTACCAATGTACATTTATTTTAGTAGGTATTGTCGTCGTCGTTTGTAGTTGCTTATGTTAAAGTTGTTCTTATTTTAACACTTTTGTTTACGAATTTCAAAAAACACCAACAACAAACATATGCAAAACAAGGCAAGCGTTTGTTTTTAGAACAAATATCTTTTATTTTTTTTTCTTTTTATAATTGCATTTCCACGCACAAAGCAACAGTAAAATACCATGTTGTTTTTGCAATGTTGTATTTGTTGTACAGCCACTATAACCTAGAAACAAAAAAGTTCCTTGATTAGTACATATTGATGTTAAAAAGTAGAACAAGAGCACTGTAAATGTGAGTAGATTGCGAAAGTGAATCAACTCATGCTATGGAATGGCCAGCTCCTACTCGAGTCCCAGTTATTATGTTACTTATGTTAATTTTATTAGATTGCGTAAGATTTGTTTAGTAGAATTAGTTGATGACCAAAAAAAAAAAAAAAAAAAAAAGAAAGGTATTAATTTTTGCTTGCCGACAGGAATACAATGATACGTGCGAATACTGAAATAATTTTGTCCAAAAGTAAAGTTTAAGTCTAAAGTTTACATGTATAGGAGTGTATTTAGTCTGTTTAATATTAGGAACATTTTTGTAGTTAGCAATGCTGTAGTTATGCGTAAATGTAAGAGGTATAAGAAAATGAAAAAATAAATAAATGTGTAAACTAGCGGCTTATTTTGACAACTATTTTGGAAAATATTGAATGTAAGGTTAATATTTCGAAAAATGCTATGATCCTGGTTGCAGTAAGAAGCAGGATATTGGAAAATATTAAGGAATCAGATTATAGTATGAAATATATTAAAATATGTAAGTAATTACTTGCAAGTGGAGTATACGTATTATTAAGTCGCATTGATACCAGGTAAATGCATTAACTTTTACGTCCATTTTGTTTTTGTAAAAACTTTTGAGCTGTCAAAAACGACTGTCTGTGTTTAATAGTCTAAACACAATGATTGCAGTGTGGTGCGATTTCTCTTAGCGGGAGAGAAAAATAAACATAATACAACAGAAGAGGGCGACGGGAATACTTGTCATTGTTTGATTACATTTTTTTATTTTTTTTGTGTTTATGTTAAATATTTTGTTTCGCAATGCAAGCTGCTCCTTTTTCTACTTAAACAGAAACTGGAAAACATTCATTTAGAAAACCACTTATCTCCGGGTGTCAATTATCACTTTCTTAACTGTAAGTAAAAGTGATAATTTATAAGGTTAAGCCTGCAATATATTTAGGGACATGTTTAAAAGCTTTTTGGTTCACCATCCCCGAACCTAATTTTTTATATCTTTTCATTAAGATACCTTGCTCATGGCTGTGCATGTTTTGGCTTGTGCATATAAAAGTGGGCCATCCACGGTTATTTTTGACACATTCAAAGTAATATGAAATGAATTGCGTAAATTATATGTCGCTAATCCAAATATAACTGATTGGTCCCAAATATAATCTTATTTTTATGAAAAGACTGGTATTTCTCATTGGTGGGGGGGGGGGGGGGGGGGTGGTTAGATGGTAAACACATCAGTATTACTTGCCCGAAAAGGAGTGGATCGCTTTACTGTAATTATAAGAAACATTTTAGCATTGTCCTAATGGCGACATTCTAATCTAATTTCGATTTTACTTATGTCTACGTGGGAGTATTTGGAAGTCAAATCGACGGTGGGATTTTCAGAAGAAGCAAATTTGGTAAAAAGATAATAAATAATAAACTAAATGGCATATCCATTTTACTTCGTCAGCGTCAACGCTTTTCCGCTTTTGCCTAACTTAATACGTCCGTATCCAGGTAGTTTTATTACATTTTTTTTTCATGTTCGTATTTATATTAAATCAATATAAATAGAAGATATGTATATATTTATTAACAGGTATTTCACTGCAAGAAGATAAAAGGAATTTTAAAATCCCCTTAAAGACAAGGTGCACTATCGAAATATCTTTTGTATATTGGCAAACCGATGGCGTGTGTTGCATACTATATATATATATATATATATATATATATATATATATATATATATATATATATATTTATATTTATATATATATATATTTTTTTTTTCTGTATTTTCAACGACTTAATTGCTCACCGTTTCAATTTGATTTAAGTTTCCAATAGTCTCCATTTGTTTTTGCAACGACAATTGTGTACTAAATTTTTTATTGTTAAAGATAACAAAAATATTCGTGCTCTTAAATCTTTAACATGGCTGAATTAGAATGGGTCTAATTCTGTCTGTAAGACAAATGTTACACGAATAAAAAATTTAGTTAACGATTCAATGCCTTCATCTGAACCTCAGTGCCGATTAAATGTAGTAGAGGCTTATTTTAAGGAACTTCTTTCTATTCAAAACGAAATAGAAATTTTAAACATAAAGGATTCTGCGAGAGCAGATATAGAAGAGTTTTGCATTTTGACAAAATCAAAAATAATTGGTCTTATGGGTGACAATTACAAGAGAGCTACAGAAGTATCATTTTCTATTCCGGAAATTTCTAAATCATAACTGCAAAAATTGCACTTACCAATGTTTGATGGCAAATACGCCGAATTTAAAAATTGTATAGCAACCTTTAATTAATTGGTGCATAATGATTCATCGCTCTCTGATATTGAGAAATTCAACCACTTGTTACACTGTCTTCCCGGACAAGCTCGTGACACTATACGTGCATTTAAAGTAACAAAAGAAAATTATGTTAAGGCTATCAAACGACTCGATGAGCGTTATAATAATAAAACACTGATATTTTTTGAGCACATTTCGAATATTTATGACTTAATGTTAGTTGAAAACCCGTCTTCTATGCAACTTCACGCATTAATTTACAACGCTTCTGCAATTTATAGTTCATTAAAATCGCTATGAAATCAGAAATATATTTGTAATGTTATGCTAATTTATTTAGTTTTAACAAAGGTTGACTCCGAAACCAGTATAAGTGGAAAGAAGAAATCGACTTTAGCTGTCTGCCAACATGGGATGGATTCACAAAGGTTTTAGGGCGTAGATGCCAATATTTAGATCCCTTGATTCACAATCATCATTAGCTAATAAACTTCCTTTGGTGGGAAAAAATTAAAAAGGTAGCGAATCTCGTCGTCAGCTTCAAAACCATACGTTTTTAACTCAAGTCATAAGAAATTGTGTCTTTTGCAAGCGAGTAGATCATTGGGTAAGCAACTGTTCGAGTTTCAAATATATGAATGTAACAAGCAGGTTCGATGCTAGGTGTTTGTTTAAACTGCCTTTCACCTGGACATAACGTTTCCAACTGTATTTCAAAATTGTATGTATATGTATTTCTCACCATACTTTGTTACATCGTGAGTTACCATCAACTAGTACCAATTCGACTGCTATGTTTAGCCCAGCGCCTCAAGCAGCTGTAAATACTCACGTGCGCCAAGATAGCGTCGAAGAAATAGCGTCGATTTTAGGAATTCAAAAACCGGGAAGGTAAAAATCCCCGGGATTGGGCATTTTCAATTTAAAATTAAATTGGCATAAGTTTTGGAATCTATAAGAATCTAGAAGAATAAATAAAGAAAACATTTTTGTATTAATTATAAAAATGCGTTTTTACTGATCACAAAAATAATATGACTTTTTTATGAAAAGTATAATACATTCGCTCTAAATGGCTATACACTGTTAAAGTAGACACCTTGATGAACAAAATTTGCCAACCGTGCAACAATTCCGCCGAGCTGTTTTCGAAAAAAGTGGCTTTGTCCTGAGTGAGTACAAAAAAGCGTTGCTAATGATTCCCATGGAAACTATAATACTCTCGCTCCAAATGACCATACACTTTTCAAGTAGACTCCTAGGCAAACAAAATGTGCCAACCGTGCAACAATTCTGCCGAGCCGTTTTCGAGAAAAGTGGATTCAGCATGAGTGGGTAAAAAAAGTGTTGCTGATGATTCACATTGAAACTATAATACTCTCGCCCCAAATGGCCATACAGCATTAAAATAGACAACTAGAATAAAATTTGCCAAACTTGCTGCAATTCTGCCGCGCCGTTTTCGAGAAAAATGGCTTCATCCTGAGTAAGCACAATAAAGCATTGCTAATGATTCCCATGGAAACTATAATACTCTCGCCCCAAATGACCATATACTATTAAAGCAGACTCCTAGACGAACAAAATTTGCTAACCGTGTAATAATTCCGCCGAGCCGTTACCAAGAAAAGTGGATTCATCCTGAGGGGGCACAAAAAAGCGTTAATTATGATTCCCATGGAAACTGTAATTAATACTCTCGCCCCAAATGACCATACACTATTAAAGTGGACACCTAGACGAACAAAATTTGCCAACTACGGGGAAGGGTGAGTATTACTTTTAAGTTTTTGTTCTGGATGATTTGAAGCTTCTTTGTATGAGTTTTAGCAGTTTTGTCACATACACATCTTGTATAACAAAATCTTTTTTTTATGTTAGATTTTGATCTCCTGTTCAGTAGAGGATACAGTGCGCAACCACATTTAATTGACTTATCACATATGTATTTGACATGTTGCTTAAACAAAAGTTTTTTATCTAGAATTATACCTAAATATTGAACATTTTCACTAATGAATACGATTTGGCGACTTATTGTATGGAAATATGATAGCTTGTGTTTTGTTATCGTTAACTTTCATTTTCCATTTATTGAAGTATTTTTGGCTTGAGTTTAGAGCCTGTTGCGTTCTCTACCTAAACCTGGGGCTTTATTATTTTTCAATGAAAATACATATGACTTTTCTTCAATGGCGTCAGCTAATACTATATTACTACCACTGAGCAGGGACTCATTGCTAAGCTATTTCACATAATCTGCAACGCAAGTGTCCATAGTTGATGGATTACTTATAGTTATAGTTTGAGAACTAGCAAATGTTTCAGCAATTGCATTAGCTTTATCTACACCTGTTTTTAAAATGTCACCGCTTACATGCAGATCAGAAAGCGGTAGATTCTTGCCTTTAAGTGCTTTAGTAAGCTTGCAAAACTTTTTAGAGCCAAAAGGCAATTTAGAAATAATCTTGACCAAGACTCATTTCTATCTTTGTTTATGTGGGAGTTTATTAGTCTATTCAAATGCTTTGATATACCAATTAATTGGGTTCTGTAGTTTGGATCACCAAATCTCTGCAATTTACACCTGAATTTATTTCTTTGTAGAATTTACATTTTAGATGTATTCGAAATTTCTCTTTGCCATGGATATCTTTGACCAACTGGAATCAGATTAAATACCTTTTTTGCATATCTATGTTATAAGTATTAGATCGATTTCATCAATATCGTCACGCCTTATTTCGTTTTTTACCCAGTCTCTAATGACTGGCCAATCAGCTTGATTGTACTAAGGAACAGAAATTGTATTTATTTAAAAATGTCTATTGATAAAACATGAAATTAGAACATGGTCTGAATTTAAAATATCTAGAGGGGATTTTAATGCCGAAAGTTGAGACAGAAGTTCGATAACAAAATGTCTACTGTAGAAGGTTGACCAGGTAAAATATTTTGATTAAACCTGGTAAAAGAGTCTGTTTTAATTTTAGGTAATAACTTATGATCAATATTACTTTTTACCGCTACAAGTACACCTCCTCCGTAAGTAAACCGGTAGACTCCAAGTTTAAGTTTATGATGCGGTTTTAAAAATGTTGTTGTGATAAAGAACTAGTTAGAGCTGTAAAGCTGCTGAATCTGTCGTAATACCCTGAGCATTTGTTATGAACACGAAGAAAATCAAATTCAAGGGTTTGATGGTCACCTTGGTAACTAGGTAATGAGCGAAATTAACATGAGGACTACAGGAGCCATTTTTTTTTTTTTATTATCTGAGTCTATGGAAAAAATCCTTATAGACTGGTATACATACATATAGTTTTTTACAATTTAAAACATTACCAAAAATTACATTTAAATTAAGTATTTAAAAACAATATTATGTGGCGTTTAATAGTGTTTACATTTAGAGAAAAATCAATAAAACTATGAAGATTGTTAAAATCGCAACAAATTCTTCTAAAGGGCTCATCATTGGCATAATTATGGCGAACAAATTGAATGTAAATTGGTTTAAAATTTCTGGTTGGACGTACAGGAATGTTGAAGTAATCAAATTAAACAACAACGTAACATTAAGCATAGTTCTTCGGCTTTGTAGAGACGGTAGCCCAATTTCAGCAAGTCTGGTTTTATATGACGGTAAATTGGAAAAATTATTTCGGTACATATTTCGTAAGCAAAATAACAGAAATTGTTTTTGAACAGACTCAATTTTATTACTATGCACGATATACTGTGGGTCCCAAACAACGGATCCATATTCTAAAATTGGCCTTACTAAAGATGTATAAAGCTGCTTGGTGATATGAATATCAGTGAATTCCTTGGCCCAACGTTTGATGAAAGCAAGTACCCCACGGGCTTTATTTGATATCATAGCAATATGTTGACTAAAGTTTAATTTAGCATCTAATAAAATACCCAAATCAAGGATCGAATCAACAATTTCCAACTGATAACCATCAAAAAAGAACGGATTGTGCGTATCAACTCTTCTGGAAAAGTGCATATGTTTGCACTTGTTTAAATTTAACTCCATCAAGTTCATCGTGCACCAAACAAAAAAGCTATCTAGATCCTGTTGGAGAGAATTGTGGTTGTCAAAGTTGTTGTAATTATGAAAAATTTTTACGTCATCAGCGTATATTAGAACATTTAAAAATTTGATAGCAGTAGGCAAATCATTGATGAAAAGTGTAAATAAAATTGGACCGAGATGGCTACCTTGAGGAACACCAGATTTTACAATAATATATTTAGATATGGATGTTTTGAAGCACACTCGTTGGTATCTGCCAGTTAGATATGAGCTTATCCAGTTCAAACAGTTTTTGGTGAAGCCCATTAAATGAAGTTTTTTTAATAATAAAACATGGTTAACTTTGTCGAACGCTTTACTAAAATCAGTGTAAATAGCATCTATGTGTTGACCAATAGTGAATCCTCGGATAACTTCGCTTGAAAGTTGTAGCAGATTTGTTGTTGTTGAGCATCCTTTACGAAAGCCATGTTGACAAGGTGTCATTAGTGTTGAAACTTGATGACACAAGGCATGAGTAAGACATAATAAAAATATCATGCTATAAAATTTTGTGAATTTAAGAATTTTTTGAAATACAAAGGAAATGTTTTTGGACGTGGCCGTTACAAAGCCTGTTTTTGTTGCAAAACCTGTGGAGAAACAAGAACTGGGACGAAACGCAAACCGGGAACGTACAGAGTCAAACGTTGAAAAAATAGCCAAAACAAAAAAAAAAAAAAAAAAACAAAATATAGAAATCAACCTTTGCCTTGAACTTAAAAATGCAAATGATGAACACATGTATAAGTATAAGCGAATTTTCAGTTTGTCCTTGATCTTTAAATTTGAATGTAAGCATTGTTCATATGTTTGTGTACTTTTTTGTTTAGAGTTATCTACGAAAGCAAATTGTACTCGTATTACGTTTGAAATATATATGTATTTAAATTTTCTGAATTTGTTAAAAAAAATTTTTCACTTCTTTTTAGATGGCATAAACGAATTTTTGAGTTCATAGTTGATAAAGCGATGATAAAAATTTGTTTAAGGTGGTAGAAAATTTTTCGATAGGTATTATGTGGTATACAAACGTTCAGGAGAAATATCTAATATAGAACACTGCCAGGTTTTAATCAGAAAACTTATTCGATTCCTGTGGAAGAACTATCTTCGTGCTAAAGCGGAAGACAAGAAATTCGAGCTGAGCGTGTATTACACCAATAAGATTTCCTTTAAGATTCTCTACCTTATATTGATTTCGACCAATTTTTCTTTTTATACGGCATTTAATCCATGGTTTACACAGTTTAGCATTTACGCTTTTTGTAAAATTACTTTGCACGAAGTTTTTTCTGAAAACTTCTTGTCCCTCTCGAAATGAGACTTCTCTACTTCTGCAGTTGTATGTTTTTACATTTCTCTTATAAGCTTTGTGCAGATTAATTTTAATTTTTTCATGAATGATTTGCATTTGTTTAGATTCTGGTAACACAACTGTTTCGCCGTCTTCAATTGCACTAAGTTTTATCATGAGACATCGGCGTGCGTTATCATGTTATAGCCGGTTAGTGCAAAATATGGTGTAATTCCTGTTGATGCATGCACAGTAGATCTTAATGAACACTCAATATTTGACAAGTTTTCATCCCATCTTGATTGGTCGTTCTGCATAAAACTTCTTATACCACTGATTTACTCTTTCACTGGCATTTGCTTGAAGTGCATGTACAGGTGTTTTGATATGCTTGATGACAAAATTTGCCATTAATTCTTGAAAAACTGTAGACGTAAACTGCTTTCCATTGTCAGAATGCAGTTGCTGTGGAACTCCAAACTTATAAAATATTTCATCTATTAAGAATTTATTTACAGCGTTGGTAGATGCTTTTGCCATAGCTGGATCGAGAAAATCTATATATATTTTCTAAAAAGACCTTTGAGTAATTACCCCTCCTCTTTTGGGTGCTTAATTTCCTTGCAGATACGCAATTTTGTACAAAATGACATATGCTTATCAACTTATAGGCCAATACAAAAATTCCTTAACGTTGTATAATGGTTTTGCCACGCCTCCATGAGCTGTATGGTGAATGTGTGATTTAGTTATTATTTTATTTGTTAATGCGTCCGGTAACGATATTTTCCAGCAATTTTTCTCATTGTTTTCATCGTCTCTATGAAACTTGATTTTTTAAAGACAGTAGAGTCTATTATTTTTTTTTTGCAGTTTCAAACTTAACCTTGCAAGTCTTCCATTTAGGTCCCGCTGTTTTATCAGCCATTTCAGGCTGGAATGATCAGTGATTACTGTAAAATCCATTAATTCAATATATTGCCTAAATTTTTTAATGGTTAAGACTGCCGCAAGATAGTCTTTTTCTGTTGTTAAATAATTTTTTTGGGCTGTGTTCAGTTTTTTTGAAAAATATTCAATAGGGTGTTCGGCACCGTTTTCATATTTTTGAAATAAAACGGCTCCTATGCCAACGTTTGATGCATCACATTGAACGTAAAAAGGTTTGCTAAAATCTGCACTGGAAAGAATTGGACTCGAAGTTAAACATATTTTTAGTCCTTCGAAAACACATAAAGCTTCTGGGGTTAGAGTAAATTTAGTTGAATTTTTGAGTGTGTCAGTTAAGGGTGCGGCTTTTGTCGAAAAATCGTGTACAAATCTACGGTACCATACAACTGTACCAAGAAATCTGTGAACATCTTTAGGGTTTTTAGGTGGACTCATGTTCAATATGACATCGACTTTTCCTTTGTCGGGCTTTAACTTGCCTCCACCGACGATGTAACCGAGATATTTTAGCTCTTTATTACAAAATTTTGATTTTTCCATGTTTATCGTTAATCCAGCTGGAGTTAGTTTGTGACTAACTAAAAGGTCATCTGAATATACAAAAATTCTATCCTTAAGTTCTGATGAAATGACTTTATCCATCAATCGGCACATTCGCTGAGTAGCATTGCATAAGCCAAAAGGCATGACCTTGAATTGGTAATGAGGTCTTCTTGGCACGGCAAATGCTGTTTTGGCTCTGCTGTCTTCATCCAAAGGGATCTTCCAAAACGCGTCTTTTAGGTCGGTGGCAGAAATAAAATGCATAACCCCTAATCTGGCAAGCAGTCCGTCAATATTAGGAAGGGGGTATGCATCCTTTTCTGTTACTTTGTTGAGCTCTCGTGCATCTAGACATAAGCGATTTTTGTTTTGTTTAATTACTAATGTTGTCCTTTTATTCCACTTACCTTCTTTCGTTATCATCTACTTAGTTTCAACATTCTATAAATGTCAGCGTATACAAGTTTTTGTACTGCTGGACTTACTGGTTAGTAACACATATTTTTTGGTTGTGAATTTTTGGTATCAATTATGTGAACTTCTACATTAGTTTTGTCAAGACCATATTTAGTATAACATTTAAATGACAGCATAACTTTTTCTAAAATTTTCATTTGCTGCTGTGATGCATTTTGTCATTATCTACAAGTTTATTTGAAATCTCATTCACTGAAGGGCTAAGTGAACAAATCCTAATACCCATTTGTTGCCAAAGATCATATCCTAAAATCAAATCTTGTTTTAAGTTGGGAATTAAGTAAAGAGTAATATTAGTTATTTTCGAACCAAGTTTTATATTTACATTTACTTTGCCGATTATTCTTTGACAGGTACCATCGGTAGTTTTAATTGATGAACTAAAATCTAAAATTTTGCATTTCATTTTTTTAACATTATTTAAACATTCTTTGCCTAAACAGCTTACCGAGGCTCCACTGTCCATGAGGCCTTTTAGTGGAACACCATTAACGACTACTTCTATGTACAGTCTTATGTCCGTGTCAGATGATAATAATGCGGAAGGTATCTCCCTTCTTTCAAACTTTCTTTTGTTGTATCGGCCACGAGTTTTATATTTTTTCTGGTTACCTTCTAAGCTAAAATTTTTATAAATTCTCTCCCGCACTCTTTTATAGTTTTTTAGGCGCTCTTTATATCTTAGTTTTATAGGACTTAGTCTAGGGCTGGTTACATTATTTTCCGTATCTTTTATTTCTTTACGACTTATCGGGGGGTTATCATTTGATTTTACACATAATCTTCTTTTGTCCGATTCTTCCAAATTGGTATTTTTATTATTTATAGTTATAGTTTGTACTGGTTTTAGTACGAAATGCCGTTCCAGTCCTCAACATGTTCGTTTATTTGTTTTCCGAGCGTCTTGGGCATTTAGGCGTGATGACATTTTCGAACCCATATTTGTAGCAAAAAAGATTTCGTTGTTTTGCAGTACTTTCAACAAATGAGTGTCCAGGCACCTTACGATTCCAGCAGACACGATGTTTGACAGCCTGTGGATTAATTTTAAAAGCTTCTATTTCAATGCAGCCATGAAGGCTATTACTAAAGTCCAATTCGTTGACTTCACGTGGCATGAAGGATCGGTGGTGTTTATATCTTTTGGCCATATTTCGTTCAGCTCTTCTGCATTCTTCCAATAAATGGTCAAAACCTATTATGTTTACTGGATAAATGAGCTAATTTATACCATCTTTCAAGTTATCTTTACAATTCTTACTAGTTCTTCCTCTCTTATAGTTCGACTTAGTTGGTCTTTAAGAGCAATTATTTCACCAATAAATGTTTCAGATGATTCCGAGGTGTGTTGTCTTCTTTCCATTATGCATCTCTGAATTTTCGAGTCGCTTACAAAATGCCTAAACTTTCAAATTAGTTTATATTTTAGCTGCCCCCATTCGCAAAAAGGATTTTTTCGTCGAAACCTCCAGAACCATTCATAAGCATAGCCAGCTAACAGATAATGGAATCCTCTTATTAGTGTTGTTGATCCTTAATAGTTTTTAAGGGATGAATCGATGAGGATTCAATAGTTAGGTTAGAAAGAAATGGGATTGATTAAAATATCGCTTTGAGAAATCACCAGATACGTCTTGCTTCGTTTGAATAAAATTCAACAATAATTTTTTATTTCAATTCATAGTCTAAAACTAACTAATATAAATTTTTACAGTTTCAGTTCACTTCGAAATTTACAGTAATTGTTAACATAAGGGGAAAAGTTATTTTCAAGTAACTAACACAATGACATATATTAAATTCAAGTTACATTAGTGTAGTTATAACTTCAAATTTACATTTTTATGTTGAAAAAGCTTTCAAAGAAAATACGATTTTTATCAACTAAACATTAACGATGTTACTTAACATCCCGGCGCCATTGAAGGGCCATAGGTCTTCAATTCTTTGGAAGAGGAGCCAACTTGTGTATTGGTCTCTTAAATACGCCGTTTTTCGTGCGTATCTCTGCCACTCTGACCTTGCCGTCTCTGCCTTCGGTTACGCTGACGACTACTCCAAATAGCCATTCCTGGAGTGGCAAGTTGTCCTCGTGAACTAAGACCAATTCTCCAATTTTGATGTTGGGACCTTCTTGAAACCATTTGGCCTTGTTGTGCAACTCCAGGATGTAATCCCTGGACCAAGCTCGCCAAAACGTTTCCTTGAGTTCGGAGAGTAGACCCCATCGCCTCCAAGATTTCAACGCGTTGCCTTTCGCGCCTGCATCGTATTCTGGTGGCAGCGAACGCAGACCCTCTCCTATTAAGAGGTGTGCTGGAGTAAGCACGTTCCCATCTTTGGGGTCTCGAGACAGCGGTGTTAGTGGACGACTGTTGAGCACCGCCTCTTCTTCTGCGAGCATCGTCGTCATTTCTTCTTGTGTTAACATCGCTGTGACCACTGCCCGTAAAAGTAGGTGCTTCGCTTGCTTCACGTCCGCCTCCCACAGCCCTCCGAAGTGCGGAGCCCGAAGCGGTATGAAGCTGAATTCGACCGTGTATGACGCTGCGAACGATACCAGAGCGTCTCGTTGTTCTTCGAATGCCATCTGCAGATCTTTCAATTCTCTGCTCGCTACGACGAAATTGGTTGCATTGTCGCAATGGACCCGTTGAGGAAGCCTTCTTCTGGCAGCGAACCTTTTAAAACAAAGAATAAAAGCATTAGAAGAGAGGTCTGATACTAATTCTAAGAGAACGGCCTTCGACTAGAAGCAAACAAACACCGCAATGTACATTTTTATCGGCTGCTTTCCACGTATTCTTAACGATACACTAACAGGTCCACAAAAATCTACGCCGACGACTAGAAATGGCCGTAGACTTCTCACTCTATCAGCAGGAAGGTCTTCCATTACTTGGGACATTAACTTCGGCTTGTAGCGAAAGCAGTAAACACATTCTTTAACAATTCTACCACATTCCTCGCGAGCATTTGTCAGCCATATATTTTCTCTTAATAATGATGTTAAAACTTTAATGCCAGCATGACAGTTCTCGAAATGCAAATATCTTAAATATAGTTTGATAAAATGCTCTCGCTTTGGCATTAACAACAGAAATCTTGTATTATATGGTAACAGTGAATTGGGCAATCTCCCATCTACTCTAATGAGCGAAAAAGACCTATCTTCACTAATATACTTGTGAATAAAGGGTGTTAACCTCTGAAGGTTTGATGGTAGTGGTTGTGATTGTTTTAATTTGACAATTTCGTGGGCGTAAGCCTTGGTTTGAATAATCTCTATTATCTTGAGAAAGGACCACTTTAACTATTGAGATTGGGATCAATAGAATTCGTAATTTTACGGTTTCTTAAACCATCAACAAACCGAAGAACATAAGACATTACCCTCATAAATTTTTTATACGATGAACTTTTTTCTAGAAACTGTAAAGTGTAGTTCGACTCCTCTGCTGCTTCTAGAATTTTCACAGAAAACACCGCGCTAAATTTTCTCTTTTCCGCAGATTCTTGCTCTGGAGTGATAATAAAATGCTTATTTATTGGCCATTCTGTAACGTTCTTTAAAAGAAACAGCGGACCTTGAAACCAAATTGAGTTATTTAACTCACTAACATTACACCCTTGTAGTGTATTTCACAATCACCTAGGTTCTTTATATACACTTGTAATGCACTTTATTATTATTATTATTATTATTATTATTATTATTATTATTATTATTATTCACTTTCACTTATAAGCATAAACTATTGTTATCACTTTCACTTACACTATTTGTTTATGTTTCACTCAATTTGCACTCAATTTAATAACAACATATAATGTTAGAATTATTATTAAAAATACCGTTATATTTATTTATAAGGAAGAACTTTTTGTAAATAAAGATCATTATTGTTCAGCCTTTAAAATTGGCTTTTTTTAATAATTGGCCACGTCCAAAAACATTTCCTTTGTATTTCAACAAATTCTTAAATTCACAAAATTTTAGAGCTTGATATTTTTATTATGACATTTCTTTGCCTTTGTCTTTGTTTATTTTTTTTTTTCTTAATTTCACAATCACCGCAAGACTTTAAAAATATTGAAGTTTAGAGGGCGCTTTGTCAATACAAAGTGAAGGATCATTCACAGTGTGAAGATCGTATTTTCGCACAGTGTTCGTGAGATCTGTATCCTCGAACGAAAAATGTGCCGAGGTATCAAAAGAAAAGATCAACAAGGCTGAAGTAAGAACGTGTTTAGCTATAGTGTTGTGTCAAGAACCAAGTGATTCTCATATAATAATTAAACTTTAAATTTAAGAAATGTAATAAAGAATCAATAAGAGAAATTAAATAAAATTTATAAAAATAAGAAAACAGGGTAAGATAAAATAGCAATGTTCTTAATAAAAAAAATATAAAAACTCTACTCATAATTTATTATATCTAATTTTTATTAAAAGTACACAAAAAAACATAATAACAAAAGATTTTAAATTGGTTTTCGGAATATAAATCTTCTTGAGAAGTTATAGATAAAATGCTCATTTGTGCTTTGTAATATTTGTTTTCTGAAAATCAAACAATATTATTTATTGTTACATAAACAAAATATTTTTTTCAACTTTTAAAATAAAAGAAACAACTTAATATCGTATGTAGGTTACTGCAGGGTTCAGAGCCATCTACGGCTAAAACAAATAAAGCATAAAAAGAATGTGATAGTACGGACACAAGCATTGGCAAAGAACGAAACTCCAATACGGTCACATTATCTGTTCCCAGAATAAACCAGAGTAGGGTAAGCCAATATATGCCAAACAAAAAAGAGAAAAACCTAAAAAAATATTTTTTTTATATTATAAATCACATTTATAATATATCACTAAAAACACGTTAGCTTCTGACCTTTGCGTGACTTTCACTTGTAAATTCCCGTTATAACGGTGTATTAAGCTGTAAAGTAAAAAAAAACAAAAACAACTTTCTTGAATAACTACGTTTTAGTCTTGAGTTTAAATTAAAAACAAAAAAAAAGCGAAAATCCTCAATTTAATATAATTATGTATATATTAATTAAAAATATAATTAAGACTAAAAAAATTTTATAATAATAATAAAAATTCCTTTTATAAAAATTTATTTTTATTTTAATTTATTAAAAGATTAATAAAAAAAATTTTATGTAAAAAAATAATATTTGTATGTATGTAAATATTGAGTAACATAATCAGTCACATTTTTTTGTAAATGTGTATATAATTTGAACTTGAACTATAAAATTCTGAACTAATATTTTATCATAATTTTATAAACTTATATATAAAATTTTACGTAGGTTTATACATTTTAAAACAATGTTTCTTTATCCTTGAGAAAATTTAACTATAACTTAAAATTAAATAATGATTAACATTTTCACAGGGTAGCTATACATTAATACTTAACATTATTTAAAACTTAATATTTTAATTTTTATGTAAATTAAATAGATAAAAAGCTGAAAATAAAGGAATAATTATAAAGTCTTTTATAATTAAATATATGAATAAAATAATATAAATATAAAAAAAATTAAACTTAAAAAATAAGTATTACTGCACTACATACGATTTTAAAGTCAAATATTAATTTATTAATAAAGAAATAAAGTAAAAAACCCGAAAAAGAAAAAAAAACCTAATATTTATGGGTATAATATAAAATAATATATATATATAAATATATATATATATATATATATATATATATATATATATATATATATATATATATACAAATATGTGTAAAAATTAAACAACAAAAAAATTGATATAATAAAACTAATACCTAAACTAGTAATTCCCAAACAAATACATAAAATCTAATTAAATGTAATATAAATATTATGGAAACTATACAAATTCTTGAGAATAAGCATAGTCTTTATTGATTTTTGTTATGATCGTGTTAAGTTATTATTATACTTGTCCTTTCTTTAATATGTAAAGTTTTCCTATACTTATATTTACTATTGTTATTGGCTTATAACATAAATAAGAATATAATGAATAAAAACAAATTAAATTGTATTGTAAATTAAAAATATTATTTTCTTTATCATTCTAATTATGAAGAAAGAGTAGAATCTACGAGGCTGTTATGTGAATCGAAGTAAATTGGTAAATTTTTATTGGGGGTTCCTAGAAATTTCATTACAGGTGACTAGAAGCCAAGGATAGCTAAAACATGCTATATTAGGGGCGGGCAACCTTATGAGACTACCAACAACCAGTCTCATTTGAAACGTGTAGATCAATAGCATCGATAGACTCTTGTTTTGCTGTCATACGTTTGTCCGTTATTTATTTAAATTACCAGTCAAAGTTAAAATGTAAAATACTTTCAGTATAAAATTCTTGCACGAATGATTAAATGTGGACAGAACCTAGTGGAAAGAACCTACCCATTTCCGAGGAGCTAATTCCGTGCCTCGACCAGCGTGCCATCTCCACTAAACGTCAATAAGATCTGTCACATTTTGGCGCCCAACGTTTGAGCATTTATTAAAATGCCATACTCTTCAATACTTCAAATTTCTTTACAGTAAACGCAAGTCCAGGAAGGTTTAAGATTTTATAACCATGCATGTGCAGCGGCGGTTATCGTATGAAAATTAAAATATTGAAGTTTTTTTCAAGTCAAATTAATTTAATTATTAATTTTCTTCTGAAGTATGTTATAAACCGGTGTACTAAAACGTCAAGAGTTTATTTGCGACTTCAGCAGATGCAATACAACAAGATTTGCTAAATTCAACATAATTTTTTTGTATTAACATGCAAACTTTTTCTAAATCTACGTCAGCTAAAATAACATAAAATAACTTTATCCCAAAGACCATATTAATGCTAAAGTTTAAATATTTAAGTTGTGTTTTATTTAACATACTATTTAAAAATGTACAAAAATACTTTAAAACATTGTTAAAGCTCATCCTCATGCGTTTTTGATTTTTTTTATTATTAATCGTCATCGTTTTACATCAGCTTTAAAAAAAATTAAAATTGAGAAAGTTATTTATTATTTATTATTTGAAAAAATATTATATTTTATTTCGTATTTATATATTATATTATTATATATATATATATATATATATTAATAATTATATTTTATTATTTAATTAATATATTTTAATAATTATTTATGTAAAATATCTTTGTGAAAGTAAGCACTGTAGTATTGTTCTGTTTTATTGATAATAGATATTTCTAACTAAATCTAAACATAAATATTCTGTTAAGCAGTCCTAAAATTAAGCAATTGCGTTTTAATAATACTTTAAAATTTCAGAAACAAATTTTTATACAGACATTTGAGAATTGTTTACACTTGTTTTTTAAGTCTTATGTTTGATAGAATTCCGTGGGCTCGAGCATTTTGTTGAGTAAATCTTGTTTTTGTTTTGAACTGATATTCAAAGGTTAAAGCAGAAAAAAAGAAGAAAATATGGAACAAGGCAGAGTTCTTAGGCCAAAAGGATAAACCGCTGGTAGCAGAGAAAGTTCTTCCAAAAGGAGTACAAGCAGAACAAGAACAACCACAAATGCAACAACCACAATACCAAGTATTGCAAATGTAATAACTTCACCACAATATAGCAGTGCTACTGCCTAAGAAATTAGGCAGGAATATAATGCAAACCAAAACGGTGCTGGCTTAAGTCTTAGTCAAAATGTAGAAGGCGGAGATGCTACAGTAATTAACAATAATGGCTAGACGATAAGAGAATATGTAACTGCTTCAGTCGGTGCTTCTCAAGCGGAAGTTTTGGGTCAAATGGCTGATGTGCTACAGCAGCTTGTACCACGAATTGTTCACGACATCATGAGACAAGAACGACATTCTTCGTTTGAAATCCGTAATGATACACTTAATCGTCCACTGCCAACAGATTTCAGAAACCAAGCTACACAGAGACCGCTACACTCTCGAGACCACCAACAGCAACAAATCTTTTCAGCACCAAATATTTACCTTCATCAAAGAATGAGTACACCACTAGAACTAGAAAAATGGGCAATAAAGTTTGATGGAAGCCGAAAATCATTTACTGTTGAAGATTTTGTGTTTAGAGTCGAATCACTACAAACAGACTACAACTGTCCTATGACGACACTTGTTGGGTCACATCGTTAACGTTCAGTTGATAAAAATCGTATTTTCTTTGAAAGCTTTTTTAACATAAAAATGTAAATTTGAAGTTATAACTACACTAATGTAACTTGAATTTAATATATGTCATTGTGTTAGTTACTTGAAGATAACTTTTCCCCTTATGTTAACAATTACTGTAAATTTCGAAGTGAACTGAAACTGTAAAAATTTATATTAGTTAGTTTTAGACTATGAATTGAAATAAAAAATTATTGTTGAATTTTATTCAAACGAAGCAAGACGTATCTGGTGATTTCTCAAAGCGATATTTTAATCAATCCCATTTCTTTCTAACCTAACTATTGAATCCACATCGATTCATCCCTTAAAAACTATTAAGGATCAACATTTTGGCGCCCGAGCAGGGACTTGATAACGCTTTTTGCAAATTTTGTTAAGCTGTTACAAAATTTATTTCATATTTTGTTAAATTATTACAAAATAATATTTGATCAGATACGTATCAGGAATTCTAAGCATTATTGCCTAAATATTTGAACCAACGTCAAGACTTACTGTTCTGAAATTTCCTGGAATCATCAATGCCTCACTGTCATTGCATCCTTTGTCGACGCAACAAACAGGAAAGTAGTTCTGAAGTAGGAGTTTCCAATACTCAGGTAACAGTGTAATTATTCAATTTTGTGCATTAACCTAGAGTTTGAACGTTATTCAAATTTTGGAGAAAATTCAGTAATTTATTCTGGATAACATTAAAGAGTCCGCTCATTGCGAGAAATGATACACAAAATTGTTTATTGCACTTTGATATATCTGTATTTTATAAAATTATAAGTGAACACATTCGGTTGGAAGCTTCGTGTACAATCGTAAGTTAATACGAAGATTGCTCGTGATATACACAATATAATATTTACAACATTTGTCACGATTCACATATAAAATTTACACTTATTTCAAATTAAATTCTTAAACTTTCGAAACGTATTAAAGTTAAAGTTGCATTCGCATTCAGTTCGCTTAAAATATATTTGTTGAATCATGTTTTTTTGTAAACAAGTAACATAGTTGGTGGCTTTCAATTCACAGTCGTTTCAAATAAAATATCTTCTTAGCGTTGCCATTTCAACTAGAAAAATTCGGATTAAAGTAATTCACTGGATAATTCTCGTCTGAGGAACAATACTAGTTTCAGAAAATTATACAGTTCCTTGTCAACTGTTACACAACGTATGGACTTAATAAATAATACATTGAATGGCAATACTGCATTATTATTATTCAGGTTTGAGAATAATTGATCACACAATTGGTATCATTTAGTCTGATTGAGTAGTTAAGAAGAAGAACATAAGAGAAAATGTGCGAATAATTGAAACCAAAAAGTGAAAAAAGAAACGAAATTATCTGTACGATTATTAAATTATTAAACTGAAAGTATATCTATAATAAAGCTTTAAGATTAACTTAAATATTAAATACTCCCCTGTCATAGTGAAATTTGAATTGTCGGGCAGAGAACAGTATTAGTTTGAGTAAATTGGTAAGTCACGTTTATTCTATGCTTAATTCATTCTAATATCAAATACAAATCACACCTAAATAAATTTGTGAATAATTGTAAGGTTAAATTAATAAGTTTTAATTCAATTGAAAATTGCATCATTACCAATACTAGTGTGCTTACTTCATATTTGGCGCTGATTATATACATATATGCATACAAATCCATCATTTTGTATTGCTGCATAAGAATATGTTTTAGTAAAGTTTCATTTCTAAATTTATATACAATTTGGTCAAGATCGCACTTCTAGATATAGCTATGGTTGGGAAAAAGCACCAGCGGCCTCCTGAGTCAGAAGAGTTGACCACCCTGACTCAGAGGCAAGCTAAAGTTATCAATCACATTAAAAATATTCATGAATCGATTAAGACTAGGACAACTTCATTTAATCCATTCGAAATCGAATGTCGTTTGGATATTCTAAAGCAACATATTGATCAGGCTACTCAGTATCAATCAGAGTTAGAGATACTAGATCCATCCAAAGATGAGAGATATGAATTAGAATACACAAGAATTATCATTATGTGCGCCAGCATACCATTCAAAACTTCCTAATATGCGACTGCCTAAAATCACCGGAAAATACTCCGATTACAAAAATTTCATGAGTCTGTTTGAGAATCTTGTTCATAATGATTCTACATTAACGGATATCGAGAAATTCAACCATTTGATATCGTGCTTATCGGAGGAGGCGTTAGGTACTGTAAAAGCATTTCAAATTTCAGCGGAAAATTACCCTAAGGCCTTAGCAAGTTTGAAAAAAGTATATGACAATGAATGTCTTATCTTTTTTGACAATATATCGAAACTTTTCGATCTACCACAGATCACGAAACCATCAGCTGCAGCTTTAAGAACCATGATAGACACAGTTTCCGCTATATATGACTCACTGCTATCTATCGGTAATGATAAAAAGATTACTAACGCTATTTTGATTCATCTGGTTATGTCGAAAGTCGATTCAGTCACAAAGTCAAAGTGGGAGGAACAGCTGGACTTTGAAAGTCTACCATTTCAATCTGAATGCGAGTCGGCTCTAAACAAAAGGTATCAGCTTATTTCTGCTGATGAGTCGTCACCTTCAAGGTCTAAACCAGTAAAAACCAAAAACGAAATTGCCTCTAAAAAGAATTCGAAGACTTCACTAACTTGCATTAAACCAAAACCTTCTTGTGCTAAATGTCTGTTTTGCAAATCTTCTCAGCACATGATTTACAATTGCCCTTCCTTTAGCACTGAACCAGTGCAAACACGATTTGAATTTATTAAGTCAGTGCCGGCGTGTATTAACTGTCTTAAAAAAGGCCATACTGTAGCAAGGTGTAATTCGCAAAAATGTAAAGTATGCAATGCTTCTCATAATACATTGCTGCACAGATTTGGTAATAATTCTAAAAATACAAGTGTTAATCAAACCCCTAGCAACAGTCTAGACTCTTCTGGTAATATGTCACAGCTCTCACCTAGTCAAGTGTCTGTTAATTGTTCTACTTCTGATGAAAATGTTATTCTCGCCACAGCATTAGTAAAGGTACGAAGTAGTTCAGGCAGCTATATATTGGCTAGAGCTCTGCTTGATTCCGGTTCTCAACCAAATTTGATTACTGAGGAGCTTGCTCAGAGACTTAGAGTGAAAGGTGAGGAGAAAGGTTGAACCTAAATGGCATAGGTGAAACAAGTTCATCTGCTAAATCAAGCATAGAAATTTCAGTTGGGTCAAGAGTAAACTCTTCTCAATTTTCTTCTAAATTTTTGGTATTGAGTTCAATTACTAATTCGCAGCCAGATCACATAATATGCACATCAGATTGGCAAATTCCGGAGAATATTGAATTAGCCGACCCTTATTTCTATAAACTACAAAAGGTGGATTTATTGATTGGTGCTGAAGTATTTTTTGAATTGCTTTGTAATGGACAAATTAAATCTAATAGTAAAACTCCAGTTCTTCAGAAAACATTGCTGGGCTGGATTGTAGCCGGAAAGTATGCTCAGGCTAAGGGCGCACAACAAGCTGCGTGCAACGTAGGCAACGTTATTGAAAACTACAAGACGGTTGATGAAATTGTGCGAAAATTTTGGGAGCTTGAGGACTTTCCAAAGGACTCATTAGTTATCTATACTGAAGAGCAGCAGAAATGTGAGAACATATTTAAGAAATCAACACATCGCTTATCATCGAGCCGCTTTAAAGTCTCTCTACCCTTTAAATCAGATCCAAATTTGCTCGGATCGTCATATGAAAGTGCGAAAAGGCGATTTCTTGCGTTGGAACGAAAGCTTTTTAAGAACAGTGATATGAGGGAAATGTATAAGAAGTTTATGCAGGAATACGGCAACTTAGGTCATATGTCCATAGGGGACAGTAAAATACTTAATTGTCCTCATTATTTCATTCCGCAACAATGCGTTTTACGACCTCAAAGTTCGACAACAAAACTTAGAGTAGTTTTTGACGCATCAAGTCGAACTTCCTCACAAATGTCACTTAATGACATGTTAATGGTTGGACCGACTATACAGGAGGATTTGTATTCGCTTTTGATAAGATTTCGGTTTCATAAATTTGTTATCACTGCAGATATCGAAAAAATGTATCGCCAAGTTTTGGTAGACGAAAATGACAGAAATTTCCAATTAATACTTTGGAGGCAGACGCCAGCGGACTCTCTTCAAATATTTCGTTTGAACACTCTAACATATGGCACATCTTCAGCGCCATACTTGGCAATAAGGTGCCTTGTCGAATTGAGTCGTTTATACATTAAAACTTTGCCTATTGTAGCGAATGTAATTCGCAGTGATTTTTATGTTGACGATTTGCTTACGGGGTCTGATAGTTTAGAGGAGCTTTTTCGCATTCAAGAACAAGTAACGCAGATTTTTAGTTCTGCTGGATTCAATCTAACGAAATGGGTTTCAAATCAACCAAACTTTAATGTTTCCGATTGCGAAGAAAAATTATTAGATAGCCTTTCTGAATGTACCAAGGCCTTAGGGATTCATTGGATTCCAAAAAGGGATGTATTCAAATTTCGATTGGAAGACAATTTTCAAAATTTAAAGTCCACAAAAAGGAACATCTTGTCTGTAGCAGCTAGGTTGTTTGATCCTCCCGGGCTTTTATGCCCAATTGTCACAGAATCAAAGATTTTACTTCAAGAGCTTTGGATTCAGAAGTTAGACTGGGACGAATCTATCCCTTTACGATTGAATAATATCTGCGAGGATTTTAAGACAACTTTGATGAACATTGATACAATTGAAATACCAAGGTTCGTCAATACTACAGCCATGGCTAAAGTTCAAATTCACGGATTTTCCGACGCGTCCATTAGGGACGCTGTATTTATGTTCGCTGCGGAAATTCAAATGGCGTTACGTGTCGTCTTCTTACAGCAAAGTTAAAAGTTGCACCGCTTAAAACAAAATCGCTACCACGACTCGAGTTATGCGCAGCACACGTTTTAGCAAAACTGTGGTCAAAAGTTAAGAATATGATGAAATATGATATTGAGAATGTGACCTTTTGGACTGATTCGGAAATCACTTTACATTGGATTAAAACGCATCCTTCTTTGCTAACAACCTTTGTGTCCAACAGAGTTTCTGAAATACAAGAGTGGTCAGACCGTGTTGATTGGCGTCATGTGCCAACTAAAGAAAATCCGGCTGACATTGTGTCAAGAGAGTGTACCGGTCAGTTTAAAGTTATTTCCTAAGTCTAAGATTGAATTTACTCCTCTAGTTTCTACAACTTTGTAAGGGCCTCTATACGGCGATTGATTTTTTTTTCTACTTTTACTATTAATGGATTGACCTCTGTGCACTGCTCAACTCGTTTCTTTTTCGCTATTTCAAGTAGTTCTTTCGCTTTTTGTAAAGAAAATCTTAATCTTGCCTTTAATTCTTTAGAGTAATTATCATTATTATAAACAGGTTCAGGTTTTAATATTTTATCCTGTGGCAAATTTGATAGCCTTCCAAACACTAACTCATATGGCGTATAGTTCGTATCTACATGTGGCGTTGTATTATACGCAAAACAGAAATATGGGAGCCAGTGGTCCATTCATTGTCCCTACAGAAGTTCAATAGAAATTCATTTAGTACTCTATGACTCCTTTCCACGGAACCTAGAGTTTCGTGGTAGTAAGGTGTGCTAAAGACCTGTTTGATTTCCAACAGATTAGCCATTTCCGACATTAATCCGTTCACAAATTCAGTTCCTCTATCCGATTTAAGGATTCTGAAATTCCCGTATATTAATATTAGATTTTCTACCAGAGCCTTTGCAACCATCTTGGCATCCTTTGTCTCAACAGGGCACGCTATTATATACTTTGTTAGATCGCACTGCATAGTTAAAATATACCTAAATCCATTTAAAAATCTAAGGGGACCCACTATATCTATGGATACAACATCAAAACTAGTTCCCGGTGTGTCCGTTATTATTAGTCTTTCTTTTGTGTTATTTGTTTGTTTATTAATTTTACATTCAACGCAATCTAATATGTGTTTTTTGACCATCTTACCCATATCCTTCTATATATATCTTTGTTTCAGTTTTAGCGTTGTTTTTCTAATACCTAAGTGGCCACCCATTTTTGAATTATGCTATTCTGCCACAAGTGCTTTCTGCTAGTTTTTATCAACAGTTCGTCTAGGTTTTCTAATTATTAAAATTCTTAAATTCTCCCTCTCATTCCTTTTTAAGTTATTAAACATATCCTTAAATTTCTGTTGTGGTACCACCAGAAATACGTCGTCGCTACCTTCTAAAGCGAGTTCTTTTATACCTGTAGATAGCATCTTTGACAGTAGCTTCTCCAAAGACAACCTTGTGTCAATTGGACTATCACTACATCTGATTACCACCTCATCGTGTGCTAATAAAATTTCAGGTGTTTGTTTTTCTCTATTTATTTCAAATCTAAGTTTTTTTGCGTCTTTTATATCGGATAAGGATGTACTTTCCCAAATAAAAAGTTCAGGAGATACCTTATTGGACGTGCCGATTTTTCTTCTCTGTACCTCTGAAGCTTCTTTTTTACTACGTGTTACTGCTGAATATTCTTAGGTTTGTGTTCATTTTCTGTAGGAATTAATGCCTTTAATGAATCCCTATCTATCACTATTCTTGACAACGCGTCGGCGTTCGTATTCAGTGTGCCTTTCTTGTATAATATTTCAAAATCATAGTCGGATAACTCTAATCGAATTCGGGTCATTTTTGACGAAGGGTTTTTATGTGAAAATAATGAGACCAATGGTCTGTGGTCGGTAACTACATAAAATTTTCTTCCATAAAGGTAGGGACGGAAAAAATTTATAGCCCAATGTGTGGCCAAGAGCTCTTTCTCAATAACGGGTTTATTTATGTCATGTTTGCTCAACGTTTTACTTGCATACGAAATTGGTAATTCTGACCCAATTTCTCCCTGCGCCAAAACAGCGCCTAATGCAAAATTCGATGCATCCGTCGTTAAAACGAACGGTTATTAAAATCAGGGTACTGAAGTATAGGTGGATTCATTAATTTCAATTTTAATGTTTCAAATGCTTCCTGACAGTTTTTATTCCAAAGAAAAGGTTTATTTTTCTTCAACAAGAGATTCAAATCTCAAGCTATTTTAGCAAAATTCCTAACGAACCGTCTGTAATAATTACAAAACGCAACAAAACGCCTGACCTCGTCAGCATTATTAGGTGTTGGATAGTTCTCTATCACACTACACTTCGCAGGGTCGGTACATATTCCTCTAGCAGTTATTAGGTGGCCTAAATAAACCACTTCTGTTTAAAAAAACAAAACACTTACTTGTGTTTAACTTCAAATTATATTGCCTTAACCTTTTAAACACTTTTTCCAAATTTTCGTGGTGATGCTTTATACTACAACCAAATACAATAATGTCATCGACATACAAAAATGCTTCCACACTCAACCCGCTTAATGCTATAGTCAACATTCTCTGAAAACTGTTAGAGGATACCTTTAGCCAAAATGGCAATCTAGTAAGTTGAAAATTACCGTTCCTCGTTGAAAAAGCAGTCAGTGGTCTCGAAATTTCATGTAGCCCAATCTGGTGAAAAAAACTGGTCATATCTAGGGTTGAAAAGTACTTGGCTCTGCCTAACTTGACTAGAACATTTTCAATTTTTGTTAACGGAAACTTGTCGCTAATTATTTTCTCATTTAATTTCCTCAAATCTACGACTACTCGCCATTTCTTTGTAATAACCAATAACGGAGAATTGTACGGGCTCACCGACGGTTCAATAATATCATTCTCTAACAGTTTATCAATCTGTCTATTAATCTCATTTATCTGAGCTTCAGGTAATCTATACGGTTTTACATATACTGGAGCACTATCAGCCAACCGAATTTCTTGAGTATAAAAGTTGTTTACCGTTAACTTTTCACCCTCAAGATAAAAAATATCATTATACTTTGCTATCATGTTGATTAACGAGTCTTTAGCTATCGGATCCAATGATTCAATTTTTAAATCCTTTGAAATATCTCTCACCCTCTGTGTACTTACTGATTCGTTACTATGGCCACTATAGATATTGTAATCAGATAACCGTTCCACATCTAAATCTAAATCAGGTAGGACTGCGTCCTTTTCGGTAGTATTCAATATTCTTACATGCTCTACACCTACATCTGGTATTATACTATTTGCTACAAAAATTCCAGGCGATAATTCTTTATTCAAGACTATGCTATCCTCACACGTGCAAATATTCACTAGTACTACTGATTCTGACCGCGCTGGCACAAAAACCTCTGCTCGCCCCGGGTTTACCGGTAGCACGTATTCTTCACCTAATACATTAAAAGATATTGTATAAGTTTCAAAATCGATTTTGCATTTGAATTTTTCCAACATATCCCTTCCAACAATCCCATCAGCAGCAAGAGGAAAATCATCATCGACCACATAAAATTTGTGAATCAGCTGTAGCTCTTCTAACTCCAAACTCAAGTACGTTGTACCTATACTCTCAATAGTATCCAAAGTAGTGCCACTTAATGACGAAACCTCGTGTCTGTTTATTTTTTTCGCATTTATTTGCTTACAAATTGATATATCCGCTCCCGTATCTATTAAAAAACTTAGGTTTATATTACTATTCCTACAAGGTATACTTATCAAATTGTTTGCCTTTGTTAATACTCTATTCACTTTTGGCCGCTTCGGATAACTCGTTACGTTATCCGGCCTTTTCATTTTCCCTGGTTATTACGACTATTAGAACTACCTGAACTGTAATTCCTGTTGGCTCTTGGTCCATTATTTCCATAACTCCTAGAATTATTGTTCTCAGCTCTATCATTATTCTCATAATACCTCCTACTATTACTATAATTATTTGAGTTATACCCATTGTTGTTAGATTTATTCGCGCTATTGTAGTAAGCCCTGTTCTGGCCAGCGTTGCCTCTATAATTGTTTTGTACAACATTTCTTCTTCCCCTTCGAGAATTGTACTCATATTCAGGTCTCCATACTCTAAATACATTATTTTCACTATTTTGAGTATGTACTTCCATAGTTACACACTTCTCTACTGCCTCATTCAGTGTGTTCGGGCTGCAAGCAATTAATAAATTCTGGTTTCTACATTTACGCCTTTCATAAACACATTAAGGGCCATACTCTCATTAACTTTGTAAACTGCGCCCTTAGCCTCCTGCGTTGGATTTTTCAATGCCTTTATCTCAAACACATTTAATTGCTCAGAAAGCAACACAATTTTTTCCCTAAACTCAGCTATGCTCATATTTTTTTGCTTAATTGTTCCAAATTCTGTTAATACCTGTTGCAATGACTTTGGATTTGGGTAAGCTTCAAACAATAAGCGTTTTAATTCAATAAAAGTTGTGGGTCTATTAGACCTCCCCACAATACCACGAACTTGTGCCGTTAATTTAAAGTTATAAACGTACTTAATAAATATTTCTCTGTCTTCCGTTCTGAGCAAATCATGCAATAGCTCTGTTTGGACTATAAAATCTTCCAACGCCTCATAAGATCCTTTAAATACTTGGAGGTTTTTACCCACAATCGATATGTCGAACTGCGCCATATTTGTATTATTGACTCTATATTCTTCTACCGACTTCGAATAAACAATTTCAACTTTCTCCGATTCTTTACTTTCTTTTATAACCAAATTATTTATGACAGGTAATAACCTTGCACAAAGATCAATCAATGTAAATTTTAGAGACCTAATGTCCTCGCTTTCTTTCAAAGTCTCGAAAACAATACTGGCCATTTTTTCTATATATTTTAATCTATTCAACTTCTCTATTTTAAATTGAAAGGAGTAAATTCTATCCTTACTTTTTCTAAAAATTTTTTCTAACTTATCTAATTCAACGCAATATTCACTTAATTCATCCATATACAACTTAAAACCTAATTAAAAAAAACTTACAACTATTTACAATATTTACTCCTAAAAAAAATGTACTTATTTATATTTCAGCGGTAACACTAACTTCTTTTGAAATACTACCAGTTTTTACAGCACTGGTTTACTCTTATTTATAGCAACGCTAAAATTATTTGATATTTCTCTTTGTTATATTTCTTTTATTTCATAATGGTGGTTGAAAAAGAAAGTGTGTACATAAACAAAAAAAGTAAAATAAGAATTATTATTATTAAAAAAAATGCATATAAAGAATTAAAAAAAATTGAAATTCAAAAATAAAAAAATATAAAACTAAATTCGTGCTGTGTATTTTCTTCAATGACGATGGTGCTGCTCCATTTCCGCCTCCAAGAAAAATATCTCTGTCCAGATTTCGCAGGATCGCTGCAAAGACGGTGGTGGGTCAGCCTGGACAATTCTTTTTAAGGCGGCTAACTTGCTGCGAAGGCGAACCAATTTACCACCTCTTTTGTGTCGTGGTTTATTTACTGCTGGAATGCTGGTAAGTTTTTGTTCTAACTTCTGCTGCTGTCTCTTTCGATATTCAGCTATCGTTATAGCTTTAGGGCATGCTTCCACTGGGGTTGGTACGTATGCCGGAGCGTCAACGTTGCCAACTGCCAGCTCGTACTCCTCTACAGGAATGTTTTTTCTCGGTCACATTAACTGTTCCCAGAATAAACCAGAGTAGGGTAAGTCAATATATGCCAAACAAAAAAGAGAAAAACCTAAAAAAATATTTTTTTTATATTTTAAATCACATTTATAATATATCACTAAAAACCCGTTAGCTTCGGACCTTTGCGTGACTTTCACTTGTAAATTCCCGTTATAACGGTGTATTAAGCTGTAAAGTAAAAAAAAAACAAAAACAACTTTCTTGAATAACCACGTTTTAGTCGTAAGTTTAAATTAAAAACAAAAAAAGCGAAAATCTTAAATTTAATATAAGTATATATATATTAATTAAAAATATAATTAAGACTAAAAAAATTTTATAATAATAATAAAAATTCCTTTTATAAAAATTTATTTTTATTTTAATTAATTAAAAGATTAATAAATAATTTTTTATGTAAAAAAAATAATATTTGTATGTATGTAACTATTGAGTAACATAATCAGTCACATTTCTTTGTAAATGTGTATATAATTTGAACTTGAATTATAAAATTCTGAACTAATATTTAATCATAATTTTATAAACTTATATATAAAATTTTACGTAGGCTTATACATTTTAAAACAATGTTTCTTTATCCTTGAGAAAATTTAACTATAACTTAAAATTAAATAATGATTAACATATTCACAGGGTAGCTATACATTATTACTTAACATTATTTAAAACTTAATATTTTAATTTTTTTGTAAATTAAATAGATAAAAAAGCTAAAAATAAAGGAATAATTATAAAGTCTTTTATAATTAAATAGATAAATAAAATAATATAAATATAAAAAAAATTAAACTTAAAAAAGAAGTATCACTGCATTACATACGATTTTAAAGTCAAATATTAATTTATTAATAAAGAAATAAAGTAAATAACCCGAAAAAGAAAAAAACCTAATATTTATGGGTATAATATAAAATAATATAATATAAATATATATAAATATATATATATATATATATATATATATATATATATATATATATATATATATATATATATATATATATATATATATATATATACAAATATGTGTAAAAATAAAACAACAAAAAAATAAAACTAATACCTAAACTAGTAATTCCCAAACAAATACATAAAATCTAATTAAGTGTAATATAAATATTATGAGAACTATACAAATTCTTGAGAATAAGCATAGTTTTATTGATTTTTGTTATGATCGTGTTAAGTTATTATTATATTTGTCCTTTATTTAATATGTAAAGTTTTCCTATACTTATATTTACTATTGTTATTGGCTTATAACATAAATGAGAATATAATGAATAAAAAGAAATTAAATTGAATTTTAAATTAAATATATTATTTTCTTTATCATTCTACTTATGAAGAAAGAGTAGAATTTACAAGGCTGTTATGTGAATCAAGGTAAATTGGTAAATTTCTATTGGGGGTTCCTAGAAATTTCATTACAGGTGACTAGAAGCCAAGGATAGCTAAAACATGCTATATTAGGGGCGGGCAACCTGAGGAGACTACCAACAACCAGTCTCATATGAAACGTGTAGATCAATAGCATCGATAGACTCTTGTTTTGCTGTCGTACGTCTGTCCGTTATTTATTTAAATTACCAGTCAAAGTTAAAATGTAAAATACTTTCAGTATAAAATTTTTGCATGAATGATTAAATGTGGACAGAACCTAGTGGAAAGACCAGTGTGCTATCTCCACTAAACGGCAATAAGGTCTGTCACAAACTATTCGACAAGTTCGGGGCTGTCTAGAACTAGCTAGTTGGTATCGCAGGTTTGTTGAAAATTTCTCCAGTATTGTATATCCAATAAGCGAATTTCTTTCGAAGAAAAAAAGTTTTGTTGAACGTCAGAAGCAAACGCCGCATTTAAGACAATAAAAAACTCTTTACAGCAACTCCTGTTCTTATCAATCAAGATTTTTCGAAACAAATTTTTTACATTGCGACGCCAGTAATTATGGTGTTGGAGCAGTGTTAGTACAATTTGATGAGCACGGAAATGAAAGACCAGTCTCATTTATGAGCAAAAAGCTAAAAAGCGCCAAAGGAAACTGTAGGGTAACGGAAAGAGAGTGTTTAGATTTAGTTGAAGCTATACACCGGTTACTTACAGTTACAAGACTTTGAAGTAATTACGGATCACGCTAGCCTTATTTGGCTGTTGCGCCAACCTGATTTAACAGGACGCCTAGCTCGTTGGGTTTTTAAGCTTCAATCATTTAAATTCAATGTTAGTCAGAGAAAAGTAAAAGGAAATGTAGTTCCTGACGCCTTATCCCGCTCAATAGATGAAAAAGTTTTGGCAATATCATTAACGGCGCTAGAAATTGATTTAAATTCATTGCATATTATGGACCTAAAATACCAAGATCTGAAAGAGAAGATAACAGCAGTACCAAGTAAGTACCCAGACATCAAGGTAGTCGATAAATACGTTTACATAAGAACGGAACATTACACCGGGGAAAGTAAACAGGAAAAATTAAACTAAAAGTTATGGGTACCAGAAAAATTACGACAAATTGTTATAAAAAGGGCTCATGATGATCCAATAACAGCACATGGTGGTATGGTAAAAACTGTCTAACTTCTTCGAAGAAATTTGTACTGACCTGGATTAGTAAAAGATGTAAGAACTTATGTAGGAAGATGCGATGTATGTTAAGCCACAAAAGCACCAAATGTTGCTCTAAAACTAGAAACGGGTAGACAAGCCACGTCTTGCCGGCCATTTCAGCGGTTATATATAGATCTAATAGGACCCCATCATAGAAGCAAATCAGGAAATATTGAATTTTTAAGAGTTTTAAAGCACTTGTCAAAATTCCATAGGTTGTTTCCCCTAAGGAAATTTGCATCAAATATAATTTTAGATCAATAACAAACACAAATATTTCATATATACGGGGTCCCTAAAACAATTGTGAGCGATAACGGCTCTCAATTCCGCGTTAATAATTTTTATGCATCCAACATATATACAGCTGTTTGTTCTCCACAAAGCAATGCGTTAAAACAGATCAGTTATTGCAGGAATACACACATATATGGAAAACTATCATCGCTATTGGGGCGCGAATTTGTCAAAAATTAGCAGTGCTTTACGGAACTCATATCATCAGACTATTCACCGTTCCCTATACCATGCAGTTTTTGGATTTGACATGATCACTCATGCCAGTTCGTACTCTTTTTTAAAGAACCTAAAAATGCTATACAAACTTTTATACCCTTTATCTCGAGATGACAATCTGCATCTTCTTCGCGCCGACATGCGAAAACACATAATAGCTGCATCTTAGTCAAAAACAATATAATATTCGTTACCGTCCAATCAGTTTCCGTATTGGTCAAAAAGTTTATAGAAGAAAGTTTGTTCAAAGCAATGTAGAGAAGGGTTTTAATGCAAAACTGTCACCACTTTTTATAAAATGCTGAGCTAGGGAAAAATTAGAATCCCATGATTATCTTATAGAGGATTTACAGGGCAGAATTGTTGCCACCTATAACTCGTAGGACCTACATTCTTGAACGGTCCTTTCTCAAGCCAATAATGTAATGAATCATCATTATTGTCTAGTTTTGTAATAACCGGTTTTTGGATTATGACATACCATGTCAACATTTATATCATTCACTTTATTTGTTTTTTTTTTCTATATCTATATATTCAAATTTAATGAGAACTTTCAATTTCAAACACCCAGACGTTTATATAAAATAGTATAAATTCTGTTATATATTGCTTAAGATTTAACATGAAATTTGTCGATATATAAGACAATTTTTTTGCTTAAATGAGTATTAGCAACACTGTTTTATTACATCGAGATCCGGAGGCCTCCGCGAGCTACGAACAACATGATGGGTGAGTTCATTTATTTTTTAGGTTAATTTTTTCTTGCTCTAGTAATTTGCAGCATTTTTGTTCAATATTACTTTAATACAATTTGATTACTGTTAATTGACGTTGTATAAAGTATTTAAGTTTTTTAAATAAATTTTGACTAACCGGTATTTTGTCCTTTGCATTTGTAAAAATACTTTTTTTTAATGCTCTAACTACGCAAAATTTTTTTAAAAACCAATAAAACATCTAATAAACAAAATTTACCTGAAAAAAAAAACAATTAAATATAGAATTTTGTAAAATTAAATCCATTCATATTTGTTCTTTATATTTAATTTTTTTGTTATCTTAAAACCATGGAATCATCTTGTATAAATAAATAATTTTTTTGATATTATCTTTAATGAAGTAAAGGAAAATCTAGTCTCTCCTTTCAAAGGTTGACAGGTAAGCGGTTTGCTTTTTGAGGTCCTAAGAAATCTTAGTCGCTAGGATATTTGTAGGGAAGGGTAAAGAGACTTATATCATCAACAACATAGTATATTTATGTTCCTCCTCCCATGATCTGTAGTAATTTAGTATGATCATTTCAGTCATACTCCAGCATAAAAATACTATCTCCAAAAAAATAGGGAGTCTATAACAAAAAAAAAGCTTACTGTTAGCTATGTAAGTTTGTTTTTATGACGACCGAACCTGTAATGAATGGAGTTGACGAAAGGTTACCATTAAGGTGGCAATACAGCAATCTCATGCGTATTGATAAACCAATGCATGTCTGCGCAGTTGCATGAAGATGTAATTTGACAGAAAAGTCAACATGGCGGATCGTTGGAAGTAAAAATGTTCTTTTCCGGTTGAACAGCAGAGGCAAGTAGACATATCTAATATAGACGGAAGAAAACTTGTGGAAAAGAAAAAAAAACGGCATTTAGTAAGAAGTCGTGGAGAAAAGATTTGTGTATACGGATGGATTGGTCTGAAGAATACAGATAGAAGTTTAAATCCAAGCAGTGAGTTTTACATGAACACCTGCTTTGAGACAACCGCAGACAACGTAAGACGCCGATCACCCACAGTCTCTACGGCAGCATCACCAGCAAGAACATAACCAGCTTGCACCCTAACTATAGAGTCCGGTTCGGATTACGAGAAGCTAAATAGTGTCGCCAAAACGCTTCCACCAAACACGTTAACCCGGGCAAAGGTTAACTTTTCCTACCTACGCATGCGCACCGTTTTAGGCACACAAATAAAATACAGAAAACCAGCAATAGCCACTTCTACGTTATCTTTAACCTTAGCTCTAACGCCATCTTTAACATCAGCTTTAACGCTATCTTTTCCAACGCTACTTTTAACATCTGCACCATTACATCTTCTTTACCTTCAGCATCAGCACCATCATATCATCTTTACCTTCAATATCTTTACCATCATCATCAACGCAGATAAGTAGTAAGTAGTAGACATAGTTTTTATCTGTTGCATATTTTCCTTGAATCGTCACTCTGACGGCCAGCTAAAATAAATACACATTATTTGAGTCGAATAAAAACAAAAAGAAAAGGCGAAAGGGGCAGATCCTTTCACTGGAAAGACACCTATCGAGGTTGTCGAAGAAAGGGCGGATGTCTCTAACTAAAGCTTCAATTGTTTCTTTTAAAGTTATACTTACATATTTCGCTGGTGCTAAGTCTTAACATTAGAATGTAACATTTAAATCAAAGGATTATTTGTATCACATTAAATTTCGCAAGTTATGCTTGCCAGCCAAATTTTCCTATAAATGCAAAAATTTTTTCAAGGTAAGCTTGCGAATATGATAACTAAATATTCAAAATTATAGGGGCAAATCAAAATCCAATAAAAATTTACGTGAGTAAACAAGAAGAGGGAAAACGAAAAAAATCCATTACCATAAATTTTTCAAGATACTTACCTATAATTTTCAAATTATTTAACAATATAAAATTTAGTCCAGTTACCTACCTATATTTTTTTAAATACTGTACGATATAAGTTTTTCAAGATACTTTACTAAAAATTTTCAAATTATTTAAAATATATATTTTTCAAGATTTACCAATCAAGATATACATGCTATTACTTACCACTTAAATTTTTCCCTATTATAACTACCAATTAATTCTTACAGGGTTAGACTTATTCATTGAGAATTTGCCAGAAAAAAAACGTAAAAAGAATAGAATTACAATCGCTTTTCAAATCTTAAACTTCAACCTTTTAGTACAAATTCAATTAAAATCAAAGCCGATTTTCTTTTATTTATACCGTCAGATATTGGAATTAAATATTTGCGAAATTGTACTTAACAAGATCAATATGAAGTGATCAGATTGCAAATGTCAATTTAGGAAAAAAGTTAATAATATAATACTTACTTAATCAAATTTTACATTACTCTTTTTTAAATTACTTCTGACCAGATAAAACACCATTTAGTGAAGAGAACTTGAATTTAATATTCCGAATTTGTTACTTATAAAATAATAATGTAATGTAAAATTATTCTTAAGAAAATTTGGAGTAAAAAACATATCAGAGTTGACGAAAAAAAGAGAAAAGTGAAGAATACAATAATAGAAGAGAAAAGAAAAGAAATATACATGGAGGTGGTAAATCGGAGATTAATGTAAGTCATGCATAAAGGGAGATTCCCGAGATTAGCGCTAATTTTAGGTCAGCCCTATGATAGATGTGCCCCGCGTTTAGACGTGTTTTGCCACTCTTTTTCGGTCATAATACACATTTTTGATATTCCCGACGAGCTCTAGCCGCACAAAGATCAAGTTAGCTACCAGCGTGTCAATCAGTTTATGCAGGTTTTTCTTCTTGTTGTGGGTAACTAGGTAAAAGTCGGTTGTGAGGGGGTTTGTCACGATTCAACTTCTTTTAGTTACTCACAACAAGAAGAAAAACCTGCATAAACTGATTGACACGCTGGTAGCTAACTTGATCTTTGTGCGGCTAGAGCTCGTCGGGCTCAGGCGGATGTCCGTTGCAGTCAGCAATGCGTAGTACAGAATAATACGTACCAGTGTTTTACCACAAGCTAAATAAAATTGAATAAAATTTGGGGTCACGCGTATGTAAAACATCTCAGAAAACAAACCAGTGTTGGAAGTCCAGATGACACGACTCCATGGGCTGCCCTCCTTATTGAAACACAATACCATTCCATAATAGCCCGGTGGCCCTTACATACTTTTCTTGGCTATATCCCTAGACGTTCACCAATCGAAATACCTACCTTTCCAAATTTTTAACGGCATCTTTAAATAATTTGTTCCAATATCAAATTTTTTTTAATACCCTGTTCAGACGAGTTTTCTTAATTGAGTCAATTCAATTTTAATTGCGCAATTTAATTTGGTGTTCACACATGCTCAATTAAGCTTATTCAATTAGCATTTGACAACTAAAGGAAACAAACATTTTTATTGTAATCGCGAAAGCTTCTTGTTCTTAAAGTTAAAAAATAGATTAAAATCACTATTTGGTAGTTTAGAAATATTGAACTACTGCAGTTAGTGCGATCAATTTTTTAATTTAAGTTATCTTTGTTAAAAAAACAATACAAAAGGATTTAATATTTCTGAAAAGTTTAAGAAAACAAAAACTACAGCTCCTTGAAATATTAAACCAGAACACAAATCAAAGGACATTTGTTAAATTATAATAAAATAAAATATACAGGCATGTCACACAATCCGATCGGAATGGTTTTAATTCCGTATTAACAATTCCGATCAATTTTGTTTTACCTTCTTCAGATTCCGATCGATTTTTTTTATTCCTGAAAAGTAGAATCTCCACTATTTAATTTAAATGAGGCAATATTTGGCACACCAAAGTAAAAAACAAGGCTAATCTAAGAAGGATACATCATAAAAGTAAATTCAAGAAACGGATATAATAAAATTTCAAAGAAACTAATTTCCACTTTGAAATTTGAAAGTAGTTTTATTCCGAAGAAATTTTTCGTCTTAAGTTTTCTGAAGAAGCAATTTCGATCGGAATTGAGTTCTGTGAGATACCTGATAATTTCAAAATTATTTAAATTTTTTATTAACTTACCTTCAGCTTCGCTTGCTATTTTCTTTTTATATATTTAATTAAAGGTACATTTATTTTACCAGTAAAATATAAACAACTACAAGCCAACTGGGCGGATGACACTACCTAGTAAAATAAATGTACCTTAATTTGTTTATATTTTTACATACGGCTTGTCAATTTTATGAATTATTTCTTCTCATTGAACCTACTTCCCAGTAAACATACTTGTTGGCAAGGGTTGTATTTCGTACTTTATTCAATTAGTGATGCAATTAAGTAATAATTGCTCAATTTAGTAATTGACTTCTTATATAGTAAATTGAGCTCAATTAAGGCCTTAATTGCGTACATTTCTTAATTGCGCAATTAAATCGTATGTCTGAACAGGGTATAAGTTTATATTCCAAAATATGTTTCCGAGATAAAATATATTTTTTTTTTTTGTAAAGCTTCGTTCGTTTCAATATATGAGTTCTGACTTTAAGTATCAAGTGTAAACAAAATATAATAATAAACCGAGAATATCAAAAATGTGTATTATGACCGAAAAAGAGTGGCAAAACACGTCTAAACGCGGGGCACATCTATCATAGGGCTGACCTAAAATTAGCGCTAATCTCGGGAATCTCCCTTTATGCATGACTTACATTAATCTCCGATTTACCGGCTCCATGTATATTTCTTTTCTTTTCTCTCCTATTATTGTATTCTTCACTTTTCTCTTTTTTTCGTCAACTCTGATATGTTTTTTATTCCAAATTTTCTTAAGAATAATTTTACATTACATTATTATTTTATAAGTAACAAATTCGGAATATTAAATTCAAGTTCTCTTCACTAAATGATGTTTTATCTGGTCAGAAGTAATTGTAAAAAAGAGTAATGTGAAATTTTATTAAGTAAGTATTATATTATTAACTTTTTTCCTAAATTGACATTTACAATCTGATCACTTCATATTGATCTTGTTAAGTACAATTTCGCAAATATTCAATTCCAATATCTGACGGTATAAATAAAAGAAAATCGGCTTTGATTTTAATTGAATTTGTACTGAAAGGTTGAAGCTTAAGATTTGAAAAGCGATTGTAATTCTATTCTTTTTACGTTTTTTTTTCTGGCAAATTCTCAATGAATAAGTCTAACCCTGTAAGAATTAATTGGTAGTTATAATCGGGAAAAATTTAAGTGGTAAGTAATAGCATGTATATCTTGATTGGTAAATCTTGAAAAATATATATCGTTAAATAATTTGAAAATTTTTAGTAAAGTATCTTGAAAAACTTATATCGTATAGTATTTAAAAAAATATTGGTAGGTAACTGGACTAAATTTTATATTGTTAAATAATTTGAAAATTATAGGTAAGTATCTTGAAAAATTTATGGTAATGAATTTTTTTCGTTTTCCCTCTTCTTGTTTACTCACGTAAATTTTTATTGGATTTTGATTTGCCCCTATAATTTTGAATATTTAATTATCATATTGGCAAGCTTACCTTGAAAATATTTTTGCATTTATAGGAAAATTTGGCTGGCAAGCATAACTTGCGAAATTTAATGTGATACAAATAATCCTTTTAATTAAAATGTTACATTCTAATGTTAAGACTAAGCACCAGCGAAATATGTAAGTATAACTTTAAAAGAAACAATTGAAGCTTTAGTTAGAGACATCCGCCCTTTCTTCGACAACCTCGATAGGTGTCTTTCCAGTCAAAGGATCTGCCCCTTTCGCCTTTTCTCTTTGTTTTTATTCGACTCAAATAATGTGTATTTATTTTAGCTGGCCGTCAGAGTGACGATTCAAGGTAAATATGCAACAGATAAAAACTATGTCTACTACTTACTACTTGTCTGCGTTGATGATGATGGTAAAGATATTGAAGGTAAAGATGATATGATGGTGCTGATGTTGAAGGTAAAAATGATATGATGGTGCTGATGTTAAAGGTAAAGAAGATGTAATGGTGCAGATGTTAAAAGTAGCGTTGGAAAAGATAGCGTTAAAGCTGATGTTAAAGATGGCGTTAGAGCTAAGGTTAAAGATAACGTAGAAGTGGCTATTGCTGGTTTTCTGTATTTTATTTGTGTGCCTAAAACGGTGCGCATGCGTAGGTAGGAAAAGTTAACCTTTGCCCGGGTTAACGTGTTTGGTGGAAGCGTTTTGGCGACACTATTTAGCTTCTCGTAATGCGAACCGGACTCTATAGTTAGGGTGCAAGCTGGTTATGTTCTTGCTGGTGATGCTGCCGTAGAGACTGTGGGTGATCGGCGTCTTACGTTGTTTGCGGTTGTCTCAAAGCAGGTGTTCATGTAAAACTCACTGCTTGGATTTAAACTTCTATCTGTATTCTTTAGACCAATCCATCCGTATACACAAATCTTTTCTCCACGACTTCTTACTAAATCCCGTTTTTTTTTCTTTTCCACGAGTTTTCTTCCGTCTATATTAGATATGTCTACTTTCCTCTGCTGTTCAACCGGAAAAGAACATTTTTACTTCCAACGATCCGCCATGTTGACTTATCTGTCAAATTACATCTTCATGCAACTGCGCAGACATGCATTGGTTTATCAATACGCGTGAGATTGCTGTATTGCCACCTTAATGGTAACCTTTCGTCAACTCCATTCATTACAGGTCCGGACGTCATAAAAACAAACTTACATAGCTAACAGTAAGCTTTTTTTTTTGTTATAGACTCCATATTTTTTTGGAGATAGTATTTTTATGCTGGAGTATGACTGAAATGATCATACTAAATTACTACAGATCATGGGAGGAAGAACATAAATATACTATGTTGTTGATGATATAAGTCTCTTTACCCTTCCCTACAAATATCCTAGAAACTAAGATTTCTTAGGACCCCAAAAAGCAAACCGCTTACCTGTCAACCTTTGAAAGGAGAGACTAGATTTTCCTTTACTTCATTAAAGATAATATCAAAAAAATTATTTATTTATACAAGATGATTCCATGGTTTTAAGTGAACAAAAAAATTAAATATAAAGAACAAATATGAATGGACTTAATTTTACAAAATTCTATATTTAATTGTTTTTTTTCAGGTAATTTTGTTTATTAGATGTTTTATTGGTTTTTAAAAAAATTTTGCGTAGTTAGAGCATTAAAAAAAAGTATTTTTACAAATGCAAAGAACAAAATACCGGTTAGTCAAAATTTATTTAAAAAACTTAAATACTTTATACAACGTCAATTAACAGTAATCAAATTGTATTAAAGTAATATTGAACAAAAATGCTGCAAATCACTAGAGCAAGAAAAAATTAACCTAAAAAATAAATGAACTTACCCATCATGTTGTTCGTAGCTCGCGGAGGCCTCCGGATCTCGATGTAATAAAACAGTGTTGCTAATACTCATTTAAGCAAAAAAATTGTCTTATATATCGACAAATTTCATGTCAAATCTTAAGCAATATATAAGAAAAAATAATAAAAATATAAAAGATGCCAGTATAAAACAGAATTTATACTATTTTATATAAACGTCTGGGTGTTTGAAATTGAAAGTTCTCATTAAATTTGAATATATAGATACAGAAAAAAAAAAAACAAATAAAGTGAATGATATAAATGTTGACATGGTATGTCATAATCCAAAAACCGGTTATTACAAAACTAGACAATAATGATGATTCATTACATTATTGGCTTGAGAAAGGACCGTTCAAGAATGTAGGTCCTACGAGTTATAGGTGGCAACAATTCTACCCTGTAAATCCTCTATAAGATGATCATGGGATTCTAATTTTTCCCTAGTTCAGCATTTTATAAAAAGTGGTGACAGTTTTGCATTAAAACCCTTCTCTACATTGCTTTGAACAAACTTTCTTCTATAAAATTTTTGACCAATACGAAAACTGATTGGACGGTAACGAATATTATATTGTTTTTGACTAAGATGCAGCTATTATGTTTTCGCATGTCGGCGCGAAGAAGATGCAGATTGTCATCTCGAGATAAAGGGTATAAAAGTTCGTATAGCATTTTTAGGTTCTTTAAAAAAGAGTACGAACTGGCATGAGTGATCATGTCAAATCCAAAAACTACATGGTATAGGGAACGGTGAATAGTCTGATGATATGAGTTCCGTAAAACACAGCTAATTTTTGACAAATTCGTGCCCCAATAGCGATGATAGTTTTCCAAATATGTGTGTATTCTTGCAATAACTGATCTGTTTTAACGCATTGCTTTGTGGAGAACAAACAGCTGTATATATATGTTGGATGCATAAAAATTATTAAAGCGGAAAACCAATTTAAATCATTTATTGTTATGTTTTTTGTGTACTTTTAAGTAAAAATTAATTATAATAAATTATGAGTAGAGTTTTTATATTTTTTTATTTGGAACATTGCTATTTTATCTTACCCTGTTTTCTTATTTTTATAAATTTTATTTAATTTCTCTTATTGATTCTTTATTACATTTCTTAAATTTAAAGTTTAATTATTATATGAGAATCACTTGGTTCTTGACACAACACTATAGCTAAACACGTTCTTACTTCAGCCTTGTTGATGTTTTCTTTTGATACCTTGGCACATTTTTCGTTCGAGGATACAGATCTAACGAACACTGTGCGAAAATACGATCTTCACACTGTGAATGATCCTTCACTTTGTATTGACGAAGCGCCCTCTAAACTTCAATATTTTTAAAGTCTTGCAGTGATTGTGAAAATAAGGAAAAAAAAAATAAACAAAGGCAAAGGCAAAAAAATTTCATAATAAAAATATCAAGCTATAAAATTTTGTGAATTTAAGAATTTTTTGAAATACAAAGGAAATGTTTTTGGACGTGGCCGTTACAAAGCCTGTTTTTGTTGCAAAACCTGTGGAGAAACAAGAACTGGGACGAAACGCAGACCGGGAACGTACAAAGTCAAACGTTGACAAAATAGCCAAAGCAAAAAAAAAAAACAAAATATAGAAATCAACCTTTGCCTTGAACTTAAAAATGCAAATGATGAACACATGTATAAGTATAAGCGAATTTTCAGTTTGTCCTTGATCTTGAATGTAAACATTGTTCGTATGTTTGTGTACTTTTTTGTTTAGAGTTATCTACGAAAACAAATTGTACTCGTATTACGTTTGAAATATATATGTATTTAAATTTTCTGAATTTGTTAAAAAAAAATTTTCACTTCTTTTTAGATGGCATAAACAAATTTTTGAGTTCATAGTTTATAAAGCGATGATAAAAATTTGTTTAAGGTGGTAGAAAATTTTTCGATAAGTATTATGTGGTGTACAAACGTTCAGGAGAAATATCTAATATAGAACACTGCAAGTCGGGTCTTAATCAGAAAACTTGTTCGATTCCTGTGGAAGAACTATCTTCATGCTAAAGGGGAAGACAAGAAATTCGAGCTAAACGTGTATTACACCAATAAGATTTCCTTTAAGATTCTCTACCTTATATTGATTTCGACCAATTTTTCTTTTTATACGGCATTTAATCCATGGTTTACATAGTTTAGCATTTACGCTTTTTGTAAAATTACTTTGCACGAAGTTTTTTGTGAAAACTTCTTGTCCCTCTCGAAATGAGACTTCTCTACTTCTGCAGTTGTATGTTTTTACATTTCTCTTATAAGCTTTGTGCAGATTAATTTTAATTTTTTCATGAATTATTTGCATTTGCTTAGATTCTGGTAACACAAGTGTTTCGCCGTCTTCAATTGCACTAAGTTTTATCATGAGACATCGGCGTGCGTTATCATGTTATAGCCGGTTAGTGCAAAATATGGTGTAATTCCTGTTGATGCATGCACAGTAGATCTTAATGAACACTCAATGTTTGACAAGTTTTCATCCCATCTTGAATGGTCGTTCTGCATAAAACTTCTTATACCACTGATTTACTCTTTCACTGGCATTTGCTTGAAGTGCATGTACAGGTGTTTTGATATGCTTGATGACAAAATTTGCCATTAATTCTTGAAAAACTGTAGACGTAAACTGCTTTCCATTGTCAGAATGCAGTTGCTGTGGAACTCCAAACTTATAAAATATTTCATCTATTAAGAATTTATTTACAGCTTTGGTAGATGCTTTTGCCATAGCTGGACCGAGAAAATCTATATATATTTTCTAAAAAGACCTTTGAGTAATTACCTCTCTTCTTTGTTTTGGGTGCTTAATTTCCTTGCAGATACGCAATTTTGTACAAAGTGACATATGTTTATCACCTTATAGGCCAATACAAAAGTTCCTTAACGTTGTATAATGTTTTTGCCACGCCTCCATGAGCTGTATGGTGAATGTGTGATTTAATTATTATTTTATTTGTTAATGCGTCCGGTAACGATATTTTCCAGCAATTTTTCTCATTGTTTTCATCGTCTCTATGAAACTTGATTTTTTAAAGACAGTAGAGTCTATTACTTTTTTTTTGCAGTTTCAAACTTAACCTTGCAAGTCTTCCATTTAAGTCCCGCTGTTTTATCAGCCATTTCAGGCTGGAATGATCGGTGATTACTGTAAAATCCATTAATTCAATATATTGCCTAAATTTTTTAATGGTTAAGACTGCCGCAAGATACTCTTTTTCTGTTGTTAAATAATTTTTTTGGGCTGTGTTCAGTTTTTTTGAAAAATATTCAATAGGGTGTTCGGCACCGTTTTCATCTTTTTGAAATAAAACGGCTCCTATGCCAACGTTTGATGCATCACATTGAACGTAAAAAGGTTTGCTAAAATCTGCACTGGAAAGAATTGGACTCGAAGTTAAACATATTTTTAGTCCTTCGAAAACACATAAAGCTTCTGGGGTTAGAGTAAATTTAGTTGACTTTTTTAATGTGTCAGTTAAGGGTGCGGCTTTTGTCGAAAAATCGTGTATAAATCTACGGTACCATACAACTGTACCAAGAAATCTGTGAACATCTTTAGGGTTTTTAGGTGGACTCATGTTCAATATGGCATCGACTTTTCCTTTGTCGGGCTTTAACTTGCCTCCACCGACGATGTAACCGAGATATTTTAGCTCTTTATTACAAAATTTTGATTGTTCCATGTTTATCGTTAATCCAGCAGGAGTTAGTTTGTGACTAACTAAAAGGTCATCTGAATATACAAAAATTCTATCCTTAAGTTCTGATGAAATGACTTTATCCATCAATCGGCACATTCGCTGAGTAGCATTGCATAAGCCAAAAGGCATGACCTTGAATTGGTAATGAGGTCTTCTTGGCACGGCAAATGCTGTTTTGGCTCTGCTGTCTTCATCCAAAGGGTTCTTCCAAAACGCGTCTTTTAGGTCGGTGGCAGAAACAAAATGCATATCCCCTAATCTGGCAAGCAGTCCGTCAATATTAGGAAGGGGGTATGCATCCTTTTCTGTTACTTTGTTGAGCTCTCGTGCGTCTAGACATAAGCAATTTTTGTTTTGTTTAATTACTAATGTTGTCCTTTTATTCCACTTACCTTCTTTCGTTATCATCTACTTAGTTTCAACATTCTATCAATGTCAGCGTATACAAGTTTTTGTACTGCTGGACTTACTGGTTAGTAACGCATATTTTTTGGTTGTGCATTTTTGGTATCAATTATGTGAACTTCTACATTAGTTTTGTCAAGACCATATTTAGTATAACATTTAAATGACAGCTTAACTTTTTCTAAAATTTTCATTTGCTGCTGTGATGCATTTTGTCATTATCTACAAGTTTATTTGAAATCTCATTCACTGAAGGGCTAAGTGAACAAATCCTAATACCCATTTGTTGCCAAAGATCATAACCTAAAATCAAATCTTGTTTTAAGTTGGGAATTAAGTAAAGAGTAATATTAGTTATTTTCGAACCAAGTTTTATGTTTACATTTACTTTGCCGATTATTCTTTGACAGGTACCATCGGTAGTTTTAATTGATGAACTAAAATCTAAAATTTTGCATTTCATTTTTTTAACATTATTTAAACAATCTTTGCCTAAACAGCTTACCGAGGCTCCACTGTCCATGAGGCCTTTTAGTGGAACACCATTAACGACTACTTCTATGTACGGTCTTATGTCCGTGTCAGATGATAATAATGCGGAAGGTATCTCCCTTCTTTCAAACTTTCTTTTGTTGTATCGGCCACGAGTTTTATATATTTTCCGGTTACCTTCTAAGCTAAAATTTTTATAAATTCTCTCCCGCACTCTTTTATAGTTTTTTAGGCGCTCTTTATATCTTAGTTTTATAGGACTTAGTCTAGGGCTGGTTACATTATTTTCCGTATCTTTTATTTCTTTACGACTTATCGGGGGGTTATCAGTTGATTTTACACATAATCTTCTTTTGTCCGATTCTTCCAAGTTGGTATTTTTATTATTTATATTTATAGTTTGTACTGGTTTTGGTACGAAATGCCGTTCCAGTCCTCAACATGTTCGTTTATTTGTTTTCCAAGCGTCTTGGGCATTTAGGCGTGATGACATTTTCGAACCCATATTTGTAGCAAAAATGATTTCGTTGTTTTGCAGTACTTTCAACAAATGAGTGTCCAGCCACCTTACGATTCCAGCAGACACGATGTTTGACAGCCTGTGGATTAATTTGAAAAGCTTCTATTTCAATGTAGCCATGAAGGCTATTACTTAAGTCCAATTCGTTGACTTCACGTGGAATGAAGGATCGGTGGTGTTTATATCTTTTGGCCATATTTCGTTCAGCTCTTCTGCATTCTTCCAATAAATGGTCAAAACCTATTATGTTTACTGGATAAATGAGCTGATTTATACCATCTTTCAAGTTGTCTTTACAATTCTTACTAGTTCTTCCTCTCTTATAGTTCGACTTAGTTGGTCTTTAAGAGCAATTATTTCACCAATAAATGTTTCAGATGATTCCGAGGTGTGTTGTCTTCTTTCCATTATGCATCTCTGAATTTTCGAGTCGCTTACAAAATGCCTAAACTTTCAAATTAGATTATATTTTAGCTGCCCCCATTCGCAAAAAGGATTTTCTCGTCGAAACCTTCAGAACAATTCATAAGCATAGCCAGCTAACAGATAATGGAATCCTTTCTTTGGTGTTGTTGATCCTTAATAGTTTTTAAGGGATGAATCGATGAGGATTCAATAGTTAGGTTAGAAAGAAATGGGATTGATTAAAATATCGCTTTGAGAAATCACCATATTCGTCTTGCTTCGTTTGAATAAAATTCAACAATAATTTTTCTCTTTCAATTCATAGTCTAAAACTAACTAACATAAATTTTTACAGTTTCAGTTCACTTCGAAATTACAGTTATTATTAACATAAGGGGAAAAGTTATTTTCAAATAACTAACACAATGACATTTATTAAATTCAAGTTACATTAGTGTAGTTATAACTTCAAATTTACATTTTTATGTTAAAAAAGCTTTCAAAGAAAATACGATTTTTATCAACTAAACATTAACGATGTTACTTAACATCCCGGCGCCATTGAAGGGCCATAGGTCTTCAATTCTTTGGAAGAGGAGCCAACTTGTGTATTGGTCTCTTAAATACGCCGTTTTTCGTGCGTATCTCTGCCACTCTGACCTTGCCGTCCCTACCTTCGGTTACGCTAACGACTACTCCAAATAGCCATTCCTGGGGTGGCAAGTTGTCGTCGTGAACTAAGACCAATTCTCCAATTTTGATATTGGGACCTTCTTGAAACCATTTGGCCTTGTTCTGCAACTCCAGGATGTAATCCCTGGACCAAGCTCGCCAAAACGTTTCCTTGAGTTCGGAGAGTAGACGCCATCGCCTCCAAGATTTCAACGCGTTGCCTTTCGCGCCTGCATCGTATTCTGGCGGCAGCGAACGCAGACTCTCTCCTATTAAGAGGTGTGCTGGAGTAAGCACGTTCCCATCTTTGGGGTCTCGAGACAGCGGTGTTAGTGGACGATTGTTGAGCACCGCCTCTTCTTCTGCGAGCATCGTCGTCATTACTTCTTGTGTTAACATCGCTGTGACCACTGCCCGTAAAAGTAGGTGCTTCGCTTGCTTCACGGCCGCCTCCCACAGCCCTCCGAAGTGCGGAGCCCGAGGCGGTATGAAGCTGAATTCGACCCTGTATGACGCTGCGAACGATACCAGAGCGTCTCGTTGTTCTTCGAATGCCATCTGTAGATCTTTCAATTCTCTGCTCGCTCCGACGAAATTGGTTGCATTGTCGCAATGGACCCGTTGAGAAAGCCCTCTTCTGGCAGCGAACCTTTTAAAACAAAGAATAAAAGCATTAGAAGAGAGGTCTGATACTAATTCTAAGTGAACGGCCTTCGACAAGAAGCAAACAAACACCGCAATGTACATTTTTATCGGCTGCTTTCCACGTATTCTTAACGATACACTAACAGGACCACAAAAATCTACGCCGACGACTAGAAATGGCCGTAGACTTCTCACTCTATCAGCGGGAAGGTCTCCCATTACTTGGGACATTAACTTCGGCTTGTAGCGAAAGCAGTGAACACATTCTTTAACAATTCTACCACATTCCTCGCGAGCATTTGTCAGCCATATATCTTCTCTTAATAATGATGTTAAAACTTTAATGCCAGCACGACAGTTCTCGAAATGCAAATATCTTAAATATAGTTTGATAAATTGCTCTCGCTTTGGCATTAACAACGGAAATCTTGTATTATATGGTAACAGTGAATTGAGCAATCTCCCACCTACTCTAATGAGCGAAAAAGACCTATCTTCACTAATATACTTGTGAATAAAGGGTGTTAACCTCTGAAGGTTTGATGGTAGTGGTTGTGATTGTTTTAATTTGACAATTTCGTGGGCGTAAGCCTTGGTTTGAATAATCTCTATTATCTTGAGAAAGGACCACTTTAACTCTTGACAATTGGGATCAATAGAATTCGTAATTTTACGGTTTCTTACCCTCATAAATTTTTTATACGATGAACTTTTTTCTAGAAACTGTAAAATGTAGTTCGACTTCTCTGCTGCTTCTAGACTTTTCACAGAAAACACCGCGCTAAATTTTCTCTTTTCAGCAGATTCTTGCTCTGGAGTGATAATAAAATGCTTATTTATTGGCCATTCTGTAACGTTCTTTAAAAGAAACAGCGGACCTTGAAACCAAATTGAGTTATTTAACTCACTAACATTACACCCTTGTAGTGTATTTCATAATCACCTATCACCTAGGTTCTTTATGTACACTTGTAATGCACTTTATTATTATTATTATTATTATTATTATTATTATTATTATTATTATTATTATTCACCACTTTCACTTATAAGCATAAACTATTGTTATCACTTTCACTTACACTATTTGTTTATGTTTCACTCAATTTGCACTCAATTTAATAACAACATATAATATTTGAATTATTATTAAAAATACCGTTATATTTATTTATAAGGAAGAACTTTTTGTAAATAAAGATCATTATTGTTCAGCCTTTAAAATTGGCTTTTTTTAATAAAAATAAGCATTCATCTGCTTAGGCATTAATGATGCCTTAACTTAAATTTAGGCCAGTGGCGTTCTTAAGCGCCGACAGTCGAATAGGCAGGTTATCCTGTTAGGAATAAAATAGATAAACTCCACACAACCTATCACTGACCGGTACATGGCGATCCTGCCAAACAAAGAAAAAAATTCCTGTAGAGGAGTACGAGCTGGCAGTTGGCAACGTTGACGCTCCGGCATACGTACCAACCCCAGTGGAAGCAGGCCCTAAAGCTATAACGATAGCTAAATATCGAAAGAGACAGCAGCAGAAGTTAGAACAAAAACTTACCAGCATTCCAGCAGTAAATAAACCACGGCACAAAAGAGGTGGTAAATTGGTTCGCCTTCGCAGGAAGTTGGCCGCCTTAAAAAGAATTGTCCAGGTTGACCCACCACCGTCTTGGCAGCGATCCTGTGAAATCTGGACAGAGATATTTTCCTTGGAGGCGGAAATGGAGCAGCACTGTCGTCATTGAAGAAAATACACAGCACGAATTTAGTTTTATATATTTTTATTTTTGAATTTAAATTTTTTTAATTCTTTATATGCATTTTTTTTAATAATAATAATTCTTTTTTTACTTTTTTTGTTTATGTACACACTTTCTTTTTCAACCACCATTATGAAATAAAAGAAATATAACAAAGAGAAATATCAAATAATTTTAGCGTTGCTATAAATTAGAGTAAACCAGTGCTGTAAAAACTGGTAGTATTTCAAAAGAAGTTAGTGTTACCGCTGAAATATAGATAAGTACATTTTTTTTAGTAGTAAATATTGTAAATAGTTGTAAGTTTTTTTAAATTAGGTTTTAAGTTGTATATGGATGAATTAAGTGAATATTGCGTTGAATTAGATAAGTTAGAAAAAAATTTTAGAAAAAGTAAGGATAGAATTTACTCCTTTCAATTTAAAATAGAGAAGTTGAATAGATTAAAATATATAGAAAAAAGGGCCAGTATTGTTTTCGAGACTTTGAAAGAAAGCGAGGACACTAGGTCTCTAAAATTTACATTGATTGATCTTTGTGCAAGGTTATTACCTGTCATAAATAATTTGATTATAAAAGAAAGTAAAGAATCAGAGAAAGTTGAAATTGTTTATTCGAAGTCGGTAGAAGAATATAAAGTCAATAATACAAATATGGCGCAGTTCGACATATCGATTGTGGATAAAAACCTCCAAGTATTTAAAGGATCTTATGAGGCGTTGAAAGATTTTATAGTCCAAACAGAGCTATTGCATGATTTGCTCAGAACGCAAGACAGAGAAATATTTATTAAGTACGTTTATAACTTTAAATTAACGGCACAAGTTCGTGGTATTGTTGGGCGCTTATTGTTTGAAGCTTACCCAAATCCAAAGTCATTGCAACAGGTATTAACAGAATTTGGAACAATTAGGCAAAGAAATATGTGCATAGCTGAGTTTAGGGAAAAAATTGTGTTGCTTTCTGAGCAATTAAATGTGTTTGAGATAAAGGCATTGAAAAATCCAACGCAGGAGGCTAAGGACGCAGTTTACAAAGTTAATGAGAGTATGGCCCTTAATGCGTTTATGAAAGGCGTAAATGTAGAATACCAGAATTTATTAATTGCTTGCAGCCCGAACACACTGAATGAGGCAGTAGAGAAGTGTGTAACTATGGAAGTAAATACTCAAAATAGTGAAAATAATGTATTTAGAGTATGGAGACCTGAATATGAGTACAATTCTCGAAGGGTAAGAAGAAATTTTGTACAAAACAATTATAGAGGCAACGCTGGCCAGAACAGGGCTTACTACAATAGCGCGAATAACTTTAATAACAATGGGTATAACTCAAATAGTTATAGTAATAGTAGGAGGTATTATGAGAATAACGATAGAGCTGAGAACAATAATTCTAGGAGTTATGGAAATAATGGACCAAGAGCCAACAGGAATTACAGTTCAGGTAGTTCTAATAGTCATAATAACCAGGGAAACTGAAAAGGCCGGATAACGTAACGAGTTATCCGAAGCGGCCAAAAGTGAATAGAGTATTAACAAAGGCAAACAATTTGATAAGTATACCTTGTAGGAATAGTAATATAAACCTAAGTTTTTTAATAGATACGGGAGCGGATATATCGATTTGTAAGCAAATAAATGCGAAAAAATAAACAGACACGAGGTTTCGTCATTAAGTGGCATTACTTTGGATACTATTGAGAGTATAGGTACAACGTACTTGAGTTTGGGGCTAGAAGAGCTACAGCTGATTCACAAATTTTATGTGGTCGATGATGATTTTCCTCTTGCTGCTGATGGGATTGTTGGAAGGGATATGTTGGAAAAATTCAAATGCAAAATCGATTTTGAAACTTATACAATATCTTTTAATGTATTAGGTGAAAAATACGTGCTACCGGTAAACCCGGGGCGAGCAGAGGTTTTTGTGCCAGCGCGGTCAGAATCAGTAGTACTAGTGAATATTTGCACGTAGGAGGATAGCATAGTCTTGAATAAAGAATTATCGCCTGGAATTTTTGTAGCAAATAGTATAATACCAGATGTAGGTGTACAGCATGTAAGAATATTGAATACTACCGAAAAGGACGCAGTCCTACCTGATTTAGATTTAGATGTGGAACGGTTATCTGATTACAATATCTATAGTGGCCATAGTAAAGAATCAGTAAGTACACAGAGGGTGAGAGATATTTCAAAGGATTTAAAAATTGAATCATTGGATCCGATAGCTAAAGACTCGTTAATCAACATGATAGCAAAGTATAATGATATTTTCCATCTTGAGGGTGAAAAGTTAACGGTAAACAACTTTTATACTCAAGAAATTCGGTTGGCTGATAGTGCTCCAGTATATGTAAAACCGTATAGATTACCTGAAGCTCAGATAAATGAGATTAATAGACAGATTGATAAACTGTTAGAGGATGATATTATTGAACCGTCGGTGAGCCCGTACAATTCTCCGTTATTGGTTATTCCAAAGAAATCAGCAGATAATACAAAGAAATGGCGAGTAGTCGTAGATTTGAGGAAATTAAATGAGAAAATAATTAGCGACAAGTTTCCGTTAACAAAGATTGAAAATGTTCTAGTCAAGTTAGGCAGAGCCAAGTACTTTTCAACCCTAGATATAACCAGTTTTTTTCACCAGATTGGGCTACATGAAATTTCGAGACCACTGACTGCTTTTTCAACGAGGAACGGTCATTTTCAATTTACTAGATTGCCATTTTGGCTGAAGGTATCCTCTAACAGTTTTCAGAGAATGTTGACTATAGCATTAAGCGGGTTGAGTGCGGAAGCATTTTTGTATGTCGATGACATTATTGTATTTGGTTGTAGTATAAAGCATCACCACGAAAATTTGGAAAAAGTGTTTAAAAGGTTAAGGCAATATAATTTGAAGTTAAACACAAGTAAGTGTTTTTTTTTTTTAAACAGAAGTGGTTTATTTAGGCCACCTAATAACTGCTAGAGGAATATGTACCGACCCTGCGAAGTATAGTGTGATAGAGAACTATCCAACACCTAATAATGCTGACGAGGTCAGGCGTTTTGTTGCGTTTTGTAATTATTACAGACGGTTCGTTAGGAATTTTGCTGAAATAGCTAGAGATTTGAATCTCTTGTTGAAGAAAAATAAACCTTTTCTTTGGAATAAAAACTGTCAGGAAGCATTTGAAACATTAAAATTGAAATTAATGAATCCACCTATACTTCAGTACCCTGATTTTAAAAAACCGTTCGTTTTAACGACGGATGCATCGAATTTCGCATTAGGCGCTGTTTTGGCGCAGGGAGAAATTAAGTCAGAACTACCAATTTCGTATGCGAGTAAAACGTTGAGCAAACATGACATAAATAAACCCGTTATTGAGAAATAGCTCTTGGCCATACATTGGGCTATAAATTTTTTCCGTCCCTACCTTTATGGAAGAAAATTTTATGTAGTTACCGACCACAGACCATTGGTCTCATTATTTTCACATAAAAACCCTTCGTCAAAAATGACCCGAATTCGATTAGAGTTATCCGACTATGATTTTGAAATATTATACAAGAAAGGCACACTGAATACGAACGCCGACGCATTGTCAAGAATAGTGATAGATAGGGATTCATTAAAGGCATTAATTCCTACAGAAAATGAACAAAAACCTAAGAATATTCAGCAGTAACACGTAGTAAAAAAGAAGCTTCAGAGGTACAGAGAAGAAAAATCGGCACGTCTAATAAGGTATCTCCTGAACTTTTTATTTGGGAAAGTACATCCTTGTCCGATATAAAAGACGCAAAAAAACTTAGATTTGAAATAAATAGAGAAATACAAACACCTGAAATTTTATTAGCACACGATGAGGTGGTAATCAGATGTAGTGATAATCCAATTGACACAAGGTTGTCTTTGGAGAAGCTACTGTCAAAGATGCTATCTACAGGTATAAAAGAACTCGCTTTAGAAGGTAGCGACGACGTATTTCTGGTGGTACCACAACAGAAATTTAAGGATATGTTTAATAACTTAAAAAGGAATGAGAGGGAGAATTTAAGAATTTTAATAATTAGAAAACCTAGACGAATTGTTGATAAAAACCAGCAGAAAGCACTTGTGGCAGAATATCATAATTCAAAAATGGGTGGCCACTTAGGTATTAGAAAAACAACGCTAAAACTGAAACAAAGATATATATAGAAGGATATGGGTAAGATGGTCAAAAAACACATATTAGATTGCGTTGAATGTACAATTAATAAACAAACAAAGAACACAAAAGAAAGACTAATAATAACAGACACACCAGGAACTAGTTTTAATGTTGTAGCCATAGATATAGTGGGTCCCCCTAGATTTTCAAATGGATTTAGGTACATTTTAACTATGCAGTGCGATCTAACAAAGTATATAATAGCGTGCCCTGTTGAGACAAAGGATGCTAAGATGGTTGCAAAGGTTTTGGTAGAAAATTTAATATTAATATACGGGAATTTCAGAATCCTTAAATCGGATAGGGGAACTGAATTTGTGAACGGATTAATGTCGGAAATGGCTAATCTGTTGGAAATCAAACAGGTCTTTAGCACACCTTACTACCACGAAACTCTAGGTTCCGTGGAAAGGAGTCATAGAGTACTAAATGAATTTCTGTTGAACTTCTGTAGGGACAATGACTGGACCACTGGCTCCCATATTTCTGTTTTGCGTATAATACAACGCCACATGTAGATACGAACTATACGCCATATGAGTTAGTGTTTGGAAGGCTATCAAATTTGCCACAGGATAAAATATTAAAACCTGAACCTGTTTATAATATTGATAAATACTCTAAAGAATTAAAGGCAAGATTAAGATTTTCTTTACAAAAAGCGAAAGAACTACTTGAAATAGCGAAAAAGAAACGAGTTGAGCAGTACACAGAGGTCAATCCATTAATGGTAGAAGTAGAAAAAAAAATCAATCGCCGTATAGAGGCCCTTACAAAGTTGTAGAAACTAGAGGAGTAAATTTAATCTTAGACTTAGAAAATAACTTTAAACTGACCGGTACACTCTCGTGACACAATGTCAGCCGGATTTTCTTTAGTTGGCACATGACGCCAATCAACACGGTCTGACCACTCTTGTATTTCAGAAACTCTGTTGGACACAAAGGTTGTTAGCAAAGAAGGATGCGTTTTAATCCAATGTAAAGTGATTTCCGAATCAGTCCAAAAGGTCACATTCTCAATATCATATTTCATCATATTCTTAACTTTTGACCACAGTTTTGCTAAAACGTGTGCTGCGCATAACTCGAGTCGTGGTAGCGATTTTGTTTTAAGCGGTGCAACTTTTGACTTTGCTGTAAGAAGACGACACGTAACGCCATTTGAATTTCCGCAGCGAACATAAATACAGCATCCCTAATGGACGCGTCGGAAAATCCGTGAATTTGAACTTTAGCCATGGCTCTAGTATTGACGAACCTTGGTATTTCAATTGTATCAATGTTCATCAAAGTTGTCTTAAAATCCTCGCAAATATTATTCAATCGTAAAGGGATAGATTCGTCCCAGTCTAACTTCTGAATCCAAAGCTCTTGAAGTAAAATCTTTGATTTTGTGACAATTGGGCATAAAAGCCCGAGAGGATCAAACAACCTAGCTGCTACAGACAAGATGTTCCTTTTTGTGGACTTTAAATTTTGAAAATTGTCTTCCAATCGAAATTTGAATAAATCCCTTTTTGGAATCCAATGAATCCCTAAGGCCTTGGTACATTCAGAAAGGCTATCTAATAATTTTTCTTCGCAATCGGAAACATTAAAGTTTGGTTGATTTGAAACCCATTTAGTTAGATTGAATCCAGCAGAACTCAAAATCTGCGTTACTTGTTCTTGAATGCGAAAAAGCTCCTCTAAACTATCAGACCCCGTAAGCAAATCGTCAACATAAAAATCACTGCGAATTACATTCGCTACAATAGGCAAAGTTTTAATGTATAAACGACTCAATTCGACAAGGCACCTTTTTGCCAAGTATGGCGCTGAAGATGTGCCATATGTTAGAGTGTTCAAACGAAATATTTGAAGAGAGTCCGCTGGCGTCTGCCTCCAAAGTATTAATTGGAAATTTCTGTCATTTTCGTCTACCAAAACTTGGCGATACATTTTTTCGATATCTGCAGTGATAACAAATTTATGAAACCGAAATCTTATCAAAAGCGAATACAAATCCTCCTGTATAGTCGGTCCAACCATTAACATGTCATTAAGTGACATTTGTGAGGAAGTTCGACTTGATGCGTCAAAAACTACTCTAAGTTTTGTTGTCGAACTTTGAGGTCGTAAAACGCATTGTTGCGGAATGAAATAATGAGGACAATTAAGTATTTTACTGTCCCCTATGGACATATGACCTAAGTTGCCGTATTCCTGCATAAACTTCTTATACATTTCCCTCATATCACTGTTCTTAAAAAGTTTTCGTTCCAACGCAAGAAATCGCCTTTTCGCACTTTCATATGACGATCCGAGCAAATTTGGATCTGATTTAAAGGGTAGAGAGACTTTAAAGCGGCCCGATGATAAGCGATGTGTTGATTTCTTAAATATGTCCTCACATTTCTGCTGCTCTTCAGTATAGATAACTAATGAGTCCTTTGGAAAGTCCTCAAGCTCCCAAAATTTTCGCACAATTTCATCAACCGTCTTGTAGTTTTCAATAACGTTGCCTACGTTGCACGCAGCTTGTTGTGAGCCCTTAGCCTGAGCATACTTTCCGGCTACAATCCAGCCCAGCAATGTTTTCTGAAGAACTGGAGTTTTACTATTAGATTTAATTTGTCCATTACAAAGCAATTCAAAAAATACTTCAGCACCAATCAATAAATCCACCTTTTGTAGTTTATAGAAATAAGGGTCGGCTAATTCAATATTCTCCGGAATTTGCCAATCTGATGTGCATATTATGTGATCTGGCTGCGAATTAGTAATTGAACTCAATACCAAAAATTTAGAAGAAAATTGAGAAGAGTTTACTCTTGACCCAACTGAAATTTCTATGCTTGATTTAGCAGATGAACTTGTTTCACCTATGCCATTTAGGTTCAACCTTTCTCCTCACCTTTCACTCTAAGTCTCTGAGCAAGCTCCTCAGTAATCAAATTTGGTTGAGAACCGGAATCAAGCAGAGCTCTAGCCAATATATAGCTGCCTGAACTACTTCGTACCTTTACTAATGCTGTGGCGAGAATAACATTTTCATCAGAAGTAGAACAATTAACAGACACTTGACTAGGTGAGAGCTGTGACATATTACCAGAAGAGTCTAGACTGTTGCTAGGGGTTTGATTAACACTTGTATTTTTAGAATTATTACCAAATCTGTGCAGCAATGTATTATGAGAAGCATTGCATACTTTACATTTTTGCGAATTACACCTTGCTACAGTATGGCCTTTTTTAATACAGTTAATACACGCCGGCACTGACTTAATAAATTCAAATCGTGTTTGCACTGGTTCAGTGCTAAAGGAAGGGCAATTGTAAATCATGTGCTGAGAAGATTTGCAAAACAGACATTTAGCACAAGAAGGTTTTGGTTTAATGCAAGTTAGTGAAGTCTTCGAATTCTTTTTAGAGGCAATTTCGTTTTTGGTTTTTACTGGTTTAGACCTTGAAGATGACGACTCATCAGCAGAAATAAGCTGATACCTTTTGTTTAGAGCCGACTCGCATTCAGACCGAAATGGTAGACTTTCAAAGTCCAGCTGTTCCTCCCACTTTGACTTTGTGACTGAATCGACTTTCGACATAACCAGATGAATCAAAATAGCGTTAGTAATCTTTTTATCATTACCGATGGATAGCAGTGAGTCATATATAGCGGAAACTGTGTCTATCATGGTTCTTAAAGCTGCAGCTGATGGTTTCGTGATCTGTGGTAGATCGAAAAGTTTCGATATATTGTCAAAAAAGATAAGACATTCATTGTCATATACTTTTTTCAAACTTGCTAAGGCCTTAGGGTAATTTCCCGCTGAAATTTGAAATGCTTTTACAGTACCTAACGCCTCCTCCGATAAGCACGATATCAAATGGTTGAATTTCTCGATATCCGTTAATGTAGAATCATTATGAACAAGATTCTCAAACAGACTCATGAAATTTTTGTAATCGGAGTATTTTCCGGTGATTTTAGGCAGTCGCATATTAGGAAGTTTTGAATGGTATGCTGGCGTACATAATGATAATTCTTGTGTATTCTAATTCATATCTCTCATCTTTGGATGGATCTAGTATCTCTAACTCTGATTGATACTGAGTAGCCTGATCAATATGTTGCTTTAGAATATCCAAACGACATTCGATTTCGAATGGATTAAATGAAGTTGTCCTAGTCTTAATCGATTCATGAATATTTTTAATGTGATTGATAACTTTAGCTTGCCTCTGAGTCAGGGTGGTCAACTCTTCTGACTCAGGAGGCCGCTGGTGCTTTTTCCCAACCATAGCTATATCTAGAAGTGCGATCTTGACCAAATTGTATATAAATTTAGAAATGAAACTTTACTGAAACATGTTCTTATGCAGCAATACAAAATGATGGATTTGTATGCATATATGTATATAATCAGCGCCAAATATGAAGTAAGCACACCAGTATTGGTAATGATGCAATTTTCAATTGAATTAAAACTTATCAATTTAACCTTACAATTATTCACAAATTTATTTAGGTGTGATTTGTATTTGATATTAGAATGAATTAAGCATAGAATAAACGTGACTTACCAATTTACTCAAACTAATACTGTTCTCTGCCCGACAATTCAAATTTCACTATGACAGGGGAGTATTTAATATTTAAGTTAATCGTAAAGCTTTATTATAGATATACTTTCAAATTAATAATTTAATAATCGTACAGATAATTTCGTTTCTTTTTTCACTTTTTGGTTTCAATTATTCGCACATTTTCTCTTATGTTCTTCTTCTTAACTACTCAATCAGACTAAATGATACCAATTGTGTGATCAATTATTCTCAAACCTGAATAATAATAATGCAGTATTGCCATTCAATGTATTATTTATTAAGTCCATACGTTGTGTAACAGTTGACAAGGAACTGTATAATTTTCTGAAACTAGTATTGTTCCTCAGACGAGAATTATCCAGTGAATTACTTTAATCCGAATTTTTCTAGTTGAAATGGCAACGCTAAGAAGATATTTTATTTGAAACGACTGTGAATTGAAAGCCACCAACTATGTTACTTGTTTACAAAAAAACATGATTCAACAAATATATTTTAAGCGAACTGAATGCGAATGCAACTTTAACTTTAATACGTTTCGAAAGTTTAAGAATTTAATTTGAAATAAGTGTAAATTTTATATGTGAATCGTGACAAATGTTGTAAATATTATATTGTGTATATCACGAGCAATCTTCGTATTAACTTACGATTGTACACGAAGCTTCCAACCGAATGTGTTCACTTATAATTTTATAAAATACAGATATATCAAAGTGCAATAAACAATTTTGTGTATCATTTCTCGCAATGAGCGGATTCTTTAATGTTATCCAGAATAAATTACTGAATTTTCTCCAAAATTTGAATAACGTTCAAACTCTAGGTTAATGCACAAAATTGAATAATTACTCTGTTACCTGAGTATTGGAAACTCCTACTTCAGAACTACTTTCCTGTTTGTTGCGTCGACAAAGGATGCAATGACAGTGAGGCATTGATGATTCCAGGAAATTTCAGAACAGTAAGTCTTGACGTTGGTTCAAATATTTAGGCAATAATGCTTAGAATTCCTGATACGTATCTGGTCAAATATTATTTTGTAATAATTTAACAAAATATGAAATAAATTTTGTAACAGCTTAACAAAATTTGCAAAAAGCGTTATCAAGTCCCTGCTCGGGCGCCAAAATGTTGATCCTTAATAGTTTTTAAGGGATGAATCGATGTGGATTCAATAGTTAGGTTAGAAAGAAATGGGATTGATTAAAATATCGCTTTGAGAAATCACCAGATACGTCTTGCTTCGTTTGAATAAAATTCAACAATAATTTTTTATTTCAATTCATAGTCTAAAACTAACTAATATAAATTTTTACAGTTTCAGTTCACTTCGAAATTTACAGTAATTGTTAACATAAGGGGAAAAGTTATTTTCAAGTAACTAACACAATGACATATATTAAATTCAAGTTACATTAGTGTAGTTATAACTTCAAATTTACATTTTTATGTTAAAAAAGCTTTCAAAGAAAATACGATTTTTATCAACTGAACGTTAACGATGTGACCTAACAAGTGTCGTCATAGGACAGTTGTAGTCTGTTTGTAGTGATTCGACTCTAAACACTTGAACTTAAAAATGCAAATGATGAACACATGTATAAGTATAAGCGAATTTTCAGTTTGTCTTTGATCTTTAAATTTGAATGTAAACATTGATCATATGTTTGTGTACTTTTTTGTTTAGAGTTATCTACGAAAACAAGTTGTACTCGTAGTACGTTTGAAATATATATGTATTTAAATTTTCTGAATTTATTAAAAAAAATTTTTCACTTCTGTTTAGATGCCATAAACGAATTTTTGAGTTCATAATTGATAAAGCGATGATAGAAATATGTTTAAGGTGGAAGAAAATTTTTCGATAAGTATTATGTGGTATACAAACATTCAGGAGAAATATCTAATATAGAACACTGCAAGTCAGGTTTTAATCAGAAAAATTATTCGATTCCTGTGGAAGAACTATCTTCATGCTAAAGGGGAAGGCAAGAAATTCGAGCTGAGCGTGTATTACACCAATAAGATTTCCTTTAAGATTCTCTACCTCATATTGATTTCGACCAATTTTTCTTCTTATACGGCATTTAATCCATGATTTACATAGTTTGCCATTTACGCCTTTTGTAAAATTACTTTGCACGAAGTTTTTCTGAAAACTTCTTGTCCCTCTCGAAATGAGACTTTTCCACTTCTGCGGTTGTATGATTTTACATTTCTCTTATAAGCTTTGTGCAGATTAATTTTTATTTTTTCATGAATAATTTGCATTTGCTTAGATTCTGGTAACACTAGTGTTTCGCCGTCTTCAATTGTACTAAGTTTTATCATGAGACATCGGCGTGCGTTATCATGTTATAGCCGGTTAGTGCAAAATATGGTGTAATTCCTGTTGATGCATGCACAGTAGATCTTAATGAACACTCAATGTTTGAAAAGTTTTCATTCCATCTTGATTGGTCGTTCTGCATAAAACTTCTTATACCACTGATTTACTTTTTCACTGGCATTTGCTTGAAGTGCATGTACAGGTGTTTTTTATATGCTTTATGACAAAACTTGCCATTAATTCTTGAAAAACTTTAGACGTAAACTGCTTTCCATTGTCAGAATGCAGTTGCTGTGGAACTCCGAATTTATAAAATATTTCATCTATTAAGAATTTACTTACAGCTTTGGTATATGCTTTTGCCATAGCTGGGACGAGAAAATCTATATATATTTTCTAAAAAGACCTTTGAGTAATTACCTCTATTCTTTGTTTTGGGTGTTTAATTTCCTTGCAGATATGCAATTTTGTACAAAGTGACATATGTTTATCACCTTGTAGGCCAATAAAAAAAATCATTAACGTTGTATAATGTTTTTGCCACGCCTCCATGAGCTGTATGGTGGATATGTGATTTAATTATTATTTTATTTGTTAATACGTCCGGTAACGATATTTTCCAGCAATTTTTCTCGTTGTTTTCATCGTCTCTATGAAACTTGATTTTTTAAAGACAGTAGAGTCTATTAATTTCTTTTTTTTTTGCAGTTTCAAACTCAACCTTGCAAGTCTTCCATTTAGGTCCCGCTGTTTTATCACCCATTTCAGGCTGGAATGGTCGGTGATTACTGTAAAATCCATTAATTCAATATATTGCCTAAATTTTTTAATGGTTAAAACTGCTGCAAGATACTACTCTTTTTCTGTTGTTAAATAATTTTTTGGGCTGTGTTCAGTTTTTTTGAAAAATATTCAATAGGGTGTTCGGCACCGTTTTCATCTTTTTGAAATAAAACGGCTCCTATGCCAACATTTGATGCATCACATTGAACATAAAAAGGTTTGCTAAAATCTGCACTGGAAAGAATTGGACTCGAAGTTAAACATATTTTTAGTCCTTTGAAAACACATAAAGCTTCTGGGGTTAGAGTAAATTTAGTTGACTTTTTGAGTGTGTCAGTTAAGGGTGCGGCTTTTGTCGAAAAATCGTGTATAAATCTACGGTACCATACAACTGTACCAAGAAATCTGTGAACATCTTTAGGATTTTTAGGTGGACTCATGTTCAATATGGCATCGACTTTTCCTTTGTCGGGCTTTAACTTGCCTCCACCGATGGTGTAACCGAGATATTTTAGCTCTTTATTACAAAATTTTGATTTTTCCATGTTTATCGTTAATCCAGCTGGAGTTAGTTTGTCACTAACTAAAATGTCATCTAAATATACAAAAATTCTATCCTTAAGTTCTGATGAAATGACTTTATCCATCAATCGGCACATTCGCTGAGTAGCATTGCATAAGCCAAAAGGCATGACCTTGAATTGGTAATGAGGTCTTCTTGGCACGGCAAGTGCTGGCTCTGCTGTTTTCATCCAAAGGGATCTGCCAAAACGCGTCTTTTAGGTCGGTGGCAGAAATAAAATGCATATCCCGTATCTGGCGAGCAGTCCGTCAATATTAGAAAGGGGGTATGCATTCTTTTTTTATTAATTTGTTGAGCTCGTGTGCATCTAGACATAAGCGATTTTTGTTTTGTTTAATTACTAATTTTGTCCTTTTATTCCACTTACCTTCTTTGGTTACTTCTATAACATCTAGTTTCAACATTCTATTAATGTCAGCGTATACAAGTTTTTGTACTGCTGGACTTACTGGGTAGTAACGCCTATTTTTAGGTTGTGCATCTTCGGTATTAATCATGTAAACTTCTACATTTGTTTTACCAAGACCATATTTAGTATAACATTTAAATGACAGCTTAACTTTGTATTTTGTCATTATCTACAAGTTTATTTGAAATCTCATTCACTGAAGGGCTAAGTGAACAAATCCTAATACCCATTTGTTGCCAAAGATCATATCCTAAAATCAAATCTTGTTTTAAGTTGGGAATTAAGTAAAGAGTAATATTAGTTATTTTCGAACCAAGTTTTATGTTTACATTTACTTTGCCGATTATTCCTTTACAGGTACCATCGGCAGTTTTAATTGATGAACTAAAATCTAAAATTTTGCATTTCAATTTTATAACATTATTTAAACATTCTTTGCCTAAACAGCTTACCGAGGCTCCACTGTCCATGAGGCCTTTTAGTGGAACACCATTAACGACTACTTCTATGTACAGTCTTATGTCCGTGTCAGATGATAATAATGCGGAAGGTATCTCCCTTCTTTCAAACTTTCTTTTGTTGTATCGGTCACGAGTTTTATATATTTTCCGGTTACCTTCTAAGCTAAAATTTTTATAAATTCTCTCCCGCACTCTTTTATAGTTTTTTAGGCGCTCTTTATATCTTAGTTTCATAGGACTTAGTCTAGTGCTGGTTACGTTATTTTCCGTATCTTTTATTTCTTTACGACTTATCGGGGGGTTATCAGTTAATTTTACACATAATCTTCTTTTGTCCGATTCTTCCAAATTGTTATTTTTTTTATTTATATTTATAGTTTGTACTGGTTTTATTACGAAATGCCGTTCCAGTCCTCAACATGTTCGTTTATTTGTTTTCCGAGCGTCTTGGGCATTTAGGCGTGATGACATTTTCGAACCCATATTTGTAGCAAAAAAGATTTCGTTGTTTTGCAGTACATTCAACAAATGAGTGTCCAGGCACTTTACGATTCCAGCAGACACGATGTTTGACAGCCTGTGGATTAATTTTAAAAGCTTCTATTTCAATGTTATTTTCATGGCTATTACTAAAGTCCAATTCGTTGACTTCACGTGGCATGAAGGATCGGTGGTGTTTAATTCTTTTGGCCATATTTCGTTCAGCTCTTCTGCATTCTTCCAATAAATGGTCAAAACCTACTATGCTTATTGGATAAATGAGCTGATTTATACCATCTTTCAAGTTATCTTTACAATTCTTACTAGTTCTTCCTCTCTTATAAATCGACTTAGTTGGTCTTTAAGAGTAATTATTTCACCAATAAATGTTCCAGATGATTCCGAGGTGTGTTGTCTTCTTTCCATTATGCATTTCTGAATTTTCGAGTCGCTTTCAAAATGCCTAAACTTTCAAATTAGATTATATTTTTGCTGCGCCCATTCGCAAAAAGGATTTTCTCGTCGAAACCTCCAGTACCATTCATAAGCATAGCCAGCTAACAGATGATGGAATCCTTTCATTAGTGTCGCCATAGGACAATTGTAGTCTGTTTGTAGTGATTCGACTCTAAACACAAAATCTTCAACAGTAAATGATTTTCGGCTTCCATCAAACTTTATTCCCCATTTTTCTAGTTCTAGTGGTGTACTCATTCTTTGCTGAAGGTAAATATTTGGTGCCGAAAAGATTTGTTGTTGTTGGTGGTCTCGAGAGTGTAGCGGTCTCTGTGTAGGTTGGTTTCTGAAATCTGTTGGCAGTGGACGATTAAGTGTATCATTACGGATTTCAAACGAAGAATGTTGTTCTTTTCTCATGACGTCGTGAACAATTCGTGGTACAAGCTGCTGTAGCACATCAGCCATTTGACCCAAAACTTCCGCTTGAGAAGCACCGACTGAAGCAGTTACATATACTCTCGCCATTATTGTTAATTACTGTAGCATCTCCGCCTTTTACATTTTGACTAAGACTTAAGTCCTGCCTAATTTCTTGGGCAGTAGCACTGCTATATTGTGGTGAAGTTATTACATTTGCAATACTTGGTATTGTGGTTGTTGCATTTGTGGTTGTTCTTGTTCTGCTTCTACTACTTTGGGAAGAACTTTCTCTGCTACCAGCGGTTTTTCCTTTTGGCCTAAGAACTCTGCCTTGTTCCATATTTTCTTCTTTTTTTATGCTTTAACCTTTGAATATCAGTTCAAAACAAAAACAAGATTTACTTAACAAAATGCTCGAGCCCACGGAATTCTTCAAACATAAGACTTAAAAAACAAGTGTAAACAATTCTCAAATGTCTGTATAAAAATTTGTTTCGGAAATTTTAAAGTATTATTAAAACGCAATTGCTTAATTTTAGGACTGCTTAACAGGATATTTATGTTTAGATTTAGTTAGAAATATCTATTATCAATAAAACAGAACAATACTACAGTGCTTACTTTCACAAAGATATTTTACATAAATAATTATTAAAATATATTAATTAAATAATAAAATATAATTATTAAAAAAAAAAAAATATTTATATATATATATATATATATATATATATATATATATATATATATATATATATATATATAATAATATAATATATAAATACGAAATAAAATATAATAGTTTTTCAAGTAATAAAAATAATAATAAATAACTTTCTCAATTTTAATTTTTTTTTAAAGCTGATGTAAAACGATGACGATTAATAATAAAAAAAATCAAAAACGCATGAGGATGAGCTTTAACAATGTTTTAAAGTATTTTTGTAAATTTTTAATTAGTATGTTAAATAAAACACAACTTAAATATTTAAACTTTAGAATTAATATGGTCTTTGGGATAAAGTTATTTTATGTTATTTTAGCTGACGTAGATTTAGAAAAAGTTTGCATGTTAATACAAAAAAATTATGTTGAATTTAGCAAATCTTGTTGTATTGCATCTGCTGAAGTCGCAAATAAACTCTTGACGTTTTAGTACACCGGTTTATAACATACTTCAGAAGAAAATTAATAATTAAATTAATTTGACTTGAAAAAAACTTCAATATTTTAATTTTCATACGATAACCGCCGCTGCACAGGCATGGTTATAAAATCCTAAACCTTCCTGGACTTGCGTTTACTGTAAAGAAATTTGAAGTATTGAAGAGTATGGCATTTTAATAAATGCTCAAACGTTGAGCGCCAAAATGTGACAGACCTTATTGACGTTTAGTGGAGATGGCACGCTGGTCGAGGCACGGAATTAGCTCCTCGGAAATGGGTAGGTTCTTTCCACTAGGTTCTGTCCACATTTAATCATTCGTGCAAGAATTTTATACTGAAAGTATTTTACATTTTAACTTTGACTGGTAATTTAAATAAATAACGGACAAACGTATGACAGCAAAACAAGAGTCTATCGATGCTATTGATCTGCACGTTTCATATGAGACTGGTTGTTGGTAGTCTCATAAGGTTGCCCGCCCGTAATATAGCATGTTTTAGCTATCCTTGGCTTCTAGTCACCTGTAATGAAATTTCTAGGAACCCCCAATAAAAATTTACCAATTTACTTCGATTCACATAACAGCCTCGTAGATTCTACTCTTTCTTCATAACTAGATTGATAAAGAAAATAATATTTTTAATTTACAATACAATTTAATTTGTTTTTATTCATTATATTCTCATTTATGTTATAAGCCAATAACAATACTAAATATAAGTATAGGAAAACTTTACATATTAAATAAAGGACAAGTATAATAATAACTTAACACGATCATAACAAAAATCAATAAAGACTATGCTTATTCTCAAGAATTTGTATAGTTTCCATAATATTTATATTACATTTAATTAGATTTTATGTATTTGTTTGGGAATTACTAGTTTAGGTATTAGTTTTATTATATCAATTTTTTTGTTGTTTTATTTTTACACATATACTATATATATATTTATATTATATTATTTTATATTATACCCATAAATATTAGGTTTTTTTTCTTTTTCGGGTTTTTTACTTTATTTCTTTATTAATAAATTAATATTTGACTTTAAAATCGTATGTAGTGCAGTAATACTTATTTTTTAAGTTTAATTTTTTTTATATTTATATTATTTTATTTATATATTTAATTATAAAAGACTTCATAATTATTCCTTTATTTTCAGCTTTTTATCTATTTAATTTACATAAAAATTAAAATATTAAGTTTTAAATAATGTTAAGTATTAATGTATAGCTACCCTGTGAAAATGTTAATCATTATTTAATTTTAAGTTATAGTTAAATTTTCTCAAGGATAAAGAAACATTGTTTTAAAATGTATAAACCTACGTAAAATTTTATATATAAGTTTATAAAATTATGATAAAATATTAGTTCAGAATTTTATAGTTCAAGTTCAAATTATATACACATTTACAAAAAAATGTGACTGATTATGTTACTCAATATTTACATACATACAAATATTATTTTTTTACATTAAAAATTATTTATTAATCTTTTAATTAATTAAAATAAAAATAAATTTTTATAAAAGGAATTTTTATTATTATTATTATTATTATTATTATTATTATTATTATTATTAAATTTTTTTTAGCCTTATTTATATTTTAAATTAATATATACATAAATATATTAAATCTAAGATTTTCGCTTTTTTTTTGTTTTTAATTTAAACATGTACCCTTAAAACGGGAATTTACAAGTAAAAGTACGCAAAGGTTAGAAGCTAACGGGTTTTTAGTGATATATTATAAATGTGATTTATAATATAAAAAAATATTTTTTTAGGTTTTTCTTATTTTTGTTTGGTATATATTGGCCCACCCTACTCTGATTTATTCTGGAAACAGTTAATGTGACCGTATTAAAGTATCGTTCTTTGCCAATGCTTGTGTCCGTACTATCACGTTCTTTTTTTGCTTTATTTGTTTTAGCCGTAGATGGCTCTGAACCCTGCAGTAACCTACATATGATATTAACTTGTTTCATTTATTTTAAAAGTTGAAAATAATATTTTGTCTTGTAACAATAAATTATATTGTTTAATTTTCAGAAAATAATTATCTCAAGACGAAACTATACCTTATCTACATTTATATTCCGAAAACCAATTGAAAATCATTTATTAATTAAAATTAATTATGGTTAGAGTTTTTATATTTTTTATTTATCTTACCCTGTTTTCTTATGTTTATAAATTTTATTTAATTTCTCTTATTGATTCTTCATTAAATTTCTTAAATTTAAAGTTTAATTATTATATGAGAATCACTTGGTTCTTAAAACAACACTTTAGCTTGGCCTCTAAACACGTTCTTACTTCAGCCTCGTTGATCTTTTCTTTTGATATCTTAGCACATTTTTCGTTCGATGATACAGATCTCACGAACACTGTGCGAAAATACGATCTTCACACTGTGAATGATCCTTTACTTTGTATTGACAAAGCGCCCTCTAAACTTCAATATTTTTAAAGTCTTGCGGTAATTGTGAATTTAAGAAAACAATAAACAAGGACAAAGGCAAAGAAATGTCATAATAAAAATATCAATCGCTAAAATTTTGTGAATTTAAGAATTTTTTGAAATACAAAGTAAATGTTTTTGGACGTGGCCGTCACAAGTTTTCGGAATTGGCCAATTGACCATAGCAGTTACTTTCTTGGGGTCACTAGATATACCACCATTACTAATAATATAGCCTAAGTAAGGAACTTGTGTAACACAAAATTTACTCTTTCAAGTCTAACTTGACTATAAAATTGGCCCTTGGAAGTCTGGAAAATATGCCCTCTATATATGGGAGAGGATATGGATCTTTCTTGGTTACGAAATTAAGTTTTCTTGCATATAAGCACAGGCGGACTTTATTAGGCCTTATTACTGACCGAATCGGTGAACTCCATGGGGATTGAGATGGTTCTGTTACCCATAAGGTCAACATTCGGTCGACTTCAGCAAACATCAATTTCTCTACCGCGGGGGAAACTGGGTAAAACCTCTGTTTTATTGGTTTGGAATCTCCAACGCCGATATGGTACTTAATTAAACTTGTTTTGCCTAAACCTTGTTCAAAATTGGAAAATAATGATATTTTAGCGTGTAATTGTTTGCGTTCACTAGGGGTTAAAAAACATTCTAGGTTTTCGGCTGTTCAATCAGGGCTGCCTTGATCTGAGGATTTGACTTCAGATATTTTGTTTTGAGAGGCGGATGAAAAACAATGACCTAATCTTAATTTGTCTACAAGGTCGACGGACTTGACAATATTTGGAATCAAATTAAACGCGTTCCAGAAATCTACACCTAATATAAGACTTTGTTTAATAGATGTAATTATAAAGAGATTTAATAGCCTTTTTATCTTTTAAACGCAATTCGATTGATAGCCATCCTGTAACGATTTGCGACCGTCCATCCGCTGTTTTGACAAGTAACCAACATTTATTAAAATTTGGAAAATTCGAAAAATCTTTCTGTGCTTGTTCTCCTCCATAGTCCATATTCATTGAAATTTAAAAATGATGCTTTAGCATAATAACGATTATCGTGAATATTATTAGAACTTAGAACTACTCTGATGCAAGATTGCATCCGTATTATTCCTTTAGCAATATAGTTTTGCCACCGAAGGTGATATGGCCAATTAGGATAAGTAATTTTGGAAAAGTCTTCCTCCTCTACAGTTACCTTTGACATGGGGTTTTGTAAAAATTTTTATTTTATTAACATTCTCAAGTTTTGGGGAATCACTTATTTGGTCTTGAGCTACAGATTTATAATGGTCGACTGTATTATCGGCCGAATTTAGTCTTTTGAATTCGTTGGATATTTTTTTTTTTTTTTGAAAAATTAAGCTTTAAAATTGAGCATTTTGAACATTGTGGCTTATAGGTATCTTTTGCACCGCACCCATAGCAAAATATTGTACACTCTTTAAAGCAATCATACCAAAAATGATCGGGTTCTCCAAAATTTCTCTACAATTTCTCATTTGGACTAACTTTCTTAAATGTGAGATTGAATTTACAGGAACTTAAGGAATATCCTGGAGAATTTCAGGTCTCAGATTTCGAGTTAAAATTTCAATGAGCTCCATCTCGGGGATAGAAGAAGGTAAACAATCCATAATGGATAAAATAACATCAAAAAAGGCATCAAATGTTTCACGTACTTTCTGTTTTCTATTACGAATTTCTTCTTTTACATCGAAAGAAGATTTAAAATCTCGGTATTTGCATTTTAAAGCTTCACAGAAATCTTTCCAATTAACAGCATTCACTTACTTCCTATATCGCTATTACCAATCTTTGGCTTTACGATATAAAAGTACGTTTAAATTTTTTACTATAGGAACAAAATTGCCATTGAAGTTATCAATGGTTAAAGAATTGATCCTATATAGAAATTCCTCTACAGTAAGGCCGGATGATGATCCATCAAACTTAATGTTGCAGCTTTGAATTATAGCTTTTAGTTTGTCTGGATTAAAACAAGAGGCGTTAGAGTTTGATTAAGGTGGTTTATATGAACGATTCGAAAATTTATGGGGATAGTTGATGTTATTTTCACCAAAATGGGTACTGGGTTGGGTAAGTCGGTTAAATGATGCGTTTAAATTGTTACAACTAGGATGATTGCTGTTTCCTTCACCTCCTAAAGAATTTGCTTGCAAATTTGGAACAAGATTAAAATTAGTTAAAAGTCTAACCATAGTGGTCTCAATCATTTGATTTCGCTTATTTGGGAAAGTATTCTGGATAGGAGAGGAGAAGCTGAGCCATAGCTTCTTCCTGTATTTCGTTGTCTATTTCCAATAAGCTTCTTTGACTTTCATGAAACAAAGTTCGGCTTTGACTTCGAGCATTGTATCGCATTATTACGATTCCATGGCCTCTACCTCTAAATGTTTGTTAAGAATGAATTTGTTTAGATGCATTGTCTGGTTGGTTTAAAAAAATTATTCTTTTGAGATCAGAAAGATCGCATGGTTTTTTAAAATTAGGGTGTGCAGCCGAAATGGCTAAAAAGTTTTCTATACAAGAACAATAAAACGAATGATTACACTTGCTAATTATAAGACAGTTGTCATTTTCAAATAAAAAAAAATACCTCTCGAGGAAAAAAAAATTAATATATAATCGACGTTAAGCAATATTCCAAAGAATTTATAGTAATTAAAAAAATAATAAGTAAAAACTGTTTTACTAAAAAGTTTCTTTAAAGGTCTTTTTTTTTTTTTCTTTTCAGGCTATATAGATAAGGGCACTAATAAAATCCCCGTTACAGGTATTAAATCAAATATCCGCAATAAAATAATAATTATTGCTTTTAGAAAGAAAATCTGGATACGAGTTCGCTGCATCGCAAAATTTTTATTTTCCGTAATTTATTTTCGAAAAACGAAAGACTTAACTGAACCATGCAACATAGGTTTTATCACTATATTTGTCTGACGTAGAAGAAAAACCTATACAATAACGTTCAAGTTCCGGTGGAAGAACAAATAGCTATCTAAAAAGTCGCATTACTTGGTTATGTACTCAATTACACCAAAAGAAATCCTTATAAGAACTACCTGTTATTCCCCAAAACGTGTAAATTTTATTGAACGTTTTTTCCTCTAAGGCAATGAAAATGAAATCTACTTTGTGACTAAAATGTAAACCGAAAGCAAATAATGAGTTACTTACTTTCATGCCCCACGTTGGACGCCATTATTTTTAATTATTACTGTTATAAACATGGAAAAAGTCGAGTTCAAGAAGTTGATGGGTAACTAGGTAATGAGCGAGCTTAACATGAGGACTGCGGGAGCCATTGAGGTATTAAGCTAGCTAAAAGGGGTTCGGGCCTCATAAAAACAAACTCACATAGTTAACAATACGTTTTCTTGTATTTCTATGCTGGAGTAGAACTGAAACGATCATACTAAATTACTACAAATCCCGATATCATCATGGGAGGAAGAACATTAATATACTATGAAAACCTTTTTTTAATTGCGTGTATTCGCTTAAGAGAGCTTCGTCCGGTGTTGTTGACGAGTTTTTCCCTTTACCCTTTTCTATCAATTTTCTAGCGACTAAGATTTCTCAGGACCCCAAAAAGCAAACCGCTTGCCTATCAACTTTTGAAAGAAAAGACTAAATTTTCCTTTACTTCATTATAGATAATAATAAAAAAAAATATTTATTTATTTATACAAGAAGATTCCATGGTTTTAAGTTAACAAAAAATATATAATATAATAATATAATAAAAGAATAAATATGAATGGACTTAATTTTACAAAATTCTATCTTTAATTGTTTTTTTTTAAGGTAAATTTTATTTGTTAAATTTTTTATTGGTTTTTAAAGAAATTTTGCGAAGTTAGAGCAATAAAAAAAGGATTTTTAGAAATGCAAAAGACGAAATACCGGTTAAACAAAATTTAATTAAAAAAACTTAAATACTTATATAAAACGTTGGTGTTACCAATTATTCAACATAAACATTGATATAAATTTATTTACGAAAATATTCAAGTTTATCTTTAAACTTACCTCTAAAAGATGCTTTTATACTTTTTATATATTTTACTTATATACATTGCACAAAATCTGCCATAATTTAAATATTTACTGCAACAAATACTTATAATTTTTATAAGAATTCAGCACTAGGTAACACTGTTATTTTACTTGCATCAACTGTTAAAAATTTACTTGCTTCAATATTTCATTGCATTTTGAGTCGCAAGTAGCAAAAGAGTGGCTCTTTTAGTAAAAAAGTATAAGTGTATTGAGTTTTTTTTCACTTGCACTTGAATGTTGCAACGGGGGGTTAACTACCCAGTAAAAAATAGGATCGTTCAAAGAGTAATCTTGGAGCGCTCCTTTGCGAGTTATGGATTACTCCATAAAACTCCGAAACTCATTGGATTTTTAACATAGCATGTCCGCAGACATGAGTACTCCTTTTAAGCTCCTTATGGAGTACTCTCTTTGATCTTTAAAATAACGACAGAGGGAGTAATCGTTTTTATCTCCTCAAAGAGCATAAAGGGAGCAATCGGTTTTGTCTCCTTAAAGAACATAAATCGAGTAAACATTCACATAAAATCCAAATTTTGTTATTTTTTACAAAAACAAGAAAATATTCATTTATTTTTTAAAATTTTTCAAAAATGTTGTTATTGTTTTTTTGTTGCATTCGACGATGTCGTAGTTTTTCACAAGTAAGTCTGTCGGTAAACATTTGCTTTACACTTACGAAATGCCAACTTAAAAGATTTTTCGTATTCCGGGTTGGATACGTACTTTTAAGTGCTTCTGAAAGAAAATTAAAGATAGGATAACAAATAATATATTATTTAAGACATAATATTAAAAATTCAGCTATTACAAAAAAAAAAAGTTAAACAATTTGTACTTGTTTAAGGCTATCATATTTTTTGATCCATCCCAATTTAATTTGAGTAACATGTTTTCGCCGATCATTTTGCGTAGTGCTTTTTCAATTTTAATTTTGTCAAATCTGAGTTTAATATAAGAAATCTGAAATAATTTAAAATAATAGAGAATTTTAAATACTTGTTTATCTGATTGCATTAAAAAAAACTCAGTCTTCCCACTTCTGAATCAGGCTCGGTTTTAATCAGCTGTTCTGCCGAATTTAATTCCTCAAAGAAGTAATTGGGAAAATTAAGATCCCTAGTAGTTAATCGTAAATGTATAGCAAGCTGCTCTAATAAAACAGTCTGTTTACACATAATTTTCCTTAAGGATCCGACTTCATTTGTTAGAATATCAACTTTGTCTTCCAGGTTTTTTATTGCTTCCTTAGCTTCATAACCTGCTTCTGGAAAAATATAAATCAAAACAAAAAAATATAAAAATAAAATGAACAATACAAGAACTATAACAAGGAGGCTCTATGTATTTACCTGTCACATTAATAGAAGCGCTGGTTATTGTTTCCGGCGTAAATATTGGCTGCGTTTGGAATATGTTCGCCTTGAAACTCAAAGTTCATGAATCTAATATGAATCCGAATTGATCACTAGTTTTGTTTGTTTGTTTTGTTATTAAAAACTTATTTATATTTTTTTTATAAAATATTCTTTTTTTTCTAATCAAAATTTATTTTACATAAAAACAAAGGTTGAACATGAAAATCAAAATTTTTATGTTTCGTTTTACATAAGGTTCAGTTTAATTGGTTTAAAAACATTGCTGCACAACTTAATGAAAATTGGGGGATTCTACTGTATCTATGTAATATATGGCATTCTCAATTCTGACAGTGATGTAAAATAGGAATAAATACAAAGTATTCTCCATCAGGTATGCAAAATATTTTGCAATATATGTCACGCACGTTAATTTTCTCTCGAATAGTATTAAGAGTTTTCGCCTTACGAATTCCTAAATACTTTTTAGAGTCTACGGGATACTGAAACAAACTTACAGCATCTGTGAATTTGTTACCGACTAAGTATTCTTCGCCGCCATCTACTTGGAAACCATATATTTTAATGGGAACCATATTCATAGTGAAGCAATAATTGTCAGGAGACTTCCCGAATAAGAAAAACGTGTCAAACTTATATCTCAAAAACCAGTTGTTTCCGTGTTTTTCCCAAGTGGTAAAAATTTAGGAACTTCCGTTTTTAAAATCAAATGTCGTTCTATGTCACGATTGTTTAACTGTTGGCTCGATTGTTTAACTGTTGGTTTCCGACAGTCTTTTTTTAAAGTTTGCAAATAATTCTCATATTTATATGCTGAAAAATTATCAACACTTCCAAAGCTTTCAACATATTTCGCTAAATGAAGTAAGTTGTGCACGTTATAGCTAGTCATTTCACATCCATATATCAAGGCAAAGTCGGCAACGAAAGCTTCCATAAGTTGCTGAACTCATTGCAAATTCTGTTAACAATTCGAAGGACAGAAAACAATAAGATATGCTGTATGTAAAAGCAAAAAGTGGGTATAAATCGTCATGTAATATATCCTTGAAAATTACTATTCCTGTGTAAAGCGCTACTTGTCGGAATTCCTTTGACTTCCATCTGCATACCTCATCAAATGTTCTTCCTTTCCGAGCGAACTCTTTTGGCGTATAATTCGCGATTCAATTCATTGTTTTCCAAAATGCTTAATTTATATTTTCCTTTCTTATTGTAAAATTGAACGCAACATCTTTTTAAATACTCCAAGATCAACCAAATGCATAGTATCGAGCGGAAATTGTGTGACCATGTTGATGCTGCATAATTCCAAGGGATGAATTTCGCTTTGAAATTGCGGTAAGTGATAAGTCTTGCTTTTTCGTGATTTGAAAGTTACATCAGTTCATGCGTTTCATGCACTATAGTGTAATTTAGTCTTCTATTTTTATATGAAGCTTCTTGCTCACATTTCTAACAACCTTGGGCAGAAGTGTGACCCACTGTGCCGATTAAAAACGCCCTTGCAGGTGTGTCACAAACAAAAAGTATAATTTTAGGTATGAACGATTTGTCTTTAATTTTAATATCTTCATTCTTTAATTTTATGTATTCTTTCAGAAATATTGCTACATCTGGAGGCTTTGATGGGCCAATATAGGTAGCAATTAAAAATGGCACTGTGTTTTTAAATTATGAAAAGGCACCTAGGATTGGCCATAATGACTTTGATGAGCTTTTATAAAGCGGCATTCCATCCACAAATATATCGATCAGTAGTTCGGTATTTGCATTAAGTGATAAGTATTGGCCGTGCATCATCAGTGCTTTTTCTAAACCACAATGTAAGTATTCACCTGGTGCCATATCTGTTATTTCTGGGCTCACTGTGAAGCAACATGGGTTTTCTGCATGTACTGCTTTCAACAAAGTTTATCTGCATGTTGGAACGTCTATACCTTCACTTTTTAAAATGTAGAGTAGTGAATTACAGCATTCATTCGATACGCGATTTTCAATTACCCAAGAAGCAAGCTTCTTATTAAAATTTTCACTGATATTGTTTGAACTAATATCATAATGAACGTCAAAGTTTTCCGTTTGGCTATCTTCATTCGATTAATCATTGACTTTGTTAGGTGCTGATGCTTCTTGTTCACTTAAAGTCTCCGGACTACAATTTGAGAATTTTTCAATTTCTTTTTTAACTAGTCGTCTTAAATGACGCTTAGAAACTAAATTTTCACACATTTTTAACAAATTTGTTATTATACCCGTACCTTTTCGCTTTTTTTTAGATCACTTTTTAAAATTAAACTGACTAAATGAAAAACAAAACGAAAACATCAACAATTAACAGCTATGTATGTCAAAAAAGAAACCAAAAACGAACTGATACATCCCCCACTGATCCATTTGGAGACATAGACAATAAAACAAAAAAAGTTTCGATAGCTCCCTTATTACTCCAAATGGATGAACAAGTCATTACTCCTTTATTCCTCGATTATGGATTAATCCATACATTTTTTACTGGGTAAAATTAATGCTTACACTGACAAAAAAAATCTTATTATTTCGTTTTGAAATATTTTAAAATATTTTTTTTCTTTTTTTTTTGTTGTTGCTATTTATAAAATTTATATATAGGCATACATTTTTTTTCTTATTTAAGCTATTTGATTTTAGTAATTATTCTTATTTAGTGGATTGTAAATGAGATAATTATTACACAAATTCTAGGTAAATTAGGTTTACACGTTTTTTATTTGTTTATTTCAAATACATTAAGGTTATTAAAGGAATTGAAGGAAGATCACGTGGTTCAGATGAATGAAAATATGCCGCACAAAAAAGTTAAAACGTGTTTTACGTTAAGGAGTGTAATAAAAAAACTGTAATTAATTGTTGTTGAGGTCCCACTAGGGAATGCTTGACCCATTTCGGCGGTGGTTAATTAAATGCCTTTATTGGAGGGGTTGCAGATTACGTGGAGTTATGTTTAAAAAATTTGGGCGCAGATGATTTCTTATTGGATCACTGTTTTTCACCCATTACTTTTATTTGAGTGAGAAAATATGTTGCCAAAGAGCACAGACTTGGCTTCTCTTTTTATAAATTTTTAGAAGTCCGTAATTTTAGTGTTTTTTTTATATTCTTCTTCGTTTTTATTTTAAGGACTGGTATCATATATGTATATATTTTTTTTTCGGGAAAATGTTTCTTTTATAAACAAAAGAAAATATCCTTTAACATTGGATTATTTTAGTTTATATGTATGTTTCCTTGTATTTCCACTTATTTTTTCCCCGACAGACACCTTTAATTTTCAACTGTTACAAGCTTACTGACTGCAACACGCCATTTGACTGTCCTTTATTCTGCTTCTAATCAATTGGCTTTATTTCTTTCCTTTTCCCACTAATAGTAATAACGGAAAATCGCATGATTATCCCATTAGAATTTACATGAAAATGAAATCAAAGGAAAATACGTAAAAATGCAAATTAAAAGATCCAAATTGCATCCTTGCCAGATGAAACTTATAATCAATCATAATAAAACAGTGTTGCAAAAAAATTTTCTTATATATCACTTAATGCCGTGACAAATTACATGTCAAATATACTTAATATAAATAATGCCAGTCTAAAACAGAATTTATACTATTATATATAAACGTCTGGGTGTTTGAAAATTGAAAGGTCTTATTAAATTTGAATATGTAGGTATAGAAAAAAACAAATAAAGTAAATGTTAGAAATGTTGACATGGTATGTTATAATCCAAAAACCGGTCACTACACATTCCAGTGCATGACATGAATATTTTAGTTACCTGTTGCATTATATAACATGTTTAAGCATCATACCCAATACTCTTAGTTTGTCATTTTTGCAGTGCATCGACAGCATCGAAGAAGATTTCCAGTAGCCTTCCATTGGAAATATTATCGTCTTTGTTAACAGGGGTTTGCTTCTCAAAACTTCAGAGTAAAGTCTTTTGTTGCGAAAGCTTGAATCACGAATATTATCTTGATAACATAACTTGATAGCTGAGGAAAATTTGCTTTATCAACGTTAAAACTTATGTAAATTGGTCTCGTATTAGATGTTGCAGTTTTGACCGTTACGCGCTGGCGTATTTCTAAATACTCTTTGCGACAAGGGTACTTTGGGTCATCGGCCCCACAGTTAACGTTTCTAAAATCTTTTTAGTGCAGTTATAACATTTGTGTATATACTACGCTTCCATCTTGTGTGGTTTTGTTTAATGTGCAAGCTGAAGAATCCTTATTACATGCGCACGCCGAGCATACGTTGACTCGTTCCAGTGTTTAGCACCGTGAACGTAAATTGAACATTTGGCACGTTGGGTAGTGCCTTTATTTTTCCGAAATGGTCTTTCCAATAAACAGATATGTTACAAAAATATCTTATTTTCATAATTTCGCATTGTCTGTCAAACTCGATTAAATACAACGCATCATTCTCATTCGATCGCTTTGTTGTAATTTCCTTAACATTTACCGGCTTTATATTGTGTCTTTTAACGGATTCATCTCCAATTATTTCAGTTTTCAATCGAGGTAGACCAAATAAAACCACCTTAACAACTTTGCCGTCCTTTATCTCACGCATATAAAAGCAGAACTTTCTGAATCTTAATCGCTTTTCTTTTAAGTGTTTTTTTATTGTTTGAATGATGTACTAAGAAATACGTACTGTTAGTTTAAGATTTTGGAAGTTCTTGAAAAATACTTTAGTATGTAAGAAATTTTGTTCTTTGATTGTTTAGTTTAAATTTAATTTTTAAAATTTGTATGAAGATATTTGAGAAAATAAACTTGAACTTGAACTTGAACTTGAATTTTAATCGCTTCTTTGTAGTGAGACAGCGTGTTGGAAATAATTTTTGTTCCAATGGACATTATTTTAAACAAATAATTCTCACCTACTTATCCAAACAAAGTTGAGAAACTATGTTTAGAATCCACTATAATCGGTGGAACTTTCTCTTTTGTTGATGTTTTTTTTTATCTTCCTCGGGAGACAAATGAAATTTGTTATTGCTGGTGTAAGGCCAATCGGATATTTTAGAAAACTTATATCTGGGGCTGTTGCTCCAGAACTTCCTTCTTTTTTGATTAATCATAGTCAAAAGAAAATAAAAAAAATTAAAAGCAAAAGTTTTTTGCGTTGATAGTTTAAATTAAATTTAATTTTTTACACTAGTAAGAATTCACACGTTGTTTTCTAATTGAAAACAATGTTACCAATCTATACATATTACAGTAATATTTAGAATATAAAAAGAAATGACTTTAATAATACAGTACTAAATAAAAGTAATGATAAGTAATATCATAGTTTACGATTTATATAAACAAAATTCATTCAATTCGCAATACATGAAATGACTTAAATACAGTAATAAATAAAATTATTGATTATTCCAATTAACAAAATAATAATTCAATTCAAAATACATATGGGTGTTGAAAACGAGTATAGTATGTACTCATAATAATTGGTTCAACTTAAGCGGACTTATAGCATCGCGCATCTGCCTTCTTTCAATCCTCTTGGTTCTATTTTTGCTTCTTCCTCAGAATCAGTTTCCTCCGCAAGTACTTGGAAAACTGTTCATTTAGAAATCTATTTTTTACAAGATATTAAAAAAAATTAATTTACATACAAATTAAATTACTATAACAAAATAAATAACAATTATAAACTAAAATATGCATTTATTTTTCCCTGTATGATTAGAATAGGTGGATTTTTTCTCGGGAGCAGCAAAGTGCGGAAGGGAAAAATTCCGTGCGGATATTCATTATTGGGCTGATTAATTTTAAATACATCGTAAACTATGTAGACAACATTTGAGCTACAAATAAAATTGACAATTGATATAAAGTTCTGAAACCCCACAACAGTTTCCATCCAAAAATACAATGTTCCGTTCTAATAGAAAAAAATTTAAACTGCCGTATTTAGACACAATATTGAAATGGAAAAATAGCTAAATATTTTTTTATTAGTATGCAACTAGAGTGTCCATTAAATCGGTTTTTGATTTTATTCATATATGTTTTATCTGTTTTTAAATGCCTTTTTATGTTTCTTTTATCTTCTTTTGTCTTAGTAATTCACAAGAAATATTCACATACACATACATATGTATTTTTTGTACAAAAGACAATAAAACTGTGGCAACATGCTAAAAGAGAAAAAAAAAATTAAAAATGGAGAGTTCGAGAGAAAACGCAATGCAATTAAAATAGATGCTAATTTCGTGCGGACTCGTAGAACGTTTTATAAATGTAAAAACTTTATATAAAACAAAAAAATAACCGCATCCACAACCGTGATTTCGTACTTATACTATGATTTAGAATTGTTATGTTCCTTAATTCCACTGAAGAATTGCCCCATCCAACTTATCATTTCATGGAAAGGTTCCAACCCGACTGCAACAGGAAGACAAACACAACAAATAAACGAAAACTCCATAAGCAAACAAAAAACTCGACTACCAAACAGAAACACTATAGAGGGAGAGTCAGATGTCACACTCCCCACTAGCACACCCAACCTAGAACACGAAAACTCCAAACTGATATTGGCGTGCACCCCAAGCTCCACAGGCATACTTTCAGCAACAAACATACCTCATCTCAGCCGAACTGTAAGTGAAAATTTACCAATAACACATATCTGTTCTATTAATACACAAAATTTCAAAACTGACTAATTATTATTTAATTCGAAGAATTTAAACTTCTATAGAATTTAATATGACAAAAACAAGAGTGAATAAATTAATATAAAACTTACTTAATCTACAAATTGTTTCAAACCACTATTCGTCACTATCTCTACCTAATGGAGCTCTATTAGGAGGTTTGGCAACACTTCCGGATAGAGCTCTATTAGGTAGAAATAGTGACGAATAGGAACCAGTCCTTATTAGTTTCGGTTTCTCTCCAGAAACAACGAGTACATTCTTTAATTGTTTTTTTTTTGGCGTTGAGCAATATTTTTGTTTTTGTTTTTTTAATATTTTGCTTCATGAGAGCATAAACCGTTTTTACTTACGCACAGTGGTTGAAAGCAATCATAAATCAGTTTTGCATGTTTTAGTTTTAAGACATATATTATATTAATAAATATGTAAATTTTGAGTATTAATAGAACTGATATGTGTTATTGGTCGTTTTCACTCACAGTTCGGCTGAGGTGAGGTAAGTTCTTTCAGCAACGTGTGAGTATGAAGCCTGGGGCATGCCAATATCTATTTGGTGTTTTCGTGTTCTGGGCTGGGTGGGCTAGTGGAGAGTGTTTGTTAGTCGAGTTTTATTTTTGATAATGCTTTGTTTATGCAGTTTTTTATTTGTTGTGTTTGTCTTCCTTTTGCAGTTGGGTCGGAACCTTTCCCTGAAATGATAATGAGTTGGCTGGGACAAAACTGCAGCGGAACCAAGGTACTTAACAATATGGCACCCAATAGAATGAATTTGTGCGGCATATGAGTCTTCTAGATATGCCAAACAATAGAACAATCGATTTGTGTAATTGCCCAAACGATGAATAATTGGTGTTGAAAATGTCAGAATATTCAGGATGTGTTAACTCAGAGCTATGGTTCATAGTCCACAAAACCTTAGGAGTCGAGGGATTTGTTGTACGATCTTGAAATCTCATTATAGGTTCGACAGCAAACATTGTCAACACATTATCAAAAAAATATTTAAACCTGAAGCATGGGAGTATGAAAGATAACTTCTCATTAAAAAGGTGAAGATATTTTATTTGTTTAGATTTTTTCGAGTAGATTTTAGATTCTGGTTAAAGTTGGTAGTCCAAGAATGTTAATTTAGAATAGCCGCTCTGATACATTTCCAGAGGTCTGTAGAATTTTGTTATTATGCTTGGTAAAAACAATTTTAAATAAAATAAATCTAGTGATAATTGCTTTGATTTAAACATCAGAGGTCTGAAGTGTCATAAGATTTCTTAACACCCGTGAGTAGCTGCGGCAGCCGCTCTGATAAATTTTCAAAGGTCTGATGTGTAGCAGATGCCATGCTTTTTTTGGAAAAGAATCACGGGCCAAATGCATTTGATAAAATAAATTGTCTTCGGAAACACTGAAGAGGCCTATAAGAGGCATTAATAATATTTTTTTTTACATCCACACACACAACGCAGCGAAACTAGCATCCCTTAACCGAACATCATAAAATATTGAATTAAATTACATTAAATTATTATTAGTTTTATACGTGGTCGTTGATCAGTGTGTTTAGAAAATTTTCAATCTGTCGCGAATCGCAGAGGCCTTTAACAGTAACGATAAAGAAAAGATGAGACGATCAGAAAAATTAAAGAGAAATAGAGCAAGAAATATATCTTTCGATTTAATCGGTTTTCTCCCCAAATTAAAAAGAAATATTTAAAAGTTAAAGAATTTGATAGATGACTACAGGACCACCTCAAATTTACGATTTGTCAGAGACTATAAGTGTCCAGTCAGGAAACAAAGTTGCTATACCAAAAGATAATAGTAATCAGCCTAATAGTCAACTTAATCGCGGTTATGTATCGCCTGCGGTCAGATCGATGGTGACGGTTAGTGTAGAAGATATGAAGGCTAAGGTAGACCAGTCCATTAATGATATAGTTAATAAAAAAATGAATAGGGAGTTAGGAAAGGTACATGAAAGCATCAGTCAACTGGCTGATGCGGTAAGAATCCTGACTCTGCGAGAGGCAAACAGTTCTGCAAGCGGTGCGGAACCACGACGAGTTCCTTTTGAGCCTTAAAACAGACCTAATATTCCACTACCTGCGCAGCATCTTACTCAGGATGGTTGGAAAATTAGGGTGAATAAATTTGGCTTTTTTAGGCTCGAACATATGCAGAGGCAGTATCAGATACAATGGCAAGAAATATTAAGGGACTTTCACCTATTAGTTTCAGGTACGGTCAAACAATGGTATTCGGCTCTTCTTCAAACCACTGTAATAAGTGACTAGAATACCATGCGATTAGCGCTATTAAACCGGTATAGAACAGTTAGGTCGAGTTGGTAGAGGATGCAGGAAATTGTAGATAGAAAAAAGATGCCTGGTAAGTCAATTATCTGGATGTCTCGCGAGAATGCTAGCCAATACCTGGGACACATTAAATAAATGGTCCCAGGTAGTGGACTGCAGGCAGTGACTGTCTCCAATCAAACCCGCGGACAAAAATTGGCTCCACTTGTAAGATAAAGGTGCTTGGTAGCAGTGCCGACAACCTGAATTGCTAGTTAGTGGTTAAAGATGACTAGTTCCTAACAGCTCCCCTCCGAAGCCAAGGCACGGTCGATCCTTTTACGTGCCTACTCGTGGGAATCACATGCAAAAATCTAAAAATTACAAAAAAAAAACAAAACAACAACACAATCAGTGTGGCAGCAGGTCAGCAGGGGAAACCCAAGCTGACTGAATGCTGTTTAGCCTCAGCTGTCCAGTCTTCTGACGTGGCTAAGGCCAAAAATAACGAGGTACCACTCAATTGTTCGGCTGGTACTTCTAAGGCCCGTGCTGGCATAAGACTAGCAGAATCCCCTGCGTCAGGTGCTTCGGTCAGTGCCGCAGGCAGCCTTGCGGTAATTGTACGGGTTGGACCCTCGACCCTGTCGAGAAGTTCAACTGAGGTACGTCACCCCGCCAAAACGGCAGCAGAAAAAGACCCAAAAGACCGCAAAAATAGTCTACGAAGGGCCTTCGTTGAAGGGCGCGCCGCCTAACGTCTTTTAGACAAACTCGGCAGCATCTCACCCACGAAGCTGTCGACACAAGAGAATACTTCTCTAATCTGGGCAAAAGCTCACCTTGCTACTGCGAACATCTCCAAACCCGATGTTGGTGATGACAAACCATCTTCATCGACAGTGCTCAAAAGGCAACGGTCGGCAACATCAGCAACCGGACAGCAAACGTCTAAAACCACTTAATCAGCAACAAGCTCTTCCCAGATCCATTAATAGACCTTACAGTGAGGTTGCTAAAAACCCACTGATAAGAGCTATTATAGACAAAAGCGCCTGCGACGGAGCCATCTCTCGTGATAAATGGGAGATGATTCGTATCAAGCTGCTGGAATAGTATTTTAAATATTTTTAATTCCTTGAAGCCAACCCAGGACCAGCGCCGCAGAATGAGGATGCTAGTTGGTTTCAAGGCCACATTAAATTGCTATCGTGTTCAAAAGAAAACTGGGCGCTACAACCTAAGCAGGCAGTCACGTCCCTTGGCGAGGTGTGGCCCGGCGCGAGATTGGATGCGGTCTCGGTCAGCGATATATCTCGAAGACAGAGATCCATTGCGATCATACCGAGGGAATCACACGACCCTGCGACCATTCTTGCAATCATCCAGAGAGGAAATTCTGATCTGCCGACTAATAACTGGACGGTAGTGAAGGTCTCCGAACAGGAGGGATTGATAAGAAAGGCGGTTGTGGTCCTTAATAAGGAATCGTTGTAATCACTTTGAAAGAAGCAAGGCAAATTCGTTTATGGTTTTGACAGTGTCAAGCTAAGCATCTACCGAGGTGATGACAAATCCAACCCCAAAAGGGATGAAACATAGTGGTTATGGCTTCTGGACCTAGTAGCACCGGGGTGAAACCCTGTGGGAACGGCTCCAGTTTAAGGTCATAACTATCTCCGTCCCGTTAAAACCCTGGCAGGCCTCATAGTACGTTCGATACCCGTCACCGTTAAGTTGGTGGTGTAGGTTTAGTTGAGTTTACTTCCAATTAGCAACGGTCTGGCTCTGAGCACCTGTCCCCATGAAGGCTGGTGCCAACCCTCGTATGGTCTCCCTGCTTGCATAGATAACCATGGGACCTTTGAGTTGACTACACATACGGGTGGAGATAGCGGCTATGAGTGGGGACCCATTTCGCATGGACAAAACTACAACTACAAAAAAGACCACAAAGGCCAACCCTAAAAGGGAGCCGGTTTTATTGCAACGGCAAAAGCCGGCAATCCATAAACCACCTTCGTCTGTGACCTCTACCTCCAGACCATAGCTGGGTGCAGCGACTCTGTTGTCTGCCTCGACATCCCGCACCGCAATCCCCAAGGGTTGCGTAATGCTCTCTTCGAGTACCACAATCACTCCTTCTACAAAACAGAGTGAAAGAGGGGCTCCCCCGCATATTGGTCCAACTACTGATGTAAGGGTATTGGTTAAGCCAGCCCAAACAACTGGTAGTCTGGGCCCTAGCACGTCCTCCTCTTCTCGTGCACACATCAACGCGTCGACGCGGGCGTATAGGACCAGAATATCTGCCTACCGGATCCTGCAAAGGCTTGGTGGGCAAGATCCGAACACTTTGTCTGAAAAGGACCAGACTAAACTTAAATGGGCCAAACAGAACTTCGAGTCTCGCCCTCCACCGAACTTGGCACCTCAGAAACGACAAAGGTCGGCTGAGGAAACCGCTACGACAGTCCCTCAACTGCCTAAATGGCCAAAAGCTTGTGACGACACGTTTTCGCTGGTTGCTGGGATAGCTTCAGCGGAGTGCAGGGTCGTTGCTCACTCTAGCTGTAGTGCGATGGTAAATAAAAGACCTCTCTTTCTCTTCACGTTATAAATCGTATCTCTTTATTCACTTGCACGGATGTTGCTGGTAACGCCAACCGTTTGATCCGAAGGAGAGCGGCTCTGGGTAATACCGCGCTCAGAGAATCAATAAGACACTGTCTACCCGTTTGGCTAATGCTGCGCACTGTTGCTCGCAGCGGTTGTCTCGGGTTGAGTGTACTCGTCTCGCACGAAGTCGCCTCACGAGAGAGCAAGAGAAAACCAGTTGGAGGTATAACCTCGTGTCGGAATTATCCGCCTCTCGTACAGTAGCCCACTATTGTCTGAGAGTAAGGAAAACCAGTTAGAGGTATAACCTCGTGTCGGAATTGCCCGTCTCTCCCACAATAGCCAGTACCGAGACTGCAACAGTGACCGATTTTACAAGTAACAATTGGGGATGTAAAAACGTCCTCATCAATTGCTAATTGTTCACAAGGTAAGAAATTTCAATTGGGGACGTAAAAACCTCCGCATCAAGTGTTAGATCTTACCTCTGCAAAACCAGCAAGACAACTGTCTGCCGACTAACAAACAACTCGCTTTTTATACCATTCAGCGGCACGCATACACACAAATGTATGGTGTGTGCAGAGCTGTATCGGGTAGAGTTGTTTTTCTTTTATATAAAATTCATGTTCTGACAAACAGGTGGCGCTACTTCCTAACAGGCCGTTAATTTTGAAAACTAAATTAAACATTTCTAAATTAACAAAATAATTCCAACAAAGTGGCTTAAATCTAATAAATAATAAAAGTATATTCAATTCACAAATACATGAAAAATAAACAAAAAATTAAGTTCATAAATCAAAACAAAGAATATAATGCAATGAAGATATAAATGTAATCAAAATATAGTGCAATGAAAATATAACGAACGATAATAAAATAACAATATAGATAAAGTTGGTACTAAAAGTAATTATGATAAACCACAATATTAAATTCACAAATAAAATGAATAAAAAAAAGAAAAAAAAAGTATTTTGTGGGGCCAAAAACGAGGGCGCCAACTTTTGGGCGTTACACTGCCTCCCCTTTTTGACAAGTACATGCTTATTGTGTTACCCAGACGATTCGCACCGTTCCCAACCTCGAGATAGTGATGCGAAATCTCTGTCCATGAACTTCTCGCATCAGCCGCACCTGTTGGTGAGGCCTCCTCGTATCCGCAGCGTGTGAAATTATCTCCTGCAATCTTACCGGGGCTTGGGCGATAGAAATTTCTGTTGGGCTAGGAGGTATCGGAGGCGTCATCGGGTCGCATGTAGTCTTGCTGCTAGAAGGTGCCGGGCTGACTTCTAATGGCGACGGCATGGGTGATAGAGACGATGACCGACTCGTGCACAACGAGGATGAGGTGTCGGTTGTCGTGGCTGACAAATCTGGCTCTGGTAATCCTACGGTCAGTACCCGGAAGCTTTCTTCTGATGCTCTGTCACCCAACCCTGATAGTATCGATGAAGGTGTCCCCTTTACGTGTGCTGAAAACCACCCTTGTTGGTCAAAGGGAACTCCTTTATTTTGTGGTGGCGTTCGTAAGCATTCATCATCGTTGGGTATAAACCATCCCCGCCCAGGAGTTCTGGGTAGGGATTGTTGCACCATACCTATGATGTTATTTTGGTCCGGCAATGGCCCTGGGGATACTCGTACTGGCTCTGCGTCTGTTTGATCACTCGTCGGCGGGTAACCGATTTCTTCCGTCCTTCTGGTTTCGGGTATTAACAATCTTACCCGCATACATCTTTCGTAACAGTGATGCCCCAAATAACGGTATTGTTTGTCTTGGACATCCACAGATGCTAATACCCTTCGGGGTGGCGGCGTAGGTGGTCGAAAGTTCTCGTTCTCCCAATCAATTGACGAGGGCGACCTTGGTGGGAATGGGGACGTTGGCGAAGTTGCCCGCAGATCGACGGTATTATCAGTGAGTCCAAAAAAGGTACGCCGTATTTCTTCATCGAAGATGTCGAGATCGTTAATTCGCCTAAAACTAATGTCGTCATCCGTGAGTTTCGGTGGGGGTGGAGGCGTACTTCCCGTGTCGTCGGCATCATCATCGCTGTCACCCAGGTTGATCACATCCTCTTCAACAAACCTTGGTGGCGGCGGTACTTGTTCGACTAAGTCAGGACCTATGATGTCATTGATCGTAACAGGTTCGGACCGCGGAGTCGTTTCTGACCCGGAGCGGCTGCCTTTCGATAGGTTTTTGCCTGGTGGGCTTTTTATTGTCTCGCCGGGTTTCGGTTGTGTCGACATCCTGAAAAAGAAGGCCTTCTCCTTCTGTTTGGTGGTATGGGGTGGGGATACTACCCTACCTTGTTGCCTTTTCGGGTTGCCCCGACGGCGGTAACCGTGGCTAGTGCTAGGTACATCATCTTCATCTATGAAGATTGTCCGTTTTAATTTGGCGTTTTCTCTTTCAATATTTTGACGAAATCTCCGCCGAGATTCCTCGAACTTTCGATTTGGTTCGTTCATGTTTCTTTCTTTATTGTTCTGAGTATTCTAAAACAAGAAAGAAATTTTGTATTAGAGAAGAAAAAAAAAATAATTCGGATTATATCCGTTTCAGGTAGCTGAATACGATAACAAAATTAGTTAGGTACAAAATTTTAATTTGTTTTTTTTTTTTTTTTTTTTTTTTTTTTAGCTTAGGTAGGGTTTTATCTCTCCAAGGTGAGCGGTGCGTGTTTTGCCACTTCCTACGTCACTAATTTCTACAATGACGGGGGACACGAATCCCTTTACGACATAAGGCCCCCGTCATTGTAGAAATTAGTGACGTAGGAAGTGGCAAAACACGCACCGCTCACCTTGGAGAGATAAAACCCTACCTAAGCTAAAAAAAAAAAAAAAAAAAAAAAAAAAAAAACAAATTAAAATTTTGTACCTAACTAATTTTGTTATCGTATTCAGCTACCTGAAACGGATATAATCCGAATTATTTTTTTTTTCTTCTCTAATACAAAATTTCTTTCTTGTTTTAGAATACTCAGAACAATAAAGAAAGAAACATGAACGAACCAAATCGAAAGTTCGAGGAATCTCGGCGGAGATTTCGTCAAAATATTGAAAGAGAAAACGCCAAATTAAAACGGACAATCTTCATAGATGAAGATGATGTACCTAGCACTAGCCACGGTTACCGCCGTCGGGGCAACCCGAAAAGGCAACAAGGTAGGGTAGTATCCCCACCCCATACCACCAAACAGAAGGAGAATGCCTTCTTTTTCAGGATGTCGACACAACCGAAACCCGGCGAGACAATAAAAAGCCCACCAGGCAAAAACCTATCGAAAGGCAGCCGCTCCGGGTCAGAAACGACTCCGCGGTCCGAACCTGTTACGATCAATGACATCATAGGTCCTGACTTAGTCGAACAAGTACCGCCGCCACCAAGGTTTGTTGAAGAGGATGTGATCAACCTGGGTGACAGCGATGATGATGCCGACGACACGGGAAGTACGCCTCCACCCCCACCGAAACTCACGGATGACGACATTAGTTTTAGGCGAATTAACGATCTCGACATCTTCGATGAAGAAATACGGCGTACCTTTTTTGGACTCACTGATAATACCGTCGATCTGCGGGCAACTTCGCCAACGTCCCCATTCCCACCAAGGTCGCCCTCGTCAATTGATTGGGAGAACGAGAACTTTCGACCACCTACGCCGCCACCCCGAAGGGTATTAGCATCTGTGGATGTCCAAGACAAACAATACCGTTATTTGGGGCATCACTGTTACGAAAGATGTATGCGGGTAAGATTGTTAATACCCGAAACCAGAAGGACGGAAGAAATCGGTTACCCGCCGACGAGTGATCAAGCAGACGCAGAGCCAGTACGAGTATCCCCAGGGCCATTGCCGGACCAAAATAACATCATAGGTATGGTGCAACAATCCCTACCCAGAACTCCTGGGCGGGGATGGTTTATACCCAACGATGATGAATGCTTACGAACGCCACCACAAAATAAAGGAGTTCCCTTTGACCAACAAGGGTGGTTTTCAGCACACGTAAAGGGGACACCTTCATCGATACTATCAGGGTTGGGTGACAGAGCATCAGAAGAAAGCTTCCGGGTACTGACCGTAGGATTACCAGAGCCAGATTTGTCAGCCACGACAACCGACACCTCATCCTCGTTGTGCACGAGTCGGTCATCGTCTCTATCACCCATGCCGTCGCCATTAGAAGTCAGCCCGGCACCTTCTAGCAGCAAGACTACATGCGACCCGATGACGCCTCCGATACCTCCTAGCCCAACAGAAATTTCTATCGCCCAAGCCCCGGTAAGATTGCAGGAGATAATTTCACACGCTGCGGATACGAGGAGGCCTCACCAACAGGTGCGGCTGATGCGAGAAGTTCATGGACAGAGATTTCGCATCACTATCTCGAGGTTGGGAACGGTGCGAATCGTCTGGGTAACACAATAAGCATGTACTTGTCAAAAAGGGGAGGCAGTGTAACGCCCAAAAGTCGGCGCCCTCGTTTTCATCTATTCTCTGTGTTAAAACCACTCCTAGGCCAGAGTCACTTGCATCGGTTTGAAGAACAAATGGCTTGGTGAAATCTGGACACGCCAAAACTGGTGCTTCTGTTAACTTTTCCTTTAGTTGTTCGAACGCGTCCTGTTGTTCAGTGCCCCATGTCCAATGTTTCCCCTTTTTTAGCAATCGCGTCAACGGTTGCGCAATTTTCGCAAAATTTTCCACAAATCGGCGGTACCATGAGGTGACCCCGAGGAAACGTCGAACTTCTCTAACGGATTTTGGGGGTGGCATTTGTGCTATTGCTGCGATTTTATCGGGATCGGTTTTTATGCCATCTTGGGTCACAATATGGCCTAAATATTTGGTGTCGGACTTGAAGAATTCACATTTGTCGATGTTGATTTTTAAATTTGCGGCCCGCAAGCGCCGGAATACCTCTCTTAGGTTATTCATGTGTTCTTCTAGGGTGGTCCCGATAACAATTATGTCGTCCAGATAAGCAAAAGCATAAGGTTCCATCTCCGGGCCAATTACACTGTCTAGGATCCGTTGAAAGGTCGCTGGTGCCGAGTGAAGACCAAAAGGCATTACGCGCCACTGGTATAGACCACGTCCCGAAACTGCGAACGCAGTGTACTGCTTACTGTTTTCCTCCATGGGAACCTGCCAGTATCCGTCCTTAAGATCCAGGCTACTGATGAATTTGGCATTACGTAACATGTTCAAGATGGCATCAATCCGAGGTAGAGGGTAGGCATCGGGTACTGATCTTGCATTTAGTTGTCGAAAATCCATACAAGTGCGCCAGGCACCGTTCTTTTTCTTTACTAAGGTTATAGGGAAACTATATGGACTGTGGGATGGTTCGATACAGCCGCGCTCAATTAGGTTATTTACCTCCTCGTCAATAATAGATTGCATAGCCGGGTTGCGTTGTGCATAGCGTATTTTGATCGGTCGATCATCTTTCATCACTATTTTATGTTTTGCCACCGTACATAAACCGCTGATGCATTGGAATTTCGGTAACTCCTTCTCCAGAAACTTTCGTATCCTAGTTTGCTGGTTGTCGGGAGTCTGGACGTTCCCCTCTGTCGGGTGTGCTGCAATGACTAGGTTTTGAGGTGCTCTTATGATTTTGCTTACCTTTCCATTTTTCGATTCCCGTACTAAGTGATTTCCCTTGGCACTATCCAGCTTGACTGTAAGGCCTGCACAAGTAATGATGGTTTTAAAGACCTGGAGGAAATCTAGCCCCACAATGATGTTTTCTGTAGCGTCCGGCATGATCAGGAAATTGCACTTTGCCGTAATAGTGCCCAGGCTCACCAGGAATTGGACCGCCTGAGAAATGATTTTCTTCGACCCGTCGGCTAGTACAACCTCAATGTTTACCGGGATGTAACTTGGTTTGTTGGTTATTTGTTCCACCAACGTAGGGGTAACAAAACTTTTTGTCGCTCCGGTATCAATAATTGTGGTGACTACTTGATTCTCCATTAATATGTTTGCCTTAAGTTTGTCATCTTCGCAGACAATCCCAGTCAGGTGTTTGCGCGACTTGCTTTTACATGGTTTCCTACTTTTCTTTGTTCGTCTAACCACTTGGGCGGGGTTCCGTGCCCTCACCAGGCGATGATGCTCACCTCGAGCTATGTTTGATGTAGGTATGCCCTCTAATTCAGTGGCCAGCTGCACGAGCTCTGTTAGCGTTGAAAAATCTCGCCGCCGTATATACCATTGGTAATCGGGTTGAGCATTGCGAAAAATTCGTTCCATTTTTTCCTCTTCGGTTAGATTTGTATGACGCATTAGTTCTTGTAATGCAAGCATATAATCTTTGAAGGGCTCCCGTGCGCGTTGCGTTCTTTTGCGTACTTCATCATTTAATTTTTCAAAATAACGCGGGGGCAAGAAGAAATCGTAAAAGTCTGATTTAAAATTTTCCCATTTTTCCCAATGTCTATTGTTGTTTCGGAACCAGCTTAACGCCTTGTCTCGAAAAAATTCTGCCATGACTCGAAGCACATCGCGTAGATCAACTTCGTACATGCCCGCGAGTTCCTCCATTCGTTCAATGAATTCCAGCGGGCATTTACCACCGTCGTATTTCAGGCCCCACTTACGAACCAACTCAATCGTGCTTACACGGTTCTCTGGTGCTGACTGTGTTGATTCCACATTGACAAGTGGCTTCTGCATAGGATTGATATCCTCAGCTTTCAGGGATGATGCTGGTGAGCTCTCTGCTCCTCTCACTGGCGGCAATTCCAGTCTGGTGATGGGTGATGCTGTGGTCGTAGCTTCATGCTTAGCCTGGTATTCGAAAAGAGTTTTCTTGACCTCTTCATCATGGTCGGCGGAAATGAATTTTGTTAAGCGTTTTCTCAATTCCTCAACATTTCCTGTAGAGGGTTGCTCGAATTGGTTTAGATAAGTAATCAACTCATCTCTCTTCAGAGAGTACACCCACGTTGTTTTTAACATGTTGTTGTGTTTTTTTTTTTTTTTTACTGTTGTTGTTGTTTTAATGTTGTTGTGGTTGTGGGACCAAATAAGGGTCCCTGCTCGGGCGCCAATGTGACGACACGTTTTCGCTGGTTGCTGGGATAGCTTCAGCGGAGTGCAGGGTCGTTGCTCACTCTAGCTGTAGTGCGATGGTAAATAAAAGACCTCTCTTTCTCTTCACGTTATAAATCGTATCTCTTTATTCACTTGCACGGATGTTGCTGGTAACGCCAACCGTTTGATCCGAAGGAGAGCGGCTCTGGGTAATACCGCGCTCAGAGAATCAATAAGACACTGTCTACCCGTTTGGCTAATGCTGCGCACTGTTGCTCGCAGCGGTTGTCTCGGGTTGAGTGTACTCGTCTCGCACGAAGTCGCCTCACGAGAGAGCAAGAGAAAACCAGTTGGAGGTATAACCTCGTGTCGGAATTATCCGCCTCTCGTACAGTAGCCCACTATTGTCTGAGAGTAAGGAAAACCAGTTAGAGGTATAACCTCGTGTCGGAATTGCCCGTCTCTCCCACAATAGCCAGTACCGAGACTGCAACAGTGACCGATTTTACAAGTAACAATTGGGGATGTAAAAACGTCCTCATCAATTGCTAATTGTTCACAAGGTAAGAAATTTCAATTGGGGACGTAAAAACCTCCGCATCAAGTGTTAGATCTTACCTCTGCAAAACCAGCAAGACAACTGTCTGCCGACTAACAAACAACTCGCCTTTTATACCATTCAGCGGCACGCATACACACAAATGTATGGTGTGTGCAGAGCTGTATCGGGTAGAGTTGTTTTTCTTTTATATAAAATTCATGTTCTGACAAACAGGTGGCGCTACTTCCTAACAGGCCGTTAATTTTGAAAACTAAATTAAACATTTCTAAATTAACAAAATAATTCCAACAAAGTGGCTTAAATCTAATAAATAATAAAAGTATATTCAATTCACAAATACATGAAAAATAAACAAAAAATTAAGTTCATAAATCAAAACAAAGAATATAATGCAATGAAGATATAAATGTAATCAAAATATAGTGCAATGAAAATATAACGAACGATAATAAAATAACAATAAAGATAAAGTTGGTACTAAAAGTAATTATGATAAACCACAATATTAAATTCACAAATAAAATGAATAAAAAAAAGAAAAAAAAAGTATTTTGTGGGGCCAAAAACGAGGGCGCCGACTTTTGGGCGTTACAAGCTTTAACATCCAAACCGGTGTCCTCACGTCCCCTTAGCGAGATAGTTAAGGATAGCCTCGTTTTGGCTTTAATAGACACTGGTAAAAGTGACGGGACCATATATCCAGATAATTGGAGGTTAGTCCAAGCGGCTCTTCGCAGTGTCTATAAGGACATAATTTCAGCCAGTCCTGGCCCCTCCCCCTCATGCCGTGATGCGGGCTGGTATCAGGGGCATGTTAAATTGGTCGCTTGTGCTGATCAATGCTCAGCGGACCTGTACAAGCAGACAGTTGACAGCCTAGGTGAAATCTGGTCGGGTGCTAAGCTCTTAGCTGTATCAAAAAGATCAGATTCCGAACCGTCCAAGATCCTTCGCCCGAATCCCGGCAGATCCCTCCACTCCGGATGAAATTCTGGAGCTGATTAAACTCAGCAATAAAGAGCTGCCTACGGCTGACTGGAAGGTCGCTAAAGTAAGCGAGCCAAAGGGCCACTTCCGTGACGCTATCATTGTCATTAAAGACGAGTCCCTCGTCCCACTTAACGCCTGTAAGGGGGAGATCAACTACGGTTTTGACTCGATCTCCCTCAGGATATATAAGGGGGATAATATAGGGAAAAATTCTAAACCTTCTAAGCAAACTAAACCTTTACAATTGACTCCGGCCTCCATGTGCGGTTCAGATATGTCGGATAACACAAGAAGTGTCATCTCTTCATCTGAGTTTGCTGGCGCCTTTTTCCGGCAAATGAGTCTCGGATCCGAATACCTGGCAAAAAGCGAGGAATCACTCTTGTCTGAGGGCGATTCCGACGCTACCCTTACGGCCAAAAATAATGATGATGAAGGTTGTGCAAATTAACCTTCATCATTCCATCGCTGCTTCTGCGGCCTTACTCCTCCGCCTGTCACAGAAAGGAGAGGATATTGTTCTGATCCAGGAACCATGGGTTATTAATGATCGGGTTTCCGGACTATCTATGGACGGCTACAAAACTGTCTACGTCACAGGTCAAGGTAAACCCAGGGCCTGTATTATGATTAAGTATAATAATAACGCTTTCTTTCTTCGCAGATTCAGTGACAAGGACAGCGTTGCCATAGCAGTGGAGACGGGCTCGAAAGATGTCTGGGTGGTCTCCAGTTATATGGCCCATGATCATGGTAATTCACTAATAGGGGAAGCGAGCCTATCTTCGTCACTTCAAGTAGAAGGGAGGTTCTCGATCTTACCTTGACAGGTGGTGGCTGGTCTGATATTGTCAGAAATTGGAGTGTCTCTCAAGAGTGCTCCTTTTCTGACCATAGGTATTTATCTTATAAATTAGATCTGGAATCAGTAGGTTCCGGAGTGTCTCACTCCTACATAAATAGGAAACAAACGGACTGGAATAAATTTCGGTCCATTTTAGAGCTTGGCCTAAGGCCTGCTCCCTTTAAGATTAATGACCACTGCGATATTGATCGGGCGGTTGAATTCTTGACCTTGCAGATATGCTCTGCGGCGAAAGCGGCCTGCAATCCACCGAAGCCAAGGGGTAAACCGAGACCCCCTTGGTGGAATACGGAGATTGCAGAGTTACGTAAGGAATGTAGAAGACTCTTTAATAGGGCCAAAAATAGTGGAAACTGGCTGCCCTACAAGGATAAACAAAGGGAGTTTAAGTATGCCATACGTAGATCCAAAAGAGCCTCGTGGAAAACTTTTTGTGGCAACATAGAAAGCTCGTCCGAAACCAGCAGGCTACGCAGGATTCTAAGCACGTCCCCGAGAGTTGTTGAGAGTATTCAGAAGCCGGACGGTAAATGGACGGACTCTGTAATCGATACCTTGGAGACGCTGCTTGATACTCACTTCCCTTTCAACGTGATCATTTCCCAAAGTGGACGTGATGATACGTGTCTTCAGTAGTTGCGCAATGAGTCCCATTAGATTTGCATCAAGACCGAGATCAAGAGGGCCTTTATAACGGCATTAGGGCAGACGTTATTGAGAGCTTTTTCTATATCAAGAAACACTGCAAGCGTAAATTCCTTATTTGAAAGGGACTTTTTAACATCGGATAATAACACATGCAGCGCTGTTTCCACAGATTTCCCTTTCGTGTAGGCATGCTGCGAGCTAGAAATGAGCGCGGGATTTATGGAGTTCCTGATCTGAAGATCAAGAATCCTTTCCAGCGTTTTGAGTAAGAAGGACGACAGTTTTATGGGCCTAAAGTCCTTGGGTTTAATAGGAGATGTCTTTCCCGCTTTAGGGATGAAAACAACTTGGGCTACACGCCAACCTATGGGCATGTTAGTATTTTCCAGGCAAGCATTGTAGACTTGCAATAGCCATGGTTTTATGAGGTCTATGCCATGTTGCCAGTCCGCTGGAATGATATTGTTAATTCCAGGAGACTTAAGGGCATCAAACGATATGATGGCCCACACTAAGTGAGCATTGGTCACCCGGAAAGTGGGTGGAAAAACCGACAAGGAATTCACAATCCCCATCGCTTCGTCAATCTCTTTACTACCACAAGGTGGCGTATTGTCTCCCCCCATCTGGAATCTGGCAGTCAACACGCTGCTACGGCGACTGGACCAAAAGGGTAATAGGATGATAGCTTATGCTGATGACATTGCTATCGCAGTCTCTGGGAAGTACCTGACAACACTCACAGAACGGATGAACTATTCGCTTAATGTTCTGTCTCAATGGTGCTGCGATTTTGATCTTGCTGTTAACCCCGGCAAAACGGAGGTTATGCTCTTCACACGGAGATACAAGATCCCGAATTTTACTGCACCTAGGCTGAATGGCATTGTGCTCAGTGTAAATAAAAGTGTGAAATACCTTGGGGTGATACTTGACCCCAAACTTCAGTGGAAGGCAAACATTGCCGAAAGAGCTCGGAAGGTGACCTGTGCGCTCTATCTCTGTCAGAGAGCTCTAGGACCAAGCTGGGGCCTTCAGCCTCGAATCATCTCCTGGCTCTACAAGGCAGTTATAGAGCCAAATATTCTCTATGGTGCTGTGTTTTGGTGGCCCGCTCTTGAGAGATTGGTCAACCAAAAGCCTCTTGACAAAGTCAGGAGAACAGCCGCCATTTTGATTACTGGGGCTCTTCGAACTACTTCGACAAAGGCTCAGTTTGCTCTTCTCCACTGGTTACCCACCAAACTTCTGGTATTGCAACAGGCTAAATGCTGTGCAGCCAGACTTAATGCCCTCTCACGCTGGCTCAGGCTGGACATAGGGCACTCTAAGATTATCGATCGGGATGTTCCACTGCCATCAATGGTGGACTACATCTCTTCTACTCCCGCTCTGGACCACGGGTTTCGGATCCATATTCCAAACAGGGAGATTTGGGTCCGTAACGAAGTGGTCGTGGGTGGTACTGTTGACATCTACACCGATGGCTCGAAACTGGACGACAGAGTCGGTTGCGGAATCTTCTCCAATTATCTTGGACTAAGACTCTCCCTCAGACTCCCTGACTACTGCAGCGTCTTTCAAGCCGAGGTAATGGCCATTCTGAAAACATTCGAAATAGCGCTCAGGGACGATCTTTCTGGTCATGCTATTCGGATATTTTCGGACAGTCAGGCGGCAATCAAGGCGCTTGCTGGTGCATATATTACATCTAAGCTAGTCCTGAGTTGTCGCTCATTACTGAACACTTTATCGGAGCGATCACAGATTGACCTGTTTTGGGTCCCTGGTCACAGGGATATCCAGGGTAACTGTGAGGCCGATGATCTCGCAAAACGGAGCACATTGCTTCCTAATGTCTCCCCGCTACCAGACGTTGGAATTCCTCTGGCAACTGTGAAAATGGCCATAAAGAACCACTATCTAAATTTGGCTCGCAAATTATGGGTAGATGAAAGTTCCTGCTGTGTCTTCAGACAACTGTGGACTACACTGGACCTCAAGTGGACCAGGCAGCTGCTCAGACTGGACAGAAAATCCATAAGTATCACGGTCTCGGTACTTACTGGACACTGTCTAATCGGTAGGCATGCTGAAAGACTTGGTCTGCCTTTTAATGATTTCTGCCGCAGCTGTGGCTCGGAGGATGAGGAAGAGACCGTACTGCACCTCCTGTGCCACTGCCCATCCCTGGCTCGAAGAAGACTAAGAATTCTGTGCTCTCCTTTCTTTGGAACTCTTACGGAGCTATCATCCCACTCTATAAGGGACATAGCGAAGTTCATCCGTGAATCCTCATGGTTCTCGGCTGGGTAATGGGAGTCATGCCGCCTTCTTTGTGGTATCATAACGGGTCATTCGTTTGTGCTCAAGTGAGCTTCGTCGCGAGAGGCTGCCACTTCTAACTAACTAACTAACTAACACCGAAAACTTGTAACGACACGTTTTACGCTGGTTGCTGGGATAGCTACAGCGGAGTCCAGGGTCGTTAATGTTGTGTCTGTCGTCTCACGACGGCTGGGGAATAAAACAATTTTTGTTTTAAAAACGTTATAAGACGTAAATCCAAGTTTTATTTTCCTATAAATAAATGTTACAACGACGGATTGCTAACGGATGATGGTCGGGTGACGTAGTCGGAGTTGACAGCGCGGTTGATCAGCGTCAGCGTTAAGGACGATGCGCTTCCGTTTGTTGTGGTAGTTGACACGGGTTAGTGGCAGCGACGTATGCTGGATGCTTAGAGTGGCTGTAGTGGCGGAGGCCAATGGTGGCAGCGTTTGTGTAGGCCAGGCTAAAAAGTAGGCGAAGCTGCCGGCGGCAATCGGCCGCTGATATCGTAATAGATGGGCTGCGGTGACAGTAATCTGCGGCAGCGTCGTGACATAGGCCGAACACACACACTCTATGAGGCCGGCGGCAGTAGTTGTGCTAGGTGGCTGCGGTGCCAACAGTTAGTGGCAGCAGACAGGCTGTGAGACCGGTGGCGGCGGCTATTCGGGACGAACTGCGGTGACAACAGTCAGCGGCAGTGTCAAGACGAAGGCCGGAAAACAGGCTATGCAGCCGGTGGCAAACGGCGGCAGTGGCTGTGCTAGGCGGGCAGCGGTGACAACAGTCAGCGGCAGCGCCGATACGTAGGCCGGACAGCAGACAGGCTGTGAGACCGGTGGCAGCGGCTGTTCTGGACGAGCTGCGGTGACAACAGTCAGCGGCAGTGTCAAGACAAAGGCCGGACAACAGGCTATGCAGCCGGTGGCAAACGGCGGCAGTGGCTGTGCTAGGCGCGCAGCGTTGACAACAGTCAGCGGCAGCGTCGATACGTAGGCCGGACAGCAGACAGGCTGTGAGACCGGTGGCAGCGGCTGTTCTGGACGAGCTGCGGTGACAACAGTCAGCGGCAGTGTCAAGACAAAGGCCGGGTAACAGGCTATGCAGCCGGTGGCAAACGGCGGCAGTGGCTGTGCTAGACGGGCAGCGGTGACAACAGTCAGCGGCAGCGTCGATACTTAGGCCGGACACTTGGCTGTAGCGTGGTGGTCGCTGTACGCTGGAACACTCAAGGGCAGCGCCGGTAGGTCAACCGGACACCAAACAGTAGGTGCTGTAGCCGATTAGTTGACTCTCTGCACCGGAGTCGGTGCGTGCGCGAAGTACTAGACGCTAGTATCGGGCTGTACCGACGTTTAGCGGCAATACCCGGGTTTTATGCCGGACGTGCTCCTGGCAGCGCCTAGTGGTAGTGCCCGACCGCGCAGCCTAACCCTGGGGAATTGTATAATTCCTCGCCAAGGTAAGCGATAAGACCGAACCAACGCCGGTAGAAGTGTAACTTCTGTGGCGTTGTTTTACCAACAAGCGTAGCAACTGTCGCATAGCCGCGATGAATGGCAACCACTATGTGATAGCTAGGCAGCGCAAGACTTAACCTGGGGAATTGTATAATTCCTCGCCAAGACTATCTTCGCTAGTCGAGTCACCCACAAATGCAGTCTTACTGAAGATAAGAAATAATTTGGGGAATTGTAAATTCCTCACCAAGCAACTTCTTACCTGCAGGCCAGCTGCTTACAAACTGCCTCTTTTCAACTCAATGTTCGCCTTTTTATACTTGTGCGTGGGCACACACATTCATTCACACACATATTCTTATTCGGTTGTGTTTACTCGGCAAACACAGCCGAGCGTTGTAGTTTAGTTCGTGACCATGGTGACATTGTTGATTGTTACAGCTGGCTGTTTATTCTGCAGATATTCTCTTCAAGAGGGCGTAATGTGTCACCCGACCGTTAATTCAAAATATCATCATAGAAGACTTATCATAATCTAAGTATAATTCATTAACAAAAATATTTAGGTGTTGACAAAAACGAGGAGTAGCGAATAGGGGTTCTGAACCAGCTTTTGTAATATCAAACAGGCAGGAGGTGTTAGACATCACGCTTGATGCACACCATGCGTTCTTGATTAAGGACTGGAAAGTCTCCGAAGACTGTTCCTTCTCTGATCATCGATACGTTGTCTTTTCTATTTTGAACGGAAGGGGCACTAGTGCTGTTTATGTTAACAGACACAAGACGAACTGGGAGGATCAGTATACGATCCCTATGGATGCATTGGACTATCCCATGGTCCTCAGGGACACGATATTAAATATGCCGTGGGCAGACTTACTAACGCTTTTACGAATGCAGTCGAAAGGTCTTGCAGACCATCAGTGCAACGCACAATCCGCAAACCACCATGGTGGTCCACTGAAATAGCCAAATCTCGTAGAGCTTGCTGCAGACTTTTCACTGAAGCAAAGAGATCGGGAAACTGGCCACTCTATAAGACTTCCTTAAACAAGTTTAAAAATCAGGTAAGGAACGCAAAGCGCAGATCCTGGAAGGGCTTTTGCAGTTGGATAGACGACTCTTCAGAGACGATCAGGCTGCGCAAAATACTTGCAAACCATCCGTCAATTCCGGGGCACATTCCGAAAGCTGACGACACTTGGACAATCAGTACTCAAGAGTCACTGGCAATAGAAATGCAGTATGAACCTGTAGGGATGGACAGTATGGAAAACTCTGTACAGATAGATGCGGATAGACTACACCGCGCTATTAAGACTTTCCATCTATACAAGTCTCCGGGCCCGAAGGGGATTATTCCGGCCGATCTTTAGAACAATTTGAATCTGGTCACCCCATGGCTCTTACGAGTGTACAGGGCCTGCTTCTCCTGGTCCTACATTCCGGATCAATGGAAGAGGTGCAACATGGTCTTCATCCCCAAGGGGGGAACGACATCGCATACATGGGCAAAGGGGTCGACCGGTCGATAATCGGGTTTGTTTGGCTGAATTACAGGATAATAACATCCACTTCTGGCATAGCGAGTGTCACCAGGACGGCAGTAATGGGCACACCACAGAGCGGAGTTTTGTCTCCGCTGTTGTGAAACGTCGCGATTAATAAACTGCTTGTGGAACTTGATTCTATGTGTTTTAAGGCTGTCGCCTACGCGGATGACGTGGCGGTGGCAGCGTCAGGGATATACGCCGATACGGTATCACAAAAGTTGGAAACAGCGCTCAGGGCAATCTGCACCTGGGGGCCATTACGGCAATATACGTTTGCAGGAGGGCAATTGGTTAGACCTGGGGCATCAACCAAGGGGTGTAAATTGGCTTCTTGAGACGTCGATTAGGCCGATTCTGCTCAACGGAGCTCTTGCATGGTGGAAGGCACTGGACCCTGTAGCGAATCTTAATGACTGGGGCCATTAGATCAATGCCCACAAAGGCGCTTTTTGCCATGCTTAATTGGCTGCGCGTGGATCTTCAGGCCAAGAGCGTGGCGCTGAGGACAGTAGTCAGACTGAATGTTATAGGCGCATGAAACCATAATTCATGGGGACATGCTAGCGTACTACGGATCACGGATGTTATTCCTGATCTTGTGGATTACCACACCCCAGAATCCGCCCTCCCAAGGAGATTTCTCTTTGACCTGACGGAGGGCCACTTTCTTCCATCTCGAGCACTCTGTATATACACGGTTGGCTCCAAGAGACGGACGAGAGTTGGGGGTGGGGTATATATTGAGGAATTTGGGATAAGGATGATTTTTAGACTACCAAATGACTGTAGTGTTTTACAAGCGGAAATATCTGCTATTAGAAAGGCGGTATGCTGGTTGAAGTACTATAACATATCCAACAGGGATATTTTCATCTGTACTGAAAGTTAAGCCGCAATGACGTCCCTCAAAGGTGTGTTTACCACATCTGAACATGTCTCTAAATGCCGGACATCCCTTAACGGGATGGCGGAGGTTTCGAAAGTCACCCTAAAGTGGGTGAGGGGACACGGCACCGTTTTGGGCAACCTAGTTGCCGAGGCACTGGCAAAGAGGGGAACAATGCTTGTGAATGGTGACATTGACATTTTCTGTGGCATACCCCTCTCTGCTTGCGGACGGCGCATTGACGCTGCTATCTACGAACTGGCCCAGACCTGGTGGTCCAACGACTCGACATGTTCGACCGCTAGAACAATCTGACCCTCTTTGGATGGGGGCAGGGCAGCTGCATTATTGCCGCTACCGAGGGTTCGAATGCGTGACTTGGTGGGAGCGGTCACTGGGCACTGTCTATTCGGACCCCATGCTAGGAGAATAGGTATCCCTTTTAACGACTTCTGCAGAAGTTGCCAGGACGAGAAGGAGGAGGAGGAAACGGTGAAATACCTCCTCTGTCTATGCCCTGCGCTGGAGTGTCAGCGGTACTATGAGGGCCTTTCTGATATTTCGTCAATGGGTCCAGGCAGGATTAGCTCGTTTTTGAGGCACAGTGGGTGGTTTACCGGCCCACAACCGGACACCGTGAATCATTCAGGGGATGAGCGCATACTTTGCTCGACTGGACCCACTTAGCGGATACTTCTCTGCATTTTTCTCTCGGGCATTCTCCGTATTTTCTGACCCGCGGTTCTTTCTTCTTTCCTTCTACTTCTGCCCCTTTTCATATCTTCATCCCTAATTCTTATCTTAATCTTCTCTCTCTGTTTCTTCTTCTCTTTCCCTTCTAACAGCAGATAACACAAAGGGACCAATCATAGACCCAAGTTTGCTGTGGCAACACGGCCGCCTGCCTGACCTAACCTAACCTAGCCTTGCGGGTAGTTGTTTAGTGTGCTATAGGGTATTTGTCCCAGTTTACATTGAACAATTTTTGTCGCTGCAATTCCTATTTTATGGGTGAGAGGGGAAAGAGGAATTAAAATGGGTACACATGTGCGCGTAAGCTTGAAATTCGTTTTGTTTCCTCTTTCGTTTTTAAATATGAAGTTACCAAATATATACAGATATGCATACATCTATTTAAATTGCTGCAATAAAAATTGTACAATGTAAACGCGAATGCAACTTTAAAGAATAAAAGAGAAAAATTGCAGCGACAAAAATTGATTAATGTAAAAGCGGACTTACGAGCAAGAGGTTGGCCAGCGTAAAGACAGGGTTGTTAAACATTTTATATTCACAAAAATGTATCAACCTAAAGTGCCAAATATTTAAGTTAATAGTTAAGATTGATGACGTCGTCCGTAAGCCCTGCAAAAACAAGGAAAATTGTAAAAAAGGTGCAGATCACAGGTAGCTATATTTTTTTTATAAACAATTAGGAGTGAAAAGTTAGCTAACCAGTATTGGTATAAGAAGGCAGCCATTTTTCCTAGGCGCGCCAAATCAGGCTTCGGCATAAGCCGCTTCCAACCGGTCAGCCATATCGTTTTTGGCTTAGAAAAAATTTTTGCAGCAAAAAAAAAAGAAATAATAAAACAAAAAGTGTTAAAAGTAAGCGGTATTTTTATAATTAAAAGTTTAAACTTTTAAATTAATAATTTGATAAAAATAAAAAAAAACCTTTATATAAACTTTTGTTGTAAATTTAATGTTGTACTTTTTCTTATATAAGTGTTAGTGTTTTTGTTATAAAATTTTTGTTAGGTTAGGTAAAATTTCTGTAAGTACCTTAAATAAAAATTATAGCTATTTTAAAAATCCAGAGTGTGTCAAAAAGTTCTATATCGTTCATCCAGAAGGAAGTTCGCTGACAATAAGTTTGATTTATATATTCGGAAAGTGTTGCTAAGCTTCCTAACAGATCTCCATTAGGTAGAGATAGTGACGAATAGGAACTAGTCCTTATTAGATTCGGGTTCTTTGCAGAAACAACGAGTAGTTTTTTATTGTTTTTTTTTAACGTTGAGAAATTTTTTGTTGTTTTTGTTTTTTAAATATTTTTGCTTCATGACAGCATAAACCGTTTTTATTTTATAGTTATTTATTAATTTTTGTTTTTGTCATAATTATTTTTATTAAATAATAATTATAAGTCAGTTTTGCATGTTTTAGTTTTAAGACATATATTATATTAATAAATATGTAAATTTTGTGTATTAATAGAACAGATATGTGTTATTGAGGTAAGTTCGTTGCTGAAAGTGTGTGTGTGGAGCTTGGGGAGCACGCCAATATCTATTTTGAGTTTTCGTGTTCTAGGTTGGGTGGGCTAGTGGGGCGTGTGACATCTGACTCTTCCTCAATAATGTTTGTGTTTGTTAGTCGAGTTATTTTGTTTATGGTTTGTTTATGTTTTTTTTTTATTTGTTGTGTTTGGCTTCCTGTTGCAGCCGGGTTGGAACCTTTCCCTAAAATGATAATGAGTTGGCTAAGACAAAACTGCAGCGGAACTTAGGCACATAACAGAATATATTTTATTAACACTACGTCTTGACGAGCAATTGATTTGATTGCATATGAGCACAACGTCTGTAGAATAGATAACAAACATTTGTTCATGTTTTTATGTTTGATCAAAGTTTCTAATGTATAATATTATATATTTTTTATTGTTTTTTTTTTTTTTTTTTGTTAGTTCGCTTACATTTGAATAGAAAAATTTATTTATTCTTTTTAGTTCAAATATCGCCCCAGTTTTATCTTTTTTAGAATTTTTAAAATGAATATGACGTTTATTGGCAGACATCGTTGTTCGAACAAATGTTCTGAAAACGCTCTTTGAACAAGAGCAACGACAACGATGGTCTACACAAACCAGGCTGTAAGCGAAACGACTCATAATTGGCTTTTAAATCACCGTGAATTAAAATGGTTGAATGCATTCGTCAGTTAAAAAAATGAATTGAGTTAAAACTTGAATGCATTGACAAATTGACAATGAATTAAAATTCTTGAATGCCATTTACTTGGCCACACATAGTCAATTAATTTGAATGAATTTATTATGAAGAAAAGTTGTGTGAATGCATTCACTACACCAGCAAACAAATTAATTATAATCTGAATGGATTTCTTATGAAAATAAACGTCGTGAATGCATTCACTCGCTATATAATTAAATGAATTAGAATTTGAATGCAATTATCGGGAGGAAAAAATATTAAAGGCATTCATTTTATTTACAATAATTCGTTTTTAGTTAAAAACTTTACAGTGTGTGTTACTACATCGGCTATGGTTAACGCTGTAGAAAACTAAAAGGGTGTTACAAAATTGCGTGATTTTGACAGTTACTGTGTTATCTTTGAAACTATAAAAGACAAAAACTTGAAATTTACGCAGTGTATGTTACTAAGTCGGCTATGATAAACGCTGTAGAAAAGTTAAAGGGTGTCACGCAATTGACGTGATTTTTACGATTATGGTATCGTATGGCTATCTTTTGACTTATAAAAGATAAGAACTTGAAATTTAAGCAGTGTATGATACTAAGTTGGCTATAATAAACGCTGTAGAAAAGCTAAAGGGTGTTACAAAATTGACGTAATTTTAACGAATATAGTGTTATCGGTTGAAGTTTAATAGATAAAAACTTGAAATTTAAACAGTGTATGTCACTACATCGGTTATGATGAGCGGTGTAGAAAACTTAAAATGTGTTACAAAATTGACTTGATTTTGACAATTATGGTGTTATCTTTCAAACTATAAAAGATAAAAACTTGAAATTTACACAGTATATGTTACTACACCGGCTATGATAAACGCCATAAAAAGTTAAAGGGTGTTACAAAATTGACGTAATTTTAACGAACATGGCGTTATCGTTTAAACTAAAATAGATAAAAACTTGAAATTTAAACAGTGTATGTCCATACATCGGCTATGATAAACGATGCAGAAAAAAAAGGGTTGTTACAAAATTAACGTGATTTCGGTGATTATGGTACTTTCTTCTTAGCTATTCGAATAGATACTTGAAATTTTCGCAGCGTCTTAATGCTTCGTCTATAACAATTGGTATGGAGAACAATATTAGAAATTAAAGTGCGTTCCAACTGTAACAGTTTTGAAAAATACGTTTATTTATTTCGAGAATTAATTAAAAGCCACATAAAACCTGTTTTAAGTCGAGATTGTCTACTTAGGCGCCAAGCAACTGAATATAAGATAACCAACTAAAGAGGACGTGATTTAATTGAACGTTTACTTTACAAATTAAATTTAAATAGTACACTCAATAATCTTTTTTTAAACTTTTTTGAAGAATTTTTTTTTTTGCAAAATATTTATAAAGCGAAATGGAATCAACATTAAAGTCAAAGAAAATTTTAAATTTTAGCTATATGAGAATAAATAACTATGTTGGTATGAATTGAGAATTATGAAAAATAATTCTCTCACTGCAGTAGCAGTTTTGCAAAGGTTTCATTGGTGGTAGATCCAAGTTTTGATGAATTTAACATTGTAGCATACGAAAACAATCTTTCTACAGTAGCTGATGATGTCAGTGGACCGTTTTACGCAAAAAAAAGCTGTTTTAATTAAAGAGTATTTATTAAGCGAACTTAAAGATTACATCTGTTGTGACAGTAATATAGTTTATTTGTAAATTGTAATTTGCTAAAATCATTAATGCTGACGAGTAAAGAAATTGTCACATTTGGGTCAGCATAATTGCTTTTGGTCAAACCAAATAGGTTATAAGTTTATTGAACTGATAAGTCAGCGTTTTATTTATTAATAATTTAGTATAAATAGTTGATAAGTTTTTGTTGAGAAGGAAATTGTAATTGAGTCTCTCACAATAAAAAGACATAAAAAATTTTAAAAGTAAAAGTTAGTTTTTCTTTTTAATAAACAAAAACACTGCAACATTTTTGGCGCAGGCGGTATAGTTTAACTAGTTTCCTAATACTCTCCTGCGAACTCCACGGGACCCTCCAGGATAATATAGAAAACTATTTGAATTATAACGTTTTTCGATTTTTTTAATGCTTTCCAAAAGTAGAAGAACAAAGTGGAAACTTAAAGTTAAGGAAAGCAGCCGCATTCCGGTAAGCCTTTAGTATCTTTGTCAAAATATAAGGTTGTGGAGTTTCAAGTAATTTCCATAGGATTCGACCGCGTAAAGAAGGTATTATAATATAAATCGGGATACGAACCTGGCTCAGGTGTGAGTCTCCATCTGTTCTACAAGAATCGACGTAGTATCGTTTCCCTCTAAACCGTCTGACCACCATCATTAACTCCATCCGTAGCAAAAAAAATGGTGAGTATCAATAACTTTTTTGATGGACAATACGCAGAAAAGAACAGACGAACTAGTAGACAAAGTAAGGGACTATAATTATAATATTGGCAGTTTGCAAGTTCATGCCTGGACAGAAATACATAAATTTAATTTAAGTAAGGAATTTATTGAAAACCATAAGGACACAATTAAGAATAACACACTGACCAAATTAGAGGAGGTGCAATACGTTTTAGATATAGTTAGTGAAATTAATGACAATAAATCGGGAGTAGTGGAGAGTCGGATAAAGGATGTAGAAGAGACTAAAAGAGTTTTGGAGAAGTATAATAATAAAAAGAAGTTAGGGGTACAAATAGAGTTTACAAATAAGTTATTAGAGAATCAAGAAAAAGAGAACCAGGAGCTTCGGTTACAGTTATGTCAGAGAGTTAAATACAGAAAAATACGACAAAATCCATCTTGTCAAACGCAACAAGAGAGCTGGATATTGCATATAGATCAAGATCTTCAACCACATCGGAACGCAGAAAAGAAAAAAATTTAAGCACAGAAAGGCCGATAGTTTTTGAGCATACGCAGCATGGAGAACCAGAAGGAGAAAAAGCGGTTAAAATTTTGAACAAAGTTAGGAGCGTATTGTCAAACGCAAGAAAAACTATAAACAAAGCATATACGGCGGAAACGACAAATAAGAAATTAGCAAGTTTGAAAAGGAATTTAAAAAGCTTGATACTAAACCGCTTCAAATTAAAAGGGATTTTAAAAAATTGTTTAGAGGTAACCCGGAAAACGCTTCAGAATCTCATAGTACCTTCCACGTTAGACGAAAAAGTTGTGAACATAAAAAACATGGCGTCAATCTCAACAATAGCAAAACTAGTTAACAATATTGTCCCTACATTTTTTGGAACTAAAAGTCCGGATTTTTCTTCGGAGGTTTTTCGTTTTATTCAAGGATGTAAGTTAGCAAAACGAAAGCTGATTACTGACAATAACAGGGCAATAACTCCAGATGTCATAGAGTGTCTTAAATTAGGATTGATGAGATCTGCTTACGTTCAGACATTACCCCAGTCTTTTGGTACAGTGGATGCCCTGTGTAACGCAGTAAAGAAGCTGTATCTAAAGACAAAACTTTAGACCAAATAAGGCAGCTTATTATATCATGCAGGCAGGGGGTCAAAGAACCCGCTAGCCGATTTGGTAGCCGTATAGAAGCTTTACTTAATGATACAAGTGGCATTGCAGCGAATGGATGAAGCGATATGGACAGCAGGCAAACCATACTAAGAGATTTTAGGAGACTGGCGGTGAAAACTTTTATTAAAGGTCTGAGGGATAATGCATTAAGGACAAGGTTTGTAGGTGATGAGAACAAAGATTTGCAGGTATTAGTGCAAGCGGTGGAAGAGGTTGAACAGCTTTTTGGAGATAGTAAGATTGGTATAAGTACTGTGACCACGACAATGCCGTGCAGTTTCTGTAATCAGGAAGGCCACAATAAAATAAACTGCGAACGGAGGTTAAACACGCCATATTGCGTGAAGTGTGGTATATTTAGACATGAGGTCGGCCCGATGTGCGAAAACAAAATCAGTAGCAAGCTGACTTGTGGGCACTGTTGGAAAAAGGGTCACACAGTAGAATCATGCGGACTGAGATTGGCATCATTGTATTGCAGAATGTGTCGGACCACTGGCCATAAGGAAAATCAGTTTTGTCGTCAGCGACAGCAAAATGATCAAAACCAGCAGCGAATACATACAGAAAAACATTGAAACTTACAAAGAGGGCAAAAGGCTACAATAAACAAGAATATTACAGAACACACATCTGATACGAAACAGAAAGGAGAAGTAATATAGACACAGTTCTCACCGCGCGCTCGTGCTAAGATGCCAAGGAAGGAGAACAGATCGTACTTGCTGACAATGGGACCGATTTCAGTATGACAGGAAAACAAATCACGGGTACTGTCCATAAGGGAAACACATTCGAAGACAACCAAATCAATATAAGTAGCAGTGGATTAGAGTCACCAGGCAATGTGGACACAGTTTTAATCACGCTTCCGTACCCAGGAGTCTATGTTAGGAACACTATAGTCAACGTTCTTAACGGAAATGCAGTAGTTACCATATTGAATGCAACAGAAAAGAACATGGCGGTAAGTGAAAATATTAAAATAGAGTTTTGGAGGTTAAATCATAATGCGGTCCATAAAGGAACCGAAACCATGAAGACACCAACTATGGACAGTGCAAAAGGATAAGGGATAGAAATATTATTGAAGGACAAACACTGGAATGCGGAAAAAGAGCGTCGATGAATACGATCTGCGAAAAATATCACGACGTATTTATGCTACTTGGGGATACGCTGCCTTTCACAACGTTGATTAAACATAACATTCCCACGAAATTGGATCAACCGCCAATCAATCAGAAGCAGTATAGGCTACCCCATGTACGCAAAGACAAGATTAATAAACAAGTATCTGAGCTCTTAAGAGAGGGAGTTATAGCTCCGAGCACATCACCATGGAATTCACCCCTGCTGCTGGTACCTAAGAAATCGCAGGATGAGAAGAAAAATTTAGAATGGTGGTGGATTTTCGGAAACTGAATGACGTCACTATTAAGCAGGTTTCCCTATCCCACAAATCGATGAAATATTGGATCAATTGGGGAACAGCAGATATTTTACTTCTCTAGATCTGGCAAGTGGGTATTATCAAGTGCTACTGGATGAGGGAGATAAGGAAGAAACAGCTTTCACCACGGACCAAGGTCATTTTAAGTTCAATGGAATGCCGTTTGGTTTGACAGGCGCTTCAGCAACGTTTCAAAGGGTCATGAATATAATATTGACGGCCCTCTATGTTTTTTCCTAATAGTTTTTAAGAAAGTTTAAGTTAATTAAATAAGAATTTAAATTAGAATTAGGGCACTAAAAAATAAAAACTTTGATAAGAAAACAACGTAAAAAGAACAACACGACCGTTTTAATCAGATATTACTTTGCAAGTAAGTTTATTTTGTAGGTATACTGTCAATCAGCATACCCGTTACATTTTACATTTTCAGCAAATGTTTAAAAATAACTTAAAAAAAGGAGAGTATTAGAGGTAAGTATTACTTTTAAGTGTTAGTTTTAATATTATAAAATTCAGTTATTATTTATTTATTATTATTATTATTATCATTATTATTATTATTATTATTATTATTATTATTATTATTATTATTATTATTATTATTATTATTATTATTACTATTATTTTTATTATTATTATTATTATTATTATTATTATTATTATTTTTATTATTATTATTATTATTATTATTATTATTATTATTTGAGAACTGTGACTCAACAATCCGGCCCCATTGAAGGACCTGAGTTCTTCAAGCATCTGGTAGTGGAGCCAGTTTACATATTGAGCGTTTAAATAGGCCGTTTCTGGTCTTCACCGCCGAAACTCTGACCTTGCCGTCGTCTCCATCGTGGACGTTGACGACTCTCCCGGTCAGCCAGTGCTTTGGTGTGCAATTGTGTTCGTGGATTATTACCACTAGACCGACCTTGAGACTGGGCATTTCCTCGCGTCACTTGCCTTTGCCTTGAAGTCCCAGGATATACTCGCCAGACCAAACCTGCCAGAATGTCTGCTTGAGACCGCAAAGCAGACGCCATCGCTTTCATAACCTCGCCGCTTTGCCTGCCCCGTCTTCTGCGGATTCTGGCGGCAGCGAACGCAGACCTTTGCCTATCAGTAGGTGCGCTAGAGTAAGCGCTTCTCCGTCGTTGGGGTCTAGAGACAGCGGTGCGATTGGACGACTGTTGAGCACCGCCTCTACTTTTGCTAGCATTGTGCTCATTTCTTCTTGAGTGAGCGATGCGTTGCCCACGGCTCGCAGAAGTAGGAACTTCGCCCGCTTCACGGCTGCTTCCCACAGCCCTCTGAAGTGTGGCGCCTGAGTTGGTATGAAGCTAAATTCCACCCCAGTCGACGCTGCGTATGATACGACGGCCTGTTGCAGCTCCTTCAGTAGTCGGCTGGCTCCGACGAAGTTCGTCGCGTTGTCGCACCGTACTACTGTTGGTAGTCCTCTCCTGGCAGCGAACCTTTTGAAAGACAGATCAGGTACTAATTCTAAATGTATCGCCTTAAAAATGAAACACAGGAAAACCGTTACATAAATTTTCAGTAGTGGTCTACAACGTATTGTCAGCGAAACTTCCGCGGGACCACAGAATTCTACGCCGACCGTAAAAAGGGTCGGGTGGCTCTCACAGTGGGTAAATTGCCCATTATTTGGGGCAGTAATTTAGGTTTATAGCGGAAGCAATGAACACACTGGCGAACTATTCTGCTGCACTCTTCTTTCGCATTAATAAGCCCTATATTCTGCCGCGAAAGAGCTATAAGTGCTTTTGTGCCAGCATGAAAATTTTCAAAATGAAGATTCCGCAAATACAGTGTGACAAAGCTATTTCTTTTCATTAATAAAAGTGGGAACTTGGTATTATACTTCAAGTGTGCATTAAGCAATCTCCCACCTACCCTTTAAAGTGAAAATGTTCGTTTCTCTTCCGTAAAAGCATGCACGAATGGTGTTAATCTTTGAATGTTTGATGGCAAGGCAAGAGATTTTTACAATTTTGATATCCCCTCAGGAAAATGACAATTCTGGATTGTCTCTACTAGCCGAAAAAATTATCATTTCAATTCGTTTGTAGTAGGTGTAGAACTTTTATATGCGTTTTTTTAAAAACGTCAACAAATCTGAGTACAAAAGATGTTACTCGTAACAACCTTTTGTAAGACGAATATTTTTCTACTAGATCCACAAAACTATTACGTGGATCCCCTACTGCAATAAATACATTTGTTGTTCTCTTTTCCAATAATTTCTGGTTCTCTGTTAACTCCAAGTGTTCGTGAACAAGCCAATGGAAACTCTCGCTTTGTAAAAACAAAGGTCCCTCAAACCAAATGGAATTTTTTTATTACTTCAACATTGCATCCTCTTGAAACAATGTCAGATGGATTCTGCTTTGTGGGCACATGACGCCATGAAACGTGTTCTGACAATTCTTGAATCTTAGCTACTCGATTTGAAACAAAAGTGGAAAGCGAGGATGGATGTATTTTAATCCAATGAAGTGTTATTTCTGAATCAGTCGAGAAATTAACACACTCGATTTCAAAGCTCATCATTAACTTAATTCGATTCCACAACGTAGCTAATAGGTCTCAAGTCTGGGAAGAGAATTGGTCTTAAGAGGAGCAGCTTTAGATTTCGCAGTAAGTAGTCTCGAAACAATTTTATTTGATTCGGAGCTTCGAATGTAAATGCAACAACCATATGCTCGAATTGAGGCATCAACAAATCCATGAATTTGAAGTTTTGCTGTAGAAGTTATGTTAACGAATCTTGGGATTGTTATTGAATCAATTTCCAATAAATTAGATTTGAAATTTTCCCATGAATAGATTCATCCCAGTCAAGTTCCTGTAACAACATTTTGGATTTTGTTACTATAGGGCAAAATAGTCCGAGAGGATCGAATAACCGGGAAGAAACTGACAATATGTTTCTTTTAGTAGCTCTTAAAGTATTTTCCAAACGAAATTTAAATGAATCTTTCTTCGGAACCCAATGTATGCCAAGAGCCTTTGCCGAATCGGAATCGTTCTGTAATAGTTTTTATTCTGTATTAAACTCATAAATTTAGGATGATTTGAAAACCATTTCGTAAGATTAAAACCAGCTGAACTTAAAATTTCAGTAACTTGGTTACGAATCATACTCAGATCTTGGTAGCTATTAGCACAAATTAATAAATCATCTACATAGAAATCACTGCGAACAACTTTTAAACCAATAGGTTAAGTCTCTTTGTACAAGTCGCTTAAATGAATCAAACATCTGATCGCTTAAAATAGCGGTGACGCCGTGCCGTATGTAACAGGGTTTAAACGAAACACTTTAATCGAATTAGATGGATGCTCTTGCCAAAGGATTAATTGATAATTTCTGTCATTTTCGCCAATTAAAACTTGACGATACATGTTTTCAATATCTGCAGTGATTGCATATGTATGAAAACGAAAACAGATCAATGTAGAATACAATTCTTCTTGAGTCGTCGGTGCAACCATTAACAAATCGTTGAGCGATACATGCGAAGAAGTTCTACATGAAGCATCAAAAACTACTCGAAGTTTTATAGTTGTACTCTGAGGTCGTAAAACACATTGATGTGGAATAAAATAGTGAGGCAGTGAGTGATATATGGCCTATATCCAAATACTCTTTCATAAAATCATGATACATTTGCCTCATAATGTCATCTTTGGAAAGTCTTCGTTCCAAAGAGAGAAATCGTTTTTTGGCAGTTTCAAAAGATAAACCAAGCAATTTTGTATCAGCTTTGAAAAGCAGTGAGACTTCAGGTCGTCCTGACATTAAGCGTCGTACTGTATACTGTTCCTCAGAATATATTTTTGTTGACTCATTTGGAAGATCTTCTAACTCCCAAAATCTCCTGACTATTGAGTCAACATTGCTCTCGTTTTCTACAACAGCACTTAAATGAAAAACTTTGTTATTGGTCGAGCCCTTTGATTAGTTGTATTTTCCAGTTACAATCCAACCAAGCGACGTCTTTTGAAGAATTGACAAGCTCGGACCAGATTCTATTTGGCCAACACACATTAAATCAAAGAAAATTGCTGCGCCAATCAACAAGTAAATTTTCTGTGGCCTATAAAATCAAGTAAGCTAGTTGTATTTATTCTAAGATCAAGTTGCAAGTTAGTTATACGACTCAATACCCAAAACTTTGAAGTAAAGTTTGTAGAGTTAACCCTCGACGTGACAGTTAAATTCACACATGATTTAGAAACCGAATTTGTTTGACTTACGCCATTTAAACTTAATCTGCCTCCTTCTTTTTTCAGTCTTAGTAGCTGCGCAAGTTCCTCAGTTATCAAGTTTGGTTGAGAACCGGAATCTAAAAGCGCTCTGGCCAGCATATATTTGCCAGAACTACTTCTTACTTTTACAACAGCTGTGAAAAGAATAATCTTTTCATCTAATGATGAATAAGGCCGACTTCCTAAACGCAAGTTGCAATGCAACGCATACACTTCGTAAGCGCATACGCAAATTTTCTGGCAAAGTCCAATGTTCCTAATCGTTTGGCAGCTCATTTTAATGAGTACCAGGTATTAAAATTGCGCATCATTTTTATTTTGTATGCAAACATTTGAGTTGCAATAGCTGAATAAGTATTTTCTTGTTTATTTTTAATAAGTTATTTATAATTGATATAGGTTTTATTGAAATAATTAAACACTTTATATTGCAAAGACCAAAAGTAGACCCATCAGCGCAAAAAATTATTTATTTTTATGTATTCACTCTACGTTTGTACTTACATTAAAGGTGCTTCTTTGCATACGAAAATGAAAATAAAAAATGTCATTATCCATTAATTTAATGCATTCCTCAAAATTTTTATTTTTGATCACTTTTCTTCTCGGGATTTTTATTTTCCTTAACAAAAGTTTTCTCTTCTTTTTTTTCTTTTTAATGAGTTTCTTGAGCAAATCAATATTTTTGAAGGATTTGGCCTGAGATAATTCCTCATTACTTCCCAACAAAATGGATTAATAATTTTTTGTAACCTCCATTTTTCCAAAAAAAATTAATTCAATTTTATAGATGTTTTTGACATTTGTTTTAGGTATGAGTTGCATACCGACGTTCTTAAATGCCGATAAAATGCAAAAAAATGTCTCTGAAACGCAAGGTTGCACTTAAGACATGTTTAGCATTGCATACGCATTTTTTTAAATTATGCATTGCAACTGGCGTTTAGGAAGTCGGCCTAATTAACAGATGCGTGAGAAGTAGAAGGATGTTCAGCGTGATTATTCGAATTATTAGAACCACTAGAACTTGCATTAAATCTGTGCAATAATGAATTGTGAGAACCACTACATATTCTGCACTTTGAAGACGGACATCTTGCTACTGTATGACCTTTTTTTAAACAATTAATACATGCTGGCACAGATTTTATGAAATTAAATCTTTGGTTTACGGGCTCAGCAGTAAAAGAACGGCAATCATTTATTATGTGCTGGTTTGATCTGCAAAACAAGCACTTATCAGCAGATGGTTTTGATTTTGTAAAATTTAATGATGTTTTGTAATTTTTCTTCTTAGAATTTTCAGTTTTATTAGTATTATTATTACTATTAAACCTCGGTCTTGAACTTGAAGATTCGTCAGCAGAAATATGCTGGTTCCATTTGTTCAAGGCGGCTTCGCAGTCTGACCATAAAGGGAGCTTTTCGAAATCAAGCTGTTCTTCCCACTTTGATTTGGTCACTGGATCTACTTTTGACATCAAGAAGTGTATTAAAATGGCATTCGTTATTTTCTTGTCGTCACCTATTGATAACAGCGAATCATAAATAGCAGAAACTGGATCAATCATGCTTCGCAAAGCAGAAGCCGAAAGTTTTGTGATCTCTGGTAAATCAAAAAGTTTTGAAATATTATCAAAAAATATTAGACATTAATTGTCATAAACCTTCTTTAAGCTTGCTAATGCTTTGGGATAATTTTCTTCTGAAATCCGAAAAGCTTTAACTGTGCCTAAAGCTGAATCGGACAAGCATGCTATTAGATGATTAAACTTTACAATATCTGTCAACGTCGGATCATTGTGTACTAAGTTCTCAAATAAGCTCATAAAATTCTTATAATCAGAATATTTACCATTAAATTTAGGGAGCTTCATATTAGGGAGTCTTGACTGTTGTGTCTGTGCACTGAAAGAGATTTCAGGCAAATTTAGCTGCCTATTTTTAGCCAGTAGACTCAAAAATATTGGTTTTGTTGTCACACAAATTTCCTCAAGCTCAGCTCTATCGTCATTTCTGGATCTAAATAATCAACATCAGACTGCAGCTTCATTGCTTGGTCTATAAAGGTTTTTAAAATGTCCAAGCGACATTCTAATTCTATAGGGTTAAAATAAATCGTCTTTCTTCTAATAGATTGCTGAACCCTAGCTATATTTTTTACAACCTTTGCTCTCTTTGCCATTAGTTTCTCTAAACTTTCCGATCTGGAAGGAGAATTTTGATGTTTTCTGCTATGCATTATAGAACTTCTACTTTACTTTATTCCTCAAAACAAATATTAAATTTACCAAATTAATTTATTGGCCGAACTTTATTTAAAACAAAAAATTCAAATAGTTTTGGACTACAAGAATTATAAAATATTATTCTCTCGTCGGTTACACGATATTCGGATTTTTTTACAATTTTACGATCTATTTTTCTTTCGCAAAAAATAGTAAGTTTTGATCAGTGTTTTTTTTTTTTTTTAATTAAAAGTAATTTATTTAATTTTTGTCTAAAACCGCTTAAAGCAGCCTTTGGTATAATAAAAATATTTATTTAGCCAAGTAAAATCGTTTAAAAATTAATTTTCCAAATATGTTAAAATATATTATGCTAGTGTGAACACGCTAAGCAATTTTGTCTTCTAAAAATATGAAATAAAAATTTTCAATGCTAGTAAGAACACACAAGTAACTCACTATTTAAAAACTGTATGAAAATTAGCTTTTCGATGCTAGTGTGAACGCACCACACTGTTATTAGCTGAGATTAAATAATAATACAAGTGGTATAGGAACACTAGGAATGTAACACTGATCTTAATAATTTAATAACAACGAGAAAGAAAATGTAAATATAGTATTAATTCATTTATTTAAATTATTACATTATAACATTATTTTGATAATATTGCAATACCGACGGCAATTAAAGAATATTAATTTATCTCTCAATAATGAAGAGAATAAATTACATATGTATGTTTGTATATTAACAAAATGATTAACACTCGCGTTAAGTTTCACTTTTAAGGGTGGGTTTTGTTTAAATATAACAAACAAATAAATTGTAAAAAAGTGTAAAAAATATATTTTGTGTTCTACTTGCAAGGCGAAATTAATTTTTGAATAATTTACAAAAATTTCTTAAATTTGAATAATTTACGAATTTAAGGTTATAACACAATAATTTTTTACACTTATTACCTGCTGACTAAAATCGGAATTACTCCCCTGGTTAAGCTTGGATCTACAGATGAAAACAATTTAGTTTGTGTTTGTTTTTTGTTATTTGTTTTGTGATTGCTTAAAAACTGTAATTGTTCTATTTATAAGTATGTTTGAGAAATTTTGTATATTAGTGTAATGTAATTCTTTCCTGTTTTTAAACACTTGTTTGTTTGTTTGTTTTAAACTGTTCACTGTTTATTGTTTATTTTTAAGTTTTAATTAAATTATAAATCTTCTGCTTCTTTTTTTAATGAGATAATTTATCACTTTATCACTGAAGTAACTTATCACTGAAGTAACTTATCACTCTTTGTTTTTTGCTTTTAAAGTTGTTAATATTTTTCACTGTCCCTGTTCGGGCGCCAAAATGTTTTTCCTAATAGTTTTAAGAAAGTTTAAATTAATTAAATTATAATTTAAATTAGAATTATGGCACTAAGATGAAAAATAAAAACTTTGGCAAGAAAAACACGTAAAAAGAAAAACACGACCGTTTTAATCAGATATTACTTTGCAAGTAAGTTTATTTAGTAGGTATACTGATGCACCATCAATCAGCATACCCGTTACTTAAAATAAGGTAAGTATTAGACGTAAGTATTAGTTTATTATTATTATTATTATTATTATTATTATTATTATTGTTATTCGTCTACCTCGATGACATAGTCACTTACAGAAGAAATGTGGCTGACCATGAAAAGAAAGTATCTAATGTTTTATCTCGAAAGCGGCCTTAAATATAATACGGGAAAGTGTCAGTTTCTAAGGAGAAAAATTGTTTACTTGGGGCATAAGTGCTCAGAAAAAGGAGCACTCCCTGATCCTGTTAAAGTGAAAAGTGTGAAGAATCTAAAACCTCTGAGAGGTATAAAAGAAGTCCAAGCCCTGCTAGGGTTAGTCAACTACTACCGAAAATTTGTAAGGGGAATGGCAGAACTGGCGTCACTAATAACCCACCTACTCAGGAAAAACTGCAAATTCGTCTGGATAAAGTTGCTCTAAGCAGGATAAAGGAAAGTATCACTAATCTTCCTATTCTAATTCACCCGGATTTCACTGAACCTTTCCGTGTGACCACGGATGCTAGCAACGAAGCACTGGGAGCAGTACTATCGCAAGTAAGGGATGGCAGAGACCACCCCATAGCATTCGCGAGCAGGACCTTGAGCGACACCAAAAAAAGGTACTCAGCAATCGAAAAGGAAATGTTAGGCATAGTATGGGCGATACGCACCTTTCGTCTCTCCTTATTAGGTCGGGGTTTCACTGTATTCACGGACCATCAACCCTTGAAGGGTATTGCAAACTTAAAGGACCAAACTTCGAGGCTTGCCCGGCTTAGGCACAAATTGTTGGAGTATGAATTCGACATCGTTTACAAGCCGGAAAAAACCAATTGAAATGCTAATGCACTGAGTCGACTTCCATTAGAACACCAGAAAATACAGGTTGTTACCAAAGCTCAGCAAAATGAATTGGATGAAAAACTCGGTAATGAAGCCCCAAGCAAGGAATATTTCTCAGAGGGGAAGAGCGCAGAGGAGAATTTCAGTATGGAAATTTGAACTAACAGAAAGAACATCGAAGAAGTTCTAAGAAGCTTCAATGACTCACCTCTAGGCGGACACCAGGGTATTTGGAAGACCATAAGGCAAGTCAAGAGACATTATAGATGGAAAGGTATGCAACAGGACATCAAAGATTATATAAAGAAGTGTCAAAAGTGCCAGAAAAATAAGTGCGGGTCAGTCGGCAAAGAACAAATGGTGTTAACCGACACACCGCGAAGACTATTTGAAAAGGTTTATATGGACATGGTGGGCCTTTTGCCAGCAACCACTGCAGGCAACAAATACATTCTCACATTTCAAGACGATTTGTCGAAATTTTTTAGTTGTGCACCTATGCCGGATGCAGAGTCAGAAACAATGGCAAGAATTTTTTACAGTGAAATCATAACCCAGTATGGTATACCGACAAAATTAATCACTGATAATGGCTCGAATTTCACTTCTAAGCTTTTCGGAAGTGTTTGTATACTTTTGAGAATAAATAAGCAACATATCACTCCATACCACCCTCAAGCAAACGGGTCGTTGGAAAGGAGCCATCGACCACTAGCGGAATATCTAAGGAGTTTTGCAAAAGAGCATGAATCGAACTGGGATCAATGGTTGCCTCCAGCGATGCATGTGCACAACCATCCAGATCATGCGGCCACTAACCCTTATTTAATCCCTATGACTATCTAACAGTCCTCAAGTATCAAATTCAGCGTGAATACGAAATGGCACGCAAACATCGGATCAAGGCCAAAGCACAAGCGAAAGAAAGTTATGATAGAAACTAGCATAATTCACATAGGTGACCAAGTGATCAAGTGCTGCTAAAGAATCAAACACGGACAAACAAGCTATCATCCTTATGGGAGGGGCCTTACAAAGTGGCAGGTTTGCCCTCCCCAGTTAACGTTCAGATAGTAGCGAATAGGGAAACTTAAAATTCTGCATCGTAATTTGGTCAAGCCTTACAGACAACATTAAACATTCAGTAACATAGAAATTTGCCTACAAGTAATATTGTATAGACAACCGCCAACCGTGATAGACAGTACTGCTTAAAACCGAAATTTTAGGAGCCAGCCACAAGAATTTAGATAGACATGAGGGCAAATTGGAAAAGGGGAAATGGAATGAAAAAAAAAAACGTAGAAATAGGTAAAAAGAACATACAGGGTTAAAGTAGGCCGATCAGGAAAATCAGGAATAAAATTGGTGTAGGAATACTAAATTTTCCTGATTCTCCATCTATTTTCCATTCAGAATTTAACCAGTTGTGAATGTCTAAAAACAATATAATTTTGAATTTTTAAACAATTTTATTGTATTAAGTTTCAGTATATTTTTGATACTTATATTTGTGTCACTGGCATACGACAATGCTTAAGTATCTTACGTTTCACTTTTAACATATATTTAAACATACGTAACAATGGCGCTAAAGCGACCTTACTTTAAAAACAAAAAAGTAATAATGAAATTTTGCTTAAAACACGAAAAACAAAATTACTGTAGCTGCGCTAAATTAAATGTCTTACGTTTAAGTTATAACATATATTTAAACATATGTAACAATGGCGCTACAGCGACTTCACTTAAAAAAAAGGAATAATGAAATTTTGCTTAATATGCAAAAAACAAAATTGTTGTAGCTGTGCTAAATTACGTCGCAGAAATAATTTAGTATAAAATTTAAAATAAATTTTTTAGACATGAAAACAACAAAATTTTTTGTGCAAACTAAACAAAAGCAAAAATTAGAATTCAAAATAATTAATAAGAATAAAAGGTATAGAAAAAAAAAACAAAAAAAAAAAATACCAACAATTACTAAAATTAAAGAATAATAGCAATAATATAAACATATCTCTATAATACATTTAATTTAATAATTATAGAGAATAAAAACAACATTGAAATCAGTAAAGTTTAGCACGTATAAAAGTTTTGAATCTCTATTTTAAGTTAAAATAAAAAATAAATATCTGCAGTATATTAAAAAAAGCACATAAACCAACCATATTAAAAATTATTTTTTCGTATCTTTAATAGTAAACAAAATTAATATTATAATAATAGTAATTAAAAAAAATAAAAAATAGTTCATATAAATGCCCAAAGTATAAACAACAACAAACTTGATAAACTAAATTAGTTTTCAAAAACCCTGATATCGATATTATCTGTGTTTCAGAAACTTGGTTTATGGCAACTACATCCGATAGCCTTATTTGCCCTTATGGTTATAAAGTTTTTAGATGTGATAGAGGAGGGCATGGCGGGGGTGTTGCCATATTTCTGAAAAATAATTTTTCTTGCAAACTTTACTTGAAATCTTGAGTTTGTTTTTATTGAAGTTTCTTCTTTCGACAAAAAGTTAATGGTGGGTTGCGTTTACAGGCCCAACAAGAGACTACCCTTTACAACTTTATTTACTGCACTCGAAAGTATTACCGCAGAGTATAATAATATAATCATTACAGGCGTCTTCAACTCAAACCTATTAACAGGGTCACTCTTTCGGAAAATATGTCAACTTGAGGTCTTTTTCTAGCTAACACAATACATCCAACGCATAACACTTCCACAACCAGCATGCTCACAGACCTTTTTTTCGTATCCAACCTTAGTAGCATAATTTTATATGATCATTTCAATCTGAACAAGCCGAAAAATGCATCACTTATCGTGGCTTTAGGCAAATAGATACCAATCATCTCAGTCAATATTTTTCGTTTATTGCTTGGAGTGACATTTTTTTCTCATGGCTTCTGTTGATGCACAATCTATATTTTTAGAGCTGTTAATTCTTTATGATTTTTTTTATTTTCATAGCAAAATAAAAACAAATCTTTATGGAATTAAACCTTAAATTTAATTTTTTGTTATTTTCCACATTTTTCAAGCAAAGCGTGAGATTTACTGCGTCAGCATAATTCAAGGCTAACATAAATTTAATTTTTTGTTATTTCCCACATTTGTCAAGCAAAGCGTGAGATTTACTGCGTCAGCATAATTCAAGGCTAGAATAAAAATTCACATACCTGTTCAAGTGACCAGGTATTTGTGAAACTTAATATCACTTCTACACTGACTAATAGTGGGAAAATAATTTGCCTATTTAAATTATTAGCCAGACAGTTATGTAATACAATCCTTGTACTACACTGCCTTACAGTGGGAAAATAATTTTAAAGTATTTAATGAAATACAATATTTCTTTTTGGCTAATGGTGGGAAAAGAATTAAGTACAGAAAGTTATGAACGTTTTTCGGCATGTTTACAATTAAGTTTATTATTTTAATTTAGTTTATAATGCATTTTTCTTTTTTTTTTTACTTTTTTGTTAATATTATTTTATTTAAATACCAAAGAAATCCTAATAAATTTTGTCACTTGCATATTGTCAGTCGTTGTGTTCACACTATTTTCGAAGTAACATTGTCTTGGTGTACCACCTAGACAATTCAACAAAACTACACAGCTTAACAACATTATCCTGGTGTACCACCTGGATAATCAAAAGCAACAAATAACTTAGTGCACCACTAAGTTATCCTTAATCTAGTAGTTGAGGAAGGCAAACGAGCCTGCCCTTAACATTTTTGGCGACCGTGACAGGACTCCGGATTTAGAACACAACCTGAAAACATCACCAAATCAAACACCATAAGCGTTAACATAACCACCATGGAAAAGGGATCAGAAAAACTTCTCCGCCAGCTGAAGGAAACTGGGGTATATATTGCCACCGTTGTTCGGAATTTCACCAAGGACTCAGCCAGTCGGAAAACAGCAACCTATTATCAGGAGCGACTGTCCCGTTTGAAAACAGCATGGACAGAGTTCGACAATGCAGATAATGAGTTGCGCGGCTTAAAGGACCTAGATACATCCGATGAGTACTTCACATCCGACTACTATACTCGAATTCAGGCGTTGGCGCTTAAGTACATAAACATAATGGAACATGAGCTTGAAAATCAAGGGGCAGAATCTAATACTGTGAAAAAGGATCAACCGCAAGTAGTTGTAGCATGTGTACCGAAAACATTTGGTGCTGCAGGTGGTCACGATGGCTTAATTAGTCGGTCTCTCGGAAAAATGGTAGCTCTAAGTCGACAGTTAGAAGGCCTTAATGTGCAAGCTGGTCAAGATAGCTCCTATTATGAGGTAAAAAGAGACAAAATAACCCAATTATGGCAGCAACTAGAAGGGCTTAATGATGAGGTATTGGATAAATATCCCGACCCGAACATCGCTGGTTATGATTCAGCCAAATATGTTCACCTCGAACAAGCTTCCCAGTCAGCAATCATCCAGCTCACCACAGCCAATAATCAACACCCTCAATTAACCAGAGAAACCATGGCTAGACCACCTACTTTACCATTACCCACTATCACCATAACCAAGTTCGATGGTGATTATATGAAGTGGTCATCATTCTCTGACCTCTTTAAAAGGATTGTTCATGAACAACAGATGTCTGACGTTCATAAACTGTGGTATCTAAAGAGCAACGTCAACGGTGAAGCAGCAAACTTGATTAATCATCTCGCTATTACGGCAGAAAATTATGAAGCTGCTTGGCTACTGCTGCAGGATCGATATAACAACAAAAGAATAATGGTGGCCACAGCGGTTCAAAGGCTACTTGACCAACCATCTGGCGCATTTACATTAGGTGCTATTAAGCGATTGCACGATACAACGAAGGAATGTTTGGCAGCTCTCTCCAATATGGGACTCCAAATTTCGTCCTGGGATCTTCTTTTAATGCATATACTTATTAAAAAGGTGGACAAAACCGTGCATACTCAATACGAACAATCGATTTCCAACCCAAAGGATCTGCAAACAATAAGCCAGTTTCTTACCTTCCTCGAGAATTATTTTCACACTCTTGAGGCAATGGGATATAAAGAAAAAACAGTTCCTACAAGCAAAACATGCACGCTTACAGCACAACCCCGAAACGATAACCGACGATGCATAGGGTGCAAGCAAGACACTCATCCATTATATCGATGCAAGGAGTTCATCCAACTAGGCCCGACAAACAGACTTAACCTAGTACAGAAGCATAAATTATGTGTTAACTGTTTTAATGGTAACCATTTAACTAAACAATGCACCACTTCAGCCCGCTGCCAGAAATGTGGAAAAAGGCATCACACCCTCGTTCATTTGGAATCAACACCACAAGTAAATTTAATCTCAAATAAACGTACCAAGCCAAAAAAAGAAACTGAGTCAACCAAAGAATTAGTTACATTTAATAACCCCCCAATCGAAAATGCGGCTTCTTTAGTCAATACACCAACAGAAGAAGCTGAAAGCATGGCTGTTAATTCCGTAAAAACAAGACCCTATGTTTTACTAGGAACAGCATTGGTAAAGGTCAAGGCGAACGGTGTAGAAACTGAATGCAAGGCAATTCTCGATTCGGGTTCACAAGTCAACCTCATTACGGAGAGATTAGTCAGACGTCTAGAACTTCCAGCAAGGGCTACCTCAATTTCTATCAACGGCATTGGAAAAAATCGCACCAAGGTACAACACCGAGTCAACATTACGATTCATTCCCGATTCAACAAATTCTCAACCCGGCTAGAGGCATTTGTATTACCACAAATAATTTCTCCACAACCCGCTCAACTCCTCACAATAGATAAGTGGTCGATTCCCAACAATATAGTATTGGCTGACCCGACCTTTAATCGTCCAGACAAAATAGACATTTTGTTAGGGGCGGAATATTACCACCAGTTACTTGCTATAGGACAAATCAAACTGGCTAACGATCTCCCAATATTACAAAACACAACGTTTGGCTGGATAGTATCAGGGAAGGTATCGGGTGAACACTCATCATCAGCAATATGCGGTATTCTAACTGAAGAGGATAAAATGAATATGGCTATTGAAAAATTTTGGAAACTCGAGGAGATCGAAAGCACACAGCAACAATTATCTCCTTATGACGCACAGTGTGAGACACATTTTAATCAACATACTACTCGTGACAAAGAAGGACGATTCGTAGTACGACTTCCATTCTCTGCTGAAATATCGTTATTAGGAGCTTCACATGGTATTGCCTTCAACCGATTCCTCTCACTAGAATGTCGATTGTCAAAGGACGCTTCACTGAAGGAGCAATATGTGCGATTTATGACAGAGTATGAAACGATGGGGCACATGTCGAAAATCCAAATAGACGAACTAAAGGGGCATAAATACTTTATCCCTCATCATTGCGTTTTACGACCTGAAAGCAGCACTACTAAACTTAGGGTGGTCTTCGATGCTTCTGCAAAAACAGCGTCAGGAAAATCATTAAATGATATTTTGCATACCGGGCCACCACTACAAAATGATCTGTTTACAGTTCTCTTACGATTTCGGCTGCCGCGTTTCGTGTTCACTGCAGACATAGAAAAAATGTACCGACAAATATTGATCCACCCCAAAGATCGTCAGTACCAGATAATTCTGTGGCGAAATAATACTTCTGAACCCATCAGTTATTTTCAATTAAATACAGTCACATATGGCACTAGGCCAGCTCCATATCTGGCAATCAAGTGCTTGAAGGAAATAAGCCATGACAATAAAATCCAATTTCCGCTCGCCACAAAGTTTATCGAACAGAATTTTTACGTCGACGATAGAAACTCAACGCCAACTACAACATGTCATGGCTAAGTATGGATTCCATTTAAGAAAATGGTGCGCCAATCATACCCAACTGCTGCGAAATATCCCCAGTGGTGATCAAGAGGTCAATCTTGACTTCTCAACAGACGAAGCGGGTTATACAAAAACGTTAGGACTAGTGTGGCTACCGAAAGATGACCTACTTAAAATAAAGATAAACATACAACCAATCAAGGCGGTGACTAAAAGAACAGTTACGTCGGACTTAGCGCGCATCTTTGACCCACTCGGGCTACTGTCCCCAGTAGTAGTCAGAGCAAAATTATTTGTCCAGGAATTATGGACTTTGAATCTTTCATGGGACGAGGCGGTGCCGTAAGAATTTGATTCACGCTGGCGAAATTTTCGTAGTAATCTAAATGAACTTGAAACCTTTCAAGTGCATCGACATATCTATAAGGGAGTTGTTCATGGCAAGACACAAATTCATGTGTTTACAGATGCATCCGAAAAGGCATATGGAGCTGCAATATATGTCAGAACACTTCTACCAAATACAACGGTCATCGTATACTTGCTATGTGCGAAATCACGTATAGCTCCTCTCAAACAGCAAACACTCCCAAGGTTAGAATTATGCGCTGCTCAGTTGAGCGCAAACTTAGCCGCAAAGGTCAAGCTGGATTTGGACATGAATACGACGCCCACATTCTACTGGACCGATTCGAAAATAGTCTTAGCATGGATAAATTCAAGATCTTCCTCGTTTCATACATTTGTTGCAAACCGAATCGCTTCAATTCAAGACAGCACGGTACCCGAGCAATGGCGGCATGTGAGTTCTAAAAATAACCCAGCAGACATACTGTCTAGAAGCCTGGATCCACATCAGTTACAGCATACACCCAACTGGATATATGGGCCATTCTTTCTCCATGGAGACGAGAAACATTGGCCTCCTTCCTTTTGTTTAAGCTCTGATGTGACGATCAGTGAACAGAAACAAAACCCCTATAACTCACTGGTTGCCATCAATAATTAAAACTTTCTGCACAACATCAACCACAGAAATTCGTTAAATACGCTTCAACACATCATGGGATATATTCTCAGGTTTATCAAAAATGCCAAAACTATCAAGGCAGAACGGCAAACCCAGCGAAATCTTACACCTTTCGAACTTCACGACGCCCTCATCATTATTGTTCGAATTACCCAACAGTGTACATTCAGAGAAGACATTCAGCAGCTACAACGGCAAAGAGAACTTAAAGCATCGAGCCAAATTAAAAGCTTATCACCATTTTTAGATGAACATAACCTTGTAAGGGTGGGGGGTCGATTAGAAGCATCCTCATTGCCTTTTGATGCCAAACATCCTATGTTACTGCCCTATAATGATACATTAAGCAGACTGATATTTGAGTCGATACACAAGAAAAATAAACATTGCGGTCCTAGCGCACTCCTTGCTATCGTACGGCAACGTTTTTGGCCCATCAAAGGCAAAAACCTGGCTCGAGAAACTGTTCATAAATGTGTCCAATGTGCAAGATCGAAACCAAAACTTCTTCAGCAGATCATGGGAAATTTACCAGAAGGAAGAGTAAGGCCAGCACGACCGTTTATTAATTCAGGTGTTGACTACTGCGGCCCGATATGGGTTCATTTCAAATCTAGAGGAAAACGACCCCAAAAGTCGTACATTGCTTTGCGACCAAAGCAGTTCATTTAGAACTTGTAACGGACCTTACAACCGATGCCTTTATTGGGGCTCTTAGGAGATTTATAAGTCGAAGAGGTCACTGTCAGCATCTTTATTGTGATAACGCAACCAATTTTGTGGGAGCTCGGAATCAACTAGCAGAGTTGTCAACTGCGTTATTCGCTATTACTGCTCAAGACAAAATCCAACGAGAGTGTGCCAGTAAAAGCATCAGTTTCCACTTTATTCCGCCTCGAGCCCCGCATTTTGGTGGACTATGGGAAGCTGCAGTTAAATCCGCCAAACGGTTACTGGTAAAGGAAATAGCAAATGCATCTCTGACTTATGAAGAAATGGAAACAGTGATAATAGAAGTCGAAGCAATTCTCAATTCAAGACCAATTGCACCATTGTCGAGCAGTCCAAATGACGAGGCTGCACTTACGCCTGGTCATTTCTTGATCGGTGAACCCCTTACGGCAGAAGTTGACGCAACTGCACAATCAACTTCAAAAACACTTGCCAAACGATGGGAATTAGTATCGCAAATAAAACATCAATTTTGGAGACGGTGGTCTCAGGAATATCTCAACGAGCTTCAGCAACGGAATAAATGGCAAACTAAGTGCCCAAATCTGCAACTAGGAACCATAGTCATAATAAAGGAAAACTCACCGGTCATGACATGGCGTCTCGGAAAGATAATCGAGATACATCCCGGTCCAGACGGAGTTGTCAGAACAGTAGATGTCAAAACACCTAACGGTATCATTAAGCGAGCAATTCACCTACTGGCACCTCTTCCCCTAGAGTCACCAATAGTGACCAAAGACAACAAAGTAACGGATTACGACTCAATACCAAAGAGAAGCAGTTCTCCGCGAAAACGTTGTGCGTTATCACCAACAAGCCTGTTGATGCTCCTAGCACTATTCTTTCCATTTGTTGTATGCCAACAAGTAGCTTTTACGCAGATCACTAGCAATCCTGGCTTACATTTTGAAAATATTGGTCAAGTTAAACCAATTATAGCAGAATGGAAACTTCTTATTTATTTTGAACTGGCACCTTTCTATAAAGAATTGAAGCTTTTAATTAAGGGAACATCTGCCTTGAAAAAGGCGTGCAATAACCCATCCTTCAATAATCATTGCGATGGTTTACTAACCCATTTCCAAAATGTCAAGAACGAAATGGAGTCTGGTCTAGAAGAACTCACAAGAAGAAAAAAGCGAGGAGCAATAGACATCGTTGGGAACGTAGCGAATTCCTTGTTTGGAGTCCTTGATTCAAAATATGCAGAAGAAATGACCAATACTATTAATAATATGAAATCCAGTGAAGACTACTTGCATAGTCTTCTACGGAATCAAACGTCGTTTCTAGATTCTACTCTTAATCTTATAAAACAATCTGAAACCCGTACGCAAACCACCTTCGAAAAAATCAATTTCAAAATAAGCCAACTCGTGAACTTGACAAATAATGACAATAATCATCGATCGCAGATCATCCTCTCTCTAAGCGTCCAATTACTTATTGTTACTGATAATTTGCAAAAAATGCATGGCTCCATGATCAATTTGGTAGCTGACACTTATCATGGTCGAATAAGCCCCATTCTACTAACTCCACAACAATTTTCTGCTGAAGTTGATAATATAAAAGCCAACCTTCCAGCTGATCTAACTTTACCGGTCACAGATATCATTCATTTGTATGGTATAGTAACAGCTCACGCATCAATTTCAAACCAACACATTATCTGCACCTTAACCATCCCATTATCACATCAGAATGAATACGATTTATTTTATATTACGCCGGTCCCGCAACTTATAAATAATTCTTTAGTTGCTATCATACTAACTTCTAAAATGATGGCTCTCAACGCTCATCTGGACGAATATTTCCCGATGGATAATACTAAACTACTGGACTGCAACACACTTGAGCACGATACCTTTCTATGTCCGAATATTCAAGCTACATATTATAAAGGTTCTTCAATCTGTCGCTGTGAAATTCATTTATTCAATAATGAATCTGACTTAACTTGCAACATAGAGTTAATCGGCAGCAAAACTGTATGGTACAAACTTTACAAAAAGAACCAGTGGCTGCTCGCAACTCAACAGCCACTTAAACTAAGCACAGTATGTAAAGGAGAAAGTAGTTCTCAACTAGTAGAAGGAACTGGCGTGCTTACGCTCCCAGCAGGATGCACAACGAAAAACGAGGGGATCACCATATACGGCCACAAAACTATCACATCAATTTTCCATCCATCCTATACAAGCAATGGGATATCATTCTCCCACTTAGTGCAAAATGTGAAGAAGCTAACACAACCCCTGCCATATCTTTCAACTATTGACAACATAACCCGCTTGCAGGAGGAAGTAAGGGCGCAATTACAAGAGTTACCAACGACAACAATACATCATAAGGTTCACAGTTTAACCATCAGCTATGTGGGCTTGGCTCTAATTGTCCTACTGATAATTAGCCTAATAGTAAAACAAATACTAAAAAGAAAACTCAACCCGTTATCCACAGCACCACAGCCGTCACCGAGGTCTACATGGAATACTTCCTTGGAACCCACACCTTAGGCCACTTAAGCTCGACTTGCCGAGAATCGTTCATTTGCACGTCCCATTTATGTTGCCGATCCCCTTGGGGTCGCAATATGTTAATTCTTTATGATTTTTTTTATTTTCATAGCAAAATGAAAACAAATCTTTATGGAATTAAACCTTAAATTTAATTTTTTGTTATTTTCCACATTTTTCAGGCAAAGCGTGAGATTTACTGCGTCAGCATAATTCAAGGCTAACATAAATTTAATTTTTTGTTATTTCCCACATTTGTCAAGCAAAGCGTGAGATTTACTGCGTCAGCATAATTCAAGGCTAGAATAAGAATTCACATACCTGTTCAAGTGACCAGGTATTTGTGAAACTTAATATCACCTCTATACTGACTAATAGTGGGAAAATAATTTGCCTATTTAAATTATTAGCCAGACAGTTATGTAATATAATCCTTGTACTACACTGCCTTACAGTAGGAAAATAATTTTAAAGTATTTAATGAAATACAATATTTCTTTTTGGCTAATGGTGGGAAAAGAATTAAGTACAGAAAGTTATGAACGTTTTTCGGCATGTTTACAATTAAGTTTATTATTTTAATTTAGTTTATAATGCATTTTTCTTTTTTTTTTTACTTTTTTGTTAATATTATTTTATTTAAATACCAAAGAAATCCTAATAAATTTTGTCACTTGCATATTGTCAGTCGTTGTGTTCACACTATTTTCGAAGTAACATTGTCTTGGTGTACCACCTAGACAAATCAACAAAACTACACAGCTTAACAACATTATCATGGTGTACCACCTGGATAATCAAAAGCAACAAATAACTTAGTGCACCACTAAGTTATCCTTAATCTAGTAGTTGAGGAAGGCAAACGAGCCTGCCCTTAACAAGAGCGTTACATTCAGTACCTTTTTGATTTAATTGTTCCATTAAATCAGAAAAGGATCCAACCCAAACAAAAGCCATGGTTTTCAAATATTATAAAGGATGCTATACACCAAAGGGACTCAGCATATGCAAGGTGGAAGAGATACATGACCTCTGAGCTCTACTTAGAATTTTATATTGCAAAAAAGAATGTTACCAAGCTGATAAAAAATGCAAGAACTGATTATTATTACAGCCGTTTTAATAATGCTATTAATTCTCAACATATCATGGTATACTATACGCGAAATAGGAATTGGCAATGCGAAAAACAGTGTGGACTGCAAAGTAAATACAAATATGCTTAAAAAAACTTTCACTAACATTCCTGTAGTTAAAGCAAATTTCAATTACTTTGTTTTTCCTTCTGATACTCTAAATCTTAATGATGAGTTAACAAACGGTTGTTTTACTTTTTCCTGTGTAGCACAATATGACGTCATGTCAACATGTTCCTTGCTAAAATCAAATGCAGTTGGAAGTGACAACATGCACCCAAAATTCATACGTCTACTTCTGCCCATACATAATTCTCCCCTATGTCACACATTTGTTAAATTCAATTATAACGTCCGGTACATATCCATCTAATTGGAAACATGCTAAAATATTACCATTACCCAAGGCGAATGGAGAGTACAGACCCATTGCCATATTATGCTTTCTGTCAAAAGTTTTAGAAAAGCTATTATATTAACATATTATTACATACCCATAGTCTGCTTACTGACAACCAATCTGGTTTTCGGCAGAGCCACAACTGCGTTACTGCTCTTATTGAAGTGAGTGAGAATATACGCCAAGGTTTAGAAAAAGAGGATATTAACTTTTTAGTGCTTCTGGACCATTCCAAAGCATTCGATACAATTGACCATGATATACTCACAAATAAACTGAAACACTTTTTTAAATTTTCAAATATGTCAGTTAAACTTTTATCATCATATCTTTCGAATCGCACACAATCGGTAGTTATTAACAATACTTGGTGTGACAGTTTAAATGTTAAAAGGGGGGTTCCTCAGGGCTCAATCTAAGGTCCACTTTTAATTTTACTTTATGTCAATGCCAAAACAACTAACATATTGCAAAATCCATCTATATGCAGATGACTTCCAACTAACATTAAGCAGCCCAGTTGAAGATATTTCATCAGGTATAGCTTTTCTAAATGATTATTTAAAACAAGTCCACATTTGGGCTTGCGCTAACGGTCCCTGCTTAAGTCCAGGTAAATCAAAATGCCTTATAATATGTAAAAAAAAATAGTTCCATTTATTAACGAGGACATCTTCCTAAATGGCGAAGAAATTGAAGTTGTTAACTCAGCGAAAAACCTTGGTATAATTTTTAATAGCAACCTGACGTGGACAGATCATTAAAATTCTCTGGCTGGTCAAACTTATGCTAAGTGAAGAGCTCTTTGGTCCACTCAGTATTTCACATTGCCAAGACATATCTGTGGCGCCCTGTTGTTCTATTCAACAATGTAACTTCTGTACATACGTTTTATAACACTAAGACACTGAGTAGAAATAAAAAATGAAGATTCTGAATTTGTCTTTCGCGTCGTTAACACGCTTACCATTTCTTTAACTTTTTTGTAAAATTAAAATAGTATAAGTAATACAAGAATAAAATAGAAATCTTAACAAAATAAAACATTTATTTTTATTAAAGAAACTTTTAAATATTGGTAACCTAGTAGATTACCAAAACTGGTGACCCCGCAACTGGACAAACTTGTTAAAATTTTATAATTCAGTTAGCGTAATCCGGCGCCATTTTATACAACACAGCGCAGACTAAATCGGCCGCCATTTTAAAACAGAATAAACACGTTTCTCATACCGTCTTTAAGAATGGCCCAAAACAATCCAGCTTTGCCAAGTAACGACAGTGGCCTTGTCAACGAGAGTTCGGTGGTCAACGAAAGTAACATGCAAGAGGATTCAAATGTTACAAGCGGAAACGTATCTAATATCTATGCCAGATTACCTGTACGACCAATGACAAGCAATAACATCGACGCATGGTTTATCTCAATGGATTTCTGGTTTGCGGCTTCCGGCATAATGGGCGACAAGCAAAAAACAGCAACCATATTAGCGGCGCTGGACCCAAACATTATCGCTCAACTTACTGACGTGATTGCTTTAATGCCCACAAACAACAGGTACGACTTTATAAAGTCAAAAATAATAAACCATTTCGCTGACAGTGAACAACGTCGCTTAAACCGCCTTTTGTCCGAGATGCCTCTTGGGGATAAAAAGCCGTCAGAATTATTCTACGAAATGAAGCGAGTGGCAGGGTCGACGTTAGCAGAGGCAGCAGTAAAAGGGCTCTGGACGAAGAGGCTTCCGAAATTCGCTCAGCCAGTCATCGCTGCTTCTTCAGGCACACCGTCCGAATATACAAAAGTTGCCGACGCCGTAGTTGACGCTATGACCTCTAACCACATTGGAAAATTGGATGAAAAAAAAGTGAGCTGCACGAATTACGCGCTACAGTAGCTGAACTTGAAAAGAAATTCGAATGCTTTTCAATGCGCGCTAATTCCAGAACGGCTAGATCGCCACCCCGTCGTAGCCGGTCAATAACGCGCCCACGTCAGACTTACTCCTATAATACCATAGGCGGTACAGAATGCTGGTACCATAAAAAGTACGCCACAAAAGCGCGAAAGTGCCGCAGCCCCTGCAAACACGAGATAAGAAACTCAAACGCTCCGAATGCTAGTGCACCGTCAGCAGGCCGCAAAACCAACTGACTGCCGTGCAGGTGGGTGATTCTGGCGAGATCACTACCACCGCCAATCCGCATATTTTTCGCCTGCAGGTAAGAGACAAATTCAGTAAACAAAATTTTTTAGTAGACAGTGGTGCCGACGTTTCCGTTCTGCCGCTGATGTCAAAGTCCTACGACATGCGTCCAACAGGCACGGTATTGTACGCTGCCAACGGATCCCCCATTAAAGTGATTGGAGAAAAACGAATGAAAATTGATCTTGGTCTACACAGAGATTTCTTGTGGTCATTCGTAGTCGCCGACGTAACATCTCCAATTATTGGCTGCGATTTCATTCAACATTACGATCTTCTCATCGACCTGCGAAAAAAACGCTTCATAGAAAATAAGACGGGCAGGGTCCAAAAAACAACGTACCCTATTTTTTACGAAGCAGGTGCTATTGAGACATTTAATGTGGTCGATCCGTTTGCCAACATTTTAAAAAAATTTCCCGACATCACGAAGCTATTGCCATTCAGATCAGCAACGAAGTTTTCGGTCAAACATAGAATTATAACAACAGGACAACCAGTTTGTTCTCGTCCACGTCGTTTATCACCCGAAAAACTCACAGCCGCTAAAAAAGAATTCGAATTCTTAATTAAAGCCGGTATTTGTCGACCTTCGGATAGCAATTGGTACAGCCCGTTGCACTTAGTCAAAAAAAGTGACGGATCATGGAGGCCATGCGGCGATTATCGTGCCCTAAACGCACAAACGTTGCCAGATCGTTATCCACTACCCTATTTGACAGATTTTACCACAAATCTCAGAGGTAAAATAATTTTTTCAAAAATCGACTTGCAAAAGGCCTTTCATCAGGTGCCAATTCATCCCAAAGACATCGCGAAGACTGCCATTGCACACCTTTCGGGCTTTACGAATTCAATTTCATGACGTTTGGACTGTGCAACGCAGCTCAAACCTTCCAACGTCTAATCAATGAAGTACTGCGCGGCCTAGATTTTGTCTTTCCGTATATTAATGATATTTGCGTAGCGTCGGCTTCCATCCAACAGCACCAGAGGGACCTCGTCGAGGTATTTCGTCGCCTTCGCGAAAATCATCTTGCAATTAATCTTAAAAAGTGCGAATTCGGCACAGCGAGATTAAGTTTCTAGGGCACTTGGTCAACGCGGAAGGTATTCGACCGTTGCCCGAGAAAGTGACAGCTATAACGAATTTCCCTAAACCTAAAATAGCTCAACAGCTCAAAAGATTCCTAGCTATGTAAAATTTCTATTGGAAATTCTTACCGCACGCGATTACCTACCAAATCCACTTGCAGCGTTTAATTATTGGAAATAAAAAGAACGACCAAACGCCTATTATTTGGGACCGAGCTTCAGAGACTGCATTTAAGAGTTGCAAAGGCGAGTTAGCTAAAGCTAAGTTGCTAGCCCACCCTGCAGCGGACGCCGAGCTAGCAATATATGTCGACGCCTCTGATACTGCTGCAGGGGCGGCCCTACATCAAAAAATTGAGGGTTGTTTACAACCACTGGCATTTTACTCAAAGAAGCTTACAGCTGCACAACAGAAATATTCGACATACGACCGAGAGCTAACTGCAATGTATCAAGCTGTTAATCATTTCCGCTATATGATCGAAGGTCGCCCATGCTATGTCGTTACTGATCACCGGCCATTCATATTCGCCTTTCGTCAAAAGCTTGAAAGCGCCTCTCTACGTAGGATTCGGCAGCTCGACTTTATTAGTCAATTTACCACGGACATTCCCCATACGCCCGGTAAAGACAACGCCGCAGCCGACGCACTTTCTCGTGTTGAATCTGTTAACAAAATAGTGTACTACGCTCAAGTTGCGATAGCGCAACAGAACGACGAGGAGCTACAGCAGTTACTTAAAAACACGCTTAAAAAAACAAACTCATTAAATCTTAAACATTTTCCAATTCCAGGCTCGGAGCATCAACTAATTTGTGACACATCAACGTCTCAGATCCGACCATTTATACCTAAAGATTTTCGTCAACAGATTTTTACGTCCACCCACGATTTGTCACACCCAGGCGTACGTGCTACTATCAAATTATCAACGAGCAGATTTTGTTGTCCTGTAATAAGAAGAGATTGTTCTGTATTTGTTCGCAACTGCATCTAATGTCAGCGGGCAAAAGTTCAGCGGTACACTCGCTCAAGTCCAACTAAGTATGAGCCAACTACGCATCGTTTTGCTCATATCAACATAGACATCATTGGCCCCTTCCATTGTGCGAGGGCCAACGATATTGTTTGACAATCATCGACAGGTTTACTAGATGGCCGGAGGCGGTGCCAATTTCGGACATGAGCGTCGAATCGGTTGTTAAAGGTATTTTATCTCACTGGATTTCCAGATTTGGCGTGCCTGCGCGGATAACATCAGGTAGAGGCAGGCAATTCGAGTCGTCAATCTTCGTGGAATTAATGAAAACCATTGGGGCAATACACTTACGCACATTACCATACCACCCGCAATCGAATGGTATAATCGAGCGATGGAATCGTACATTTAAAACAGCAATCCTGTGTCACAACCCGGCAAAATGGGTATTTCATCTACCGGTGATTCTGCTAGGACTAAGGGTAGCTTTTAAGCCGGATATAAATTTTTCACCAGCAGAATTAGTTTACGGATCGACACTTAAAATTCCAGGGGAGTTTTTGCAACCAAAGAAAATTGAAAACGCCGATAACGATTTTCTTGCAAATTTCCGAGCAGCGATGCAGAAACTCACACCAATTGATACAGCTCACCATTCAACACCACCAACATTCATTTCGAAAAGTTTACTGACTTCATCGCACGTTTTTATTCGAAACGATTCAATCCGTCCATCCACTACACATCCGTACGACGGCTTATATTTAGTAATTAAACGCTACAAAAATTTTTTACAATTTTAGTAAAAGATCGTCATACAAATATCAGCATCGATCGTCTGAAACCAGCTTTTTTAATAAATACCGACATTACAGAAAACAAAGCAACACAGAATACACCATTCATTCAGTCGCAACCACAAGAACCATCATCAACCCAGCGCCAATCGAAACTCCCTGAAATATCGCCTAGTCAACTAGAAAACTCTGTTAACCCTGAGGATAAACCCCCTCGACCAGTAGTAAGATTTCAACAACCAGAAAACTCCTTTAAGACTTCTTCTAGCGGCCGACGTATTCAAATACCTGCAAGGTTTAGATAAGCTCCCGCCAGCGGGGGAAGTGATGTGGCGCCCTGTTGTTCTATTCAACCATGTAACTTCTGTACATACGTTTTATAACACTAAGACACTGAGTAGAAATAAAAAATGAAGATTCTGAATTTGTCTTTCGCGTCGTTAACACGCTTACCATTTCTTTAACTTTTTTGTAAAATTAAAATAGTATAAGTAATACAAGAATAAAATAGAAATCTTAACAAAATAAAACGTTTATTTTTATTAAAGAAACTTTTAAATATTGGTAACCTAGTAAATTACCAAATATCTGTTTCCATCTCTTCTTTATAGATGTGAATTATTTGGAAACGGCGACACTGTTAACAAAAGAAAGCTAAATGTCTTATATAATAATATAATAAGATACGTAAATAAATTAAAAAGATTTGACCATGTGTTATCCGTTACTAACAATCTCTATGGAGTTTCTCTTGGAAGCTTGTTAAAAATTCGTACTCTTATTTTTTTATACAAAATTATAAATGCTCAAGCCCCCAAATACATATTTGAGAAAATACGCTTTTTCCAATCGCAGCGAAACCAAAACATAGTAATACCTCGACATGAGTGTCTTGTTTCTGAATGGCAGTTTTATGTGTTTACCCCTCGTTTTTGGAACAATCTTCCATTAAGTCAACAACTTAATAGCAATGCTAATAGTTTCAAAATAATTTTATTTGAACACTTTGCCTAAGTTCTGAATTATAATTTTTGTTTTTTTATTTTTGTTGTTAAGAATGCTATATTTTATTATTGGTTTTTCCTTTTTATTTAATTTTCCTATTTTTTTCATGATGTATTATTTCTTAGCAATTAAATTTTTTGTAATGCATAACGTTCCTGTAATCTAAATTTAGGACTAAATGAGCAAATAAACAAATAAATAAATAAAAAATAAAATAATAAAATATCTCTATATATAATCAAAACATAAGTAAAAAAAATGCCAAAATTTAAAACAAATAGAGCACAAATAATAACATTAAATGTATGGAAAAAGGAAAAAATTTAATGATTTTAAAAATTATTTCAGTTGTATTTAAATATGTATCTCTGAAATAAAAGGGAATTAAGAAGAAAAAATTATTTAAAATTGTTAAAACAAACGTAAAATTTTATTAACTCAATTATTAACGAGGGCTGTTAAGATCCGACCCTTCGCAACATCACCAGTTCCTTATACCATATGCCTGGACTGACCTGAATTCGCTGTGTGTATAAATTTCTTAAAAAGCACGAATCACTGCCAGACGAAGCGCCTGCTGACAAAAATAGGTAGAGAAAAAAACAAACAAAATCGTCTAATCATCCTTTGAGTGCCTCGAACAAATATTCACCCTGTATTTTGAAATGACAACAAGTTATCAGCCATCCCATCAAAAACAACACTTTGCCTGTTAAAGTTGTACCGTGTATGCTTTGTCAAAATGTTAATAAGGAAAAAATTTCCAATCCTTCACGATGAGCACATTCAGCGATCTGCTATCGCAACAAATATATTTTCGATTAAGCGATTTAATCAAGGACTTTTAAATTAAACCACTCCATTGTACGAAAATATACTCATATAAATTTACTTATATAACCAAGAGTCCTGTACACACGTCGTGACAAAATCTGCCGGCCAACAAACCCTACTTATGGCCAGATCACCACAAAGAGCTCACAAACAGAGACCAAGGCATGCCAAAGACTTGTTGGAGTTGTTGTGTTAAAAAAGAAGAACACTGTTATTTATTATTTATTTTATTAATTTTTATTTATTTATATAACCTGCAGGGTCCGCAGGAATTTCTGGTTATTATTAATATTAATTTAATTTATTTATAACCTGCAGGGGGCCGTATGAATTTCAGGTTATAACAACTTGTTTCTACTTCTAATTTACAACTCCCAAATTTTAATAATTCTTAACCACTATTTATACTAAATTCTTAACGCTAAAAATGCTGATTAAACATGTTTCATTATTACATATTTGTTATTTTTAATTTACTTATAAATAAAGCTTAAAAATAAGAGGGGACTCTCAACATCCCTCCCCCCTTATCGGAAACTCCGTCCTTACGTGTGGTGTTAATGTTGCTGCTGATGGGGAGCTAACATTCGTATATGAAGAATGCGTCTTTTACTGCTTATTTTAGATGCGTTGTTTTGTGTTATGTCACCACCTTTCCGGAAAACTAACTGGATTTGTATAAATTAGTGCGGCTATAGGTGTATATGATTTGTTTTTCTCAACTCAGAAAGCTTCAAAGCATAGCCGTTCTTGATTTAAATTCATATCCTTAGCTTCCTTTTCTTTTTCAATAATTCGTTTTTAGACGTATGTATAATACCCATGTTTTTAAATTCTGCAAAATAGCCAACATCATGTGACTTTTTCAAATCATGTGGATCACATATATCATGATCATCTTTTCGTACAACCAACTGATGCGAATGTGGACAATCAATGTTGGTATGAAATAGACTGCATCTTATTATGGCCGGTCCTTTATATCCAACCAAATCAACTTAGGTAAAAGTTTTAGTATTTCTTTTATAGTCAATGCCATTCAAAGAACCATGTGTACCATGCATATCGGACTTTTATCGAAACGAAATTTTTCCACCGGCTGATTTCTTATACCCGAACGTGCTTCATATTCTTATTTCATCTGCGTGATAAAGTTGACGGTTGTGTTACCTCTACTGCATTTTGCAGTGGTTAAACGAAGCTTTAATCACACTTGTTTTAACCACACTTCAGGAAAAAAACCGTAGATCATGACTACAACAAAAACACTTCGTTTTAGATCATAAGGTGCTCTTTGGATGAGGTTCAGCATCTTCTAATGATAAATTTAATTAAAAAAAGTGAGGAAAATCATGATTGAGATTTTTGAACGTTTTTCATCTACTTTAGAGACAATAAAGCTCTCTAAGTTAAAATTTTTTTTGTTTATTCTATTGCACCTCTAGTGCCATGTTTGCGTATTTTTTGTTGATTTGTGTTGCTACTCCGTTGGGGGCTGGACAAGATGGTGTTAGTTGACACGTAAAGGTTTCGCCTATTGTGTTGGAGAACACCACACGTAACCCCAGTTTACTTTTAAAATTTTAAAACCAAAAAATACTAATACACAAAATGTGGTGCTAAGACGTTAAAAGTTGTTTGTTATTTTGAAATATTCCAAGTCAGATTTTGTAAAAATGTGTTTTTTTCATATTTTTTATGCACTGGTGCGAACTAAATGTTAAACAAAAAAAAAAAATCCAAAGTTTTAAGCCTCAAAACTTTGTGCTTAAGATTCTTTTAAAAAAAAAAAGAAATTATGTCATTTAATTTCAAAAATTAAATCACAATACCGATGTACTCCAGATCAATCACGTGGATGATAAACTCATACTTATTTTACCAGCTGGACTGTGCCCATATGAATTTCCGTGAAACCATTTCGTGATTCAAGTTTTTTCATATAAAGTTCCGGTCGAATTTTAGTGCTGCTGAGCAGTATCAACAATCCGGCATATATGGGCTGAAAAAAGGAGGTTAATCAGATAATCAGCCGGATCAGGCATGTATATTTCCAATTTATTTTGCGTTAAGTAAGATTTTTATTTTATTTTCCTACTTCATTTCAGAGTTCTCCAAAGTTCTGTTAATTAGACAGATGGGTTTAAGACATAATTTTTTTTCTCGGTTTGTTAAAGATTCTATCGTTTTAAAACCAACCTACTGTGAACCTTTAAATAATTTTCTCCATTTTGTTCAGGTCGAGTAGCCCCCGAAACAAAAAAATGTCATTGGAATGGCCAACCTTTACCCAGTGGGTGAGGAATTTTATTTTAAAAATTATTTTAAATTTCTTTCTTAGCCTACAATTTTTTGCTGATATCTTAAACATCTATTTATTAAATTTTTATTATCAGTCCTTCAGATGTCGTTTGTTGTATATTTTGTGTCATGCGTTTTACTTTTCCTCCACAAAATATAAACTTTCTCTGGCCTTTTTTCATTTTAATTCAATTTGTCATTATTTTCTTTTACTGCCTTTTTCTTAGTTTTTTTCACAATATTTACCTGTAACCGCCACTGTCTAACTATTATTGTGAATGCTGTTTTGTTTACAATTTTTATCCATCCTATTAATTTCTTTTAAATGTTTAGATATATGTATGTTAAGATAATTATAAAAACTTTGCAGATTCCAAGCGCAAAATATTGAATACAAACTTATAATTAGTAGCCATCTATTTTTAATAAATGTGTAATTTTAATAGCTGACCAAGCTCAGTACAGTTAAGACTGATTGTTAACTAAATTAAATCCTACCAAAAAAGTTTGTATTCAAAATAGTTTTGATTTTAATGTATATAATTAATGTTTATTTTATAGGAATTAAAACATTCAATATAAACCAATAAATTGCTATTCAAATTGTTTATAATTGGTGTTTAGCTTTAGAATCTTGTTGGAAATAGTGAGCTTGGGAAGCTTCACCCAACAAATTTTTAATTCTTTTTTTGTTGTGTGAAGATATTTGTTGTCTTTGTGTTCCTGTACCAACGAAATTCATCAATAAGAAACTGGCAGACATTTCGTAAGTCCCAATAAAATGGATTCTTTTACTTAACAGGATCAACCACAATTTCTTATTCATGTAAGTACCACCGATTCGGAAAATTGTCATATATGTCAGCAACCACTCCCATCAGACAATATAATCAAATGTAACAAACGCCACCTATCGTATCATTTTCAATACATCGAAGTTAGCAACAAAGATAATCAATGGTGTTGTACTAATTGTCTAATGGAGGCACCACCAATGTCACCAGCATCAGTTTGTAGTCAACACAGTCGAGCATCTAACTCTTCTAGAAAATCTTTCCGTAGAACTCAACTGGAATAACAACATTTAGAAGAAGGCAGACAAATAGTAAAAGATTTTCTTCGAAAGAAATATCAAATACTACAACAAACGCAGGAAGATGACAAAAGGCCGCCACAGTAACAAACCAGTTCACCAATGGTTAAATAATCAACCAGATTTACAAACAAAATCAGCAGTGCCTAATGTGTCTCAAAACAACAACATAATCTCAAACCAACCAAAAACTGCACAATCTATTTTAGCATCAACTTTGATCAACAATAATATGATACCACAATAGCAACAAAATAAACCAGCTTTATTGTTACAAAACATTCCATCAAATAATTTACAAAACCTGAATGTTAACAACCCCGGAACCGTACGCAATTATAATTTGTTTTCAAGTATTCCATACAGATTACCTTCGTTCACTGACAACCCCATAGCCAACAGCACTCAGCATCAGCTCACACATCAACAAATTAATTCGCGACAGATGGTACCAAAAGAGCCTCCAATATTCAGTGGCAGTCCAGTGGAATGGACGCTCTTTAACTCAACTTATGAATGGTCGACTTCTGTCTGTGGACTTACTAATGCGGAGAATTCGATCCGACTTCAAAAGGCTCTTCGCGGTGATGCACTAAGGTCAGTGCAACATATTCTAATCCATTCCGACTGTGTACCAGCTGCTTTTTCTACATTGAAACTTTTATTTGGTCAGCCAGAAAAAATACTCAACTCTATAAAAAATAAAATTACTTCCATCCGTAAATGCCAATAAATTAGAAACAATTACCGCTTTTGCTGTTAAAGTTCAAGGCCTAAAAACTATAATTGAAGTTTACGAAATGTTTGACGAGTTAAATAATTTTTCTTTTTTACAAGAATTAATAAACAAAATGCCGGCAAGTTTGCAACTTAATTGGCGTATATACAAAATAAAACTGATGAAACAAAACAAAAAAGCAAATCTGTCAGAATTTTTTAATTGGCTTTAAGATGTCGGTGTCTCTGCTAATAGTGTAAATTTGGAGAATAACAGCGCTGCTTCTTTAACAGAGAATACTTCACAGAAAAAACACACAAATGCATACAAACACACGCACTCATGGCAAAACCAGAGAAGATGTACTGTATGTAATAGCAGCTGTAACAGTGTCTCTGAGTGTGATAAATTTTTTCTGCAGATCGAAATGAAAGGTGAAATATTGTACAAAGATGCAACCTCTGTAAATTGTGTTTGCGTAGACATTATAGTGTCTGTAAAAGCAAGGTTATTTGTAGAGTTGAGAACTGTAAAATTAAACACAATACTCTTTTACATTCCAATCAGAATATTGAATATAATAGTGATAAATATGATAACAACAATAAAGAAATACATAATGTAAGCAATCAAATTAGTCGTAGAAATGAAGTGGAAACGTCAAATGAAAATAAAAACAATTGTTCTGAGAAACATAATGTCAACACACAAAGTGCTAATTTAAACAAAATACTTTTCAAAATTGTTCCCATTAAAATTTTTGGACAAAATAATAAATGATTGGAAACTTTCGCTTTCATTGATGAAGGTTCATCTGTCAGTCTTATTAATGACTCAGTTATTAACCAATTGAATTTATCTGGCGAATCGGAACCATTGTGTTTAAAATGGACAAATAATATGTAAAGGAACGAAAAGTATTCACAAAAGTTGTTGATAAAATTGACTGGACCGAATAATAAAACACATTTTGTTGAAGTCCGCCCTGTCCGTCAATTATTGCTACCAACACAGAGTATTGACTACAATAGTTTAAGTGAACAATTTCCATACTTGAAAGGGCTGCCGATAAAAAGTTACAAAGATGCTGTTCTCGGTGTTCTAATTGGACTAAACAATAATAGTAAAATTATTATGGACTAAAAAATATAAACTTATGTACTTCGGATTAAAGAAGGCTTTTGCGGAGGTCCTATTGCTATCTGTACTCGTCTAGGCTGGTGCTTATGTGGAAATATTAGTGGTAAGCAAAATTCTTATAATTTTTCTTGTGTTCATGTTTGTGATTGCAATGAGAATGAACTAAATAGCTTAGTAAAACGGTTTTATACAATAGAAACTGTCAGTGTCTCCGGAAATTCTAAAGTTTTTTGTAAAGATGGTAAAAGGGCCATAGAAATATTAGAAAAGTATAAAATGAAAAGGCCAGACAACCATTATGAAACTGCTCTGTTATGGCGCTATGATGATGTTACTCTCTCCCTGACAAAAAGGAGATTAAATACCCTTAAAAAGGTTTTGAGATATGATGTTGAGTTATTTAATATTTTTAAAAGAACTTTAGCCGAATATTTAGAAAAGAATTATATAACTAAACTTGAAGATTGCGAAAAGAAAGAACCGAACAAAACAAGACTTGTATGGGACGCAGCATCAAAAGCTTACGGGGTATCACTCAATTCTGTATTGTTGAAATGTCCAGATCTTCTTGCATCTCTTCCAGCAATATTATTTAGATTTCGTCAAAAACAAATTGCTGTTACAGATGATATAAAACAAATGTTTCATAGAATTTATATAAGGGAAGAAGATCGTAACGCTCAAAGATTTTTATGGCGTGGATGTCATATGAGGAAAGACCCTAAAATATACGTCATGAATGTTTTAATATTTGGAGCATCCTGCGCTCCATGTATATCTCAGTTCGTAAAAAATCTCAATGCTGAAAAATATGAAACGGAATTTCCCACAGCTGCAAACGCCATTAAAAATAATCATTATGTCGACGATTTCTTAATATCAACTGATTCTACAGAAGAAGCAATTGAGCTGTCAATCGATGTACATTTTATACATGCCCAGGCAGGTTTTAATAATGCAACGGTATTGCAAATTCTAAACGCCAATAAATCCGAATACAAGTGTCTTAATATTACTAATAACATAAAAGAAGAAAAGGTGTTGGGCATGTTTTGGGAACCGTCTGAGGATTTCATAATTTTTAAAATTTCCTCCCAAATTTTAAATAGTGATGTATTTCTTGGCAACAAAAAACCCACAAAGAGACAAGTTCTTTAAATCCTCATGAGCGTTTACGATCCTTTGGGGCTAATAGGACATTTCCTAATATTCCTTAAAATAACACTACAAGAAATATGGAGAAGTGGAGTTGGATAGGACGATCCTATACTCGCTCCCTAGGTAGAAAAGTGGGAAAAATGGTTAACGCTTTTACCAAAAATTAAGGATTTCAAGATTCCAAGATGCTATCTGAAATATATACCGAACTATGATGGTGCATTTGTAGAACTACCCACATTTGTCGATGGGAGTGAGAATGGATATTCTGTTGTTGCTTATTTAAGAATATCGTATAAAGAAATTGTTGTTGTTTCGTTGGTTGGATCAAAAACACGAGTTGCTCCATTGAAGGTTTTGTCAATACCCTGATTGGAACTAATGGCAGCTCTTATTGGTGCACGTTTTGCCAAGAATGTAATGGAAAGCCATGACATTCAAATTAATAAAAAAAATTTTTGGTCGGACTCAAAAACAGTTTTGTGTTGGATTCGTTCAGACCACAGAAAATATCAGCAGTTTGTGGCAGTACGTGTAAGCGAGATCTTGGACTTATCAGAAGTTAAAGAATGGCTTTGGGTTGCGGGTAAAACGAATGTTGCTGACGATGCTACAAAGGAGACACATACACCAGATTTAACAGATTCAAGCAGATGGATATGTGGTCCAGTTTTTTTGAAGTTACGTGCGGAAATGTGGCCCAGAGGTGAAACTACTGCGCAATCAACCGATGTAAAAATTAAACAAGTAAATTGTATGATAAACACTCCACAAGCTTTTATCGAGGTTGAACGTTTTTCACGATGGTGCAGGATATTAAGAACAGTAGCCTATATCACCATTCCTCGACGATGAGTTTGTTATTCGTGTTAGTGGCCGAATAGACAATGCGAGTGTGCCAGAGGAGATGAATAATCATGCAATTATGCCTAAAAATAATTATATCACACAACTTATTATTTTACATTATCACAACAGATTTCAGCACGTTCATCATGAAACTGCTATTAATGAACTACGCCAACGTTTTTATATTTCTCATCTAAGAAATGTATTCAAAAAAGTCAATCTTGCCAAATGTGCAAAATAAAAATGCCCATTCCAGTGGTGCCACAAATGGCAAAATTGCGCAGAGCCAGATTATCTACGTACATAGCGCCCGTTACTTTCACCGGGATTGATTATTTTGGACAAATACTTGTAACAGTTAACCGACACAAAGAGGAGAGGTACGGAGTACTCTTTACATGTTTGACCATAAGAGCTGTACACATAGAAATCGTTAATTCCCTTAATACTAGCTCATGTATCAAGGCCATAAGAAACTTTTCGGCTAGAAGGGGCACCCCTAGGGAATACTTTAGTAATAATGGGACTAATTTTATTGGCGCTGATCGTGAGTTACACAAAGCGTTAAGCGATGTTGACAGAAATGAATCGATATGAACTTTTACTACAGCGACCACAAAATGTAATTTTAATCTACCTTCTGCTCCCCATATGGGTGGCGCCTGCGAGCGTATGGTTAGATCCATTAAAATAGTTTTATCAAAAATTTCAACTGATAGGAGTCCAAGTAAAGAAATTTTAAGGGGCATGATGACAGAGGTTGAGAATATTATAAGCTCCCGTCCTCTCACATACGTTCCTATTTAGAACGAAAATATGGAGGCACTTACAACAAAAAATTTTTTTTGGGAAACTCAAATGGCATGAAACCTTTGGCAACTTATGATGACAGTGGAATCGTTCTCAAACAGTCTTGGTTGTCTGCTCAACAGTTTGCTGAGGTATTTTGGAAGCGTTGGGTAGCTGAATAATTGCCAATGTTGACATGTCGGACAAAGTGGTATGAAAAATCAAAACCGTTGGAAGTAGGAGACCTGGTAGTTGTGGTTGGTCCTACGAATCCGGGAATATGTGGCCTCAAGTCTTTAAAACCGATGATGGGCAGGTCAGAAAAGCTAAAGTAATGACTCCAAATGGAGTTATGGAACGTTTACAATCTTATTGGAAATAGTGAGCTTGGGAAGCTTCACCCTAAAATTATATCTCTGTTAGAACTAACTTCATCCATTATAGGCAAATTATTGTTTTTACGACATTTGTAGTAGTTTTGTTCTAATAAATAACTTTTCGATGTAAATTTTCTTTAGTCAGGAACTTCTTCTTTTAAAAAACTTAAGTGCAGGGTGCGTATTTAGACTGCATTTAAAATTTTTACCTTCTTGATGTGACCCTTTATTTTGTTCATATAATTATTTTTTGCTAAAATTTTCGATTTTTCTTATACTTTAATCTTACAACCCTTCTGGTTTTTCCCACTTTTATTTCACATATTCTCCAACAGTTATTTTTACTCATTTTCCTTTATGTTTCTTCACACTTTTTTTCATTTTAAAATTCCTTGGTTTTTCCCCTATCTGACTATATATTTTCATACTATTCATTTTTTCCCATGTTCGTTAATGTCTTTCCATTATTTTCCTTATATAACCCTGTGGTCTTTTTCCCCTCTTTCTATTTACTTATATTTCATCCTTTATTGCCCTCGTATCCCACTTTGGTTTCGTAGTTTTGGTTTTGAGCCAAAGTATCACTTCGTAGCTTATTATACGTTTTTCTTTTACTATATGACCTCTTTTCGCTTTTATCTCATTAATCTTTGTTCAATTTTGTCTATTTTCTACTACCCTTTCATATTTTACCTCGAAATGTTTCTTCGCATACCCCATGGCACTTGCCGTCAGTTGAAATCGTATCGAATTTTCGCAATAAGTTCAATGTTTCAGGCAAATTACCGATGGCGGTGTAGTAAAGTAACTAAATCATTGTTTTATGAGTAACTTACTTGTACTTCCGCTTAAGTCCTTTGTAGGTTTAGTTTCTAGCCAAAATAACCAGGAAAAAAACGGAGTAACTGATACAGAACTAAAAAAAATCCTTTACAAAAAATTACCCTTTTTAATTATTCGCAATCTAATCCTTGCACCCTGCCACCTTTTATAAAATTTTTTTTACTGGTTTTATTAAATTATTGTGATAAACCTTGTCGGAGTTTCTTTGTCGTATTTTTAAATTGACAGGTGTGGGTACTCCCGTGACTTCATAGGGACCCAACCATATAGGTGAAAATTTATTTTTTCGTGCCTGGTTTTGAGCCACACCATTTGTCCGGACTTAAACTGTCTAATCCTTCTGCCCTTGTCATAATATTTTTTGTTTTTTCTTTTGCCCTAACCTGGTTCTGTCTCACCACTTCGTAACTTCGTTGAATTTGGTATTTAAGGATTTTGCTGTAGTCATCTATGCTATAGAGAGGCGCTGGCTGCTTTTTGAGCCTGACAGGTGTTTTATATTCAAATCCGTACAGTACTTTATTGGGTGTTTGCTTAGTAGACGAATGCCTTGTGTTATTGTGTACATGCATGGCATGATGCAACCAATCATCCCAATTAGTTCCGTCAAGTTTTACAAAACTTCTTAAATACTCTGCAAGAGGTCTATGGGTCCTTTACAGATATTCATTGGATTGAGGATGATATGGAGTTGTACAGTAGTAGACAAAACTGTTCACAAATAGTTCAAAAATTTAAATTTCAAGAAAAAAGTTTATTATACATTATATATCATAAATAATGGTAATACATTTTAACAGAGTAATCAGTTTACTAACTAAAAGAATATCTAAATTAAAGCAACTTATTTTATTTAATCCAAAATAATACATATTAATACAAAGGGTATGTGAACACTTTTGTCCCTTGGTTTCAAAGGGAGATTAATTATTAACTCAATATAACCTCCACGGGATTTTTTTACAGCTTTGATTCATTGTGGCATACTGTTTATAAGGTTTTCTAATTATTTTGGGCTTATATTTTGTCATGCTAGTAGGGCTCTGTCCCAAAATTCATCCACGGTTCTTGAAGCACACTTTTCAGCGAAAATCTTTCGTTTTAAAATCGCCCAAAGGTGCTCAATTGGGTTCAAATCTGGGGACTGGGGAGGCCATTCGAGCAGTTTAATACCGTTATCTACAAACCATTTTTCGGTTATTTTTGCGGTGTGTTTCGGGTCGTTATCCTGCATTAATATATCGCTTTGCCCCGGTTCGAGACCGAATATATCCATACTTGTGAGATAGGAGTCCTCCAGTATGTCAATATAGTCTGTGGCACGCATAATACCATTGATACGCCGAAGTACACCGAGCTCATTACCATGAAAACATCCCCAAACCATTAGTTATCCATCCAGAATTTTACAGTTTGACAAATGTTGCGATCTTGTACACCGCTACGTCTATCAACCCATGTCCATTTGCGTCCATCTGACCCCACCCTATTAATCTTAGTTTCATCCGACCATGTAACTTTCTTCCAATCATCAATCGTGAAATTTTCGTACGTTTTAGTGAACTTTAATCGTGCCTTACGGTGTTTTTTATTTAAAAATGGTATTTTTATAACAGCCCTTGCCTTAAGTCCGTTATTTTTAAGACACCTGCAGATTGTTTTGTCACTGACGTTGACTCCATGAACTTCTCTTAGGACCTCAATAGTGTCCACTGCAGTGTTTGTGGCTCCTGAAACGATTAAGCGCCTGACAATCCGCGCAATAGCTAAGGATAGCTTCTTCGGACGACCGCCATAATTTCGAGGGACGGATAATATGTTTTGATATTTTATTTTGTTGATGAGTCCAAGAGATACTTTTTACTTTTTTGCTATTAATCGGTACGAAACGATATTTTGTATATCTTCTAAGATGTTTCTTTTTAAGACAGAATTTATAGCTTTTTCCCATTACAAAGAGACTGCAAACATATTAAAATACAATAAATTACCTTCACTTTAATTAGAAAAAATAAATTTTTATTTATATTTACCCAATTTTCTCCTGGTAAGGTCTAAATTGAAAGAAATTGTTAAAAAATCTATTTGCGGACAATATTGTTCACAAGTAATATTATTTCGATGATATCAAACAAACGTCAAAAAATCCGTTAGTTTGAAAATGAGTTACCAGATAATAGAAAAGAGAGTATTCAACAACTTCCAAATGAAAAAGGTTACCAGACAGTTGTTATGTAGATAAAATCATTTCTGAATTAAAATTTCATCTATTCGTGAACAGTTTTGTCTACTACTGTATATAGGTTTTTTACTCCAAGCATTTTGCGAACTTCCTTGAACAATTTCAAAGTAAAGTTGCTTCCATTATCTGTCATGAGAACTTTGGGGATGAAAAATCGGGCGATTATTTCTCTGAAGAACTGCCGTGATACCGTTGCCACTTCCATGTCTGGACAGCTGCGCAGGCTGGCTATTTTGGAAAATCGTCCCAAAAGGTTACTATATATTTGTTGCCACTAGAGGATTCGGGTAAGGTCCCAACAATATCCATAAAAAATCTTTCAAAAGGCATATTGGGGGTTGAGGTCAAGGTCATTGGCACCCTGTCTATCCTTGAGCTTTTATTTTGCTGGCAAAATTTGCAGGAGGCTACATACCTTTTTATTTGACTTTGCATTCCAGCCCATTTGTATTGTGCCCTAATACAGAAATAAGTTTTTAGCGCACCTTGGTGGCCTCCCAATGGCATGTCATGGAACGTTGTAATTACCTTCTTTATATCTCCTGCACTGTTAAATATGTGGTATTATCTTCTTTTTCATGATTTTTATTCGTCTCCACTTCACTTTCCTTATTCGGGGTTTCCACACCTTTTGATTGTGTTCTCGTTATTACACCTATGTTTACTTCTTCCGTTGGAAGGCGGCCAAGAGCATCTGCATTTTGATTCGTCTTGCCTGGTTTGTAGCGAATCTCAAAATGGTATTCTAACAATTTCAGTCTTAAACGACCCAATCGACCTTCCTGCTCCCTTAGGTTAGCTATACCTTTCAAGGGTTTGTGGTCATTGAATACCGTAAAATATCTGCCAAGCAGATACGGTCGAAAATTTTTTGTGGCCTATACAATGGCCAGCAACTCCCTCTTTATTGTGGAGTATCGTTTTTCTGTATCGCTTAATACTCTGCTAGCGAAATAAATTGGTAGGTCACTTCCTGGTTCTCTTTGAGGGAGAATTGCTCCTAGAGCTCCATTACTGGCGTCTGTTGTCAAAATGAAAGGCTTGTTAAAATCAGGATATTGGGGGAGAGGAGGGTTTGTAACAGCATCCTTCAACTTGTCCATTGCTTCCCGGCACTTTTGTGTCCACTCTAATTTTTTATCCTTTCTCAACATTTTGTTAAGAGGTAATGAAATTCGTGCCGAGTTTGGAATGAACTTTCTGTAGTAATTTACCAGCCCCAAAAATGTATGCAGCACCTTGATATTTTCATTACCCTAGTCTTATTTGGGTCTGGCAGAACCCCTTTTTCTGAGCACTGGTGGCCAAGATAGATAATTTTTCTCTGCACGAAGTGACATTTTTCAGGGTGTAATTTTAGGTTGTATTTTCTCAAGACCTCCAAAACTTTCATTAAACGTGAATTATGGTCCACTAAGTTTCTGCCATATATAACAATATCGTCCAAATAAACTAAACAGTCAATTCCTAGTAGCCCTGTTAGTATTGAATTCATTATTCTTTGAAAAGTAGCTGGTGCACCCGTCAATCCGAAAGGCATACGGTTAAATTAATAGTGCCCCAAATTGGTGCTGAAGGCGGTTGTTTGTTTGTCATTAGGATCCATTAATACTTGATGGTATTCACTTGCTAAATCAAGAGTAGAGAAATACCTTTTGCACCCTAACTGGTCTAAAATCTCATCGATTCTTGGTACTGGAAAAACCTGTTTTACTGTCGCTTCGTTCAGTTTTCTAAAATCTACAACCAATAGCCACTTTTTTCTCCGGGTTGGCCTGCTTTGTTGGGTACTAAAAGAATCGGGGAGTTTCATGGAGAATTGTTGTGTGATATTACATTATCCTTGACCATTTGATCTACCCGTCTGTTAACTTCAGTTCTGTGGGCTTCTGGTAGTCTGTATTGTTTAGTGTTTATTGGGGGTTGACTTGCTTCCAGGCAGTTGGACAATATCGTCGTATGTCTTCAAAATATTCTCGATTGAAAACCTCTCTGCTGGGTTAAGACTTTGGCTTTGTTTAACCGTTTCCAAAAGTAGTTTTTCTCCTTTCAACTTTTCTCTAGAATCTATTATATTTATTGTTGCTAATGGCTTCATTTTATAGTCCCTGTAGCTTTCGTAGCTCAGGCCTATTTTTTCACTTATATTTATGGCTATGTTATTCGTGTTCAGAATAGGTACAATAGCTGCTCCGGCTTTCACTGTTGTTAAATTTTACCCACGAAAACATCTGGCAAAATTTCTGACTTTTTTATGACAATGCCACCATTAACGGAGTTTACTACAACTGATGCAATCGTTTGTGTACGCTCTTTGATAGAAAATTGTTTAGCTAAGTATATTTGTGATGATTTCCTTTCTGGGACAAGTGGTAGTGAAATTACTTCTTGTCCGTTTTTAGAAAATCTTAAGTTTTTATTAATTGTGTCTGTCACTAATCTGTCCCACATCATATCTCTTCCTAGCAAACCATCTGCTAGAAGTTTGGTTCCTTCGGGCACGATGTGCATTTGTAGTAAAAAAATTTTCCAGGGCTTCGAGCTGAGCAACTATCTTCCCCTTTGATGTTATATTTCCTCCGAAGGCTCCTAGCAAACTATTTTGATTGCGTTCATCTATTTGAACGTGGGGTGCCAAAGCTTCTGCCCTCATTAATGTACTGTCTGCTCCTGTATCTACCAGCAAGGACTGACTTTTATTCACTGCTTTCCTGCAAGGAAAATTTATGAATGCATCGTTCGTTTGTTCTGTACGAAGTTTTTGCTGCTTTTGTGACTCTGATTTAAAAGTGAAATGGTTTGTGCAGGTCTCTGGAATGTATGTGTATTTATTCTCACTCCAGTGTACTTTTTTGTTAATTTTAATTGTGGTGCTCCGTCTAAATTTCTCTCCACCTGGCATGATCTTTGACATGGACCTCAAAAGCAATTTGTTTTCGTGGGCGCTCCTTTCTGTGTCTTTTGATGTTTAAGATGCTAATGTTTTTGAAAGTAAGCAGGAATTTCCGGCATCCTAACCTCTTAGTTTTGGCTGGGCCGCCTTGAGTTTCCCGAATTATTTCGGTTGTTGGCCACTTCTCGTACGTCGTTATTCCTATTGCCCCTATTGCTGATGTTTCTCCATCCTCCACTTCTGTTAAACATATTATCATAATAGTAAATTTCCGGGTACCTTGACGCAAAATGCCCAGATCCATCACAATTGTAGCACCGTTTCTCTCTTTTATTCATGTCTCCAAAACGATTATTGCTCTGGTTTTTATTTGATGATTGCAGTGAGTTTTGCGCTCTATCTCTACGGTCAGGGGGCTGAAGACTTCTAATAATATTATTGTTGGATTGTTCTTGGCGTCTTCCCTGATTAAAGTTAGTGTGTTTTGCCGTCTAAAACATTCGTTTAACAAATGTTCCTGTTTATGGCAAAAATTGCAGAATTTTGCGGAACCCACAGAGTTCCTTTGTGTAGTCTACAGGCATTGAATTGTTAACCGTTTGCTGTCTTGGTAAGAGTTGTCTAACTTCATTCACTTAATGTTGAACTGTTTCGTACCACGGTTCCTGGGCTTGCACTGTCATAACATTTGACAACCGCATGTTGGCGCCTAACAGGTTTTGTGCATTCTTTGTGGTTTTCAATAATTCAGATAGTTTGTCATTTTCATGCCCAATGAACCTGGATACTAATTTCGGGTCACGTAAGCCCCTTATATAACTTCTTACCGCTGACTGATTGCAGTAGTCCATCATAGATTTCCGATGCGATGCATCCTGCTATTGTGCTGCAATTAATTCTGTTGCGTCTATAAGATGCCCTTCTAACCTTTCGCCAAATTCATACGCGCTTTCCGTCGATGTTTGCTTACTGCTAAATATTAACTGTTGTATTTCATTAAGGGTTTTGGCCTTTATAAGTTTTTCTCTGACAGCCAAATACAGGGCTTCTGTTGTACCGAAATCCGTGTTGTGCAAATATGAGTAGGTGTTCCCAAAAAGTCTTGTTTTTATACATTTCAGCAGGTCGACTACACCACCTGCTTCCAAGAGTTTTTGTTTCGTAATCATGCAGCCTTCAATGAATTTATTTGCTTCTGTCGTAAGCTCTGGGCCATCTGCACCGTAGAAAATTGGCACCATGTGTGATACATTTTTCAAAAGTTCCCTAAAAGACGTCATATTGTTGGTTGAAATTTCTTCATTTATTCTGTGTCGGCGGTGGTGACCGCCCCTTCAAAATTTCCTGTGCCGATGCCGCCAATGTATTAAATTCTCCAATTAATGTGCTATCTATCCTTTCTGTCCTCTTCAAATCGCCGAAACTTTCTTTGTAGTGTGCTAGTTCGTTAAATTTTTTAGATGTCGTCTCTGTTGTATAGCCTCTTCTCCCTGCTTTTTTGCGTTTATTATGATACTCCGAGTTTTGGATATCAGGTCAAGAGCCGTTGCTTTCTCTTCTATACGAATATCCTTATTATAAATCTCCTCTGCGTGCTCGTCAATAACCGTAAAGCCGCCGTCTGCGGCTTAACGCTAAAAATGCTGATTAAACATAATCAGCATTTACTAAAATTAAATAATTTAAATAAATAAAGTGCTGACTTGAAAAAAAGTCATGTTTCATTAGTACATATTTGTTATTTTTAATTTACTTATAAAGAAAGCTTAAAAAATACGAGGGTGCCTCTCAAAATCCCTCCCGCTTATCGGAAACTGTGTCCTTACGTGTGGTATTGATGTTGCTGCTGATGAGGAGCTAACGTTCGTATATGAAGGATGCGTCTTTTACTGCTTATTTCAGGTGCGTTGTTTTGTGTTATGTCACCTTCTTTCCGGAAAACTAACTGGATTTGTATAAATTGGTAAGCTGTACGTATATACGATTTGTTTTTCTCAACGCGGAAAGTTTCAAAGCATAGTCGTACTTGATTTAAATTCATATCCCTAGCTACCTTTTCTGTTTGTTTTATCAACTCCTGATCTTCTTTAATTGTTGAAAAATCACGTCCTAAACGTTGTCGCTTCTTTTTCAATATATGCTTTTTTGCCGTATGTATAATACCCATGTTTTTAAATTCTGCCAAATAACCAACATCTTGTGACACTTTCAAATCATGTGGATCACATATATCAGGATCATCTTTTCGTACAACCAACTGATGCGAATGTGGACAATCAATGTTGGTATGAAATAGACTGCATCTTATTATGGTCGGTCCTTTATAGCCAACCAATTCAACTTCGGGAAAAGTTTTAGTATTTATTTTATAGTCAATGCCATTCAAAGAACCATGCATATCGGACTTGTATCGAAACGAAAATATTCCACCGGCTGCTTTCTAGCTTTATATTCATATTTCATCTGCGCATTCGGAGGTGTTGTGATAAAGCTGGCGGTTGTTTTGCCTCTACTGCATTTTGCTTTAATCACACTTGTTTTCACCATATTTCAGGAAAGAACCGTAGATCGTAACCACAACAAAAACACTTCGTTTTAGATCATAAGGTGCTCTTTGGATAAGGTTCAGCATCTGCTAATAATAAATTTAATAAAATAAAGTGAGGAAAATCATGATTGAGATTTTTGAACGTTTTTCATCTACTACAGACACAATAAAGCTCTTTAAGTTAAATTTTTTTTGTTTATTTTATTGCACCTCTAATGCCATCTTTCCGTATTTTTTGTTCATTTGTGTTGCTACTTCATTGGGGGCTGAACAAGATGGTGTTAGTTAGTTAGTTAGGAGTGGCAGCCTCTCGCGACGAAGCTCACTTGAGCACAAACAAAGGGCCCGTTGTGATACCACAAAGAAGGCGGCATGACTCCCATTACCCAGCCGAGAACCATGAGGATTCACGGATGAACTTCGCTATGTCCCTTATAGAGTGGGATGGTGTTAGTTGACACGTAAAGGTTTTGCCTATTGTGTTGGAGAACAACACACGTAACCCCAGTTTATTTTTAAATTTTAAAACTACTTATTTTCCAAATTGCTAACAAAAACAAAAAATGTCTCTTAATTTAAAATTGTTTGCAAAAATTTATATTGATGTTAAATTATTTACAATAATAAATTAGGGTTTTGTTATTTTATGCTATAATTTAAAAATAAAAAAATTTTTTTTTGTTTAAAAAGCCGTTCGCAAACAAAAAAAAAATATATTGAAAAAAAATCATTTTTCAAGGTAAAAAGTTTCTAAAAATAAAATATAGCAAAAAAAGACAAATTTTATACAATTCTAGAAATCTTACCAGCAACAGAAAAACTGAAATAACTTGAAATATCGATTTCAGGAGAACTTTGTATAAGTTGTGCTGCCATATTTATCATTTATTCTGGCTTAAGTCTCTGTATCGTATTCAGGGCTTAACGCCTTCACCCACTGGCATTTTACTGCAGGGCACAAAACTGACGCCACGATTGCTGAATGAACAGCTTTATCAAGCTTTATATGCGATGCAAAAAGAGTTTTTAAGGAAATTGGTTTTGCATTCAGCGTATTTTGGTATTTGGTGGTAGCCAAGTAAGGTAGCAAATATCCATACATCAAGTTTTTTCTTTTAAAGTTCCAAAGATAACACAATAATTGTCAAAATCAAATCCGATGTAGTAACATACACTACGTAAATTTCAAGTTTTTATCTTTTATAGTTTAAAAGATATTATGGTGTATTAAATTTTGTGAGACACGCTTTAACTTTTTATTATAGTGTTATCTTTTGAACTATAACAAAAGATAACACCATAATCGCAAAAACACGTCAATTTCGTGACAACCTTAAACTTTTCTACAGCGTTTATTACAGCCGACTTAGTAACATTCACTGCGTAAATTTCAAGTTTTTATCTTTTATAGTTCCAAAGATTACACAATAATTGTCAAAATTACGTCAATTTTGTAACTCCCTTATACTTTTCTACAGCGTTTACCATAGTCGATGTAGTAACACACACTGTAAAATTTTTAACTAAAAACGAATTATTGTAAATAAGATGCAAGCCTTTAAAATTTTTTCCTCCCAATAATTGCGTTCTAATTCTAATTCATTTAAAAGTGAGGAAAATCATGATTGAGATTTTTGAACGTTTTTCATCTACTACAGACACAATAAAGCTCTCTAAGTTAAATTTTTTTTGTTTATTTTATTGCACCTCTAATGCCATCTTTCCGTATTTTTTGTTCATTTGTGTTGCTACTTCATTGGGGGCTGAACAAGATGGTGTTAGTTAGTTAGTTAGGAGTGGCAGCCTCTCGCGACGAAGCTCACTTGAGCACAAACAAAGGGCCCGTTGTGATACCACAAAGAAGGCGGCATGACTCCCATTACCCAGCCGAGAACCATGAGGATTCACGGATGAACTTCGCTATGTCCCTTATAGAGTGGGATGGTGTTAGTTGACACGTAAAGGTTTTGCCTATTGTGTTGGAGAACAACACACGTAACCCCAGTTTATTTTTAAATTTTAAAACTACTTATTTTCCAAATTGCTAACAAAAACAAAAAATGTCTCTTAATTTAAAATTGTTTGCAAAAATTTATATTGATGTTAAATTATTTACAATAATAAATTAGGGTTTTGTTATTTTATGCTATAATTTAAAAATAAAAAAATTTTTTTTTGTTTAAAAAGCCGTTCGCAAACAAAAAAAAAATATATTGAAAAAAATCATTTTTCAAGGTAAAAAGTTTCTAAAAATAAAATATAGCAAAAAAAGACAAATTTTATACAATTCTAGAAATCTTACCAGCAACAGAAAAACTGAAATAACTTGAAATATCGATTTCAGGAGAACTTTGTATAAGTTGTGCTGCCATATTTATCATTTATTCTGGCTTAAGTCTCTGTATCGTATTCAGGGCTTAACGCCTTCACCCACTGGCATTTTACTGCAGGGCACAAAACTGACGCCACGATTGCTGAATGAACAGCTTTATCAAGCTTTATATGCGATGCAAAAAGAGTTTTTAAGGAAATTGGTTTTGCATTCAGCGTATTTTGGTATTTGGTGGTAGCCAAGTAAGGTAGCAAATATCCATACATCAAGTTTTTTCTTTTAAAGTTCCAAAGATAACACAATAATTGTCAAAATCAAATCCGATGTAGTAACATACACTACGTAAATTTCAAGTTTTTATCTTTTATAGTTTAAAAGATATTATGGTGTATTAAATTTTGTGAGACACGCTTTAACTTTTTATTATAGTGTTATCTTTTGAACTATAACAAAAGATAACACCATAATCGCAAAAACACGTCAATTTCGTGACAACCTTAAACTTTTCTACAGCGTTTATTACAGCCGACTTAGTAACATTCACTGCGTAAATTTCAAGTTTTTATCTTTTATAGTTCCAAAGATTACACAATAATTGTCAAAATTACGTCAATTTTGTAACTCCCTTATACTTTTCTACAGCGTTTACCATAGTCGATGTAGTAACACACACTGTAAAATTTTTAACTAAAAACGAATTATTGTAAATAAGATGCAAGCCTTTAAAATTTTTTCCTCCCAATAATTGCGTTCTAATTCTAATTCATTTAAAAGTGAGGAAAATCATGATTGAGATTTTTGAACGTTTTTCATCTACTACAGACACAATAAAGCTCTCTAAGTTAAATTTTTTTTGTTTATTTTATTGCACCTCTAATGCCATCTTTCCGTATTTTTTGTTCATTTGTGTTGCTACTTCATTGGGGGCTGAACAAGATGGTGTTAGTTAGTTAGTTAGGAGTGGCAGCCTCTCGCGACGAAGCTCACTTGAGCACAAACAAAGGGCCCGTTGTGATACCACAAAGAAGGCGGCATGACTCCCATTACCCAGCCGAGAACCATGAGGATTCACGGATGAACTTCGCTATGTCCCTTATAGAGTGGGATGGTGTTAGTTGACACGTAAAGGTTTTGCCTATTGTGTTGGAGAACAACACACGTAACCCCAGTTTATTTTTAAATTTTAAAACTACTTATTTTCCAAATTGCTAACAAAAACAAAAAATGTCTCTTAATTTAAAATTGTTTGCAAAAATTTATATTGATGTTAAATTATTTACAATAATAAATTAGGGTTTTGTTATTTTATGCTATAATTTAAAAATAAAAAAATTTTTTTTTGTTTAAAAAGCCGTTCGCAAACAAAAAAAAAATATATTGAAAAAAATCATTTTTCAAGGTAAAAAGTTTCTAAAAATAAAATATAGCAAAAAAAGACAAATTTTATACAATTCTAGAAATCTTACCAGCAACAGAAAAACTGAAATAACTTGAAATATCGATTTCAGGAGAACTTTGTATAAGTTGTGCTGCCATATTTATCATTTATTCTGGCTTAAGTCTCTGTATCGTATTCAGGGCTTAACGCCTTCACCCACTGGCATTTTACTGCAGGGCACAAAACTGACGCCACGATTGCTGAATGAACAGCTTTATCAAGCTTTATATGCGATGCAAAAAGAGTTTTTAAGGAAATTGGTTTTGCATTCAGCGTATTTTGGTATTTGGTGGTAGCCAAGTAAGGTAGCAAATATCCATACATCAAGTTTTTTCTTTTAAAGTTCCAAAGATAACACAATAATTGTCAAAATCAAATCCGATGTAGTAACATACACTACGTAAATTTCAAGTTTTTATCTTTTATAGTTTAAAAGATATTATGGTGTATTAAATTTTGTGAGACACGCTTTAACTTTTTATTATAGTGTTATCTTTTGAACTATAACAAAAGATAACACCATAATCGCAAAAACACGTCAATTTCGTGACAACCTTAAACTTTTCTACAGCGTTTATTACAGCCGACTTAGTAACATTCACTGCGTAAATGTCAAGTTTTTATCTTTTATAGTTCCAAAGATTACACAATAATTGTCAAAATTACGTCAATTTTGTAACTCCCTTATACTTTTCTACAGCGTTTACCATAGTCGATGTAGTAACACACACTGTAAAATTTTTAACTAAAAACGAATTATTGTAAATAAGATGCAAGCCTTTAAAATTTTTTCCTCCCAATAATTGCGTTCTAATTCTAATTCATTTAATTGGATGGCGAGTGAATGCAATCACGTGGTTCATAGGAAATCCAATTTTAATTCGAATTTTGCTGACAAAATGAATGCATTCAAAAGAAGCTGTCATGTGGTAGAATCTATATTCTTATTCATCGACTTCGTTTGAACAAGTGAATTGCAATCAAGAATTTTAGTTCATTGTGAATGCATTCAAATTTTAATTTTATTCATTTTTGTGTGGAATGAATGCATTTAAAAAATCGCCATTCAATGTAGTAATGGTTCGCAGGAATGATTAAAAAAATAATGATTCGTTTACAGCTTTGACACAAACTATATTTATTTGCAAACATGAATTTGTTTAATAGTTAAACCGAATAATCGCTCGTCAAGACAGCGTGTAATAACAAAACCTTAACACAACCAAAAATAATTCATGTTATGTCTTATTAAAACATTGGAGCATACTTTATGAGTTCTTTTTTTACTTTATTTTTCATCATGTCTTTTAAAATAATCTTTACATTTATTTTTTGGTTTGTTTTTGTAAATCCCGACCTTGAAAAAACTTTTCACATAAAGTGGATGTAGGTGATAATGAAAGAAGAGCGTTAAAAAGTTTCTCAATATTTTCTAATTTTTCTCTGTTTTATCCAGATACAAATATTAATCCACTATGATAGATCTTGTAGAAGATTTTTTTCAGTTTTGAATACTTTTTATCGTTTGTTTCATTCGCTTAGAGGTTATTTTCATTTGAGTTTTCTTCTTCGTCCAATAGAATAGAATATCTTTATCTGATTTAATATTTCATTCAATATAAACAGCCGGTTATATAGTTCGATATCAAATTCTTTTGTTTCAGCTTAAGAACTGTATCTTAAAACGTGATCATTATTAGAGAAAGTCGCCGAGTATAAAGTTTACATGTTAAGTAATTTGTTTCGTATCACAGTAGTTCTAGATTTCAAACAAACAGTTAATTTTTTGAAAAGGAGTTATTTGCCCTTTCTTAGTTGTTAAATAAAAACTTAAATTTGCCTTCCAAATCAATTAATGTCTCGTAATCTCTGATTAGTTCTTTAACTACCAAATCAACTGGTCGTCAAGTACTACTCATTGCCGAAAATGTTTTTATTTCAATTTCTGAAAGAACTGGTAGTCAAAAATCTGATAGCGCATGATTTACGCATTTATAAAACCAGAGGAGAGTTAAAATCATTCCCGACAAAGATGACCAACGATGTTTCACGTCATATGTCAGAAAAAATTCCTTTTTTCTTTGAAGAACAACGTAAGTTTGCAACTTTTGATTTTTTTCTTTTGATTTATTAAATAATCTACAACATTTACGTACGCGGCTAACAATATCTTTAATTTCTTTTATAATGTCACATTCTTTATCTATGTCAATTTCTTTTTTTTGCCTTATGCATGTAATATCTTCGTTTCCGCTTTCTTCATCTCCTTATTCTTCATTTTTACACGGTACTTTTTTAGGTAGTCATAAAATAAATTGACAACAGACAAATTAATCGCATGGTTTAAATATTACAGCGATTGTGCATTAATATCATTTCCATATTTTTCATTGTAGTGGCACCGTCAGGTGTAGATCAAACTATATGTTTACGAAAATCTATTCCAAATTCTTCTAGCTTTTTATTAATTGAAATATAAATATTTTCAGCTGTGTCACTTTGTTTTATTTCTTTAAGCCCTAAATTAAACACTTTAAAGTTCTTACTTTTTGGGTCATAATTTCTTAATATTACGTTGACATATTTTGAGTAGGATATGCCGGACCACTCGTCCACTGTGATAAATTAGTCATTTTCATCAATAATATCTTTTATTTTTTAACTGAGGTCGACTTTTTTCTTTTTGATAAAACCTATCGATATGGTTCCATATTGCGCTTTCGCTTGAATGTATATTTAAAAAGACATAACAATTTTAGATTTTTTTAAAGAATGCAATGACATTAAATACGTCTACATATTATTTCTTCTAAAGACGAATTTATGTTCTTTTTTTAACATTACGTCCTAAGTCCATTTTTGGCTTTTATTGAAATTTCTGGTTCCTCATGGAGTTTAGTGTTATGCTCTTGACGCAAATGATAAATGAGGGAAGAAGTCATCGAAGAAGGCGCGTTTATATATTTTGGGGAATCTTTTGAATTTAGCATTATTTGCTTATTTTATAATATGCTGCCAAACAAAACTCATCTTAAAATAACAAAGGTATTAATTAGGTTTGTTTGTTTTTATGGATATTTTTATACTTTTGATTTTGGATTTTAAATAGTATTATTTTTGCTAACAAAAAAAAATTAATTCAAACGACTTCACCCGTCAAAAATGTGTGTTAAACACAATTATATAAAAAAATCTGTCAGCTGTTTAAACAAGAAAAAAAAATACATGCAGAAACATGTATAGTTTACACACACATAAAAGTGCTTGCTAAACACATCTTATTGTTAAAAGAACAAGTAAGAAGTAAAAAATGATCGTGATATAGATTTATTTTAGTTGATTAACCGACATAATTTTTTCGAGTTATATTTCAATCGAAATTTGCAAATTTTCTTACTCGAACAGTTAATTATTATTAATACAGCAAGCAGTTTCATCTTTAGAGTTTTAAGTTATATGACAAACAATTTAACACCATAAACAGTAATAAATATTAAAAAACAACAGTTTTAATGATAACAGTTACCAACCAATATCTTTTTACGTTGAAGCATTCATAAAAATAATTAAAAAACAATTCTAAAAACAGACAAAATTAAATTTGCATATTAACCAAACATATACACAAATATGAAATATAAAAAAGAAAAACAAAACATTGTTGTGTATATAATTCAGTGCTGTTGTTCGAAACAAACACTTGTTCAAGAATGATAGAAAAACAGATTACGACGTCACGCACACAAAATTTTATTTTTCTTCGCAGCTAGGTGAAGTGACGTCACGAGTCTCAAAAAGTATGTAAACATAACAGTGGGGCAAATTATTATTTTTGTTAAAAAAAATATATTTTTTTTATATTACATTTTTGTTTTATTTAACTTTCTTTTACGCTTATTCATATTTTGGAACATTTCTGCATTAAGAGACCGTATTCTAAAATACATTCTGCATCTATATTCCTTGCGTCCGCCAGTTGCTTTTCTAAATATCCCTTTGCAGCAAGTAACTTTTAGTTTTACAAAGTAAGTTTGATTTTTACAAAAATTGCATCACAAGATTTTGACGTTTCCATTAAAGTGTTTAATGGAATACTTAACCCACCTTCATTAAAATTTCTAACCCATGAGTATGTCGAGTCCTCTACAGGCCGAATTTTTCAAGCCATCATAATTAAGGTTTTTCGCCTCCTACTCATTATTTTCTTTCTACAAGTCATCTTGCTCTATGCTGAGATTAATACATTTAAATATTTTACCTTAATGAATGAAACGAAACTTTAAAAACTGTATGATTTTAAATTGGTAGTTCAAATTTGCCTGTTAATGAACAATTTTCGTCCTCCTATCTCTACATTTGCATTACTGCCCAAGATGCCTTCGTTGTACCCCAAAATATATGACCGGAGTCTATATTTAAAATCTTGGGGATCGGGATGGTCGTGAAAACCTTCCTTCAGATCTTTTTATCCCAAAATTTTTTTCAAGAACATCCGGATTTAGTCTATATGTTAAAACGTATTTTATATTATGATTCTTTAGTTCGTCGCGGAGCATCTTCAATGCGTTATTTGATTGAACAATGAATGTGAAACAAATGTTTTACAATAGATACATTTTTAAGTTTACAAGTTTTAATTAAATGTATGTGTCCTTTTTTGAAATTGTAAGAGCATATTATTGCCAATCGCACGAATATCTAACATCATTTGCGATATATTATTTAACGTATTCCAAGTAACAAGCCGTATGCGTGAAATCGCTCTCTTGCATCCTGTCTTGGTACCCTTGAATTCATTATATCAAACCAGTCATTCGTCTAGTAAAAAATGTATAATGATTTTATTTTATTTTAAAATAAAAGATCTCATTAATAATTTGAAGAACTAACTACATTCACTCTAATTTTCATCATTCAAAATTCCAACTGGCTGCTCGTGTAATTGATTGAGCAACTGTATGTTAGAACAACTTCGTAGCCAGTTTAATTTTTTGGTTTCAGCTCCAGCAACGCTTAGATAATGTGCTGATATTTTTTGTCTCATTTTTAAGTCACTAGATTAAAGCGATAATAAATTTAAAATAATATTTCTTAACTTCTTTTCCGTTAATGTCAAACCCGTCGTCAATAAAATGGTTTCTTAACAGTTTAATCACATGTGGAAACTCACTAAACGCGAATATTTTTGTGTCGTCGTACAAAAACCTGTAAATTTTAAATTACTTGAATTACCACACAATACTACATATACCACTCACCAAGGATTATTAAAATCAACTTCAAGCTCATTGAAAAGTTTTCGGTTCCCACTGCCCAAATCACAAGAAATTGCAACAATTACAAAGCCACAGTGCCGCATTGTCTCCACTATATCAAATAATATCATTTTTATCATTTAGCAATCATAGTTGTAGAATGTTGGTTACTTCCATTTTGTTGTCAAACCTAATAATAAAATAGAAAAAAATGTTAATAAAAACTCTTGAAATTGATTTATATAAATCACCTCCCAACATAGACACCTGAATAAAATTAGCCGGTTCTAACAAAGAGTATGTTTGCTTGTCATAACAATACCTTTTTTGTCTTCATTTCATCAAAGGTTAATACACACAGCTTTTGTATTTTGGACATTTGATTAGCCACATCTAATTTCTGTGACCACCTTTGCAATGTTCTTACGGAGGGAAGCAGAAAATTTGTTCTCTTTAGCAACATGTAAGCCTTGGCACTTATGGAATATAGCGTAGTTGACTGCTCTATATCTTCTTCAGTAAAGTTTTGTCTTTTGTCACCGTTTTTAAGGTTTTTTATTTGGCCTTCAGTGAAAAGACGTCTCAGTGCCTTCTGCAGATTTACGTTTGTAAACTTATTTTTCTGAACCCTTTATCGTTATTTGGAAAACTATAAAGATACGGCTAAATTTAAATTAATTAAAAATAGGCACAAAATAAATTTTTTTAATTTGCTCACATGATTTTTGATTATCATTTTGCCTGCATTTGCCCACTGCACACTTCATGTTTTTTTGTTTTTGCTTCGATTTTTTTGGTAAAGAATTCTTGCACTTGTTCTTATATTAAACACTTTATACACGGTTTTTATAATAAAGATTATTTTTTTATAAAATATACCTAAATTTAATTCAAAAATTCTGATTTTTATCGAAATATAATATATATTTGTTTTGACCAATCAAAATTAATTTTAAATTCCGGGGTTGCCAAGTCTCATTTTAGACTTAAAAAAGTTTCGTGCAAAATTATTTATTTGTGTACATATACTGTTGACAGGCTGGGCGCGTGCAAATAAAAACACTTATTTTCAGCTACGAAATTCAATTTATTTAATTCATTTAATTTCCACATATAAGCCTAAATCTAAAGAGATACAAAATTTAGAGGACTTTAGTTAATAATATTTAATAATTCAATTTACATACACTCGTGTTTTCTTAAGATTACTTAAGATGTATTTCTTCTTGCACGTCCAGCGATCGAAAGGAAAAACGTTTAAATTTTAGCAAAGTCATTGGCGCAAGAATATGTTCACAGCTGACATCATAACATCATAGCATAACACAAATCTTCACACCGCATCATTCTCCCAACCGTAAACTCCATACCACTATATGGTGTTTACTTCATTAACGTCAAGGCGGACCAATTTTACTACAGGACGTGTAGAAATTCCACTAGAAGTTTTAACAACAGCATTACATCAATTACTCATGCTTTAGTCCATGTGTTTCGTTTTGAATTATCGTCAACTATAATTACTATATCATTTACTGATATTGGTTTTGCTGGACTTTGAAACCATTTGGCGCGTCGTGTTAAGCATGGCAAGCACTCTCGCACCCATCGCTAGATTCCCGGCTATCCTAAAGTTTTTTGCAAGGGCTTCTCCGGAACAGTCAATTTCACCATTTTCTCTAACGCCACTTGAACTTCCTAGTAAAAAATGGTTTAGAGTTAAGGCCTCACTCTCATTTGACTCCAACGGGATATATGTTAAAGGTCTCATGTTAATTGTATTTTCGATGTCGGCTAATGCGGCTCTCAGCAATTCTTCCTGAATTCTTTCTTTAGGCAGAATTTCAGATAAAATATATTTAACTGACCGGATCATTCTTTCCCATGCCCCATCCATGTGGGGGCGGCAGGGGGAATGAATAACCATTCAATTTCTGGATGGTTTTGTTCTACAGCGTCGTATGATAGTTTTTCTATTTCGTTAATCAGGACTCGGCTTGCTCCTCGAAAATTTGTAGCGTTGTCCGAAAAAATTCTTCTCGGGCCACGAACTGCTTTAGCACAAGAAGGAAAGAGTCTGTCGACAGTGACGAAGTAATTTCCATATGGATAGCACGGACGGTCAAACACGTAAAGATAACTCCCCACCGTTTTTCACGACGTCTACCCACAACTACATCAAAAGGGCCAAAGTAATCTACTCCAGTAAATGTGAATGGTCTAGTAAATGTTGATAACCACTCTTCAGGTAGATTGCCCATTTCAGAAGGATCTGGTGTTGCACGACGATTACGACAGTATTGACAGCGTCTAGCAATTTCTCGTACTAATGATCACATACCTCTAATACAAAACTTTTGTCTCATTTCGTTTATTACAATTTCATTGTGGTGATGGTGGAATCTTCTATGGTAGAAATCAGACGGGGTCAAATTTTTGGTCGCTTTACATCTAATGGTACGTCGGCAGCTGCATCAATCCGGCCTTTAACTCGTAAAATCCCCAATTCATCTAGATACGGACAAAAATTATATAATACACTTTTTCGGTTTGTTAAGTGATTCTAACTGTTAAATTTCCTTTTGAAATGTCTCGCGTTGACAATGACGTACGAGAAGTGTCTCTGCACCCTTTAATCTAGACATGTTAATTATATTATGTAGGTGTGTGCCCTTAGTTACATGTTGTTTTATTATACGTAAAAAATGCAAAATGTACATTTGTGTTTTGCGCAATCGTTCCCATGTACTAAATCTCGATGTGTCTGGTGTTATTTGCCAATCAGTGGTATAAGAGGATGCCTAAACGTGATTAATTATTTCTTGAGTAGACGTTTGTATGTCGAAAGTGGGCCATGTACTTTCAGATGAGTACAAAAAACTTGGGCCATTGAACCGCCTAATATTAGTCAGATTATGAGGGTTGTTACTAAATTTAGTGGCGTCATCGGCTGCATTATCTACACTGGGCACCCAACGCCATTCGTTAATGCTTGAGTCTTCTAGGATTTCCCCAATTCGGACAGCAACAAATTGATGAAACCTTCGTGCATCAGAATGAATCCAATAAAGTATATCTTTAGATTCAGTCCAAAAAATTCTTCGTGTTAGGTTAATTGAAATTTCATTCTGTATAAACTTTGCCAACCCTTACCCTAAAATGGCGGACATTAAATCCATTCTGGGCACTGAGATTGGTTTCAAGGGCGCCACCCTAGTCTTTGAGGCAATTAGACTGCAAAAGGCTTCGTTTATAATACGAGCTCTGACATAGGCAACTGCGGCGTAAGCTTGAATGCTAGCATCTACAAAAACATGCAATTCATTTTCACTGGCTTGACTTATCATTGGCAAACATCTGGGAATCTTGATTTTATTTATGTTCTTGAGCTTTAAGGTCCACTGTCTCCAAGCCTTACATTCACTTTCTCGAATAGACTCATCCCACGATACGCCTAATCGCCACACATCTTGCAAAATAATTTTTGCTTCTACTATAATGTAACCCAGTAGGCCGAGCGGGTCAAAAATTGTCATTAAAATTCGTAATAATTGACGCTTGGTAAGATATGTCGTTTCATTAAATATGTTATCACCAAGTTTGTGAATGAATGTGAATTCATCGCTTTCAGGCAACCACCACAAGCCTAGAACCTTTTCACACTGCGACTCAGGATCGCTAATACATTTGTTCTCTGTTGAAGTATTTTCATTTAGAGTATTAAAAACAATTTTAGAGTTTGAGATCCAATTTCTCATTTCAAAACAACCTTCACTGTGTATACGTTTAACGTTTTGTGATAGTACCACCATTTCCATTTCTGTATTTACACTTTGTAGTCAGTCATCAACAAATGTGTTTTGTTTAATAGCATTTACTGCTTGGGGAAAATCCACAGCGAATCGATCAGCATTTCTGTCCTTTATATAAATAGCCAGCGACGGTGAACATGATTCTCCAAATGTCATGACTGTCATGGCGTATACATCTGGCTTACGAGATTGTTCACAGCAGCGCCATAAAAATTTCTGTGCCGGTATATCCTCCTGTATTATACGCACTTGATGGTACATTTCACGTATATCCCCACATAAGGCTACAGGCTTTTAACGAAATCGTATAAGCACCCCAATGAGTGACCGCAAAAGGTCAGGTCCCTTCAGCAGCACCGTGTTTAAAGAAATGTTTTTAACTTTAGCGGCCACATCCCATACTAACCTCATTTTGTTTTTATTTACATTTTTAACTGCAAAAATAGGAATGTACCACGATTTTCCAGTAGCCACAATTTCATTGGATCTTAATTTTTTTACATAACCTTTACGTTCGTATTCTCTTATTTTGTTACACATAAATTGCTTCAGTTCAGGATTTTCAAGCATTTTTCTTTCAAGGCATTCTAAACGCTTTTGTGCCATAGGCAGGGATTCGGGCAATACGATTTCGTCATACTTCCATAAGAGACCAGTCTCCCATCTCTCTCTGACTCTATATACGTTGTTGTTGCTTCCATAAGTTTAAGCGCCCGTTCATCTTCCTTCGAATACAATGGCTTGATAGCTGGACTTATGCCCACCGCTTCTAAAGAAACATAATTGCGCATTAGTTCATCTAAATTGTTGTCTTTATTACAAGCGCACAAGTGCATAAGTCTTTCTGGCTCAACCGAACCAGCTTTATGTTTTCCATAAACTGACCACCCTATACGGCATCGAGTTGCTACCAGCCCGTCGTGAATATCTTCACTTACCTGTAAAGGTGCAACTAGTTTGCAGTTGTCTAAACCAATTAAAACAAGGGCCTTTGATGGACCATATGGAATTATGGGAACTGACTTTAAATGTACGTGATTTTTTATAGTTTCACTATTAAGGGATTGTTTAGGGAGGTTCAAATTGGTTCGAACGTTCGAACGCTGCGTAGCATATACTTGGTGGAATTTTGTTGTTGTGAGGATATATGGAAACTTACGTATTTTGATTTCTTTTCATTCTGGGTAACATCACCTTTCCATTTCATACAAAGTTCTTCAGTGGGTCCATCTAATCGTAACTATTCCCAATCTATTAGGGAGATGGATGAACCTTCGTCAATAAGAGCTAATGTATTAAGGGTAACACCATTGCCGTATAATGTTACCGGTATGTATCTGAAAAGTACACGCCTTTGATCTTTTACGTGAAACAGAATTTTGAACGTTCGCCTGGGGAGGTATTTGCAGTATTATTTTCACTGTAGGTCCCATATTGCTGGGAATGAAGAAGAGGATTGTGAGCCATTCCGTCGAATTAAGTGCTTTTTAAAGCAACGTATACACAGTTTGTTATCTTTAACAAATTTCCAACGATCTTGGCGGTTGAAATTTATGATTTCGTTGCACTCTTGTAAACTATGATGACACGCACATTTTGGGCAAATCACTGAATCTATTGTAGCTCTATTTTCGTTTAAAAGAATCCGTTCAGTATGATGTTTACGTGTGGTTTTTTTCTCAGTAGAAGTTGATGTTGATTTTAATGTTGTTACTTGACTAGCACATGTCGCCAAATTACTAAGCCAGTCGTCGAAAACGGCGATATCAACTCGCGCCGCTTCGATACGCCGTCGACCCCAATTAAGTTTCATTTCGCCGGGTAACTTACTTAATAGCTCATTTAACAACATGGGATCGTTTAAATAATCAGATAGCCCGATTGATTCCATGGTTGCCCTATAATTTTGAACCGCTGAGGAAAAATGTATTAATGTTTCCAAATGTTCAGTCCGTACTAGTACTAGCTGTCTCAATTTACGCTGCAGTGATTCCTGAATAATATCAGGGTGCCCAAACAACATTCTCAGGGTTTCTTTAGCATGTGGCACTGTGGCTGGAATCATTAACCTTCCACGTACTGCTTCCAATGCGGCTCCCTTCAGACATTTTTGCAATCTTATAAAATTTTCTTGGTTTGAAAAACCACAACGTTCTGTTGACTGCTGGTAATTTGTTATAGAAAGCGGCCACTCTTCTGGGCTTCCATCAAAATATGGTAGATCTTTGGGTTATTACCTGCCTGGATGCTATTTGTAACGGTGAGAGTTCAGATTCGTCGGATAAATTATTTGTAGAGTTATAAATATTTCTTTGTAGGCCTGAACTATTTACTGGTGATATGCTTGGAGGCTGATCATTACATATTTTTTCTTTTGGATTATAAGTTTGCCTATACGCGTGTGAATTCATTGTAGAACCAATTGTATGTTGTACATTTTGGTACCATCGTGGTCGCAACGGGTTAATGGCCGGACATAAAGGGTATTCGTTGTAATTACTAATACTTCGTGGTGGTAAGTTATCAAATCCCGGACGATATTCCGTAGTACGTGTGCTTGTCACGCCAGGCCTTAAATTTGGTGGAAAATAATGTTGTCCATATATAGCTGTCGGTGGATTCATATAAGTGGGAACAGTGTCTGTCATATACGCTGGGCTTGACCATGTTGGCGTAAAGGATACTCCATTTGTAGTTCCTGCCATGCCATAATATGCCAATGCGTTTACGTCTTTGTTTGTCACAGTGTGTGCGTCTGCAGCGCTGCTAACAGTTGCTATGTTCTGTCCGACAGGTGCATCTGTATTTATTGGTGCGGTCGCACTTGTAGTCACTACTGTAACCACCGTTGCTTCACTAAAAGTGGCTGTCGATGACTAATTATTGATAGAATTAAGCATGATTTTATTCCAACACAAAAATGAAATTTATTCCAACACAAAGTATTTTATTCAAACACAAACAGAAGTATTTTAGTATGTTGACCGGCTAAAATCTAAAGAGATACAAAATTTAGAGGACTTTAGTTAATAATATTTAATAATTCAAACTTGTGTTTTCTTAACATTACTTAAGATGTATTTCTTCTTGCACGTCTAGCGATCAAAAGGAAAAAGGTTTAAATTTTAGCAAAGTCATTGGCGCAAGAATATGTTCACAGCTGACATCAAATTTTAAAGTTTCCACATTCATAATCGCTAAGAAGTTAGGGTTAGCATAACACAAATCTTCACACCGCAACATATACTATAAATACTAAGATTTAGATCTTTTCAGTTTTTGAGATTTACGTTTTGTTTTATTTATTATTTTTCAATTAAAATTCACCAATTCACTTTGAAAGACACAATACGACTGATATTACTTAAAAAATTATTTTCATACTGTTGTCATACCTTTCGGTGAAGACTGTCGTCACTGGCTGTTTATTTGGTACGATTTGCGAGCGCTTTCGATGTAAAGACATCATTTTTAAACCGCGTTTTGATTAGTACTGGTTAGATATTGTAATGTATGTTTGTTGCATAGATAGTGGTGGGTACAGGTAGTTTTGTCCGTTAGGATAGTGTCTATTTAAATGGTACCTGTATAAGTAGATTGCCTAATATCTGTCATGTTTATTGAAGGTATATAATTTTTATATTTCAGTCTTTTATTATTGGGTAGGTAAGTGTGACCATCTGTGGGTGTTTTGCGTTTGTAAGTTTGTTTTAATACTTTTAGTGGTGTAAAAATTGTGTCGGATGTTGTATTTACTTGTTCGTTAATAATATCTCCGTTAAACGTTCGTGTTTTGTATATTTCCATATTTTCAAGAATGTCCAGTCTTAATTATTGGAGGGTTCAAGGCCAATATATACACGCAGTTGACGCTGGAAAGCATTAACGGTAAGGGTTTTTTATTATTATAAAATTTTTCCAAATATACAAAATAAACTCAGTGGCATATTGTATAAACATTTATACACAAGAATGAATACGCATATACATATTTGTTTTCCATAATTTTACTTAAACAAAATCTTTATTATCTTTAATTCTTAATAATATCCATATATACAAACTATATACATATGTATGTTTGTAAATTTGAACTTTTTTTTATTAATTTTGTTGTTTTGTTATAGAGCATTTGTTTCTGACTTTGTAACGATTTTCTATTTTCATTTATATAGATACTTCCAGTAGTTCAACATTGCTATCGCTTTCCACACCTTTGTCTGCGCCAACATCGCCACTTTCTCCGAGTCCTTCATCGTCTACAATTAGAGAACCTACAAGAAAGAAAAAAAATTTGATTTCAGAGAAATGGTTTTAAATAAGTTCGACAGCATTTCGAAAGAAATAACTAAACATCTAAAACAAAGTGGTGGAAATGAGAGGGAACTTATTAAAATTGAGAAGATGAAGGCAGAAACCCTGAACAGAATGGCCAATGACAACAAGGAATTAAGTAAAGCATTTATGTCATTTTTGAACAAATATTAATGTTTTCTTTAAAAGAAATAGTATATTACCTTCAAATAAATTTTTCTTTTAATTTAAAACAAAAATTTTACTTTTTTAATCTCGTCTGGCGATATACATACCTACTTACACCTACCTACAAGCTCTTGTGTCGGAGGCAATTTTTTGATGTACTGGGTGGACAATACTTGCCATACTTCTTCACAAAATGTGAGCAAAATAGTGCATACAGTTGATTTTCCAATGACAAATAGCTCACCAACCACTCGGTACTCCCCAGATGAACTTAGGGTAAATAAAGCGATGGCTACACGCTTTTGAAGCGATACAGCTTTTTGCCATTTTGTATCCACTTTGTTAAGACTTTGCAGTAAGTCACAGAGGATATCAAAGCTTGCACGGGTCATCCGAAAATGCCTCTTTAAAAACTGGTCGTCATTGTGGTTACAATTGAACTTCCAGAATGACGATTGGCGATTCTGTAAATCGGAAATGCAATAACGGATTTCAACAACACTCTCTAGTTTTACTTACTAATTTCCATAAAGCCTTTTGGCATGAACTTTCCTCTAATATTGAAAAAAGCAAGAGCTACTGCTTCCTTAAACTCAGCAGGATTTCCAAATTTTTCTTTTTTTAAGAATATTTAATTTGGAATCAAAACTGGATTGCACTATTTGAAAAAGTTCTATCTTTCTATTGTATAAAAGAAGGGCTTTTTTTAAAACACTTTGTTTTTCCATTTTGTATGCTAAAAACCACAAACATACAAAGTAAAAATGTAACTTCTTTTTTCAGCTGTCAAATGCTAATTGTCGTGGCAATATTGTGTATGTATGAACACTGAAAGTTTCAATTAAAAATGCATGTATGAACACCATATTAATTTTGATAATGTAAAGTACTTAACTCACAATTCAGTTGGAAAAAGGTGTCTTTGTAAAAACTATTAATTTTGAAGTTAATTATTTAGAAAATAAAATAAATTTAAAATTGAATAATTTTCCTCAAATAATAGTTTTATTTTTAACATTCTTTAAAATGAATATTCTAAATTATTATGTTACGTACACCGCCTAATGATGCCAACAGATCAGGAGCTTTCAGTGTACAAATCGTTAAAAACAATACTCCTTATAAATCAAACAATTGTAGACATTGCCGCATAAAAAATAGCGAGAAAATGAACCAATGCGACAAGTGGTATCACTTCACGTGTGCAAGTGTAACCGATTCTGTGGAGAACCATGTCATGTAAAAGTTTCCAAAAATCGATGTCATTGTATTCGGATAGGTCATCAAGAACATAGAACTTCAACGGCTCAGTGAAGAAAAGACCTTAGAATCTCGACTTTACGCAGAAAATTTGAAATCCTGGCAATAACAGAAGAATGTGAAGGATAAATTCGCACTAAAGTTATTTTGCGTACTTAAAATTGGGTTTAATTTGAAATCTTACCCTCAGACTAAAGTCGGGGGTTTAGACAAAGTTCGCTAATCGTTGTAAAATTGAATATCAACAACATCATGATACAGAAGCGAAGAAAAGTTTATTTAAAGATGAACCGATTTTGCCTGAAAGACAACTTTTAACATTAAAGTCAATATTTAATGATTTTTCAGAAAAAATCAAGAGTGGACTTTATTTATCAGCTTCTTCATAGAAAGAACGAAACTAAAGGGATCTTTTGATTCCAGAAATCCTAACGGTTGAAAAAAAGCTTAAAAGGAAAAGCTTTTGATCCTGTTAGTTCTTATTTCTCCTTACCAAAGAATGTGTCGGAGGTAATTCGAACGCTCTGAATGATGTTTGTGTCTCCAGAAGTAATAAAAAATTCCCTCTTGGAAAGAGTTCGGACGTTTGTCCAAAGACAGATAAACTTGACACTGTAATAAATGACGCTATTTCAGTTAGAAATCCTTGTTCGATCTTACATCTGTTTAAAAGTCGCCAGCTCAAACAAAAATGAATTGGGTCATGTACGTAGAAGGTAGAGATGCTGTGGTTCTGATTCTCAACTAAGTCTGCGTAAGTCTTTGGATATATACTTTTTAAGAGGGAAGAAACAATTAACATATCTGATGATGATACTGACTGAAATATCAAACATATCCTGAATTCGTTAAGAGAATAGAATAATAGAATTGTTAATTATAATTTTCATTGACAAATTTAAGTTAATATAATTATTTAATATACTACAAATATGAAAAATTAAGTTGTTTTTCGTTTTTACTTATTATTGTTTGTGCGTATGACAATAATATTTTTATTATCTTCATTTTTCTGAAGAAAATATGTAACTTTTATTTGACAGTTTAAAAACAAAATTGTTTAAAGATTATAAACAATTGTTTAATTTATAATACTTATCACAACAATTAAATTCTTTAAAAAAGCCTTGAACTCAAAGAAAATTTTAAATACTTTTAAGTTTAAAGTACCTTTTCATTGTATATTGTAAGTAAGTAAGGCTTTGAAAATTTTCGGTAGAATAGCGTTTTTTTAACATTAAATCCCTAAGCAGACGTTCTGATAAAATAAAATTATATTAAGTAAAAATAAATTTAACACGCCCCCGACAGCCTTGACTTGCTAACCTTCACGCTTGGTATAGGTTTAGGTTAAGTAAAATAATATAAATTTATTTCTCAAAAACTATAAACAATAACGTGAAATAATAACGGGGACAGTTCTGGAATTAAAATCTTTTGTTTTTAATACTTTTATGTTTTCCTATGGATCAACCAAACTTTAAGCAACTTTCCATGAGTTAATTAAAATAAGTTGGTCGAAAAATCCATATAGGTTGCAATATCAACCTGGAATCCGACTTAAATTAAAGAGAATTAATTTCGTTTCATAAATACTATCAATATTAACTTAAATTCTTGTAGTATCCTTATAGCATGCTCATAGTCTGCTTTGACATAAACAAAATCACAACATGGGTAATCACGATTCCAAAATAGATAACCCAAATGCAAATGTAATCAATCAGGTTAAGGTTTCAATTGAATACCTAGTGGTATACCTAGGAATAATAATAGGATAATGGCATTACAGCTAGTAATCACGATATACCAGCTTCATAGAAGGTCAATCAAAAAGACTTATTTACCTAGCTCCATTATATAACATAGATTCATACGAGAAGATAAAATTTAGACTTCAAGTTGCACACCGTGCAGCAGCTAGCATAATAGATAATGCTAAATTAAAGCGGCATTACGTTTCTGAGAAACAGGCAAACCCAGTAACACTATTTATAATTTATTGCTACTGACAAAAGAAGCTAGACAAAATTTGGATCTTGTTTATAAAGGTCCCTATACCGTAAAAGGACTACTAGACAATAATATTCTGGAACTTCGAAACGACGCATAGTGGCACATTTGGCGAGAAGGTGGTCAAAAATCCATAACTTTTGATTGGATCGGAATTTTTATAAACTTTAATTTTTAATAAAAAGCTTAAAAGTTGCTCTGACCAACACTCATAGATTATATTTGAACAGAATTGATGTTATTCCAACAACAATTGTGTTAAAAATAATCTTTCTCATGGGAGAATCTGAAATAAAGATTATTATTATAATTTACTCGAGTGGAGCAAATTACAATGGAGAGGGTTGGGGAAAAGAAATAAAAGAGTTATAAGTATTTCTTTTCAATAATAATATATACTATGAGATCTATATTATTAATAATACTATGAGATCTATATTATTTAATTTTATAGCAAGGACGTCTAGTAGCTCGCACTGTTCAATTGGTATTGAAAAAATTAAGTAAAATCGTTACCTCAAGGCGCGAAAAGCTTCGGCAGATGTAAACCGGAAGTACCATTGGAAAATTTGGAGATTTTCCAATATCAGTGTGGGCAACCTTACAGGGTTTTTTCTCTTATTATTAACTTTAGGTAAATTCAGGTAAGTATTCAAAGGGTAAATATAAATTACATAATCAAATTATCGGTAAGTATAATTAGGGTAAGTATTCAACGTTAGTAAGTATAATATAGGTAAGTATTAAGATAAGTAAATATAAACGATGGTAAGTATCAAATACTAATAAGTAAAAACAATGGTAAGTATCATTTTCAATTAGATTATAATTCAACTACCTTAAAATTGTTTATCTTATTCAATTATAAAATTTAATAATGTAAGTTATTCATAAAAAAAAAAAGTTTATGTCCAACTTAGCTTGGACATGCCGCCGGCCTTGGCGTTAGGCAACAGATGCCGTCTTATCGGTAGCGCAGAGTACTTGCGCCAAAGATTTAATGGCCTCAGCGATGATGTTGGTGGTTGATGATGATGCCACAGGTATTGCTGGTGTTGGTTGTTGTCGGTTTGACTCTTGTTGATTCTGTGACGTTGGCTTTTTTGTAGACTTTCCCTTTGACCTTGCCGCACGCGGAGGAGAAGGGTGCAACAGGGTATGATGATACTTATCGCATTTCCTGCATGTATCCAGAGATGCACATCCCCGTAAATCATGGCTGCGAGCGAGACAATTTTCGCAATAACGATGTCTCTCTACCACTTCTTGCCTCTTCTTTACGGTCATATTAATAAATTTACGGCAAAACCTTAGGCCGTGATAGGCTTTGCATATTGCGCATTTATAAATTTCGGGATCACGGCGCCTAAAACGCTTGGTTAAAATTTCCCTAGGACGGGTAGCGGTAAGTCTTCTATTTGATCTAAAGAAAAAGCGCTTTATTAGTAATAGTAACTTTATGAGCAAATAAGTGTATAATCCTGTGTAAATGAAATAAAACGAAAATGAGAAAATTAAATTATTCGCAAGGCTAATTAAATGAGAAGAAAATAGAACAATAAAAATTAGAGCAAGGAGTGTTAATTTTTTAAAAAAGGAAGGTGGCACAATTTGACTATTGGGCGAGTTATGTGTCCTGATGCAATGCGTACGTCAGCGCTACGTACTTTACCATCGGAACCGGGATATGTTTTCTCTACTCGACCTAATCGCCAGTCTTGAGGTGGAAGTAAATCGTCTTTAATTACCACAAGATCCCCAACCTGAAGATTAGGAGCGGAGTCTCTCAATTTATAGCGTTTATGTAGGCTTTTGAGGTAATCTTCTTTCCATCGTATAGAAAATTGATGGTGTATAGACTTTAGTTTTTCCCATCTGTTAATCAGGGACATGTCTTGATAGTCTAATTCAGGGAAGGCCATTATGGGAGCACCTCTTAAAAAATCTCCTGGGGTGAGCGCTGTCAAATCTGATGGGTCTTCTGACAGTGCAGAGATTGGCCGTGAATTAAGAACACCTTCTATTCGAGCTAAAAGAGTTGAAAATTCCTCGAAAATTCCTGCTATTCTTTTGAAATGAAACTTAAAACTCTTAACAGCGGCTTCCCATAAGCAGCCCATATGTGGTGAATGCGGAGGTATAAATTTCCACTCAAACCCATGGGTTACATATTTTTGAGCTAAGTCATGTGCTTCAAACTTGTGTTTTCTTAACATTACTTAAGATGTATTTCTTCTTGCACGTCTAGCGATCAAAAGGAAAAAGGTTTAAATTTTAGCAAAGTCATTGGCGCAAGAATATGTTCACAGCTGACATCAAATTTTAAAGTTTCCACATTCATAATCGCTAAGAAGTTAGGGTTAGCATAACACAAATCTTCACACCGCAACATATACTATAAATACTAAGATTTAGATCTTTTCAGTTTTTGAGATTTACGTTTTGTTTTATTTATTATTTTTCAATTAAAATTCACCAATTCACTTTGAAAGACACAATACGACTGATATTACTTAAAAAATTATTTTCATACTGTTGTCATACCTTTCGGTGAAGACTGTCGTCACTGGCTGTTTATTTGGTACGATTTGCGAGCGCTTTCGATGTAAAGACATCATTTTTAAACCGCGTTTTGATTAGTACTGGTTAGATATTGTAATGTATGTTTGTTGCATAGATAGTGGTGGGTACAGGTAGTTTTGTCCGTTAGGATAGTGTCTATTTAAATGGTACCTGTATAAGTAGATTGCCTAATATCTGTCATGTTTATTGAAGGTATATAATTTTTATATTTCAGTCTTTTATTATTGGGTAGGTAAGTGTGACCATCTGTGGGTGTTTTGCGTTTGTAAGTTTGTTTTAATACTTTTAGTGGTGTAAAAATTGTGTCGGATGTTGTATTTACTTGTTCGTTAATAATATCTCCGTTAAACGTTCGTGTTTTGTATATTTCCATATTTTCAAGAATGTCCAGTCTTAATTATTGGAGGGTTCAAGGCCAATATATACACGCAGTTGACGCTGGAAAGCATTAACGGTAAGGGTTTTTTATTATTATAAAATTTTTCCAAATATACAAAATAAACTCAGTGGCATATTGTATAAACATTTATACACAAGAATGAATACGCATATACATATTTGTTTTCCATAATTTTACTTAAACAAAATCTTTATTATCTTTAATTCTTAATAATATCCATATATACAAACTATATACATATGTATGTTTGTAAATTTGAACTTTTTTTTATTAATTTTGTTGTTTTGTTATAGAGCATTTGTTTCTGACTTTGTAACGATTTTCTATTTTCATTTATATAGATACTTCCAGTAGTTCAACATTGCTATCGCTTTCCACACCTTTGTCTGCGCCAACATCGCCACTTTCTCCGAGTCCTTCATCGTCTACAATTAGAGAACCTACAAGAAAGAAAAAAAATTTGATTTCAGAGAAATGGTTTTAAATAAGTTCGACAGCATTTCGAAAGAAATAACTAAACATCTAAAACAAAGTGGTGGAAATGAGAGGGAACTTATTAAAATTGAGAAGATGAAGGCAGAAACCCTGAACAGAATGGCCAATGACAACAAGGAATTAAGTAAAGCATTTATGTCATTTTTGAACAAATATTAATGTTTTCTTTAAAAGAAATAGTATATTACCTTCAAATAAATTTTTCTTTTAATTTAAAACAAAAATTTTACTTTTTTAATCTCGTCTGGCGATATACATACCTACTTACACCTACCTACAAGCTCTTGTGTCGGAGGCAATTTTTTGATGTACTGGGTGGACAATACTTGCCATACTTCTTCACAAAATGTGAGCAAAATAGTGCATACAGTTGATTTTCCAATGACAAATAGCTCACCAACCACTCGGTACTCCCCAGATGAACTTAGGGTAAATAAAGCGATGGCTACACGCTTTTGAAGCGATACAGCTTTTTGCCATTTTGTATCCACTTTGTTAAGACTTTGCAGTAAGTCACAGAGGATATCAAAGCTTGCACGGGTCATCCGAAAATGCCTCTTTAAAAACTGGTCGTCATTGTGGTTACAATTGAACTTCCAGAATGACGATTGGCGATTCTGTAAATCGGAAATGCAATAACGGATTTCAACAACACTCTCTAGTTTTACTTACTAATTTCCATAAAGCCTTTTGGCATGAACTTTCCTCTAATATTGAAAAAAGCAAGAGCTACTGCTTCCTTAAACTCAGCAGGATTTCCAAATTTTTCTTTTTTTAAGAATATTTAATTTGGAATCAAAACTGGATTGCACTATTTGAAAAAGTTCTATCTTTCTATTGTATAAAAGAAGGGCTTTTTTTAAAACACTTTGTTTTTCCATTTTGTATGCTAAAAACCACAAACATACAAAGTAAAAATGTAACTTCTTTTTTCAGCTGTCAAATGCTAATTGTCGTGGCAATATTGTGTATGTATGAACACTGAAAGTTTCAATTAAAAATGCATGTATGAACACCATATTAATTTTGATAATGTAAAGTACTTAACTCACAATTCAGTTGGAAAAAGGTGTCTTTGTAAAAACTATTAATTTTGAAGTTAATTATTTAGAAAATAAAATAAATTTAAAATTGAATAATTTTCCTCAAATAATAGTTTTATTTTTAACATTCTTTAAAATGAATATTCTAAATTATTATGTTACGTACACCGCCTAATGATGCCAACAGATCAGGAGCTTTCAGTGTACAAATCGTTAAAAACAATACTCCTTATAAATCAAACAATTGTAGACATTGCCGCATAAAAAATAGCGAGAAAATGAACCAATGCGACAAGTGGTATCACTTCACGTGTGCAAGTGTAACCGATTCTGTGGAGAACCATGTCATGTAAAAGTTTCCAAAAATCGATGTCATTGTATTCGGATAGGTCATCAAGAACATAGAACTTCAACGGCTCAGTGAAGAAAAGACCTTAGAATCTCGACTTTACGCAGAAAATTTGAAATCCTGGCAATAACAGAAGAATGTGAAGGATAAATTCGCACTAAAGTTATTTTGCGTACTTAAAATTGGGTTTAATTTGAAATCTTACCCTCAGACTAAAGTCGGGGGTTTAGACAAAGTTCGCTAATCGTTGTAAAATTGAATATCAACAACATCATGATACAGAAGCGAAGAAAAGTTTATTTAAAGATGAACCGATTTTGCCTGAAAGACAACTTTTAACATTAAAGTCAATATTTAATGATTTTTCAGAAAAAATCAAGAGTGGACTTTATTTATCAGCTTCTTCATAGAAAGAACGAAACTAAAGGGATCTTTTGATTCCAGAAATCCTAACGGTTGAAAAAAAGCTTAAAAGGAAAAGCTTTTGATCCTGTTAGTTCTTATTTCTCCTTACCAAAGAATGTGTCGGAGGTAATTCGAACGCTCTGAATGATGTTTGTGTCTCCAGAAGTAATAAAAAATTCCCTCTTGGAAAGAGTTCGGACGTTTGTCCAAAGACAGATAAACTTGACACTGTAATAAATGACGCTATTTCAGTTAGAAATCCTTGTTCGATCTTACATCTGTTTAAAAGTCGCCAGCTCAAACAAAAATGAATTGGGTCATGTACGTAGAAGGTAGAGATGCTGTGGTTCTGATTCTCAACTAAGTCTGCGTAAGTCTTTGGATATATACTTTTTAAGAGGGAAGAAACAATTAACATATCTGATGATGATACTGACTGAAATATCAAACATATCCTGAATTCGTTAAGAGAATAGAATAATAGAATTGTTAATTATAATTTTCATTGACAAATTTAAGTTAATATAATTATTTAATATACTACAAATATGAAAAATTAAGTTGTTTTTCGTTTTTACTTATTATTGTTTGTGCGTATGACAATAATATTTTTATTATCTTCATTTTTCTGAAGAAAATATGTAACTTTTATTTGACAGTTTAAAAACAAAATTGTTTAAAGATTATAAACAATTGTTTAATTTATAATACTTATCACAACAATTAAATTCTTTAAAAAAGCCTTGAACTCAAAGAAAATTTTAAATACTTTTAAGTTTAAAGTACCTTTTCATTGTATATTGTAAGTAAGTAAGGCTTTGAAAATTTTCGGTAGAATAGCGTTTTTTTAACATTAAATCCCTAAGCAGACGTTCTGATAAAATAAAATTATATTAAGTAAAAATAAATTTAACACGCCCCCGACAGCCTTGACTTGCTAACCTTCACGCTTGGTATAGGTTTAGGTTAAGTAAAATAATATAAATTTATTTCTCAAAAACTATAAACAATAACGTGAAATAATAACGGGGACAGTTCTGGAATTAAAATCTTTTGTTTTTAATACTTTTATGTTTTCCTATGGATCAACCAAACTTTAAGCAACTTTCCATGAGTTAATTAAAATAAGTTGGTCGAAAAATCCATATAGGTTGCAATATCAACCTGGAATCCGACTTAAATTAAAGAGAATTAATTTCGTTTCATAAATACTATCAATATTAACTTAAATTCTTGTAGTATCCTTATAGCATGCTCATAGTCTGCTTTGACATAAACAAAATCACAACATGGGTAATCACGATTCCAAAATAGATAACCCAAATGCAAATGTAATCAATCAGGTTAAGGTTTCAATTGAATACCTAGTGGTATACCTAGGAATAATAATAGGATAATGGCATTACAGCTAGTAATCACGATATACCAGCTTCATAGAAGGTCAATCAAAAAGACTTATTTACCTAGCTCCATTATATAACATAGATTCATACGAGAAGATAAAATTTAGACTTCAAGTTGCACACCGTGCAGCAGCTAGCATAATAGATAATGCTAAATTAAAGCGGCATTACGTTTCTGAGAAACAGGCAAACCCAGTAACACTATTTATAATTTATTGCTACTGACAAAAGAAGCTAGACAAAATTTGGATCTTGTTTATAAAGGTCCCTATACCGTAAAAGGACTACTAGACAATAATATTCTGGAACTTCGAAACGACGCATAGTGGCACATTTGGCGAGAAGGTGGTCAAAAATCCATAACTTTTGATTGGATCGGAATTTTTATAAACTTTAATTTTTAATAAAAAGCTTAAAAGTTGCTCTGACCAACACTCATAGATTATATTTGAACAGAATTGATGTTATTCCAACAACAATTGTGTTAAAAATAATCTTTCTCATGGGAGAATCTGAAATAAAGATTATTATTATAATTTACTCGAGTGGAGCAAATTACAATGGAGAGGGTTGGGGAAAAGAAATAAAAGAGTTATAAGTATTTCTTTTCAATAATAATATATACTATGAGATCTATATTATTAATAATACTATGAGATCTATATTATTTAATTTTATAGCAAGGACGTCTAGTAGCTCGCACTGTTCAATTGGTATTGAAAAAATTAAGTAAAATCGTTACCTCAAGGCGCGAAAAGCTTCGGCAGATGTAAACCGGAAGTACCATTGGAAAATTTGGAGATTTTCCAATATCAGTGTGGGCAACCTTACAGGGTTTTTTCTCTTATTATTAACTTTAGGTAAATTCAGGTAAGTATTCAAAGGGTAAATATAAATTACATAATCAAATTATCGGTAAGTATAATTAGGGTAAGTATTCAACGTTAGTAAGTATAATATAGGTAAGTATTAAGATAAGTAAATATAAACGATGGTAAGTATCAAATACTAATAAGTAAAAACAATGGTAAGTATCATTTTCAATTAGATTATAATTCAACTACCTTAAAATTGTTTATCTTATTCAATTATAAAATTTAATAATGTAAGTTATTCATAAAAAAAAAAAGTTTATGTCCAACTTAGCTTGGACATGCCGCCGGCCTTGGCGTTAGGCAACAGATGCCGTCTTATCGGTAGCGCAGAGTACTTGCGCCAAAGATTTAATGGCCTCAGCGATGATGTTGGTGGTTGATGATGATGCCACAGGTATTGCTGGTGTTGGTTGTTGTCGGTTTGACTCTTGTTGATTCTGTGACGTTGGCTTTTTTGTAGACTTTCCCTTTGACCTTGCCGCACGCGGAGGAGAAGGGTGCAACAGGGTATGATGATACTTATCGCATTTCCTGCATGTATCCAGAGATGCACATCCCCGTAAATCATGGCTGCGAGCGAGACAATTTTCGCAATAACGATGTCTCTCTACCACTTCTTGCCTCTTCTTTACGGTCATATTAATAAATTTACGGCAAAACCTTAGGCCGTGATAGGCTTTGCATATTGCGCATTTATAAATTTCGGGATCACGGCGCCTAAAACGCTTGGTTAAAATTTCCCTAGGACGGGTAGCGGTAAGTCTTCTATTTGATCTAAAGAAAAAGCGCTTTATTAGTAATAGTAACTTTATGAGCAAATAAGTGTATAATCCTGTGTAAATGAAATAAAACGAAAATGAGAAAATTAAATTATTCGCAAGGCTAATTAAATGAGAAGAAAATAGAACAATAAAAATTAGAGCAAGGAGTGTTAATTTTTTAAAAAAGGAAGGTGGCACAATTTGACTATTGGGCGAGTTATGTGTCCTGATGCAATGCGTACGTCAGCGCTACGTACTTTACCATCGGAACCGGGATATGTTTTCTCTACTCGACCTAATCGCCAGTCTTGAGGTGGAAGTAAATCGTCTTTAATTACCACAAGATCCCCAACCTGAAGATTAGGAGCGGAGTCTCTCAATTTATAGCGTTTATGTAGGCTTTTGAGGTAATCTTCTTTCCATCGTATAGAAAATTGATGGTGTATAGACTTTAGTTTTTCCCATCTGTTAATCAGGGACATGTCTTGATAGTCTAATTCAGGGAAGGCCATTATGGGAGCACCTCTTAAAAAATCTCCTGGGGTGAGCGCTGTCAAATCTGATGGGTCTTCTGACAGTGCAGAGATTGGCCGTGAATTAAGAACACCTTCTATTCGAGCTAAAAGAGTTGAAAATTCCTCGAAAATTCCTGCTATTCTTTTGAAATGAAACTTAAAACTCTTAACAGCGGCTTCCCATAAGCAGCCCATATGTGGTGAATGCGGAGGTATAAATTTCCACTCAAACCCATGGGTTACATATTTTTGAGCTAAGTCATGTGCTGCTGTTTTAATGAACTTAGAAAATTCTCGTTCAAACGTCCGAATGGCACCCAGAAAGTTTCTGCCATTATCAGTTGTTACCCTATGGGGGAGCCCCCGCCTCCCAACGAAGCGAGCAAATGCTGCTTGGAACGCATTTGACGTTAAATCAGAACACGCTTCTAAGTGTATTGCCTTAGTGCTGAAACAAACGAATACACAAACGTACCCTTTCATTGTACTTGATCTTCGTAGGGACGAAGTCTTGAGTTCAAACGGTCCAGCAAAGTCAATTCCAGTTGTGTGGAACGGTGGTGACAAATTACATCTCTCAGCGGGTAAGGGCGCCATTATCTGCGAGCACGATTGCTGTTTGTGAATGATACAAACCTTGCAGTGGCGTATTATAGCTTTGACTTTGGGTTTAAGTCTGAAAATGTAAAATTCTGCTTTCACCATTCTACAAATCTGGCTACATTCGGCATGAGCTAGAAATTCGTGCAAAAAAGTAAGGTATAAATGGCAGAATCGTGAGTTCCCGGGTAATATCATGGGAAAGCGTATGTCATATGGCAAATATGATTGAGCTAATCGGCCGTTAGCACGCAGAACTAAATCTGAATCGAGAAACGGGTTTAAGATCTTTAAAGAGCATTTGTTGGGTAGAGTGTTTCCGTTTAAATGATAGAAGATTCTTTGAGCAAGAGAAATGAGGCGCTTTTTAACAAATTTCATTTCGCTTTGGGATACGCTATCACAAGAAATATGTTTTACATTCCGCTTTGAGTCTTTTAAGCATTTGTTGCAAAATCGGAAGATATAGCATACAACTCGTAGGGCTCTGCTGTATGACGAGAATCTAGTCAGAATTTCAGTTTCTTGAACTTCTGTGTATAGGGTCTGAATTAGGTTTTCCTGATTTCCAGCAGTTTTGAGCGGATTTCGTTTTGGCCATTCTGATGGGATTTTATTTAACCATGAAGGTCCATGCCACCAGAGATGACTATTTATAAGATCCTGACGTTTGCAGCCACGTGTTCCTAGGTCAGCTGGGTTATCGTGGGTTGGTACATATCGCCATATTGCATTAGACGACAAACTATGGATTTTAGCAGTTCGATTCGCCACATAGGTTTCCCATGAAGAAGGTGGCTTTGATAGCCAGCCTAACACTATAGACGAATCTGTCCACAGATTTATTTGACTTATATCAAGCTTTAGAGAAGATACTACATAATTAACAAGTTTTGCTAGAAGAAATGCGCCATTAAGCTCTAATCGTGGGAGACAAACTGTCTGTATGGGGGCAACTTTGCTTTTGGCAACTAGCAAATTTGAAAACGTGTTGTGAGAATCAGTTTGACATCTTATATATAATGTTGCACAGTACGCTGCTTTCGATGCGTCTAATAACCCATGAATTTGAACTTTATCCGAAGGAGTGTACTGAAACCAACGTGGGATAGAAATTGTTTCAATGTGCATGAGATCTTGCACGAGCGTGTTCCATTTATGCAGGGATTCTGCAGAAATGTCGTCATCCCAGTCTAACCCTTCTAGCCACAATTGTTGCACGAGAATTTTTGCCCGAATGACTATAGGTGCTAGCCATCCAGCGGGATCAAATAGCTTTGCAACAGACGAGAGAATCCGAGGCTTTGTGATCTTTTCAGATTGTTCAATTGGAGAAAAATTATATGTGAAAGAGTCAGTGAGCGCATTCCACTTTATACCAAGAGTTTTGGTATCGCTTGTGTGGTGGAAGCGAAGAAAGTCTAAATCATAAAGATCTTCCTTTGGTAAATGCGCAAGTAATCGAGGATTATTTGCAGTTATCTTTTTTAACGGGAACCCTGCTGATTTTAATGCTTTTATGAGTTGATTTTGAGCAGATAGAGTTTCTTCTATGGAATAGCCACCAGTAAGTACATCATCGACATACGTTTCTGAGCGCAATATAGAAGTTGCTTTGGGAAGTATGGATTCGGAATCAGTCGCAAGTTGCAAAAGGGTCCGAATCGCGAGATAAGGGGCACAATTGACGCCAAAAGTTACAGTTTTTAACTCGTAGTCTTTTATCGGGCAATCTTGTTGAGGCTGGAACATAATCCGTTGAAAAGACCTGTCAGCAGGGTGTATCAATATTTGGCGATACATTTTTTGGATATCGCCACTAAAAACATACCGATACTTTCTTCAATTGATTATAATCAGTATTAAATCGTTTTGTAGAGTGGGGCCCGTGTATAGAACGTCATTAAGGGAGAAGTTCGATTTTGACTTCCTAGAGGCATTAAAAACGACTCTTACCTTCGTCGTTTTATGGTCTGGGCGAACGACTGCGTGATGTGGTAAATAATAAGAGCTATATTTACCATGGGAAATTATTTCATTTGATGAGGTTTCTTTCATGTGATCAAGGGTAAGGTATTCGTTAAGAACTTCCTTATATTGAGCTTTAAGATCAGGGTTTTTCGATAAATTTCTTTCCATACTTGAGTATTGGGATATGGCAGTGAAACGGGATGATCCGAGAAAGACTTTCTCTGGAAATTCTGCCTTAAATGGAAGTCTAACAATGTACCTGTCACTATTATCACGTGTAGTGGTTTGGGTATACATTTTCTCACAAAAGTCATCTTCATGTGACTTTGGTCGAGTAGTAGGAATTTCTTCCTGTTCCCAAAACTGCTTTAAAATATTGTTAAGATCTACGGTTTCAGATACGAAAACAGACGTCGTAAATGTCTGAATAGATTGAGTTTTTATAGGACCACTGAGAACCCAACCAAAAATAGTATTGTACGCTGATGTTTGACCACATATATTTTTCTTTATCCCATCAATATTGATAAAATGTTCACAATCGTTCCCAAGAATGAGATCTATTTGAGACGCTTTATTAAATGTTGGATCAGCTAGATCTAATTTTGCGAGTTTAGTTGAGAATGGGATTTCGAGATTGAATGCAGGAAGCCGTTTTGTGACTTTGGGTAGTACAATAGCCTTAATAGGAACACGCAAATTGCATCTTTTAGCATATAAAATGAATTCACATTTTTTTTTTGCGTACTGCTTTTGACCTCCAATACCTACAATTTCGAAATGTGAGGTTTTGTAGGGTAGTTGCAGACGAGTTCTTATTCTTTCTGTTAAAAATGTTCTTTGGGAACCGGGATCAATCAGAGCACGAACAGTAAAAAGTTCACCTCTATGCCCAATTTGAGTTATAGCGGTGCGCAATAAAACGTTCTCATTACTAGTAGAACAATTGGCTTGAATTTGCCTAGAGGTACATGGGAGCTCATCTTGACTTTTATCTTCAACTGTGTGAGACACAATTGCCATAGACTTTTTAACTATTTTTTTCGACTCGATTGATCTCTCTTTAAACCGGGAATTGTCCAAACTGCGAGTTGAGCTTTGATGAGTCTGTTTCATATGTAACATTGTATGATGAGTTTTCTTACAATGTAAACATGTGTTTTTGCTTGTACAGTTTGACTTAATATGAGATGCGGCTAAACAGTTATTGCAAAATTTGTTTTTGAAAACGTAATCAACTCTCTGTTGCACGCTAAAGGCTCTGAATTTAGGACATGCTCTTAAAGAGTGATTTTCGCCACATAGCTTACAAGAGTATGAGTTCAAGTTTTCATGAGAAATGTACGTTTGAACATTGGAATGGGAAGGCTTGGTTAGTGTAAAACAACCCTTTGAAGTTTTAATGCTTGTGAGACGTTCTACGGCTTCATATCTACCAATAAGAAACTGAGACATTTGAGTCCACTTTGGGAGCTCTCGAGGAGACGTTAGAGACTGTTCCTAAAGTGAAAGAGTAACTTCTGGCAACTTCGTGGAGATTAAGCGAATAAGGATAGGGTCCCACGTGTCCACTTGAACACCAAGCGTTGTGAGTATTGCTAACGAGTCATTTACAGATGACTGAATTCTTCGGATAGATGCGCTATCTTCATTGGTTGCCGCCGGTATATCGAAAAGCATTTTTATTTGATTATCAACAAGAACTCTTTTATTCTCATAGCGAGTTTTCAGTGCATTCCATGCCAAATCAAAGTTTTCGTGCGACAGAGGATACCTTTTTACGATATCTCCCGCTTCGCCTCTCGATTTGTTACGCAAATGGTATAACTTTGTAACAGGCGTGAGCTTCGTGTGATTAATATACACCGCTGTGAACATATCACGAAACGAAGGCCATTGTTCATAGCTTCCCTTAAACACCTCAGTGTCGCAGGGAGGAAGCTTTATGCAATCTGAGCTATCTTGCACGAAATCTTGTAAGGGAACTTGATTTTGCATGGAATATCGAGAAGTTGATTGGCCTGTGGGGCAATGGACTGGCTCGAATCTAAAACTTTTCATTAATTCTAGCATGTGAGAAGAACAGAGATAATAAGAATCAGTGCATTCTTCAAATATCCCTGTAATTTCCTTTTTTACTTCAGGCGTTATAATTCTGTCCTTTGACAACATTATTGCCTCATATGAGCCATCTACTCTGCCCCATCTTGTTTCCAAGTCTTTTAGTTTAACCTCAAAAAGCGACTCGTTAAGACTATCACTTGGAGACTTTTCAAATCTTTCGCAAAAATTGAGCAAGCGATCGCTATCAAAATCGAACTGCTCTCTTAGAGAGGGACTGGATTCATCGCGAGATTTTGAGGTCATCTTGTATGCAGATGGATAAATATTAATTGAAATAAGCAAAGGGCTAGGCTTGCTATATATTTACTAGGGCAAATATAAAAAAGAGGCTATAAAATAGCAATTTATATAAACCAAGGTTTAAACTAAATTTGCTCTATGAGGCAAAGAATAAGGGTTCCGATATTTTTTGCAATAAGTAGAAGTGTGAAATTGGCTTCCAATTTTCCGATAAATAAGAGATTTATAAGTAAAATATGAATATAAATAATTGAGCAAGATATTTTAAAACTTGTGTATGAATTGGACAGTGGCTATTTAGTAATAGCAACGAATTACTTACTCAAAACATGAATATTAAACTTTGAGTAGATTATTCGTTAAGTTATATTCCATTAATTGGATTAGGGGTATAGAGTAATAGAGTGATAGAGTATAGCGTAGAAATTTCCAATCAAATGTGAATTCAGTAAGGATTCTTAATGTTAGTTTATATTCGTAGGGTAGGGGCTTTACGATAATAGCAGCAGAAAAGGTATTCTAGCTTCAAAATGAATATAAACTAGACAAATAAACAATTTCCATCATATATTGTTTCAAGTTTGTCCACATTCATTGATTAGGGGCTATAGGATAACAGCATTGGAAATTTCTAATTTATTGTGAATATAGAGAATTAAATAAGAATTCTGAATGTTAGTTTACATTCTTAGGGTAGGGGCTATATGTTAATAACACTAGAAAAGAAATTCCAGCTTCAAATTGACTACAAACTAGACAAATGAAATTGTCCTGTGTTTTCTCCCACAAATTAGATAGTATAGTTTGAGAGAAAAAAAAAGAATTAAAACTCAACCCAAGATAAATTAACCCTTAGGCAAATTTCAGTACTTTATACGCTGTAAGAAAGTAAAATTAATAAATGTATATTAACCCAAAGTATTGATCACGTATCTTCTCAAAATAAAATTTTAATTTTCTTTCTTGTTTTAATAAATTATTTCTAAAATTTTTAAATTTTTTCTTTTTCTTATCCTTTCTTAGTTCATATGAAATGTTTCGTGATTGTCATAATTTTTTGAGTGTATTTATTGTACAATTGAACTAACGAAATTTTTTTAGTGTGTTTGTGAGTGTTTTATTATGACAAAAAAATTTTGGGTGTATTTTTACTTTGTATATATTATGTATGTATATTTTTTTTTGATTACGAGTGTATAAATGTACGTATAGTTGAGATGGGTAATAAGAGATAAATTGAAATGAAATGATAGTATTCAACTTTAAGAGATTTTTTTTTTTTTTTGCTTTATGTTACCTCTTTAAGAGTTTAATGGTGCATTTTATTTGTTGAAAATTGCCTTTATGTTCAATAAATTTAAGGGTTGATTTTAAACAAAATGTAATATTTGTTTTGGTTTGAACTTGAGATAATTATATGTTATATTATTATATGTTATTATTTTAAGTAAAAATTATAATTTCTTTTTATAATTACTACTGTTATTTTTATTCGCGATAGATTTATTTTAAATGATTGCTTTGTAAAGTTGCATTTGATTAAAATGGATTTTGATGTCAGTAAAACATTCAATTTTAATTAGTTGTTTTTTTTCTTCTCTTTTTCTAATTTAAGATTATGATATTTTATAGGTATCAATTTAAACAATGTATTTTAATTTTGAAGTGGACTGTATTTATTAAAGAGAACACTTTCCAATATTTGAGTGCATATAAATTGTAAGGGATTAAAATGCATATACAGAGTTTTTATTATAAAATGCAAGCAAAGGTTGTAAATTTGCGATCTTTTATAAAATTAAGAGAGCAAACATTGGTTATTCACCACGCACAAGAAGTATTAATGTAGAGTGTATTCCTATAGAAATTTTTAACCTTGAACTTGATTTTGAAATTTTTAAGTTGTTTTTGTATTTTAGCGGTATCTATGTTTGTATGTATATTTTATGTTTGTTTTATTTAACGCATTACATAATATACAGACATCTATAATAAATATTTTAAAAACAAATACCTTGTATTCTTGAAAAAAGAGTTGTCCGCTTTAGGTAATTTGTGTTGTTTTGTGCTTCAAACTGTTTTACTTTGTAGGTATGTATGTACAATTGAGTGTAGGCCTGTACACATATGTGTATGTATATAGGGTAGTACCGCAATATAAGTATGTATAATTTTTTTTTTACTATGTTGTGTATGTATTGACACTTTTTTATGGTACTTTTGTAATTTGCTTCTTTTTATACATATAATTTCGTGTTGCAAATTATATGTATAATATAATTTTGGCGACAAGTGTAAACTGTAATTTTATTACACACTACTTTATAAGTATATACATTGGTATACTTGCACTTTTTTTAAGAATTGTTTCACAAAATTTTTTTTTCAAATATTTTGTCTTTACTAAAGATGAATGTTTTCTGAAACGTATTGTTTTTTGTTGTTTTTGTTCCACATATGTATGCATGTATATAGTAAACGCGTATTCTATTTTTTTTTTTTTTGTGGGTGTATAAGAAATAATTTTTAAAACGGTTTTTTTTGTTTGTTTGCTTTTACAGTTATTTTATAACGTTTTGTTCTGTATAACAACTTTTCAACTTTATTTTCTATATTCTTTATATTTTACATTAAATAGTTTTATATGTTTTTTGAAATTTTATATTAATTATTCCTTATGTTCGTATGTATATACGAGTACAATATTCTTGAAGACAAATTTTTCTTTTTTTATGGACACACCGCCTTACTCTTTTGATTTTTCGTTTCGTTTTTAACTTAATTTGCTTTTTTTACTTTGATTTTATTAACTTTTTGGATTTTGTTTTTTTTTTTTTTACAACATACCTACAATTAATAAATTTTGCCCACTTTTCAACTTTATTTGAACTGATTTTAATCTCTATTGTATTTCTGTTTTTGTTTCTATGTTTTTTATTTTAGTTTCAAATACTGCGTTTATGCTTGTTTGTCCGTGGTTTATTTTTTACTGATTGGTTTTGTTCTTATATTAAATCATTTACCTCACTGTTCTGCTGTTGTTTTTTGTTGTTTGTGTGTTGCTTTTATAAAGAGTTGAGTGTATGGTGTGTAAATGTTGCGTTTTTATCAGCTTTTAATCAAAATAACTTTTAGGCATCGAAAGGACCATGAACAGAATTGATGTTATTCCAACAACAATTCTGTTAAAAAATAATCTTTCTTATGGGAGAATCTTATTATTATATTATAAGATCTATATTATTTAAGTTTATAGCAAGGACGTCTTGTTGCTCGCACTGTTCAATTGGTATTGAAAAAATTAAGTAAAATCGTTACCTCAAGGCGCGAAAAGCTTCGGCAGATGTAAACCGAAAGTACCATTGGAAAATTTGGAGATTTTCCAATATCAGTGTGGGCAACCTTACAGGGTTTTTTCTCTTATTATTAACATTAGGTAAATTCAGGTAAGTATTCAAAGGGTAAATATAAATTACATAATCAAATTATCGGTAAGTATAATTAGGGTAAGTATTCAACGTTAGTAAGTATAATATAGGTAAGTATTAAGATAAGTAAATATAAACAATGGTAAGTATCAAATACTAATAAGTATAAACAATGGTAAGTATCATTTTCAATTAGATTATAATTCAACTACCTTACAATTGTTTATCTTATTCAATTATAAAATTTAATAATGTAAGTTATTATAACAAAAAAAGTTTATGTCCAACTTAGCTTGGACAATATTTTTTAGTTAAATTAAAATTTAAATTAAAATTGAAATTTACTAAATGCATTAATGCTGACGAGTGAAGAAATTTTCACATTTGAGTCAGCAAAATTGCTTCTAGTCAAACTAAATAGCTCATAAGTTTATTGTACTTAGTAATGTCCAACATTTAAGTAAGCATTTTATTTATTATTATTTAGTATAAATAGTTGATAAGTTTATGTTAAAAGTTGAGTTGTAATTTAATTGTAATTGAGTCTATTCAACAAAAGTAACTTAACAGTTTTAAAAGTTAAAGTTTAGTATTTTTTTAAAAACAAAAACACCGCAAGATATTTTGTCGCTGCCGTTTTTCGATTTTTTAAGATACTTTCCGAATGTAGAAGAAATTGAAAACGAAAAATTAAGGAAATCACTGAATATCAAAATAAAGTTCTGAAGGTCTAAAGCAGGCGCATTCCGGTACGCCTTTAGTACCTTTGTCGAAATATAAGGTGGTGGAGTTACGAGTAATTTTCACAGGATTCGACTGCATAAAGAAAGTATTAAAAATAAAAATCGGGGGACGAATCTAGCTCAGGCGTGAGTCTCCATCTGTCGAAGTAGTGTTGTTTCCCTCTTACCATTATTAACACTACCCGTAGCAGAAAAATGGTGAGTATCAATAACTCTTTTAATGGAATACACGAAGAAAAGCACAGACGAAATGATAGACAAAGTAAGGGCTATATTTATAATATTGGCAGTTTGCAAGTTCACGCTTTGACAGAACTACATAAAATAAATTCGAATAAAGAATTTATTGAAAACCATAGAGAGACAATTTAAAATAACAAACTGACAAAATTAGAGGAGGTGCAATACCTTTTATATATAATAAGTGAAATTAATAGTAATAAATTGGAAGAAGTAGAGAATCGGATAAGGGATATAGAAGAGACTAAGACAGTTTTGGAGGAGTATAATAAGAAGTTAGGTGCGCAAATAGAGTTTACGAATGAGCTATTAAAGAATCCAGACACAGGAGCTTCTGATACAGTTATGTCAAAAAGGGCTGACCGAGAAGGATATAGTCAGTTACAAAAACTAAATAGAGAAAAAGACGAGAAAATCCAGAGATTACCTGCCGCCTTGTTGAACGCACCAAGAGAGCTGGATATCGCATACAGATCAAGATCTCCCACCACATCGGAACGCAAAAAGGAAAAAATTTAAGCACAGAAAAGCCAATAGTTATTGAGTATATGCAGCAAGAAGAGCCAGAAGGAGAAAAAGCGGTTAAAGTTTTGGACAAAGTTATGAGCGTATTGTCGAACGCAAGAAAAATCAAACAAAGGGAAACGGTAAAATTGAGCCCAGATCTAAATCCGGAAGAAAAATATTCGATCGTAAAGATCCTGAAATCATACAATGATATTTTTCAACTGCCAGGAGATGGCCTGTCTCACACTACTGTGTTAAAGCATCCAATACCAACTGACCCAAGTCAACCCCCTATGAGCACAAAATAATACAGATTGCCTGAAATCCATAGAAATGAAATCAACAGACAAATGCTAAAAGAGAAAGTAATGTCTCCTTGCAATTCCCCCTGGAACTCGCCAATCCTACTAGTGCCCAAAAGAGCAGACAAATCGGTGAGAAGAAGTTAAGATTGGTAGTAGACTTCGAAAAATTAAACAACGCAACAGTAAAACAAGTTTTTCAAGTACCAAGGATTGATGAGATGTAAGACCAATTGGGTTGCAGCCGGCATTTCTCCACTGTAGATTTATCAAGTAGATACCAGCAAGTATTAATGGACCCAAAGGACAAACATAAGACAGCATTCAGCATAAACGTAGAATATTTTGAGTTTAATCGAATGTTGATTATTAACCGGTCTTCAAGGAATTAATTGTTTCGTGTATTTGACATCGTTATCTACGGAAGGAACTTAGATGACCACCAGTTACGACTGAAGCTTATCCTGGACGCTCTGATGAAATACAACCTTCAACTGCAAACAGAGAAATGTTCTTTCCTCCAAAGGAAAGTGGCATACTTGGGTCACCAATGCTCAGAAAGAGGAGTGTTGCCAGAACCAAACAAAACTAAACCAGAAGAAGATATACCACCTCCTAGGAACTTCAAGGAACTATAAGCATTTTTGGGACTGATAAATTATAAAAGAAAGTTTATACCGAACTCTGCAAAATTTTTTTTGACCACTTAACAAATGTTAAGAAAAAACACAAAATTGGTATGGACGCAAGAGTGCCAAGAAACAATGGACAGGTTTAAGGAGGATGTGACAAATCCTCCTCTCCTACAGTATCCAGATTTTAAAAAGCCTTTTATTTTAAGTACAGATGCTAGTAATAGAGCTCTTCGAGCGATCCTTTCTCAGAGAGAACCAGGCAGTGATTTATCAATTTATTTTGCCAGTAGAGTTTTGAGTGACACAAAAAAGCGTTATTCCACAATAGAGAGAGAGAGAGAGTTACTAGTCGTTGTATAGGCCACAAAAACATTTAGACCATCCCTACTCGGAAGATTTTTTCAATATTTACAGACCATAAACTGTTAAAGGGCATAGCTAATCTTAAAAATCAAGAAGGTAGATTAGGACGCCTAAGGTTATAACTGCTAGAATACGATTTTGAAATCTGCTATAAACCTGGAAACTTAAATCAAAATGCGAATGCCGTTTGCATGCAGAGGAAGAAAGCATAGGCGTAATAGCTCGGGCTAAAACAGTAGACATTGAAAGAGAGAATGAAAGAAGTATAAACATCCTTAGCGGAGTGAAACAAATGAAGAGTCGAAACAAGAGGATACAAATCCGAAGGTTATTAGGAAACATTCCGCGACACTCCAAAAGGAGGACACAAGGGAACGCTCAGAACATACTTCCGCATTTGGGCACAATATAAATGGGAAGGTATGCAAAGACAAATCAAAAATAATGTAGTCACCTGTAAAATTTGTCAGCAGAATAAGAGTTCAAAATTAAACTGAATGCCCATGATCTTCACATCAACTCCAAATATGCCCTTTGAAAGAGTCTTTATGGATATCGTAGGATCCCTACCCAAATCTTCAAGAGGGAACAAGTATATAATAATCTTTTTTGATGATTTTTCTAAATACCGCTATCCCAGGCATGAAAGCAGCTACTGTGGCGAAATAGTTTTAAGGAAATTATTGCTCGTTTTCTTATTCCCAATATTTTGGTGATAGATAATTAAAGCAATTTCACCTCAAGACTGTTTAAAGAAGTTAGTAAGCTGCTGGGTGTTAGGAATATATATACTACTCCGTACCACCCTCAATCCAATGGGTTTTTAGAGACAACTCATAGACCTCTGGCAGAGTATTAAGGGAGTTTCGTTAAAATGGACGGAACTAATTGGGACGACTGGTTACATCACGCATATGCACAACAACACCAGGCATACGTCCATAAAGCAAACACCTAATAGAATTCTGTATGGGTTTAAATTTGAAATTCCCCTCAGATTTAAAAGACAGCCAGCAGCTCTATATAATATGGATGATTACAGTAAAGTATTGATATATCAGATTCAAAGAAGTTACGAAATAGTTACACAAAACCAAGACGACGAAGGCAAAGTCAAAACAGTATTACGACAAGGGCACAAAGACGAGGCATTTTAAGGTAGGACAAATGGTTGGCTAAAAAATCAGGCAAGAAAAAACAAGTTCACGCCTATATGGCTAGGACCATATAAAATTAGAGGGATATCAACACCTGTAAATGTTAAAATAAAAAAAATAAAAATTCTGAGAAAGTTTACCACAACAATTTGATTAAACTAATAAACTGAAAGACTATAACCGAGTTGCAATGGGGAGAAAATAGATATTTTTAAATAGGAAATTATCGGAGGAAAAGTACACAGCAGCTTTTCGCGAACACTAGCAATGTAGAAAATTTATGGTGTCAGACTAGCAGAAAATAAAAAGGCAAAAAGGGGAAAGTTAAATTATCACGAAAGAGATGAAAAATACTATGGGATTACTGTTAAAAACTTAAATAAGGATGCTTAAGAAAACAGGAAAACAAAAATCACGTTACTCCGTTTCAATTCCTAGTCACCTTGGCTAGAAACTAAATGTACAGAATGAAGCGGACGTACAGGAATATATAATTTATTTCTTCAGAAGAAGATTGTTCTTCACGAAAATTGGTTTTAGTTTCAAAATCTGATTTGCTGGTAGGAAACGGGATTAGTGCAAATAATTGATACAATGCCTAATACATCGTCGCACATAATTTGATCAAAACGTTGACATGTTGGAAAACTGAAGACCACAAAACCTTATATAAAAAAATTAATAACAAACTCCCCATAAGTAACGCACTCGAATAAAAATAAACAGTATAATAGCTATGACGATTAAAATATTCATAGTAAACATAGAAATTTGCCTACAAGTAAAACCATGGCGAAATAATTTACCAGGTGGCAGCATAGGCGAATTCAGTATTTTTTGCTGGCGTACACCACTGTCAAACTCCATATATAAAAAATTTGTGCACATTTTTTATATATGGAGTTTGACAGTCGTGTATACCAAAAAAACACTGAATTCGCCTACGCTGCCACCTGGTAATTTATTCGCCTTGAGTAAAACTATATAGAAGACCATCTAACAATAATACACAATACCTTTTATAGCCAAGTTTACACAAAGTATGACATTTTAAAATATTACAATTAAAAACTTAATACAATCAATTTGTAATAAGTTGCAGTTTATTTTAATATTCATAATTGTGTCAATGTCATATGACAAACAATATTTAAATGTCGTACGTTTCACTTGGCTTAAGCGACATCTAACAAATTATTTACAAAAAAACAGTAAAAATGAAATTTTGCTCAAAATGCAAAATTTTGTAGTGCGCTAAATTACACCCCAGAAGTAATTTAATATTTAATTTAAAATAAATTTTTAAGACATGAAAACAACAAAATTGTTTGTGCAAACCAAGCAAAAAATAATATTTCCTGTTTTCTTTAAGACCTTGAAAATGAATCAGTATAGGTCAGTTACAGTAAAAAAATCATTATTTAACACAATTAAAAAATGAGTTCTTGATAACAAGAAAAAAAGATGTTTATATTAATATAAAAAGAAAATTAATATAGACCATAAAAAGACAAAAAAAAAACCCAAACATGGTTAGAACTTAACAATTTAATGTACGCAAAAATAAAAGCAAACTAACAATTTAATACTATTATTTTTTATAATAATTTAATAAATAAAAAACCAATTTTGTTAATAAAAAACATTGTAAATGTAAAAATTAATTTACAATTTAAATTATTAAAAAATGTAAAACAAAAAGAATATTTAATACTTAATGTGACTATAAAAGTGTAAAATCGTTAAAAATTAATATTTAATACTTTAAGATTGATGAATAATAATACTTAAATATTGATAAAAAAAGGAAATTGTCAAATAAAAAATATTGATTTTCGCCTACACCAATAAGGATATATGCACATATATTTGAAAGGAGTTTATTGTTCATATTTTAATAAAGAAAAAAAAAAAAACACAAATAATACCTTTCGGTGAAGACCGTCGTCACTAGCTGTTTATTTGGTACGTTTGGTGAGGGCATTCGATGAATTCGAAGAATATCAATTTTAAGCCGCGTTTTGATTAGTACTGGTTAGATAGTGTAAGATGTTTGTTGCATAGAGTGGTGGATTCAGGTAGTTTTGTCGTTAGGATGGTGTCTATTTAAATGGTATTATGAAGGTATATTGCCTGATATCTGTTATGTTTATTGAAGGTATATAATTTTAATATTTCGACCATCGACCGTCTTTACCGAAAGGCATTACAACAGTATAATATTTACTGGCGGAACAAATCCGATTAACTCAATACAGATATTTAGTCTATTTTGATTCACAAATTTATAAGTAACACTTATTCTTACTTGGGCATCAAAAATAAATTAGAACAACAAGAGTGCAGTATCGTCTTTATTGCTTTATGTAACTTCACAGCATTAAGAAGTTGGTGTATCATTTTCAGTGTTGGTCTTAAGTTCCCATGACAACCTCAATCTTAAAATACTTAAGTCACAGGCACAACCGTATCGGAAAGAAAACGGGCCGGGTCATCTTAGAAACAGTTGAAGACAAATATATCCAAGAGTATTTTTTATTGAAAAGTGCAGCTGTTTTATTGGCGTAATCTCCAGTTTTTTTTAAATTTATCTTTCTGCTGCATGCTAAGACTTGTAAAATGATTTTAAATCGTCTTATTAACTCATAATCTACATATGTGATAGATGCTGCAGTTTTTGGATCGGAAAAAATCTTCTCGCAGTATTTGTATCTTTCGAATTTCCTTCTCCTTATTTAGGTTGGTCGCTTATAAGGCCTAGCTAATAATATCTTTCTTGAATTTGTTCTTTTTTTCGTTTTTCCGCAAAAATAAACAGGTGCTAAGAATAACCAGGTACAGATTATCCCACGCAGTGTGTGTGCACATCTTCTGTGTACAAAATTGTGTTATTCAATTAAGCAAGGAATTAACTTACATTTCCTTAACCCATGTGATAATAAAACTTACATTCGAAAGAATGCCATAATAAATATGTGCATTCACGTATTTTATTTAAGACTCCCATTTTAATTTTTTCATTATTTTGAATTCATAATTCTTTATAATCTTATTGTTTTATGATATATTTGCTATTACCAACTGTAATGAGTAAGCAAAATTTTATTGAATATTTAGATTTTGCAAACGTGATAGGTACAATATTGTGCATTTGTATTACTACATTCCATCGCAAAATTTACGCCATCTTTGAAGAAGATTAGAAAAAAAAAATGGCTTTACCTCTGTGTTAAAAAGTTGAAATAATGAAAAATAACTCTGTAGAAAAAAAAATTTGGAAAAATTTCGTATATATTCATAATTTTTGTACAAAATACCTGACCTTTGGTCAGAAAAATTGCTCTGGTGCACCAGGTCGTAACCTGGGGTATAGGTGTGTAGGGGAGGTTTTGGGATATAACACAGAGAAATATCTTTTTGACGTGGTTTGACGGGTGGGAGTTATGATCAATTCAGCACGAGATTTTTGAAGAATTTTGACCTTTTTAAAAACAAAAAATTTAACAACTTCTAAAAAACGTTTCAACTTTATTTTGCTAGCACTGATAACTAATAACTGCGTAATTAAAGAAAAATTATTTTGAGTTGATATCTTTTAAAACAGAAAAGTTATAGTAATTTGAAAATTGGTATTTATTAGAAAAAATTCATTTTAACAAAATATTCGGAAAGTATATTTTGGACCACCCTGTTCAGTGTGTTATAGTTTGAAAAGAGTTCTAAATTTTTGCCTTTCGAGGTTTAGCGGAAAAGCCTTTGATCCTGCTAGTTCTAATTTCTTGTTACCAAAGAATGTGTCGGAGGTAATTCGAAAGTTCTGAATGAGATTTGTTTCTCCAGAAGTAATAATAAAGAGGGAACTCTTGGAAAGAGTTCGGACATTTCTCCAAAAACTGCAATAAATGACGCTATTTCAGTTTGAAATTCTTGTTCGATCTTACATCTGGACTAGAAGCTCACAAAAAGAATCCTTTGCTTCTTCAAGAACTAGTTTAAAAGTCGCCAGCTCAAACAAAAATGAATTGGGCCATGTACGTAGAAGGTAGAGATGCTGTGATTCTGATTCTCAACTAAGTCTGCGTAAATCTTTAGATATATACTTTTTAAGAGGGAAGAAACAATTAATATATCTGATGATGATACTGACTGAAATATCAAACATATCCTGAATTCGTTAATAGATGTTTGTTAATTATAATTTTCATTGACAAATTTAAGTTAATATAATTATTTAATAAACTACAAATATGAAAAATTAAGTTGTTTTTCGTTTTTACAATAATATTTTTATTTACTTCATTTTCTTGAAGAAAATATGTAACTTTTATTTGACAATTTACTTTTAATGAAAAATAAAAAAACAAAATTGTTTAAAGATTATAAACAATTGCTTTATTTAATTGAATTAAAAAAATTAAGGTCAAAATTTACCTTATTAATAAATGTGTATTGCGTTGCAAGTTCTACAAAAAATGTTTAATTTTAAATACTTTTAAGTTTAAAATACCTTTTCATTGTATATTGTAAGTAAGTAAGGCTTTGAAAATTTTCGCTAGAATAGCGTTTTTTTAACATTAAATTCCTAAGCAGACGTTTTGATAAAATAAAATCATATTGAGTAAAAACAAATTCAACACGCCCCCGACAGCTTTGACTTTCTAACCTTCACGCTTGGTATAGGTTAAGGTTAAGTAAAATAATGTTAATTTATTTCTCAAAAACTATAAACAATATCGTGAAATACTTACGGGGACAGTTCTGGAATTTAAATCTTTTGTTTTTAATACTTTTATGTTTTCCTATGGATCAACCAAACTTTAAGCAACTTTCCATGAGTTAATTAAAATAAGTTGGTCGAAAAATCCATATAGGTTGCAATATCAACCTGGAATCCGATTTCAATTAAAGAGAATTAATTTCATTTCATAAATACTATCAATATTAACTTAAATTCTTGTAGTATCCTTTTAGCATGCTCATAGTCTGCTTTGACATAAACAAAATCACAACATGGGTAATCACGATTCCAAAATAGATGACCCGAATGCAAATGTGATCAATCAGGTCAAAGTTTCAATTGAATACCCAGTGGTATACCTGGGAATAATTACAGGAATATTGGCATTACAACCAGTAATCACGTTATACCAGCTTCATAGAAGGTCAATCAAAAAGACTTATCTACCTAGCTCCATTATATAACATAGATTCATACGAGAAAAAGATAAAATTTAGACTTCAAGTTACACACCGTGCAGCAGCTAGCATAATAGATAATGCTAAATTAAAGCGGCATTACGTCTGAGAAACAGGCAAACCCAGTGACACTATTTATAATTTATTGCTACTGACAAATTAAGCTAGACAAAAATTAGATCTTGTTTATAAAGGTCCCTATACCGTAATAGGGCTACTAAGCAATAATATTCTGGAACTTCGAAACGACGCATAGTGGCACATTTGGCGAGAAGGCGGTCAAAAATCCGTAACTTTTGATTGGATCGAAATTTTGATATGCGTTTAGGTCATAAGTTTATTGTACTTAATAATGTCCAACATTTAAGTAAGCATTTTATTTATTATTATTTTAAATAGCTGATAAGTTTATGTTAAAAGTTGAGCTGAAATTTAATTGTAATTGAGTCTATTCAACAAAAGTAACTGAACAATTTTAAAAGTTAAAGTTTAGTATTTTTTAAAAAACAAAAACACCGGAACATATTTTGTCGCTGCCGTTTTTCAATTTTTTAAGATACTTTCCGAGTGTGGAAGAAAGTGGAAACGAAAAGTTAAGGAAATCACTGAATACAAAAACGAAGTTCTGAAGGTCTAAAGCAGTCGCATTCCGGTATGCCTTTAGTATCTTTGCCGAAATATAAGGTGGTGGAGTTAAGAGTAATTTTCACAGGGTTCGACTGCATAAAGGAAGTATTAAAAATAAAAATCTGGCGACGAATCTAGCTCAGGCGTGAGTCTCCATCTGTCGAAGTAGTGTCGTTTCCCTCTAATCATCATTAACACCACCCGTAGCAGAAAAATTGTGAGTATCAATAACTTTTTTAATGGAATACGCGCAGAAAAGGACAGATGAACTGATAAACAAAGTAAGGGACTATATTTAAAATGTTGACAGTTTGCAAGTTCATGCTTGGACAGAAGTGCATAAATTTAATTCGAATAAAGAATTTATTGAAAACCATAGTGTGACAATTAAAAATAACAAACTGACAATATTAAAGGAGGTACAATACGTTTTAGATATAGTAAGTGAAATTAATGGTAATAAATCGGAAGAAGTGGAGAATCGGATAAAGGATTTTGAAGAGTATAGTTAGAAATTAGGTGCGCAAATAGAGTTTACGAATGAGTTATTAGAGAGAAAAAGAGAACTAGGAGCTTCAAAAACAGTTATGTCAGAAAGAGCTGACCGAGAAGGATATAGCAAAAACAGTCAAGTTACAAAAATTAAATAGAGAAAAAGACAAGAAAATCCAAAGATTATCTGCCGCCTTCTCGAACGCAACAAGAGAGCTGGATATCGCACACAGATCAAGATCTCCCGCCACATCGGAACGCAGAAAAGTTATGAGCGTATTGTCGAAAGCAGGAAAAATCAAACAGAGGGAAATTACTTATGGATACGGTGAAATTGAGCCCAGATCTAAATCCGGAAGAAAAATATTCGATCGTAAAGATCCTGAAATCATACAATGATATTTTTCAACTGCCAGGAGATGGCCTGTCTCACACTACTGTGTTAAAGCATCCAATACCAACGGACCCAAGTCAACCCACTATAAGCACAAAACAATAAAGATTGCCTGAAGTCCATAGAAATGAAATCAACAGACAAGTAGATCTAATGCTAGAGGAGAAAGAAATATCTCCTTGCAATTCCCCTTGGTACTCGCCAATCCTACTAGTGCATAAAAGAGCAGAGAAACCGGTGAGAAGAAGTGGATATTGGTGGTAGATTTCAGAAAATTAAACGACGCAACAGTAAACCAAGTTTTTCCAGTACCAAGGATTGATGAGATCTTAGACCAATTGGGTTGCAGCCGGTATTTCTCCACTCTAGACTTAGCAAGTGGACCATTCAGCATAAACGTAGAAAATTTTGAGTTTAATCGCATGCCGTTCGGTTTAACCGGGGCACCACCAAAGTTTCAAAGGATAATGAATACGATATTAACCCGTCTTTAAGGAATTGATTGTTTCGTGTATTTTGATAACATCGTTATCTACGGAAGGAACTTAGATGACCACCATATACGACTGAAGCTTGGACGCTCTGAGGAAATATAGGTTATGTTAAACTACAACCAAAGAAATGTCATTTCTTCCAGAGGGAAGTGGTATACTTGGGTCACCAATGCTCAGAAAGAGGAGTGTTACCAGACCCAAATAAAACTAAAGCAGTTAAAGATATACCACCTCCTTGGAACATCAAGGAACTACAAGCATTCTTGGGACTGATAAGTTTTAACAGAAAGCTTATACCGAACTCCTCAAAACTTTCTTTACCACTTAACAAATGTTAAGAAAAAACAAAATCAGTATGGACGCAAGAGGGCCAAGAAGCAATGGACAGGTTAAAAGAGGCTGTGACAGTATCCAAATTTTAACCAGCCTTTTATTTTAACTACAGATGCTAGTAATGGAGTTCTTGAAGCGATTCTTTCTCAGGGAGAACCAGGGAGTGATTTAGCAATTTATTTTACCAGTAGAGTATTGAGTGACACAGAAAGGCGTTATTCCACAATAAACAATAAAGAGAGAGTTACTTGCCGTGTTATTAGCCACAAAAACATTTAGACCATACCTACTCGGAAAATTTTTACAGTATTCACAGACCATAAACCGTTAAAAGGGCATAGCTAATCTTAAAAATCAAGAAGGTAGATTTGGACGCCTAAGGTTAGAACTGTTAGAATACGATGCCGTCTGCATACAGAGGAAGAAAGTAAAGGCGTAATAGCTCGGGCTAAAATAAAATACATTGAAAGAGAGAATGAAAGAAGTATAAACATCTTTAGCCGGAGGATATTAGGAAGGTCATCAAAACATTCCACGACACTCCAATAGGGGGACATCAGGAAACGCTCAAAACATACTTCAGCATTAGGACACAATAAAAATGAGAAGGTATGCAAAGACAAATCAAAAATAACGTAGCCGCCTGTAAAATTTGTCAGCAGAATAAGAGTTCTAAATTAAACAAAATGCCCATGACCTTCACATTATCTCCCAATATGCCATTTGAAAGAGTCTTTATGGATATCGTAGGACCCCTACCCGAATCTTCAAGAGTGAACAAATGTATAATAACCTTTTTGGATGATTTTTCAAAATATTTGGCATGTGCCAATATCCCAGACATGGAAGCAACTACTGTGGCGAAATAGTTTTTTAGGGAAATTATTGCTCGTTTCTTCATTCCCAAGATTTTTGTGACGGATAATGGAAGCAATTTCAACTCAAGACTTTTTAAAGAAGTTAGTAAACTGCTGGGTGTTAGGAATATACATACTACTCCGTATCACCCTCAATCCAATGGGTCTTAAGCGAGAACTCATAGACCTCCGGCAGAATATTTAAGGAGTTTCGATAAAATGGACGGAACTAATTGGGACGACTGGTTACATTACGCACAACAACACCAGGCATACGTCCACAAAGAAAAAACCTTATATAATTCTGTATGGGTTTGAATTTGAAATTCCCCTCAGATTTAAAAGACAGCCAGCAGCTCTATATAATATGGATGATTACAGTAAGATTTTGAAATATCAGATTCAAAGAAGTAACGAAATAGTTAGACAAAACCAAGAGAAGCGAAGGCAAAGTCAAAACAGTATTACTAAAAGGGCACAAAGACAAGGCATTTTAGGGTAGAACAAATGGGTGGCTAAAAAGTCAGGCAAGAAAAACAAATTTACGCCTATATAGCTAGGACCATATAAAATTAGAGGGATACCAACACCTGTAAATGTTAAAATAATAAAACAAAAATTCTGAGAAAGTTTACCACAACAATTTGATTAAACTAATAAACTGAAAGACTATAACCGAGTTGCAATGGGGAGAAAATAGATATTTTAAATAGGAAAGTACCGAAGGAAAAGTAGACAGCAGCAATACACAAAAATTAAATTATTAGGGGAAAGTTAAGTAATCACGGAAGAGATAAAAAACACTATGGGATCACTGTTAAAAACTTAAATAAGGATGCTTCAGAAAACAGGAAAACAAAAATAACGTTACTCTGTTTCAATTCCTAGTCACTTTTGCTAAAAACTAAATGTACAGAATGAAGCGGACGTACAGGAATATATAATTTATTTCTTCAGAAGAAGATTGTGATTTTAGTTTCAAAATCTGATTTGCTGGTAGCAAACGGGATTAGTGCAAATAATTGATACGATCCCTAATACATCGTTGCAACATAATTTGATCAAAACGTTAACATGTTGGAAAACTGAAGACCACAAAAATTTATTGAAAAGTTGGAGTTTTTTCTTTTTTCTTTTCTTTTATTGAAGGTATATAATTTTAATATTTCAGTCTTTTATTATTGGATAGATAAGTGTGACAATCTGTGAGTGTTTTCCGCTTGTAAGATTGTTTTTATAATTTTAGTGGTGTAAAAATTGTGTCCGAAATTGTATTTACCTTTTCTTTAATAATATCTCCGTTAAACGTTCATGTTTTGTATATTTCCATGTTTTCAAGGACGTCCAGTCTTCGCCCTTTTTTACTAGGATGTATTAATGTCATTCATTCATCTATTTCCCTTGGTTCGTGTTCGTGTGCATTGGGAAGTTGGAGTCTTCTCTTTTTCGTTTATATGATCGTATGTGTTCTGTGAACCTTGTTTTTAATCTCTTTATCTCAACAAATTGTTTTCTATCGTCGCACAGTGGCACATTTTTTAAAAAGGCGGCCAAAAATCATTTTTTCGTGGTTACCGATCTTAGAGTTTCCTTAATCGTTTGAAAATAAATACCAGTAAACCTCGAGAGGCAAAAATTTGGAACTCTTTTCAAACTATAACACATTGAACAGGGTGATCTAAAATAGACTTTTCGAATATTTTGTTAAAATGAAATTTTTTTAGTAAATTCCAATTTCTAAATTACTATAACTTTTTTGTCTTAAAAGATTTCAAATCAAAATAAATTTTCTTTAATTATGCAGTTTGTTAGTTTGTCTTAGAAGTTGTTAAATTTTTTGTGTTAAAAAAGGTCAAAATTCTTCAAAAGTCTAGTGCTTAATACAGCATAACTCCCTCTTGTCAAACCACGTCATGTCATACCTTAAAACCTACCCTGCACACCTATACCGTATTATATGTGCCCCAGGTTGCGACCTGGTGCACCAGATCAATTTTTCTGACCAAAGGTCAGGTATTTTGTACAAAAATTATGAATACATACGAAATTAAAAAAAAAGTATACAGGAGGTTGGAGTTCTAAATGTTGCAAAAGCCAAAAATCAAGTTGCGGAAGCCATTAAAGTCATTTTAATGGCTTTTTTATGCTAACGAGCCACGTGCTAGAACCTTTTTTTACCCTCCTGCTAATTTATTACGCATTAAAATGACATTAATGTGTGCACGTGCAGGTGCAATTGTGAAGTGCAGGTGTTCATTGATCTGGTGTATTGGGATTTCGTGAGAAAAAGAAAATATGTTAATTTCTGCTTACGGTTTGATTCAAATGATCGTGATTTGAATAATTAAAAATGCAGGTGTGCATTGATCTTGTGTAAGTGGAAGGAATAGTATGATGGTACGTACTGATATTGTGTATGGATGTTTGGTGATGAAAATGTGTAAATTTCTGTTTAAGGTTTGATTGAAATGATCGTGATTTGAATAATGAAAAGTGTAAATAGTAATATTGGGGAGTGGAAAATCTTTATTGAATAATTAATAAAGGTTTTCTTGTTTTCAAATGTATTTTTTTGTGCGTGGGTGTAATAGTATGGTGGTATGTACTGATCTTGTGTATGGGGATTAGGTGAGAAAAATAAATGTGTTTAAAAAGTTTAATCACGTAGGCCATTGAAGAATGACATGGGTTGAAAATGTAAGAAGAGTGCAGGTGCTTAGGTCATTGAATTTTAATTTTTTTTTTTGTTTTAATTATGCAGAAGCGATATGAAAGCAAAAATATAAAAAAAAATTGTTTTTAAATATTTAAAAACTAAAATTTGTATACAATAAGAATTTTTTTGTTTTGTTTTTTTAAGAGTAATAAATTCTTTCAAATAATTGCTTAAATGTGAAGAGCTAGATGACATGAGTTGACATATTAATAAATGTGACAATGTAATCACAAGTATATTGAAGGAACAGAGAGGTCAAACACAGCAGGTGTGTAGACACAGTTATGTTGAAAAATGTACAACATGTTAACAAGTGTAGTTAGAGATAGCTATATATATATATATATATATATATATATATATATATATATATATATATATATATATAATATATATATATATATATATATATATATATATTTTTTTTACATAGGAAAAAAAAGCAATCAAGGTAAAGTTCACGTAACGTCACAATCGTAAGAACTTTGATTTGTTTTTTGTTTTTATTAAGCAGAAGCGATATGTGATAAGAATGTAGGCAGATAATAAAAATAAGAACTTGGGTGTATTGAATTTTCTAATTAAAGACTGTAGAGATAGAGACTGAGTAAAAGTAATGATCTCGTCTGTGTGCGTGTATGTTTTTATAAGGGTGTGTGTGTGTGTGTGTGTGTGTGTTTGTAATCAATTTAGGTTTTAGGTTTGTTTGAAATAATCGTGATTTGAATATTTAAAAAGTTTAAATAGTAATATTGGGGAATAGAAAATGTTTATTGAATGTATTTTTAGTTTTTATTTACCACTCTATATTTAAATTATTGTATGTTATTAGCCATGTTTAGTGTAATATTCAATATCATTTATGTATATGAAAAAAAAAATTGGAATAATTAAATGGGTAGCTGTATAGAGACGCCGAAGTCGGGTTTCTTTACGACTATGACGGCGATGATTATTGCTTCATATAAAGAAATAGCGGTTCAATGAGGAGGGTCATATTAGGGATAAAAAATGTTATATTTAAAATTTAATGAGTATATTATATTATATTATATTATATTATATTATATTATATTATATTATATTATATTATATTATATTATATTATATTATATTATATTATATTATATTATATTATATTATATTATATTATATTATATTATATTATATTATATTATATTATGTTATATTATATTATATTATATTATATTATATTATATTATATTATATTATATTATATTATATTATATTATATTATATTATATTATATTATATTATATTATATTATATTATAAAAATATTTAGTCTTTTTTCTTTTTATTAAACAAAACTTGTGCTATATAATAATTATTTTAATTATCACGTTGTTGTTTAAGTGGTTATTTATTTATTATTTTCGTTATAATTACTTTTTATATAAATTCGGTAAAAATTCAATAAAGTTTGACAGTTTATTATAAATTATACAACGATGAACAGCAGCACGGGGTTACTTGCATCTTTTAACAAGTAAAATGTAAGGCAGAGACTTAGTACCAGGGATATGACAGATTTAGAAGACTATCATATAACTGGAGCAGAGCGAATAACAACAAAATATGGAGAATCTGTTTTGCTAGAGTTGGGAACGAGTATATTTTACCTTCCTAAGTGGTTTAATTCGTTGAGAGACAAAGATGTTGAACTCTTATCTACAGGCGCTTATATGATTACAAAATGTTCTTTAAATGATAACAGGGATAGCTTACTCTACAGGTTGGAGTTAAAGCCACTTCCTCCAATGAGAGACTATTTTCCTTTTAATACATTTAAATGAAAATTATTTAAATAAAACAAATCATTATTATAAAAAAAAGAAAAAAACTGTTTTGTTTTTCATTTACAATTTAATTAAATTCAGGCTATAAGAATTGTCTATGATTAATCTATTTACTCAGTATTAAATAAAATTTTAACCTAGAAAGATGAATACTATTGAAGACTTTCTACAGAAGTTTGAAAATGAAATTTTCGAAGAACATTTAGAGGAAATACAAGCGTTTAAAAATAAATACACAAATTGTAATATTTATAATGTAGCTTGAGCACACGATACTTTAAACGGAGATGTAGTTTGTATGTGTGGATGTTGTTTCATTCATAAAAGAAAACTAAAAGTGATGAAAATTATCGAGAAGTATAAAAAATGATTCAACCTATTGTCATCAACTTTCATAAATCAAAAAGAAGAGTAATAACGACAAGTTTCAATACACCGGAATTTTATAATCAATAAAACAATATATATAGATATTTTCAAAATAATAAAATTAAATATTTATATATTTATTATATTATTCTATATTTACATAGAATTATTATAATTTAGTTTAACAACTTTACATTTATTATTTTTAGTAGTAGTAGATAAATATTAGAAATCTTCTTTAAAATGCGAGCTTTGAAATGAAAAAATCAACAGTTAAAAACTAACCTTCAAAGATAATGAATAGCATAATAAAAAATGCTTTGCATGATACAGGAGTGTCAACCTAAAATATACGACGTTGTGTTTGAGATGGAGTACTTTCTCAACTTAAAATTAAAAGCTTCCTGCGGCTTTTTAACCCTCCATGGATTTAAGCCGATGATATGGTTCCATTATAAGAACAAGCATTTTATTGGATTTGGACAAGAAGAATGGCTACACTTAATAAGTTATAAGGACTACATTAGCAGCACGCTTTCTCAGCGAGAACCTTTATATTCAATAAACTTGATTGAAAATACAAGCGAGGAAACTACTGAGTACACCTTCAAACATAAAAGGGGTGTTTGATATTTACTAATCCGACAAGGAACTTTCATATAAAAATTAATCTTGAAATATGGAAATCGATAATTAGGATAGTAGTATTTTTAACATCAATACTTTGCTGGAATGATATTCTAAGGAAGCAAATATTGCATTTTTATTATAATTTTTACATACCAACATTCTCGAAGCTGAAAAAGACTCAAATCTTATTGAGTGATATTGACGGATTAAACGAAAGGGACATCGAAATATATTTAATGCGCCTTTGTTATGAGATTGGGAAAAAAATGGAGAGGAAAATAAATAAGAATAAAATTGTATAAACTAATTTTATGGGTTTTTTATTTCATTTTTTTATTTCTTTACTTTAAAATTAAGTATAAACTGCTGCTGTAGTCAAGGTGGTAGGCACGTTGACTACAATCTGGTTCGCCAGGGTTCAAACCCTGCGGCAACCAAAATAGAAAACTGTTTTTTTTTTGTTTAATGGTATAAATACATATTCAGAAATAACATTAAACATGCAGCCTCCTTCGTCGGTACTTATTCATAGCCTATTCGCCGGCGAAGTAAAATAATTAATAAAACGGCTATATCTATCTTTCTCCTTTCACCACCTGTTTAATCTCTCATCTATCCCTTTCCTAAAAATAATGTAGCACATTTATGAAAATAACTAAATAGGAATTACTGCCTGAAGTTCTACTTCTCTTTAGAAAAAATTACTTATCTGATATCTTTTATAGTTGTATTTTATATTATATCCTAAATATCTTAATAATTCTAGTGGTGGTTACAGATTTCCAAAACTTTCGAAATATTGCACATATTCGTTATCTTTAAAGTAGGCTACCCAATGTGTATCATTTCTTCTATGAGAGTCTAAATTGATTATTCCTCATTCAGTTTGGCGTGGAGTTTTAGGGAGTGTATCTCTCATACAAACTCCCCTAAAACAAGGAATATACTTTTTTTTCAAATCCACATCAGTAAAAGGTCTATTGGGTAACTGCTCTATTACTTTTTTGATTCTTTCGTTTTATTATAAAATATTCCATATTCCTTCTTATAAGGTTTGAGATAGAGACCTTTTCCCATTGCTATTGGCTCTAATGTTCTATTATGACGCTTATTCTTCTCGAGATGCTGCTTACCATCGCTAGCTGTAGTAATATCCTTAGCAATCGAGGAGCCACCAGAAGCTAAAGTGCTCCAAGTGCTGTAAATATAGATACAAGCGGTAGAACACCCCCAATCTTAGGAACGGTAATAACTCTTGGAATTTTGACTTCTGATTTTTTGCCAAGAAATGATTCATCAAAAATTATTTTTGCAGTTTTTATTGCTTTTTTAACATTTGTTGGTTATTCTTTTCTTAAGACCAAAGCTGCTGATTTAAATTCATTGCGAAAAAGGTTTCGTTTACAAGTTTTTTTGAGATTATTCATTTTAACACCTAAACCAAATTTAATTTTAGACTTTATTGCGTTAGTAACAAGGTATGCATTTAGTTTTTCTCCAAGTGTGTTATCTTTAACTTTGACTCTCTTTCAAGCTTTATCAGCTTGATGCCGTTTATTAATATCAGAGTTCTGTGAATAAGCAATATCATGAATTTTACAAGCAGCATCCAAGGGATTGATTCCTTTATTTCCCCTTCGGATACGTTTATCCAGTTTTGTTCCAGGTCCGCAAAATTGATAACCAGATAGGTGAACCTCAATTGGTAGAAAATTAATTAGCTTATTTAGTAGTCCTTCTCCACTAACTAACTGTTTACCGATAATGTTTTTCTTTGTACACTTTCATTTATAACATACTGTTTCTGAAAATTTGTATGTAAGTAGTAATTAATATAAAGAAAAAAGATGTTTACTTGCTTTAACTTTTCATTAGTAAAGATGTGTTTGATTAAACAACATTCAAATATTTTAGTGAGAAATCTAGATTTCAGTGAAAAAACTAATGTAACTGAACATAGTTGCCTCTTACCTTAATTCTAAATCTCTACATCAATCCAAATATCAGTATCTACGAAAACTAATTTCCTCGGTAAAGGGTATAAGTATATATGAAGATATGAAGATGTTTTATCACCTAATGATGCTAAAGTAAATTCTGTAATGATAATTGATGATGTTGCATGTAAAAAGCAAGACAATATCAGTAGTGCAATTCACTAACTTTAAACAATACGACAACTGTTATATAAGTCGTCATTTTCTGTTGTTTGCAGTAACGATTATGTGATTCACTAACTTCGTTTTAACGATTTGAGACATTAATAATTTTCTTATAAGACAAATTGGTATTGAGTGGCATCTCCGTCAGCAAATATATGAAAAACACGAAAGAGAAGAATAAAAACACATGAATTCAAGCAACGCACATGCATGTGTTTATTTCTTCAATGTCAATTTACACACATGAATACGTGTTATCTAATATGCATGTGTGGAGTTAGACATTAAGGAAAGCATAATAATTGTTTTGGTTGAAGAGTGGCGGTTACCTCTTTTTGAATACAGTCAAAACATATGCTTATCTGTAAACTTTTTAGCATGAAATTAATTTTTATAATAAATTTTAAATGCTCTTAGTTAAACTTAATAAAACAATAATGTTCAATTTGATTAAATTGAAAGCAAACTGTATTTATTTTATTTACATATTTATTTTGTATTCGAGTATGTACATATATATTTTCTACGCGTATGCTTATATGTGTGTATGTACAAATGTACATACAAATGTTGTGGGTTGTTTGTTTGGTCGACAAATTTGTTTGAAGTGATATGAGCTTCAAAATGTTTCAAAACATATGTAAAGAATGTTGGAGGGATAAACATGGATTTCTTGTAATAAGCAAAGATGATGAAATAAATAAATGGACGTTACAGAAAAGGTTTTGATGTATTCCCTCAAGCTTAGTCATAATTGATCGTTAAACTGCTTCAAACGTATAATAATTTATTAAGAGCTATTTTACTATTAATTTAATCTGCTTAGCTGTTTAAAGAAGCTGTTTATCTGTCCAAAGAAGCTATATATCTGTTTAAATAAGCTTTTTATCTGTTCAAAGAAGATTTATCTGTTTAAAGAAGCTGTTTAACTTTTCAAAGAAGCTGTTTGTACACAAACATGGAAGAAAATGTATTAAAAGAGTTGGTGAAATCCAGAAAAATTTTAAAACAAAAATTTGAAGCTGTTCACCGCGGGGAAACAGAAATAATAAACAATTTAGAAAATACATTTAAACCTCTAACAGAACCTTTAAAAAATTAGTCAAGTTATCTAGCGAAAGGACATTTAACCCAACAGAGGTTACTAAGTTTAAACATGATAATATAATTAATAACAGAGATAATAGTATTATGACTACCACCCCAAAGAAAAAAGACTATTTGGATTCATTCCCAAAAACAAGTGGTGCTAAAGAAGAAGAAGAAAAAGATGTTGACTTAAATAATGAATCCTTTTATTCACAATCTGATTATTGGCAATTTGATTTAACAGACTTATATAAAAACAAAAAGCTTGATACAATATTTGGACCTTACAAAAATCAAAATGGCGACTGGAAATTTGGAAATTCGGATCTAAAGTTAAATGATGAAAAAATATTGATCGGAAATGAGTCTTGGGCGTTAACTCCTGGTCTATACTCGTTACACTCTCATAAAAGGCCAGAGCACTATGACTCATCAGAATTAGAAATATATAAACGAATTTTGCTTGGTACAAATGCACACAGAAAAAATTTTGATCCTAATAATCAACTTAAAGGAAATAGAGGTTATAAATACAAGGAAATAATTAATAAGCTATTTACTACTACTCACATTGGTGAAGGTTTAATGAAAGTAAACCGTAATAAACTAAACTATATATACTGGGATGATCTTATTGAAATAGTAGATCGATCAAAGCGGCTGACGGCATCACAACAAGCTGGTAACAAAAACCATTCTAATGAGATAATATCAATAATTGAGGAACTAAAAGAGTCAAACATAATTGAGTAGTTTTAGTAATAATAATAATGACTGTTGATGAATTTGGCCATTATTTTAAAAAGCATAGAAATGAGTTGAAAACTAAAAATCTTTAAAAAAAATTTAGTTTTATCCTCGATGGGAGCAATATAAACATAGAGAATAAAAGAATTATAAATATAGCTTCACCGTTAGACGAATTTGATGCTGTTAACAAAACTTATATGAGTTTTAAAATCAAACGTATACAAAAATATTTAAAAAATTATATAAGCCAAGATTAAAATATTTCAACAGGAACATTGTAAACAAGTTCGAGGAGGAATTAATAAAATTGAACAATATATATCCAATAATAATGAAACGGAAAAACTTAAAGAAGAGTATGATTCCCAGTGGAATATAATTAAAACTAACATAAAATTGTTGCAAGATTCGTTGACAAAGGATATTAATAAAGATGTTGAAATCATTGAAAAAGCTGTGAATGATCAGATATACAGTGCAAATAAAGACTTTATAAACAGGATCAAAGAGAGATTTAATAAGATTGAGGCTTATATTTTCAAGTGGATTAATAACAACTCTAGTAAAGTAGATGTTATAAAAAAAACAAAAGCTGGAACCCCCACCTCCAATCAAATTATCATAATATAAGCAAGCATATTTAATATCTAAGAGTAATATAACGCTCATGTTATCTACATAGACATGAACACTGATAGGAGAAAATAGTAAATGAACTACATTCACGAGCGCGGAAAAAGTTCTTACGACATCGGTAATTGACGATCTCTGGCAAGCTTATTTAGTAGAAATGGGGAATTATTCGTCTAAAAACAATGGATTTAAATATATGTTAACAGTCATTGATACATTTTCAAAATATGCTTGGACCGAATCACTTAAGTCAAAAACTGCAGCAGAAGTTTGTAAGGCATTTCACAAAATATTTCGTATGAGGCGTAAACCTAAAAATTTACAGACAGATGATGGCAAAGAATTTTTTAGTAAGGAGTTTGGAGCATTAATGAGAAAACATTCAATAAATCACTTTTCTACGTATAGTGTTATGAAAGCTTCAATTGTTTAACGCTTCAATAGCACATTGAAAGAAATGATGTGGAAAGGATTTAGTAACAATGAATCTTATAGATAGATTAGCATTTATAAAAGTTTGATTAATCAATATAACAAAAAAGTACATGGAACGATCAAAATGGCTCATATTCATGTAACTCATGAACACGAAAAACATTTAGTGAATACTGTATACAATTATTTAAAACTATTTAAAGCTTCACGGAATATACACCAAATTGGACAATGGAAATATTTAAAACAAGATCGATACAAAATACTTACCCAGTCACAATTATACTCGAAGACTATGAAGGAAATGAAATAAAAAGTAGATCTTACAAGGAGGAGTTACTACACACTCGTTCTCCTAATACATACTTAATTGAAAAAGTATTAAAAACTAAGGGTGATAAAGCATATGTTAAATGGTTGGGATTTCCAAGTCAGCATAATTCTTGGATAAGTAAAAATGAAATATTGTAAAACTAGCAATGAGTTAAAATGAATACATATATTAAACAAAAACAAGCTGTTAATAGCATTTTTTATTTAATTACATTCAATCATTCGTTATGTCAATAACATTATTAGCACTGAGCGGGAATTCTTAAATTTTAACGGCAAATTTCTTTCCGCCAATAGAGTTAGCGGTAGATTATGAATGTTCTCTAATTAATTTTCATTCATATAATTCGATTTCCAACATAGACTATGATAATAATCTTTTCCATATTGGAGATAAAATAATTGAAATTCCTATAGGTTCTTATGAGTTGCAAGACAGCTGATTAATAATCGCAGAATATAAAAAAAATAAAAATAAATCAGTTGTGATTGAAGCCAGTAACAACCCTGTACAAATTGAAATAATTTCATTATAGCTTAAAACAATGGCATTTTTATTTTTAAGTATCTATATACATATATACATATTATTGAATTATTATTTCTTATTATTTAGTTTAATAAATATTTTACTAGTTTATACAATTTGTTATTGTTTAAATATTTCTTCAATTTCCTTAACTAACATGTTTAATTCACATTGACCATTACCACTATCTAATTGGTAATGATGCCAAGCATATGTATTTATATGATTATTCATAATTTTACGCTTAGTATCGTTAAGACTTAAAGCTACTTAATTAATTTCATTTGTTCAAATATTGTGTAAATTTGATGTAAATGTATACATACACGACATAACTGTTTCTTTAGAAAATAAAACATTTTGCCTACTATACACTTTTTAACTCCCTTAGTCTTTTTTACGTCTTTTTCATTGTCAATTGTAAATGCGTATACTTTAGGAGCTAAACTAACAAACTCTGTACCCAATACTTTTTTATTTAAAAGGGGAAAACCAAACTGGTTATTTTCAGAGTATGATGAAGTATCACACCGATCTTTCTAATCATCTTTTATATCATTACAAAAGTCGTCTGTTTGAATAGAATATATGAATGAGTCTGTATCCATATTATTCAAACTTATTTTATCCTCATATTTAGGTTTCATGTATCCGTAGTGAAAAACGTACATTTTCCATTTGGATAACTTTAAAACACAGAAATCTAAATAGATTGGCTTTGAGTAATATGTTGTGGTTTTATTCATTTTTACAGCCCACATATTTTCGGTGAATTGTGATATGCTATGAAAATTTGGTTTTGAAATCAATTCACCTATTTCTAGTTGATTGGGGTTAGTGCGATCCTATTCACTTAGCAATCACACATTTTTCCTTTTATCAACATCTTCCACGGTTTTTCCGTACACTGCATTATTTAAGAGTTTATAAAAGTCTTTTTCAAAGATGTTTTTAGATTTTTTTCTATACTCTGTATTTAAATCAATATACGTTTTTAACTATGGTTTCTGATTGAACTGGAGAATTCGATAAACTTTTTCCAAAACCAATCCATTATTTAAACATTGTTCTAATGTTTTAAAATGTATTACATATCTTTTCATATTTGAAACAATACCAATAACTTTGTTTTCAGCACCAAATGGTAGGTCATTATGGCGGTCATGACACTCAACAAGGTAAGATAAATCAACTTCATTAATATAACATACTTCGGAATTAGGCAAATCGTATGAAAACAAATAGTGAAAGAATATCGGAATGAATTTAGGAATTTTGTAATTTGAATTACATGAGGAGCAGCACACACCTCTTTATTTTCCTGACATATGACAGTGATCGCTTACAGTTGGTTCATTACCTAAGATTTTACCGCATATATGACAATATATGGCACTTTTGAAATTTTCACTTTCTAAGGGAGTTAGAGAGTGCATAGGAACAATTTCCTTAAAATAGTTTTTATAAATCTCTTTATATCTCCTAATTAAACTATTTACAAAGTGTTTGCCTACATTTACATCCCTATTACTATCTAAAAATATTTGAAACCTATTTAAATTTTCATTAAAGCTACAACTAATATTAAAGGCATATGCGCACGGTATATGCTTCTTAATTATGGGTACACATGCGCTAAAAACTTTCCAGTCCACTTTGGAAATACAGTACAGTGGTACGATCAGTACAAAATTAAGTAATCATTTTTTTTTACATACAATTTTATTTACTACATATTAGTTAAAAACTAAATAACATTCGACAATTAACGCTATTTAATAACAAAAAAATTATATTTCTAAATTAATCAAATTAAATGTAAACATACAAAATACTAACAGCAATTATTTCTCACATTTACCATTACAAGTAATATTACTTTGTTTTAATACATTTCATCCTTTTTTAATTTTGTTTGGCATCCCACCGAGGGCAGATCAAATATTTTACATCAATAAATTGGTAGAAAATAATTATAATTTATTAATTCCTGGGAATTAAAATTCCAAACTAATTTCTTCGAGTCGCTTAATAAACATTTGAAATTCCATAACGATTTACTGCAAGGAATTTACATTTTCTTGCTATCTCGTAAATTTCAAGAATCACAAAATTGCGTCACTGACCTATTCAAATCCAAAGGTATTGGTCAACCTTCAATCGCTTTACTCAGGCCTATCAAACTGCAATAATATTCGCAGAATTTAGAATCATTCAATTCCTTTGCTGAACACTTTATTAACCCGCTAACTTTCCCAAGTACCAGGACATTGGTCAAAAACTTTATTACTCGCCTTAATCCTAACTAAGAGAAATCGTCACATGCGCGCTAACAATAGCTCTAAAGCAGTGGTCTCTCGACCTTATAATAACAATAATCCCATTTCGAATAAAAATCCTTGCTCCCACAACCAAACGTCTCACGCACAAGAAATGCAACCCTCAACATCAAAGTCATCTATACCCTCACCAATTAGTTCAAATCATGCCACTAATAACACAAATATACTTCTAAGAACAGCCCTCGTTCAAATAAAGAGTAGAGGCGAATTGTTCACTGTCCGGGCGGTTGAATCTTCCCTTCAAAAGATCTCAGTTCGAAGTTGTGGGAGTCGGCGGGCATTCGCAAAAGTCCAAAACCAATGTGATTTAGTGCTTGTTTCAAAACAATGCAATTTCTAACTTCATATCAAAGCCATTGTTCTCCCTAAAGTTACAAACAGAATCCCCTCCACCTCTTTTGAACTCAACTCTCGATCTAAAATTTCTGATATTGATTTAGCTGATCCCTATTTTAACGTTTCATCTACGGTGGATTTAATTTTGGGTAACGACAGCGAAAGACATATCAACCTGGATGGAATAATGAGGGATGTCTGCGGCTCCGCATCAGCTTATCGAACAGTCTTTGGTTGGGTTCTTAGCGGACCGGTACATTCACACTCAACATTAGCTTTCACTTGCCAAACTACCGACAGTAAAAACGTTAATGATTTACTGAGAAAACTCTGGGAACAGGAAAAAATTTCCGTAACTCATCCCATCTCCTCAGAAGATGCATATTGTGAGGAATTTTATTCTCAAACAACAAAGCGGCTACCAGACGGTCGGTATATGGTACGCCTGCCCTTCAAAAAAGAGTTCCGGAGCTCGAATTTCTTGGTTCTTCCAGGTTCCTAGCTCTTAGTCAATATACCCGAATGGGGCATACCCTAGCGAAAAATCCCGCTCTTAATTCGCAATAAAATGAGGTACTTAATGAATATGATAAACTAGATCATATGGAAGAAACTACATCGCCTGAATATTTCAATGACGGCAAATGCAGCTCTTTCTATATTCCACACCACGCAATACTTCGCCCAGGTAGTAAAACTACACAGGTTCGAGTAGTTTTTAATGCGTCTCGCAAAACAAACTCAGGTTTCTCCCTAAAAGATGTATTATACACAGGTTCCACATTGAAAGCAGATTTAATGACTGTAATCCTTAATTGGCGGTTTTACAAATATGTCTTTAGCGGTGACATACAAAAAATGTACCATCAAATTCTAATAGATCCTTTTGATAGGGCCTTTCAGAGAATTTTGTTTCAAAAATCGCCCCGGGAGGCCATAAAAGATTATGAGCTTAAAACGGTGACATTTGGCGTTAATTGCGCACCGTTTCTCGCCATCCGAACGCGTTTATAGCTAGCGTCTGACAATCAAGAGATTTTTCCAAGAGCATCTCAAATTCTACGTGAGGAAACGTACGTAGATGACATCCTAACGGGAGGTGACTCCATAGAAAGCGCTGTCCAGGGCCGACAACAGCTTATACAGTCTCTCGCTTCCCCAGGTTTTTTTGTTAAAAAAGATAACTTCTAATGACTCCCGCTTGTTAGAATCGATTCCGGAAGCTGATCTGTATGATTCTGATTTTCTAAAGTTTTATGATTTCAGTTCCACGAAGACTCTCGGTATTCAATGGAACGTGCTGACAGACTCTTTCTCAGACACTTTCAAGCCAATTCCTAAATTTACCAATCTTACTAAACGTCAAATCTTATCATCAGTGGCAACACTGTTTGATCCTGCTGGTTGGATATCGCCAGTAGTAGTTAAGGGAAAAATTCTTATCCAACAGCTCTGGTTGGAGAAAATTTATTAGGATGAGTCTGTGAGTAAAGATTCTCTCCGAATCTGGAATGAAATCGTTACTGATTTACCCTCTGTTGAAAATCCAAATCCCTCGTTGGATCCATTATACTCCATCTGATCGCGTCCAAACTCATGGATTTTGTGTTGCGTCAAAGTTGGCTTACTGTGCAGCAGTTTACATTACAGTTCAAGCCGGCAATACTATTTTTACCAACTTGTTCGTTACCATAACCCTACCAGGTTAGAATTGTCCGGTGCCTTGATGTTAGCGAAACTTATACATCATATACTACCAGCTCTCGACTTATCTAACCAAGAAATAATTCTTTGGTGCGATTCTTCAATTGTTTTAGGATGGCTATCAAAGCCTCCAGCTACATGGAAAGAAATATATGTCTCCAATCGCGTATCAAAAATACATACACTTTTGCCAAATGGACGATGGTGATATGTCCCCACCCACTTCAATCCCGCAGACTTAGGATCAAGAGGTTGTACACAGCAAGACTTAATCAGCCATCCTCTCTGGTGGCATGGTCCTTCTTAGCTTAGTAACTCTCCCTCTGCGTGGCCAAATAGCGATCCATTTAAGATTACTAATTAAGCATCCATAGCTAAAAATTAATCTTCTGATCGGATTCTAGCTCAGAACTATTTTGCTAATACCTATAAAAGTTCAGATGCCGATCACTTTAACGATGTTCTCCAGCTATTCTCCTCATACACTCATGCGTTACGAGTTTTTTTCATCCGATGTTTTAAACGTACCTTTGCTGGCCCAGTACTTTTAACTGGTTGTCAGAGAAATCAGCTGGAACAATACGAAGTCAATGCAGTGAAAACTTGACTCATCTTGTTGGCACAAAAACAATACTATAATTCAGAATATTTCTGCCAAAGGGTAGCTCACTTTTCACTCTTAACCCTTTTATCGATCCCAATGGGCTACTCAGGGTCAATAGTAGACTAACTTACTCTTCGTTGCCTTACAATTAACGCTTCCCTATAATTTTACCGCGCAATTCACATCTTTGCGATTTATATTTATTGCATTTACATCAATTTTTAGAGAATGGAGAATGTCTTCTGATGTGTCGCATGGCGCAAACCGAATTCTTTATCCCACGTATTAAACAATGCATACGAAAAGTCATTCGGTTATGTAAAACGTGCATAATTTATAAACGAAAAGCCTGTCCTCAAATCATGGCTACTCTCCCTGAGGATCGCTGCATTCTTTCTGTACCCTTCAATACGACAGGAGTTGATTTCGCAGGTCCCTTCGAACTTTAAAGTTCTGCCTTAAACGATCCTCTATTGTCAAAGTACACGTCTGCGTTTTTGTTTGCTATTCCACTAAAGCTATACATCTTGAACCCTGTTCAAACCTCTCCTCGCCAGCTTTCCAAGCAACCTTCGCCGCATAAAGTTTATTCTGACAACGGCCGCAATTTTGTAGGAGCTAGTCGTATATTCCGTAAAGAGTTTTCCAACTTTCTAAAAACCGCATCTGAAGATATCGTGCAAAAGTACTTAACGCACGGGTTTGAATGGTCATTTATACCACCGCACGCCCCTTATATGGTCCAAAATTGGGAAGCTGCAGTGAAGAGTTTTAAGTTCCATTTAAAACGAATCACAGGTACCCATCGATTCAATTTTGAAGAATTCGCAACCGTATTGGCCCGCATAGAAGGAGTCTTAAACTCAAGACCAATCTCTGCGTTGTCTGAAGATCCTTCAGACCTGACTGCCTTAATCCCAGGACATTTCTTGCGAGGTAGTCCTTTAATGGCTCTCCCTGAGCCTCCTGCCGAAAACCTTTCGGTGATTAACCGATGGAAAAACCTCAAAGCCATTCAACAACAATTCGCTCTTCGATGGAAAGAAGACTATTAAAGTAAAACACGTTATTTTGTTTTGTGTTAAGACTAAGTTCTGCTTTTATTTACAAAAATGCCCTGCTTAGATATTACTTATGAGACGTTCTAGACGACTCCTCTAAGAAGGACTTTCTAAAGTCTTCTCAATATCTTATGACTACACCTAGATAAGTATTCTGTTGTACTCAGAGACATGCGCATCCCCTTTGTAATTGGTTCGCTCACATGTTGTAATTTACATGTGTCATAATTCGTGTGTGGTCAAACCCATTTCTAATCACACAACTCATATTTATTTTTCACACAAAAGTACGGTCTGTCGCTATACTTCAATGAAACAAAGAAACAACTAAGTGGGTTACACACAGCGTACTAATATGTGGGTTACTAATATTTGGGTTACAAAAAAGTGCCACTTGACTTTTATGAAATTTAATATAGTACAACAACATACTTTGTTTGCATGTACAGTAATAATGAACATTGTACACACATTACACTATCTAAAGTCCCTACACAAACGGTACAAGTGAAAGCTAGCTTCCCCGAACTTGGAAATTAATGACCTGGTAGTCGTTATTGACGATTTATTGTCTCCGTACGAATGACGGTTACAAAGTTGTGTTATTTAAGTTGTGTTATTTGCCGTATCGCGATTCTAGCAGTAATCCAAATTCCCATAACTAAGCATATGTTTCAATTTATCTCCAATTTCATATTTATTCTATCACACTAAAATTGCATTTCAGTCATCTCTTACTCATTTCTTTTTTTTTTACTCATTTCAGTTATCTATATCACCTACCTTTTCTAATATCAACCTATTTCAATTGCTTTTCTTAGATTACGTAATAAACAACCGCGGGACCTCGCCATACACCAATGCCAGGTGCGTTTTAGATACCATCCACTTCTTTTTTGCCCAGGATTTCTTGCCATGGACTTGGATGCATGCAACGAGATCGCCCGAAACATCATTACTGCATTAATTGCTTAGCGCGCACCCACCGTGTACGGAACTGCAGTAGCCCAGATAATTGCCTAAAATGTGGGTTGCTGCATCACACGCTGCTTTACCCGGCACGTCACCCTCGTATTGAGGCGCCCAAAGCGTCTATTCGTGAATGGATAGGTGTCCGGTCCAATGCAACCAATCGGCTTATCCGCAAACGTCAGCACCGCAAGAAAACAACTTCATCACTGCCTCAACAAGCAGCCAAACCAACGACCACACCACAACCAAATCATTTAGTGCTATAAGAAGCTATACGTTAACTGGCAGCTGTTTTATGTGTAACTTCACCCAGTCCAAAATGAATTCTCAACATTATTCTACATTGCATAGCTGCAAGGTTCTAACGGATTACTATTTAAAGTTTGAAATTTATATTGTATAGTTTTTTTAACGTTAGTAATTTTACAGTTTAAAAACCTTTGTATTGAATTATAAAAGTATCTTACGAGAGAGCCAGCAAGATTATGTTAAAATATGGATAAGATTAACATTAAGAATTGCCAGTTTCTTTTACCGCCATTTGTGGCCATTTTTATATTTTTGTTAAAACTTGCATAGCAACTACTAAATCTTAACTCTTTCACTTTATATTGAACTTCCAAAAGGTAAGCATAAGAATTTAAAAACTGAAGTTTAATACTCGTTTTCTTTATTTAATTCTTTAATTATTGCCAAAAAAATCTTTATTTGAAATCTCTAAATTACTGAGAAATTTTAAAAATAATAATTGGTCTGCGCATACTGAACTAGCCTCCAAACTCTCTTCAACCCGCATCCATCATCACAAATCATCTACCTAGATACATATATACAGTTTTACCTCATCCAACACCATCAACTACGTCAGGTAATTTCCTAATTATCTCCTAATAATTATATATCTCCTATAATTATACAAACATGTTTTACATTTTTCAACATAACTGTGTCTCAACACAACTGCTGACTTCTCTATTCCTTTCATATACTTGTAATCACATTGTCACACCCATTAATATGTCAACCCATATCATCTAGCACTTCACTTTTAAGCAATTATTTGGAAGAATTTATTGCTCTTAAAAAACAAAACAAAAAAATTCTTATTGTATACAAATTTTAGTTTTTAAATATTTAAAAACAAAATTTTTTTTTATATTTTTTCTCTTATATCGCTTTTGCTTAATGAAAACCAAAAGAAAATTAAACTTCAATGACCTTAACACCTGCACTCATCTTACATCTTCAACCCTTGTCATTCTTTACTGACCTACGTGATTTAACTTTTTAAACACATTTATTTTTCTCACATACTATTACACCCACGCACAAAAAATACATTTGAAAACAAGAAAACCTTTCTTAATTATTCAATAAAGATTTTCTACTCCCCAATATTACTATTTACACTTTTTAATTATTCAATTCGCGATCATTTCAATCAAACCTTAAACAGAAACTAACATATTTTCTTTTCATCACCAAATATCCATACACAATATCAGTAGATACCATCATACTATTCCATCCACTTTCACAAGATCAATGCACACCTGCATTTTTAGTTATTCAAATCACGATCATTTCAATCAAACCTTAAACAGAAATTAACATATTTTCTTTTTCTCACCAAATCCCTATACACAAGATCAATAAACACCTGCACTTCACAACTGCACCTGCACGTGCACACATTAATGTCATTTTAATGCGTAATAAATTAGCGGGAGGGTGAAAAAAGGGTCTAGCACGTGGCCCATTAGCATAAAAAAGCCATTAAAATGACATTAATGGCTTCTGCAACTTGATTTATGGCTTTTGCAACATTTCCATACAATTTGACCGGAAGTGGTTTAGAACTCCCACCTCCTATATACTAAAAATTTTTTTCTACGGAGTTATTATTGATTATTTTAACTTTTTAACACAGAGGTAAAGCAAACTTTTTTCTTATCCCCTTTAAATTTGGCGTTTATAGAATATATTGTACCTATGACGTTTGCAAAATCTAAATATTCAATAAAATTTTGCTTACTCATTACAGTTGGTAATAGCAAATATATCATAAAACAATAAGATTATAAAGAATTATGAATTCAAAATAATGAACAAATTAAAAAGGGAGTCTTAAATAAAATACGTGAATGCACATATTTATTATGGCATTCTTTCGAATGTAAGTTTTATTATCACATGGGTTAAGGAAATGTAAGTTAATTCCTTGCTTAATTGAATAACACAATTTTGTACACAGAAGATGTACACACACTGCGTGGGATAATCTGTACCTGGTTATTCTTAGCACCTGTTTATTTTTGCGGAAAAACGAAAAAAATAACAAATTCAAGAAAGATATTATTAGCTAGGCCTTAAAAGCGACCAATCTAAATAAGGAGAAGGAAATTCGAAGGATAAAAATACTGCGAGAAGATTTTTTCCGATCCAAAAACTGCAGCATCTATCACATATGTAGATTATGAGTTAATAAGACGATTTAAAATCATTTTACAAGTCTTACCATGCAGCAGAAAGCTAAATTAAAAAAAAAAATTGAGATTATGCCAATAAAACAGCTGCACTTTACAATGAAAAATACTCTTGGAGATAATTGTCTTCAACGGTTCACAAAATTTTGTATCATGGGAAACAAATCATTCAACATAATACCAATAGGAGATCTGTCTGAAGAAGCACAAGAAAAAAGGAACAAAGGCTACAGATTTTTTCACGAACATAGCACAAGAAAAATGTCTAGATGTTGTACTAATGAAGACCTTATTACCATTTTGTTGTGTACTTCAGATCCATATATGTCCAACTTTCGACAAAAACGGAAAACAACTCCAGTCGAATTAGAAGAGGAGGCTAAACAACTATTAGAAGATGAAAATTAATGTTATTTAGAAGAAATTTTCTCTAAAATTGCTTAATGTATAGCGGTTCATTGATTTGTAAATAGGTCTGTTAATTTACTAAAAATTGTTACGAATTTGTAACAATTGTTACTGGAAAGTGTTCATTAACCCAAAAAATTTGCAACGAGAGAGTGTAAACAGAGAGTAAAAAAATGAGATACAAAAAATATCTTGCAAATTCTTACTAGTAAAATTTTTACTTGCAAAAGAATTAGCCAAACAGCTGTTTCTTACTTTTGTTTACAAAATAATTTACTTTAAAAATGCCTGAAAAAAAAAATTTTTTGTAACATTAAAGAAAATGCAAGTATTTGACAATCAAAATAATATAAAAATAATATTATTTTGTAATTTTTAATTTATTTTTTAATTTTTTTAATTAAAGAAATTTAGCTATTGAAGTAAAAATTAAAGACCTGCATAAGTTAAATTATACAATATAGTGAATATTGTCACATCATGCTTTTGTCGATTCATGCACTGTTGTTCAAACTTCTATGACATGACTTATAAAGGCAATGCTGAAAAAGTTGCGAGTAAATTTTAGCATCGTTCGAACATCGAATTAACACACATGAGCACAAAAAACAGGCATGCCACACAATGCTACACATGTCACATACATATGTCACACAGGTCGCCCTTCTTTTATAAGGTGATTTTTAGTAATTTGTGTGGTTTATGATATGCATAAGAAAAGTGCAAAACTTATAAGAAAATTTGTTCATGCAGCTGGCTATTATTTTTATTGTTTTAATAGAATTTGTAAATGTATATGCCTACATATTTTACTAAATGTATTTAGGTAGGGATGTAACATAGATCGAATGTAAATGATCTATACCCCCCCTGGCACGACCTTTTTCTGTCCACGGACCTTTCTTCCGATTTTTTCGGCACGTTTTTGTTTGACTTGGGCTGGTGGTTATGGCTTCTGGACTAATAGTTGCACCGGGGAAACCCTGTGGGAACGGTTCCAGTTTAAGGTCATAACTATCTCCGTCCCGTTAAAAATCAATAAAAGGCAGACCAAGTCTTTCAGCATGCCTACCGATTAGACAGTGTCCAGTAAGTACCGAGACCGTGATACTTATGGATTTTCAGTCCAGTCTGAGCAGCTGCCTGGTCCGCTTGAGGTCCAGTGTAGTCCACAGTTGTATGGAGACACAGCAGGAACTTTCATCTACCCATAATTTGCAAGCCAAATTTAGATAGTGGTTCTTTATGGCCATTTTCACCGTTGCCAGAGGAATTCCAACGTCTGGTAGCGGGGAGACATTAGGAAGCAATGTGCCTCGTTTTGCGAGATCATCGGCCGCACAGTTACCCTGGATATCCCTGTGATCAGGGACCCAAAACAGGTCAATCTGTGATCGCTCCGATAAAGTGTTCAGTAATGAGCGACAACTCAGGACTAGCTTAGATGTACCATATGCACCAGCAAGCGCCCTGATTGCCGCCTGACTGTCCGAAAATATCCGAATAGCATGACCAGAAAGATCGTCCCTGAGCGCTATTTCGGATGTTTTCAGAATGGCCATTACCTCGACTTGAAAGACGCTGCAGTAGTCAGGGTGTCTGAGGGAGAGTCTTAGTCCAAGATTATTGGAAAAGATTCCGCAACCGACTCTGTCGTCCAGTTTCGAGCCATCGGTGTAGATGTCAACAGTACCACCCACAACCACTTCGTTATGGACCCATATCTCCCTATTTGGAATATGGAACCGAAACCCGTGGTCCAGAGCGGGAGTAGAAGAGATGTAGTCCACCATTGATGGCAGTGGCACATCCCGATCGATAATCTTAGAGTGCCCTATGTCCAGCCTGAGCCAGCGTGAGAGGGTATTAAGTCTGGCTGCACAGCATTTAGCCTGTTGAAATACCAGAAGTTTGGTGGGTAAGCAGTGGAGAAGAGCATACAGAGCCTTTGTCGAAGTAGTTCGAAGAACGAAGTAATCAAAATGGCGGCTATTCTCTTGATTTTGTCAAGAGGCTTTTGGTTGACCAATCTCTCAAGAGCGGGCCACCAAAACACAGCACCATAGAGAATATTTGGCTCTATTACTGCCTTGTAGAGCCATGAGATGATTCGAGGCTGAAGGATCCATCTTGGTCCTAGAGCTCTCTGACAGAGATAGAGCGCACAGGTCGCCTTCCGAGCTCTTTCGGCAATGTTTGCCTTCCATTAAAGTTTGGGGTCAAGTATCACCCCAAGGTATTTCACACTTTTACTTACACTGAGCACAATGCCATTCAGCCTAGGTGCAGTAAAATTCGGGATCTTGTATCTCCGTGTGAAGAGCATAACCTCCGTTTTGCCGGGGTTAACAGCAAGATCAAAATCGCAGCACCATTGAGACAGAAAATTAAGCGAATAGTTCATCCGTTCTGTGAGTGTTGTCAGGTACTTCCCAGAGACTGCGATAGCAATGTCATCAGCATAAGCTATCACCCTTTTACCCGTTTGATCCAGTCGCCATAGCAGCGTGTTGACTGCCAGATTCCAGATGAGGGGAGACAATACGCCACCTTGTGGAGTGCCTCTTTTCACTACCCTTTAAACGTGATCATTTCCCAAAGTGGACGTGATGATACGTGTCTTCAGTAGTTGCACAATGAATTCCACCAGATTTGCATCAAGATCGAGATCCAAGAGGGCCTTTATAACGGCATTGGGGCAGACGTTATTGAAAGCTCTTTCTATGTCAAGAAACACTGCAAGCGTAAATTCCTTATTTGAAAGAGACTTTTCAACATCGGATAATAACACGTGCAGCGCTGTTTCCACAGATTTCCCTTTCGTGTAGGCATGCTGCGAGCTAGAAATAAGCGCGGGATTTATGGAGTTCCTGACCTGAAGATCAAGAATCCTTTCCAGCGTTTTGAGTAAGAAGGACGACAGGCTTATGGGCCTAAAGTCCTTGGGTTTAATAGGAGATGTCTTCCCCGCTTTAGGGATGAAAACAACTCGGGCTACACGCCAACCTATGGGCATGTAAGTATTTTCCAGGCAAGCATTGTAGATTTGCAATAGCCATGGTTTTATGATGTCTATGCCATGTTGCAAGTCCGCTGGAATGATATTGTCAATTCCAGGAGACTTAAAGGCATCAAACGACATGATGGCCCAATCTAAGTGAGCATTGGTCACCCGGAAAGTGGGTGGAAAAACCGACGCGGAATTCACAATCCCCATCGCTTCGTCAATCCCTTCACTACCAGGGAAGTGAGCATCAAGCAGCGTCTCCAAGGTGTCGGTTACAGAGTCCGTCCATTGACCGTCCGGCTTCTGAATACTCTCAATAACTCTCGGGGACGTGCTAAGAATCCTGCGTAGCCTGCTGGTTTCGGACGAGCTTTCTATGTTGCCACAGAAAGTTTTCCACGAGGCTCTTTTGGATCTACGTATGGCATACTTAAACTCCCTTTGTTTATCCTTGTAGGGCAGCCAGTTTCCACTATTTTTGACCCTATTAGAGAGTCTTATACATTTCTTACGTAACTCTGCAATCTCCATATTCCACCAAGGGGGTTTCGGTTCATCCCTTGGCTTCGGTGGATTGCAGGCCGCTTTCGCCGCAGAGCATGTCTGCAAGGTCAAGAATTCAACCGCCTGATCAATATCGCAGTGGTCATTAATCTTGAAGGGAGCAGGCCTTAGGCCAAGCTCTAAAATGGACCGAAATTTATTCCAGTCCGTTTGTTTCCTATTTATGTAGGAGTGAGACACTCCGGAACCTACTGATTCCAGATCTAATTTATAAGATAAATACCTATGGTCAGAAAAGGAGCACTCTTGAGAGACACTCCGATTTCTGACAATATCAGACCAGCCACCACCTGTCAAGGTAAGATCGAGAACCTCCCTTCTACTCGAAGTGACGAAGGTAAATATAAATAATAAAATAATATAAAATCAAAAAGAGACTCACTCCGTTCATTGACATCCGTGCTGCCTCACATATGGTGATGAGCGTTAGCATCGGCCCCAATGATGACCGGCGTTTGACGGTTGTTAGCCTCTGCTAATAAAAGCTTTAGCAGGTCATGTGGTGGTGAATTACCATGATCATGGGCCATACAACTGGAGACCACCCAGACATCCTTCGAGCCCGTCTCCACTGCTATGGCAACGCTGTCTCTGTCACTGAATCTGCGAAGAAATAAAGCGTTAATATTATACTTAATCATAATACAGGCCCTGGGTTTACCTTGACCTGTGACGTAGACAGTTTTGTAGCCGTCCATAGATAGTCCGGAAACCCGATCATTAATAACCCATGGTTCCTGGACCAGAACAATATCCTCTCCTTTCTGTAACAGGCGGAGGAGTAAGGCCGCAGAAGCAGCGATGGAATGATGAAGGTTAATTTGCACAACCCTCATCATCATTATCTTCGGCCGTAAGGGTAGCGTCGGAATCGCCCTCGCTAGACAGGAGTGATTCCTCGCTTTTTGACAGGTATTCGGATCCGAGACTCATTTGCCGAAAAAAGTCACCAGCAAACTCAGATGAAGAGATGACACTTCTTGTGTCATCCGACATGTCTGAACCGCACATGGAGGCCGGAGCCAATTGTAAAGGTTCAGTTTGTCCAGCGGCAACCTCTGGTACCAGAGGTTCCGTGGGAGGTTTATAATTTTTCCCTATATTATCCTCCTTATAGATCCCGAGAGAGATCGAGTAGAAACCGTAGTTGATCTCCCCCTTACAGGCGTTAAGTGGGGCGAGGGACTCGTCGTTTATGACAATGATAGCGTCACGTAAGTGGCCCTTTGGCTCGCTTACTTTAGCGACCTTCTAGTCGGCCGAAGGCAGCTCTTTTTGCTGAGTTTAATCAGCTCCAGAATTTCATCCGGAGTGGAGGGATCTGCTGGGATTGGGGCGAAGGATCTTGGACGGTTCGGCATCTGATCTTTGGATATAGCTAAGAGCTTAGCACCCGACCAGATTTCACCTAGGCTGTCAATTGCCTGCTTGTACAGGTCCGCTGAGCGTTGATCAGCACAAGCGATCAATTTAACATGCCCCTTATACCAGCCCGCATCACGGCATGAGGGGGAGGGGCCAGGATTGGCTGAAATTATGTCCTTATAGATACTGCGAAGAGCCGCTTGGACTAACCTCCAATTATCTGGAGATATAGTCCCGTCACTTTCACCAGTGTCTATTATAGCCAAAACGAGGCTATCCTTAACTATCTCGCTAAGGGGACGTGAGGACACCGGTTTGGATATTGAAGTTTTTGGCCATTTAGGCAGTTGAGGGACTGTCGTAGCGGTTTCCTCAGCCGTCCTTTTTCGTTTCTGAGGTGCCAAGTTAGGTGGAGGGCGAGACTCCAAGTTCTGTTTGGCCCATTTAAGTTTAGTCTGGTCCTTTTCAGACAAAGTGTTCGGATCTTGCCCACCAAGCTCTTGCAGGATCCGGTAGGCAGATCTTCTGGTCCTATACACCCGCGTCGACTCGTTGATGTGTGCACGAGAAGAGGAGGACGTACTAAGGCCCAGACTACCAGTTGTTTGGGCTGGCTTAACCAATGCCCTTACATCAGTAGTTGGACCAATATGCGGGGGAGCCCCTCTTTCACTCTGTTTTGTAGCAGGAGTGATTGTGGTGCTCGAAGAGGGCATTACGCAACCCTTGGGGATTGCGGTGCGGGATGTTGAGGCAGACAACAGAGTCGCTGCACCCAGCTGTGGTCTGGAGGTAGAGGTCACAGACGAAGGTTGTTTCTGGATTGCCGGCTTTTGCCGCTGCAATACAACCGGCTCCCTTTTAGGGTTGGCCTTTGCGGTCTTTTTTGTAGTTGTAATTTTGTCCATGCGAAATGGGTCCCCACTCATAGCCGCTATCTCCACCCGTATGTGTAGTCAACTCAAAGGTCCCATGGTTATCTATGTAAGCAGGGAGGCCATGCGAGGGTTGGCACCAGCCTTCATGGGCACAGGTGCTCAGAGCCAGACCGTTGCTAATTAGGAGTAAACTCAACCAAACCTACACCACCAACTTAACGGTGACGGGTATCGAACGTACTATGAGGCCTGCCAGGGTTTTAACGGGACGGAGATAGTTATGACCTTAAACTGGAGCCGTTCTCACAGGGTTTCACCCCGGTGCAACTATTAGTCCAGAAGCCATAACCACCAGCCCAAGTCAAACAAAAACGTGCCGAAAAAATCGGAAGAAAGGTCCGTGGACAGAAAAAGGTCGTGCCAGGGGGGTATAGATCATTTACATCCGATCTATGTTACATCCCTACCTAAATAAATTTAGTAAAATATGTAGGCATATACATTTACAAATTCTATTAAAACAATAAAAATAAAAGCCAGCTGCATGAACAAATTTTCTTATAAGTTTTGCACTTTTCTTATGCATATCATAAACCACACAAATTACTAAAAATCACAATATAAAAGAAGGGCGACCTGTGTGACATATGTATGTGACATGTGTCGCATTGTGTGGCATGCCTGTTTTTTGTGCTCATGTGTGTTAATTCGATGTTCGAACGATGCTAAAATTTACTCGCAACTTTTTCAGCATTGCCTTTGTAAGTCATGTCATAGGAGTTTGAACAACAGTGAATGAATCGACAAAAGCATGATGTGACAATATTCACTATGTTGTATAATTCAACTTAAGCAGGTCTTTAGTGGTTACCAGTTTTCTGGCTTTCAGTGGTCTATGTTTTATACATTTTTGCACTCTAGTACATTTGCTTTAAAAATAGTACTATTTTGTGTGCATACCATAAAGTTTTTACGTCTTACATATCATTCCCGAAGCCACAACAATTTTCTTTGCTAATTTTTGCTAGCAACTTTTTTAGAGCAATTTTGCAAAATTCTTTCTTACTCTCTCGTTACAAGTTCCTGCTAGTAAAGTAAAAGAACAGAACTAATGTAAATGAATGTAAATTAACTAATATTTATTTTATAAATTGTTAAAAAATATTTGAAAATAAAATAAAACTTTAACTAAAATATGATTTTTTCAGTAAAACATTTCGTTATTAAGAAAGTTTTAACTTTTTCAAAATTTTAAATATTTTAATTCAAAACGATGTTTAAAAAAACAACCCTTGGCTCTTTTTGTTTTAAGCTTAAAAATATAATTGGGGCCAAAAAAATTTTTTTTTTATGTTTTAACACTTATTTTTTATATTCAACTTCAATTAATAATGAAAACGAATATTAAACCATTCGTAACTTTTCTTTATCGGTCGACTTTGTTGCGATGGTTTTTGTTTTTAAAAAAAGACTAAACTTTAACTTTTAAAATTGTTAAGGTACGTTTACAGAATAGACTAAATTACAATTCAATTACAACTCAACTTTTAAAAACAAACTTATCAACTATTTATACTAAATTAATAATAAATAAAATGCTGACTTAAATGTTGGACATTATTGAGTACAATAATTTTATGACCTATTTAGTTTGACTAGAAGCAATTATGCTGACTCAAATGTGACAATTTCTTCACTCGTCTGAATTAATGCTTTTAGCAAATTACAATTTATGAATAACCTATTTTAATTTAACTAAAAAATATAATCTACGAGTGTTGGTCACAACATCCTTCCCTCTTAATGAAAAAGATTCCGTCTTCTGCTTTCTTGGTATGGTGTGTTTGTGGTTTGGTGATTCGGCGGGTAAAGGTTATGACAACTGTTGTTGGTTATTAAGTAGGTTCTTCGTACTTTAAATAGCACACAACTTGATGCGAATTGACAATTTTCGTTGGATTTTCCAGGACTTGTAAATAGCAGAAACTAGTATGTTTTGTACTGGAACAGGTTGTCTAAAGTGCTGTGCGCGTTGACATTGAGTTGGGTACCAGCAAATAAGTAAGGAAATGGCAGAACCTTCTGGAAAAGTTGAGAGCTTTGTGAATTGACACATCCAACATGATGAATTGCTATTATTTCAAAAGCAAAGGGTAAAAAATAGCTGAGACTGTTTCAGTTGTTTACTTTAAAATTTTTAATATGCGTCTCAGTTGTCAGCTTGTGTGACGGGAGTATCCCCTTACCAGCAAAAATAGCAACATGAAAGAAAACATCATTCTTCGGTTGTTCCGTATAAAATAAAAACATGAAAGCTCTTTTAATAGGTTCTGCTCTGGCTTTTATTCTTTAGTCATCCTTGTTACTTTAATGACCTTTTCATCCTTTCGGTTTGACGGTAAGAAACCCTTTTTTTGAGATGACCCGGGCCGTTTTCTTTCCGATACGTTTGTGCCGGTGGTCTTAAGTATCCTAAGATGGAGGTAGTCATGGAAACTTAAGACCAACAAAAATTTGAGTTGAGCTCACCCGAAAAAAGCGTGAAAAATTCTTAATACAGGCATCAACTGAACACATCGGTCTACGAACTGAAGCTGAATTGCTTTGAAAGAGGACAATATAAGTGTGCTAAATAGTTTTTCAATAGGATTGAAGCTACTCCAGAGCCTCAAAATAAAAAAAAGGAAACTTGAAATTATTATAATTATTATACAACAAATAAAGGTTCTGATTTAATGACGCTATTATTCTCAGTTTTATATGGCTTTCACTTCAAAAAAACAAAAAAAGGCTATATATGGAGACATTAAAGAATTGTTCTATCAACTGCATATTTGTAAAAAATATCGAAATGCCCAGCGATTTGGTAATTACTTCGCGTGTCTTACAAGTTCGGCGCAATATATTAAAAACACAAACGCGTTGAAGTTTAGAGAATAATGTCCAATGTTGGCAGATTATATTCTTAACCACCAGACAAGTGGGCCATATTCATAGCATAGATGGTATTTTTTATTCCAAATTAGAAATCAAATTAAAATTTTGTAATGTAAGGTCTTGATGAATTGGAAGGGTCAAATAAAATTCCAATTCCAGAATTTTAAATTGAAGACTAATACATACAGTCAAACAGTCGTAAATGATTTTCCGCAACAATTTCGTAAAGATGTTTACGAACATATAAAATCCTTTTAAGAATTGAAATCTGATTTCAAAATAATAAAAGATAGCTTAGTTAAAGTTATTGATAAAATATCGTTATATAGTAATCTAGAAATTATTGAAAGCAATAAGAGTTGCAAACCACAATTACACAATATTCTAGAGCATTCTAGTAAAGAGTTAAAATCGGAGAACTATAACCGAAATCACATCTTGGGTCCTTTTGAAATAACTGACGATACTTTAAATGTTTCGAAGTTCATAAAGTATAGAAAAGAAGCTAATCCTGATGAAAGGTGCAATAGAACTGTGTTGCGGGAAGATGCTAAGTCTTTGAAGCCGAAAAGAATATTTCAAAAGAAAATTTTTGACTGTTCTTTTTCAATAAATTTAAGTACTGTAAAAGATTTAAATGACATTAAAATTACTAAAAAGAAACTTCTCAAAGACATAGTTAGAGAAGAATATTTAAAACAAAATAATGTTTGTATCTTATGTTTCTACTGCGTTAAGCCTATTAAAGAAAGTACATATGTATTTATATGCATACTGCAGGTTTAACGATTGCACTACTTTTCGCTTTGAGATAACACCTAATGGAAATGTATCTGTTTACAGAACGAAAGAAATTCAACACGCAAAAGACGAAATGCATGTTGGTCAAATAAGAGGCGTAAAACGCCTTGTTTTTAAAAGTAAACATAAAAATAATAATGCATATTTGTTTAGAAAAAAACAAATTTTGAATGCGGCTGATGAAATTGCTGAAAAAGGCAATTTACAGGACATTTGTAGTTTGGAAACATTAAGAAAATGTAAATCTAAGGGAAATCATGATAATTATTATCACTCAGAAACAATTTTCTCTCTTATTTTAATGAAAAGGGGACCTTACAAAAATTATATACATTTTGTTTCTTCACCCTTTACTGTTTATACAATGGAAAAAGTTACATTTGAGACAATCTCAAATAATAAAGAAAGTCTTGAAGATTCTAAATTTACGCTACATTTAGATGCTTCCGGTGAAAGTGTTAAACAACTCGAATGCGCTGAAAAAAGAATTTTTATCTGTAAATTATTTTTACGAAACTGTAATCTAAAAAAAATTTTACCAATTGCGGAAGCAATTCTATCGCGACACACACGCGATGCAGTATGTTATTTTTTGGATTGCTTAAAGCTTTATTAAAAAAAAAAAATAAAATTAAATATCAATTTAAATGGCCTTTTTGTAAAAGGGTGTGTACAGATGTGAGTGCAGCATTTAAATGTATGCATTAAAAATAATTCAAAACAAACCATTAGCAAATTTATGGAATCCTAAAGATTTCAGAAAGAAAATAACAGATCAAGATTTTGTTGTCATTGTGGTAATCTTAAAAAGACTAATGGTAATATATTTATATGTTAAGACTGTAATTTATACATTTGTCAAACTTGTACAGTAAACCATCGTTCAATTGGTTCAAAAGCTTGTAAAATTATTGAACAAAATATACTATATACTAAATTTTAGATGCATTCAATCATTCTGTCAAAGATCTTTGTTGACGGAAGTCTTTTATAAAATAAACTTTATTGTAAAACTGTGATGTAATATGTATATAACACTATAATTTAAGTACAAAATAGATGGTATGTAGGCCTAATGGAGAAGCCAGCCATAAAAAATAATCGGCAACGCACATCGCATGGTACCTCCTGGGTTGTGTGAAAAACTATGCAAATCTTTTTTTCAATATATTTTTTATACAAATTTCAGTTTTTTGTTAAGACAAAATTTAAAGTAAAATAATAACTTCACATGTAAGAATTTTATACAAGAAATAGAATTTTAGTTCATTAAAATTGGAAATGTATTTACATTAGCAATTTAAAAACTAGTTTCATGTTATACCTAGCTTAAAAAACCATTACCTTGTGTAACTAAAACTGTTTGTCGGTTTATGGCTTCTGCGCTGTAGCGCTGTGGCCGATTATGGTTTCAGGTTTTAATCGTAGCAGGCAGACATTCAAAATTGACACAGACTAAACAATAAATTTAAAAACCAAACACCTAAAAGGCAGTGACTTTTGCAAACAAAATGCATATATGCCGCACTGAATTTATTTGAAACAAATTTTTAACGTTAATACCAACAACTTTTTTTTTCTTAATAATAGTAAAACAGCAATATTAAATATATAAAATAACTCAATAAATTAAAGCATATGCATGAGAAATGTTGTCTGGCCTGACGTTTTTTATACTAGAAACAAAAAAAAAAAAAAAACATCTGGCAGCTTTATAGTACACATTAAACGTTTCTTAAAGGAAAAAAAGAAGGGTAGGACTATCTACATTGGTTGCTTTATAAAAATGTGAGTTTCATTAAGCGAATTAATTATTTAAAATATTTATATTATTTGTCCAGTTTTAATTAAACAAGCCGGATTCTTTCAGCATTTAACTCTGGCGAAAATTGCCAAACGTAGTCCTTGTATACTGGTTCACTGTCACTGAGGTGGTTTTGTGGCTCAGTCATCGAAATCTCACGAATTATATCTAAGAGACTGGGCAGTTGCCTTGGATTGTCCCATACTTTCGGTAGATTATAGCTTAGCGCCCGAAGCCCCATTTCCACGGGCTATAGAAAAAGTCTTTTATGCCTTCTGTTGGATGCTAAAGAAATACGCACATTTAGGCACCACAGCCGAACGTATTGTATTGGCAGGAGATTCAGCTGGTGCAAATCTTTGTGCAGCCTTAAGTTTTAAGTGCATCAAACAGGGTGCACGAAAACCAGATGGTCTATTTCGGCCTAGTGTCCCACTCTAATATCGTTTGTACAGTCGTCGGGAAATCTAAGTTCCGAGCCCATAAAGTGTATTAGTTCCGAGTCCTTTAGCATAGCGAAGTCGATTAAGCGATGTCCGTCCGGGTAAAACACCACGCCTGCCTCTAATATTTTCTTATCATTTGGAACAATCAAGTAACTCCAATAAAAAAAAAATACATATGGAGCGATAGAGAATTAAAAAATATGAAAAAAACTTCAAGTAACAAGACATTCGCTCGGCCATATTTTTCTAGTCATGGGCCTCTGAAATTTTCATGAAAATGTACGATTGAGCGCCATATTTTTAAAGTTATCAATATGGGTATCATTTAAAAGCTTTTAAAGAGATCTTTCAGAAAATACTAAATTTTTTTAAAAAGGGTTAACCTATTAAGAGAATGACATTTTTATCTATTTTTTTTTCTCTGTTACCTTAATATTTGTTTTCTATGGCAAATTAATTGCAAATTAATTCATTTAAAATTGTCATCTGCTTAGGGATATAAGATTTCACAATTCAAGTTGCAAAAGGGCTCATCAGATAATCGGTTATACATCAATAAAAAATTATTGAAAGTAATTATAAATTTTGTCTAGCAATTATTAATTTATATTTATTGATTTTTTTGTATTGTACAAAATATAATTTTTTTTTTAAATGTTAAGAAATAGAATAAAATAAAAAATTGTCAGAAATTAAAAGAAGTATTTTGTGGCATTTGTAGCCACTAGTGTACCAGTGTACATTAAGATCGAAATGGAAATAAAACAGGCTCTCTTAACTGATCCATAAGAAACCATTACTACATAACTTTTAGCTTTTGTGTTAAAAAATATCAACCAATTTCTTAAAAGTTTTCTTTCTTTACTTATTCTATTTTAGTATATTTTCTTTACCCCAAAACTCCTACAATAACAAATTTAATTTCTTTAAAAAGTCTCGTACTAAATGAAATGCAATAAAAACTTTAATATTTTCCAGCAAAAAATTTTTATAAGTTCATGGATATTTTTGTTTATGTTCTAAATCTAAAAATTTTGTATTTCCCAGTTCGAAAACACACATTTTTTACATGTTTTGAAATTGATCAAATAACCGAAATGATTTAGGTAGCTTGAAAAATATGCATGGGAAGTGTAATTGCAAAGCACTTGAATTGAGCAAAAAAGTATTTGGACAAATAAGCGTTAATAGAAACGCATTATAAAAAGTTGATAAAAATTTTAATACATATTTTTTGTAATATCTTGTATCAATAGTTTTAAAAACAATATAAATACTTCATACTATTGATTATTACCTTTTGAATACGTAGGAAAGATAGGGCAAAAGTAAGCTTAATCGACTTCTTTTAAACATCAAAATAAATTTTGGTATAAGTTTAAATTTAGCAATACATTTTTTTATAACTTTTTATTTTAAATACTAGAAAAGTCTTTTGTCAATTCAAAAAAAAAAAAAAAAAAAATATGTTCATAAAAATTAAAAGCGCTTTTGGTTCTGCTCAAAGCAAATAGTTAAACAAAGCAAATTGGTTTTTTTAGTGTTTTGCCAGAGCTATCGTCTGGCTTTTAAATTTTTAAAACCAGAGCAAGAGTTAGAATTCAACAATGGTTTTAATTTTTATATGCGCATCGCAGCGTCGTCTTATTGAGTTCAGATTTGTGAGATAACTAGTCGCTTAAAAACTATAGTTTTTTTTCCATTTGTTTTAACCAATCCCCCCACTGTGTGAGGTTTCAATAATTTAAACAAATTATACCTTTGTTTTACTATTCGTTGCATTATGTCTAAATAGTAAATCATAAAAATTTTATACGCACAAGCCGAAAAATTAAAATAATTTCAAAATTATGATTTGCTTATGCAATTTTTAAATAAATTAATGAATTGAATGAATTTATATGCATGGAGGAATATGATGTCCATGGTACATAAAGTATTATGTCATGGTCAAACAATTATTGAGCTGAAAATTCTTCCTCTTGGAGAACTTACAGAAAAAGCCCAAGAAGCAAGAAATCGCAAACCCAAGTATATTCAATTATTCAGTTCTAAACGACAGTCCCAACATGAAGACACTTTCTATAGCCTATTGTTATCTTCCGATCCTGTACTTTCAATAATGAGAAAACGTTGGTTTAATTATGAGGCTTCTTCACTTACTAACAAGAAAGAATTAATTGCTTAAACATTGATTTTTGTCGTTACTTTATTGTTGTGACAAAAATCTTTAGGTTATTAAAAATATTTGTGAGAAGTCTTCTGAAGAACTAAATAATCGGTAACAAAATGGCCATCGAAACGTGCTTTCACCCTCAATAATTAATATCAGAGATTTGATTATTTAATCAGGATAAAAAATATCAGGATATACATATTTTTTAAAAACATTACTACCCATTAAGGAATTGTTATAAAATAATGAAAATAACAAAACTAATCTTTATTTAAGATCAAGTAAAAAACTTTACATAAAAAATGCACCCGATTAAAAAAATAGTTTTTGGAAAAATTTATTGTTGCTGATTAAGGTCTTAAAAAATACAATTTAGATTTATTTGAAATGGTGACAAGTCTTTGGTTAATACTAAAGTTGCTCTATCATTAACCAATTTGTGTGTTAAGCTGGCCAAGTTTTTGGCATCATCAATGCTAGAGTGCTCTTTTCCTTCAAAATTAAGGTATACATGGGTAAGGGCATCTAGAAAGTTAAGAGGCTTATATTTATACCACTCCCTATAGATGACACGTATATCTATCTATTGATTAAAATATGGTGGTTTTTTAATTCGTTTTCTGCTGCATTCTTTGTCTAGACATATGCCAAAATCCCAATCAGTCCATGTTACAAAAGCACAATTCCCAATCTTTTTGTCCTTAGATACCTTTGGTAACATTAAATGGTGAGATCTTAATTCCTTTCGTAACCATTTGTGAAACACTATAACAGCGAAGGATTCAACGGAAACGTGAATAATAATAACAAACTTCATTTAAAAAAAACAAAAGTAAAAAAAAATATAATTCAGGTCATTTAAAAAAATTTAAGAAATAAATATGCTCTGAAAATAAATGAAATGTAATATTTTGGTTAAAAAGGTCCTTAGGTGTTTGAATACTTACCATTGTATTTGCTCCTGTGTCGGTGGCGGCGGTTGTTGAACAGCCGTTTTAGGCAGCGGTGGAGTAGTGTGCTGCAGAGCAACAGGTTGCTGAGGCACAATCGGTGGCCCATAAAACAGGTATGGCGGATATGGGTAAGCCACCGTTGCTTGCTGCTGCTGTTGTTCGTTGTGCTGCTCTTTCTTAAATTTTAAAAAATATTTTATTTTTTTGTGGCAGTGGGGGCAGTTGAAACTCTGGAAAATAAATGAAAAATAATTGGAATATGTATATATATATATTACTTACCATTTTTCTTTAATAGAAAAATGACACACTCACTACTAAAACGAATTGCAGAAGAAATAAAAAGGCGCCTTTTTCCCAAAAATTAACTAGGCATCACATCATTTTTTGAACTATGGTATAGACATGCCAGACTTAAAATTTAATTTCATGAACTTATGAGTAAAATTCTTCCATACAAAAAGAAAAAACATTCTATACAAAAGTTCAAGAAAATATGCTCAACAAATATAAGCTATATGCCAGATTCGAGCCAATTTATGTGGCTTTTATCCACAATTGGTCCCATCCAGGAAAAACTCCTAGTTTTCAAGATATAAGCCCATTTGTAGTATGAGTGAAATTTAAACATTTATTTTTTTTTAATACTTTGTTCAAGAAAATATGCTCAACAAATATAAGCTACATGCCAGATTAGAGCCAATATATGTGGCGTTTATCCACAATTGGTCCCATCCAGAAACAACTCCTAGTTTTCAAAATATAAGCCCATTTGTAATATGAGTTAAATTTGAAAATTTATTTTTTTCAATACTTTGTTCAAGAAAATATGCTCAACAAATATAAGCTATATGCCAGATTAGAGCCAATATATGTGGCTTTCGTCCACAACTGGATCCATCCAGAAACAACTCCTAGTTTTCAAGATATATGCCCATTTGTAGTATTAGTGAAATTTAAAAAATTTTTTTAATACTTTGTTCAAGAAAATATGCTCAGCAAATATAATCAATATGCCAGATTAGAGCCAATATATGTGGCTTTCATCCACAATTGGTCCCATCCAGGAACAACTCCTAGTTTTCGAGATATAAGCCCATTTGTAATATTTGAAAAAATTTATTTTTTTTTAATACTTTGTTCAAGAAAATATGCTCAACAAGTATCAGCTACATGCCAGATTAGAGCCAATATATGTGGCTTTCATCCACAATTGGTCCCATCCAGAAACAATGTGACGGCCACAAACCATGCAATATGCTAAAGCTAATGATGTGCGGATGTCATGTTTAGTGATTGATACGTGTAAAGACTCACAACATAGTTGTATCAAGAAAAAGCTTGTAACGGCTGAGGGTTGCATATTGTGGCATAGATAATAGAACAGAGTTGCGTTAAAATGCCCCTAAATGACATTTAATGGTTGGCATGACTGCCAAAAAAAAGCGCGTCAAGACCAAAAAAACAAGAAGATGGAGTTTTTTTCCTTTTTTGGTGGTGAAAAAGGGCGATTCAACGTGTTCTGGGAGGAAAAAACGTTGGTTTTCGGTTGGAGTTCGTACTTGAAATCGTTGAAATATTCTTAATTAAAATAATAGACTGTATAAATAAATAGTTTAACAAATTATACAAAAAAAAATCAAAGCATTAATAACATGTATCAAAAACAACAACAACAGAAATAAAGAAAAACATTTTAGCCGAAGAGTTATAGAAGCAATTTAAAAAGAAAAACCACAAGCATAAAAAAGGAAAGAATAGTGCATCACCCTCGCGACAACCGCCGCCAAATTACTGGTGGTTAAAAACAATAGCAAAAGGACTTGAAGACAGCAGACGGTTGTAAGCAGGAACGGGGAGAGCAACATCCATAGTAAGTAGCTATCAGGAGCTTTTTGATGCTGGGGAGACTTCAGCCAGTTCTGGTGTTGTTTGGAGCAGTGGCCGCTTGGCCACGATTATTTGGCGGTTCGCCCAACTGCCCAACAAAGAGGTAGACCCACCACATCAAGAACAACAAGTGACAGGTAAGGTAGAGTCAAACCTTACTAACAAACAAGAACCTCACAACCCTGAAAACAAAACGTAACTTGAGAAAAAAAGGAACTCGTACGTACCTCCAAGCCAAGATAATTTGTCCAATGTTATATGCCTATGTAAGCTTAAACTCATACAATTATACTTACCTTATTACACCCTAAAAGAAAGTAAAAGAAAATATAAAAAAAGGTCTACAAAATTCTTATAATCAGGAAAATCCAAAACAAAAAAAATAGTATTTAATTTGTACTTAAAGCAGACTATTAGTCTAAAACAAACAGCAATAGGTATTAGAGCTATAGAACTTAATAAATTTATAGAAAAAAGAATTACTTTTAACACGAATAAACACAAAATCGTTAAACAATAAAATATTAAAATACAGAAATATATTTTTTGCGAAAGTAGTTAAAAAAATGAATATAATTAAACAACAAATGCAGACCAGACGTTCCTTGAAAAGAAAAAAATTAAGCAAAGCAAAAGAACATACATTCAAACTATATACTACCGAGATTAGAAATTACATGTTACATTATCAGTATACATTAATACAATAAGAATATATTAATAATTTTGAAAGAAAAATAAATCCTAAACACGTTTTATACAAATATACTTACCTTCTAATAGACTAACAAAAAACCTAAAAGTACACTACACAATTATACCTACCTTAATATAGCCAATAAGAAGCTGAAAGACAATATGTACAATCACTCCTACACAAAAGAGACCTAAAAGGATTTGCAATTAAAATTTATTTACTTACATGATATTCTAATACTTGTAAACTTTGTGTAAGGAGGCAGACTATTATAGACATAAGTATATATGTCAGTATAATATAGGATAAGAATTTTATATAATACTTGGAATTTCACTAAAAAACAAGAAAAAATAAAAAAAATTGAATTTATCACTTTACTTTACCTTGATTTAAAGAAAGATGAGAATTGGCCAATCAAAAGTTTTTAAAGGAAAACTTTATTGTATTAATGAAAAAGTCATGTAAGAGAATAATTAATATTAGACAGTAATTTAGCACTTAAATCTGATCTACCTGATAGACACCGGTGCACTACGGGCCAGACACTTATTATCCTCTTTGAATTGTTAAATATTGTATAAATAGGCATAAGATTATAAAACGAACCAGAAAGAAGTATGTAAAATAAATAGACAGAAATGAATATTATATCTTTAACAAACGTTTACAAGTTTTTGCTTTAACCCTATCAACATGAAATAGAGGTAGCACAAGGTTAAAAGGATGAGTATGAGCTGAACTAGGGAAATGGCTTAAAACGGGAGTAGAACCATTTTATTAGGGGAGCCGATTGATTTAACTAAGGGCAACATCTGGCTTTATAGGATAACCATCTTTGTTTATGCAGAGGGAGGGCTGCTCTGGAAACCATTTCCAACTGGTTTCAAAAAAAAAAAAAAAAAAATAGAACGGGATATATACTGGGACAGTTTAATAGAATAGTAAGAGGTGGCAGATAACTGATGGAAAGCAAAACATCTGGCACTAGTAATTTTTTTTTAAATGTCAACGGTTAAAGAAAAAAGGCGGACAGAACCACCCCATTTCCGACGAGATAAGCCGCAATAAGCAAAGAGTGCCACCGCTGAAAAACACCAAAACGCCGCAGGCGTTTTATAAACAAACAAACAAATTCAATCGTTACATTTTGGCGCCCAACGTGGGGCGATAACGAGGAAACTGTTTCCATAAAATATTTAAATAAGGCAATATAAAACGAATCTGTATAATCGAATACACTTGTCAATACCCACACAATTCCGATGTTTGACTGTCATAATAGCGTTGTAAGTCCTGGAAAACAACCACCGTTGTTATGCCTGCGCTGCTGCAACATTTGATTGGCATTCAAGCAGAGGAAAGTCACATGATCTTTCTGTTTGCTGTTAGCATCGACGTAAGTCATAATTCACATGACCAAAGGTCTCAACTTATCCGCTGCGTTTTGATGAGCATTTAGCAGATAATTAGGTGGCTTCAATTTTTAACTTTAAGAAATAAGTTGGCCTACCCTTGCCTTTTTGTTTTATTGTTTTTGTGTGCCCGTTCCGCCCCGGTTTTTTTCCTTGGCAGTCAGCCTCTAATACTCAACCTTTTAACAACGTACAATTACTAAACAAAAGTGAGAATTTATTATAACTGATAGCAATTAACAAATACAAAAATATTTTAACTAACTAAAATTACAACGTAGTTTCAATAATAGAATAAAATAACTTACCCTGACAACTTAAAGTAATTTGTAGAAGTGGCAACCCATCGGAGGGTTCGTAAAAGTTTTTTATACCTTTTTACGTTTTGGTAAAATAATTAGGAATTAATTTGAAATAACTAGCCTCAAGTGGAAAAGCTAATTTCAAATACATAAGTAATTCCGTATTGGAAATCGTGTTTACGTTGTAGATCGGCAAGGAAACTTCGTAGGCTTGGAAACTGACGTTCCGTTTGTTCGAAAAGAATGAGTCAGAGACAACTCAGACCTCGAATACCTGGTAAGCAAGCTATGACAACATCGTCGATAAATTTTACAACAACTAGCGCAGCGATAGCATCTTCGAAAATGGCTCCACCTACGGTATCAACCACAAAGAGTTCTACAAGAATAGCTACAACAACAACGACTACTACCACTTCTACAATGGCAAACAATCCGACACCGAACGACATCGATACCTGATAATGAAGATAGCATACAGTCTCCGCCATACAGCAGTATCACCGCAACCGGTAACGGAATGAGCAACGAGCAAATCAGAGAAGAAGTGTTAACTCACTAGACCAACCAGTTCAGGAAGAAATGTTAGTAAACAACAACGGGATAACGCTAAGAGATTATGTAAGCGCCTCGGTTGGAGTAGCTCAAGCGGAAACAATGCGTGAGGTAGCAGAAAGCGTACATCGCATGATTCCCGATATCGTACGAGAAGTCATTAGGTCGGAAAGAATTTCAAATTCAACTATGAATCACTCCAACGGCGGACATAGCAACCCTATATTATCAGCTAATATTCACCGATTACAGCAACAATCACAGCAAAACGGCAGACCCAGAAATGTAGAACCAGTTCAAGTACACGGTAATAATTTTCAGCAGCCACAATATCCCACCGGTTTCTCATCACCGAGCCATTTTTCCTCTAGAATACCCAACCCGCTCGATCTAGAAAAATGGGGAGTAAATTTCGACGAAACGAATAAGGCCATTAACACAGAGGATTTCATTTTTAGAGTTGAAGCCTTAAGAGAAGATAACAACTGCCCATGGCATATACTGATGAAAGGATTCCACCATTTGTTAACTGGAACAGCCAACACTTGGTTTTGGGATTTCCGCCGGCGAAACCCGCAATGTGATTGGAGCTGTCTAAAGACGAGTATCATAAAAAAATTTAGAAAATTTGAAAGCGATTACGAAATACAACGCCGAATAATGGAGAGAAGACAACAGTATAACGAAAGTACGGAAGCCTATCTTAACGATATAATAATGCTTAAAAATCAGATGAGGAACAACATGCCTGAATACGAGCTTGTAAGAATAGTTAAGGACAACCTCAAGGAAGGACTCTCGCAACTGATATACCCGATAAATATTACAACCACAGACAACCTGCAAGATGAATGCAGAAGAGCTGAGAGGAACATGGCTAAACGCACCCAGTTTCGACAACCTGCAAACCAAATACGAAGAGTTAATGAAATAGATTTTCAGAACCATTCCGGAGGACATGCCCAAGAGGTTAGTGTGCTGCACCTAAAATCGCAACCAACAAGACCATTGAGCAGTTGGAATTGCAAAATAAGTGGCCATACATTTATAGACTGTAACTCAACCGAAAGAAGACTTTTTTTGTTACAGATGTGGGTTCGAGAATGTAATCACACCCAACTGCCCGAAATGTCAGGGAAACAGAACAGAGAGCATGACGCGGACGGGGCTGTCATGTTCACAGTCCCAACAGCCCCAATAAATCATTTTATTAATAAACCAACGAAAGTTGATAGAATCACCCAAACTATTATGCCGCCAGAGATAGATATAAATGAAGCGCCAACAAGCAGCTATACGACGCAGAACCCCAAAGTAAAAGAGATAATACCATATGAAACAAGATTGGATAACTACAACAGAGTCAAAGAAAAAATTTTTCAGGATTTTCAACGGGAACCAAAAAAGAAAACAGTTAATGCAAGAATTAGATATGCTAACCGCAAGGCAGAACGAAAGTTAATTTCTATATCGAGTGTAGCATCAGACGACGATATCAGACCATATCTGAACGTCGAAATAAATGAAAAGAAATTTGAAGGACTTATGGACAGTGGAGCATCTATATCACGTCTAGGAAAGAATTGTTTCGAAAACTTACGAAATTTAAAAATAAAGATCTACAACTTCAAGTCCAGCATAAGAACAGCCGATGGAAAATGTCAACCCATCGCAGGAAAGGTGAAACTGAAAGTTAAATGCAACAAGGAATCCAAGTTATAACATGTAGTGCCCACGTTGTCACAGGAGTTGATTCTAGGTTTCGATTTTTAGAAATTATTCGGAATTTCGATTAGCTTTGGCATACCAAAAACGGTGAACGAGTTAACAGCAGCCGTTGTCGAAGAAATGAAGATGCACGACTTAAGCTGTGAACAGCGAATAACCCTTGAGAAGGCCAAACTGGAGTTTAAAAGTTTTGACAATTTTGGTCTGGGCAGAACAGATTTGGAAACCCATTACATAGATACCGGAGATGCCGAGCCTAAGAAAATGCGATACTATCCAGTATCACCAGCTGTACAGAAGCTTGTTAATGATGAAATAGATCGGATGTTATCACTAGGTGTGATCGAGATTGCGCCGAACGCGGAGTGGAACAACAGAACGACGTTGGTAAGAAAACCTAATAAAAATAGACTATGCTTAGATGCCCGCGAACTTAACAAGGTTACTAGAAAAGATGCTTATCCATTGCCCAATATAGACGGACTTTTAAGCAGATTAGGAGACACCTATTTCATATCGTCAATCGATCTAAAAGACGCCTTTTGGCAAATCCCGTTAGAGGAAAAAAGCCGCCCCAAAACCGCATTTACTGTTCAAGGAAGACCACAATATCAGTTTAAGGTAATGCCTTTTGGGTTGTGTAATGCGGCACAACGTTTATGTAGGTTAATGGACAAAGTCATACCCTCCGAAATGAAAGATCGCGTATTCGTATATCTTGATGATTTGCTTGTTGTCTCGCCTAGCTTTGAGCTGCACATAGAGCTGCTTTCAGTTGTAGCAAATAAGTTATCAGCCGCTAGTCTAACGGTCAACATGAAAAAGTCAAAATTCTGCTATAAAGAATTAAAGTACCTAGGCTATATTGTCGGCGAAGGGAAGCTTAGAACCGACCCGAGCAAAGTAGAGGCGATTACAAACATACATAACCCAAAAACACCAAGAGACGTTCGGAAGTTTTTAGGAACAGTGGGATGGTACCGGAGATTTATCAACGATTTTTCCACCCTGACCGCACCGATAACTGATACACTAAAAAGGGCTCCCAAATTCGTGTTTACACCGAAAGCTATCGAAGCATTTAACAAACTTAAGGAACGCTTAAGTCCGGTTCTTAGTAGCCCGAATTTCCATAAACCATTTTTTGTCCAATGCGACGCATCCAACGTTGGAATTGGAGCTGTATTATATCAAAAGGACAACGACGGAGGAGAACACCCGGTCGAGTATTTCTCCAGAAAACTTAATCCGGCACAAAAAAACAACTCGACAACCGAAAAAGAATGTTTAGCCGTAGTGCTAGCAATAGAAAAGTTTCGACAATATATTGAACTAATGGAATTTACAATCATTACCGACCATTCAAGTTTAAAGTGGTTGATCTCTCAAAAAGACCTTAACGGCAGACTAGCGCGCTGGAGCTTGAAACTTCAAGGATATAAATTCGACATCAAACATCGCAAGGGCTCGAAAAATGTTGTGCCGGATATGCTTTCGCGATGGGACATGGAGGAACTTGCCGGGGATCCGTTTCTTGCATTTAACTTCAATTCAAAAGAGTTTAAAAGCCCCGACTATTGTTTATTGAAGGACACGATTGAACAGAACAAAGAAAAATTGCCAGATCTCAAAGTAAGTGATGGGATTGTATACAAAAAGGCAAAATTTAGCAGTAAAGAGGAGGATGAAGAATATTTGTGGAAAATTTGGTTACCACCAAAACTAAGTGAAAACATACTCCGTAGAGCACATGAGATTAATACCTGTCATGGAGGAATAGCAAAAACCATATATGCCATCCGGCAACACTTCTACTGGCTAACATTGGCAATCGACGTACGTGATCTGATTAGAAAGTGTCAAAACTGCAAAGAGAACAAGCACCCGAAACAAGTCTTGAGACCGACTATGGGAAGTGAGGTCAAAACAGATCGTCCATTCCAAAAGATTTACGTAGATTTCCTGGGGCCATATCCTCGTACACGCAATGGTAATACCCACATTTTCATAGTTTTAGATCATAAGATTAAATTCGTTTTGCTTAAGGCACTGGCTAAAGCTACAACGAAGGCGATAAATAAATTTCTGATGGCTGAGGTATTCCACAAATTCGGGGTTCCTGAAGTTATACACACAGACAATGGAAAACAATTTACTAGCGAATCATTCAAGGAACTAATGCATCATTATGGAATGCATCATATGCGTACCGCCATACACTCTCCCCAATCGAATGCGAGCGAAAGGGTGAATCAATCCATACTGAGTATTATCAGAAGCTTCTTGCAAGATGATCAGAGCAAATGGGATGAAAACCTACCTGAAGTGGAGTGTACCTTAAGGTCGACATTACACTCAGCAATAGGCACAACAACATGATATTAATGCGAAGCTGTGTAAGCCATGGTTAAAATGCCGAATAAAAAAATCAGTCGGAAAGAACATGTATGAGGTAGAGAACCAAAGGGGACAGCTTATAGGCACCATACACGCGCAGCATCTTAGAGTTTAGAATGTATTAGTGACGAAAACCCTGGAAACTCCCAACTCTTTTCAAGCCGTAGACTACGTGAAAAGAGCTGGCTTTGTGACGGCCACAAACCATGCAATATGCTAAAGCTAATGATGTACGGATGTCGTGTTTAGTGATTGATACGTGTAAAGACTCACAACATAGTTGTATCAAGAAAAAGCTTGTAACGGCTGAGGGTTGCATATTGTGGCATAGATAATAGAACAGAGTTGCGTTAAAATGCCCCTAAATGACATTTAATGGTTGGCATGACTGCCAAAAAAAAGCGCGTCAAGACCAAAAAAAAATGGAGTTTTTTCCTTTTTTGGTGGTGAAAAAGGGTGATTCAACGTGTTCTGGGAGGAAAAAAAGTTGGTTTTCGGTTGGAGTTCGTACTTGAAATCGTTGAAATATTTTTATTTAAAATAATAGACTGTATAAATAAATAGTTTAACAAATTATACAAAAAAAAAATCAAAGCATTAATAACATGTATCAAAAACAACAACAACAACAGAAATAAAGAAAAACGTTTTAGCCGAAGAGTTATAGAAGCAATTTAAAAAGAAAAACCACAAGCATAAAAAAAAGGAAAAAATAGTGCATCACCCTCGCGACAACCGCCGCCAAATTACTGGTGGTTAAAAACAATAGCAAAAGGACTTGAATACAGCAGACGGTTGTAAGCAGGAACGGCGAGAGCAACATCCATAGTGAGTAGCTATCAGGAGCTTTTTGATGCTGGGGGGACTTCAGCCAGTTCTGGTGTTGTTTGGAGCAGTGGCCGCTTGGCCACGATTATTTGGCGGTTCGCCCAACTGCCCAACAAAGAGGTAGATCCACCACATCAAGAACAACAAGTGACAGGTAAGGTAGAGTCAAACTTTACTAACAAACAAGAACCTCACAACCCTGAAAACAAAACGTAACTTGAGAAAAAAAAAGGAACTCGTACGTACCTCCAAGCCAAGATAATTTGTCCAATGTTATATGCCTATGTAAGCTTAAACTCATACAATTATACTTACCTTATTACACCCTAAAAGAAAGTAAAAGAAAATATAAAAAAAGGTCTACAAAATTCTTATAATCAGGAAAATCCATAATAAAAAATATAGTATTTAATTTGTACTTAAAGCAGACTATTAGTCTAAAACAAACAGAAATAGGTATTAGAGCTATAGAACTTAATAAATTTATAGAAAAAAGAATTACTTTTAACACGAATAAACACAAAATCGTTAAACAATAAAATATTAAAATACAGAAATATATTTTTTGCGAAAGTAATTAAAAAAAAATGAATATAATTAAACAACAAATGCAGACCAGACGTTCCTTGAAAAGAAAAAAATGAAACAAAGAAAAGAACATACATTCAAACTATATACTACCGAGATTAGAAATTACATGTTACATTATCAGTATACATTAATACAATAAGAATATATTAATAATTTTGAAAGAAAAATAAATCCTAAACACGTTTTATACAAATATACTTACCTTCTAATAGACTAACAAAAAACCTAAAAGTACACTACACAATTATACCTACCTTAATATAGCCAATAAGAAGCTGAAAGACAATATGTACAATCACTCCTACACAAAAGAGACCTAAAAGGATTTGCAATTAAAATTTATTTACTTACATGATATTCTAATACTTGTAAACTTTGTGTAAGGAGGCAGACTATTATAGACATAAGTATATATGTCAGTATAATATAGGATAAGAATTTTATATAATACTTGGAATTTCACTAAAAAACAAGAAAAAATAAAAAAAATTGAATTTATCACTTTACTTTACCTTGATTTAAAGAAAGATGAGAATTGGCCAATCAAATGTTTTTAAAGGAAAACTTTATTGTATTAATGAAAAAGTCATGTAAGAGAATAATTAATATTAGACAGTAATTTAGCACTTAAATCTGATCTACCTGATAGACACCGGTGCACTACGGGACAGACACTTATTATCCTCTTTGAATTGTTAAATATTGTATAAATAGGCATAAGATTATAAAACGAATCAGAAAGAAGTATGTAAAATAAATAGACTGAATTGAATATTATATCTTTAACAAACGTTTACAAGTTTTTGCTTCAACCCTATCAACATAATATAGAGGTAGCACAAAGTTAAAAGGATGAGTATGAGCTGAACTAGGGAAATGGCTTAAAACGGGAGTAGAACCATTTTATTAGGGGAGCCGATTGATTTAACTAAGGGCAACATCTGGCTTTATAGGATAACCATCTTTGTTTATGCAGAGGGAGGGCTGCTCTGGAAACCATTTCCAACTGGTTTAAAAAAAAAAAAAAAACTGACGTTCCGTTTGTTCGAAAAGAATGAGTCAGAGACAACTCAGACCTCGAATACCTGGTAAGCAAGCTATGACAACATCGTCGATAAATTTTACAACAACTAGCGCAGCGATAGCATCTTCGAAAATGGCTCCACCTACGGTATCAACCACAAAGAGTTCTACAAGAATAGCTACAACAACAACGACTACTACCACTTCTACAATGGCAAACAATCCGACACCTGTATTGAGTGATAATTCCGACGTGACCTTAGGCCACCGAACGACATCGATACCTGATAATGAAGATAGCATACAGTCTCCGCCATACAGCAGTATCACCGCAACCGGTAACGGAATGAGCAACGAGCAAATCAGAGAAGAAGTGTTAACTAACTAGACCAACCAGTTCAGGAAGAAATGTTAGTAAACAACAACGGGATAACGCTAAGAGATTATGTAAGCGCCTCGGTTGGAGTAGCTCAAGCGGAAACAATGCGTGAGGTAGCAGAAAGCGTACATCGCATGATTCCCGATATCGTACGAGAAGTCATTAGGTCGGAAAGAATTTCAAATTCAACTATGAATCACTCCAACGGCGGACATAGCAACCCTATATTATCAGCTAATATTCACCGATTACAGCAACAATCACAGCAAAACGGCAGACCCAGAAATGTAGAACCAGTTCAAGTACACGGTAATAATTTTCAGCAGCCACAATATCCCACCGGTTTCTCATCACCGAGCCATTTTTCCTCTAGAATACCCAACCCGCTCGATCTAGAAAAATGGGGAGTAAATTTCGACGAAACGAATAAGGCCATTAACATAGAGGATTTCATTTTTAGAGTTGAAGCCTTAAGAGAGGATAACAACTGCCCATGGCATATACTGATGAAAGGATTCCACCATTTGTTAACTGGAACAGCCAACACTTGGTTTTGGGATTTCCGCCGGCGAAACCCGCAATGTGATTGGAGCTGTCTAAAGACGAGTATCATAAAAAAATTTAGAAAATTTGAAAGCGATTACGAAATACAACGCCGAATAATGGAGAGAAGACAACAGTATAACGAAAGTACGGAAGCCTATCTTAACGATATAATAATGCTTAAAAATCAGATGAGGAACAACATGCCTGAATACGAGCTTGTAAGAATAGTTAAGGACAACCTCAAGGAAGGACTCTCGCAACTGATATACCCGATAAATATTACAACCACAGACAACCTGCAAGATGAATGCAGAAGAGCTGAGAGGAACATGGCTAAACGCACCCAGTTTCGACAACCTGCAAACCAAATTCGAAGAGTTAATGAAATAGATTTTCAGAACCATTCCGGAGGACATGCCCAAGAGGTTAGTGTGCTGCACCTAAAATCGCAACCAACAAGACCATTGAGCTGTTGGAATTGCAAAATAAGTGGCCATACATTTATAGACTGTAACTCAACCGAAAGAAGACTTTTTTGTTACAGATGTGGGTTCGAGAATGTAATCACACCCAACTGCCCGAAATGTCAGGGAAACAGAACAGAGAGCATGACGCGGATGGGGCTGTCATGTTCACAGTCCCAACAGCCCCAATAAATCATTTTATTAATAAACCAACGAAAGTTGATAGAATCACCCAAACTATTATGCCGCCAGAGATAGATATAAATGAAGCGCCAACAAGCAGCTATACGACGCAGAACCCCAAAGTAAAAGAGATAATACCATATGAAACAAGATTGGATAACTACAACAGAGTCAAAGAAAAAATTTTTCAGGATTTTCAACGGGAACCAAAAAAGAAAACAGTTAATGCAAGAATTAGATATGCTAACCGCAAGGCAGAACGAAAGTTAATTTCTATATCGAGTGTAGCATCAGACGACGATATCAGACCATATCTGAACGTCGAAATAAATGAAAAGAAATTTGAAGGACTTATGGACAGTGGAGCATCTATATCACGTCTAGGAAAGAATTGTTTCGAAAACTTACGAAATTTAAAAATAAAGATCTACAACTTCAAGTCCAGCATAAGAACAGCCGATGGAAAATGTCAACCCATCGTAGGAAAGGTGAAACTGAAAGTTAAATGCAACAAGGAATCCAAGTTATAACATATAGTGCCCACGTTGTCACAGGAGTTGATTCTAGGTTTCGATTTTTAGAAATTATTCGGAATTTCGATTAGCTTTGGCATACCAAAAACGGTGAACGAGTTAACAGCAGCCATTGTCGAAGAAATGAAGATGCACGACTTAAGCTGTGAACAGCGAATAACCCTTGAGAAGGCCAAACTGGAGTTTAAAAGTTTTGACAATTTTGGTCTGGGCAGAACAGATTTGGAAACCCATTACATAGATACCGGAGATGCCGAGCCTAAGAAAATGCGATACTATCCAGTATCACCAGCTGTACAGAAGCTTGTTAATGATGAAATAGATCGGATGTTATCACTAGGTGTGATCGAGATTGCGCCGAACGCGGAGTGGAACAACAGAACGACGTTGGTAAGAAAACCTAATAAAAATAGACTATGCTTAGATGCCCGCGAACTTAACAAGGTTACTAGAAAAGATGCTTATCCATTGCCCAATATAGACGGACTTTTAAGCAGATTAGGAGACACCTATTTCATATCGTCAATCGATCTCAAAGACCCCTTTTGGCAAATCCCGTTAGAGGAAAAAAGCCGCCCCAAAACCGCATTTACTGTTCAAGGAAGACCACAATATCAGTTTAAGGTAATGCCTTTTGGGTTGTGTAATGCGGCACAACGTTTATGTAGGTTAATGGACAAAGTCATACCCTCCGAAATGAAAGATCGCGTATTCGTATATCTTGATGATTTGCTTGTTGTCTCGCCTAGCTTTGAGCTGCACATAGAGCTGCTTTCAGTTGTAGCAAATAAGTTATCAGCCGCTAGTCTAACGGTCAACATGAAAAAGTCAAAATTCTGCTATAAAGAATTAAAGTACCTAGGCTATATTGTCGGCGAAGGGAAGCTTAGAACCGACCCGAGTAAAGTAGAGGCGATTACAAACATACATAACCCAAAAACACCAAGAGACGTTCGGAAGTTTTTAGGAACAGTGGGATGGTACCGGAGATTTATCAACGATTTTTCCACCCTGACCGCACCGATAACTGATACACTAAAAAGGGCTCCCAAATTCGTGTTTACACCGAAAGCTATCGAAGCATTTAACAAACTTAAGGAACGCTTAAGTCCGGTTCTTAGTAGCCCGAATTTCCATAAACCATTTTTTGTCCAATGCGACGCATCCAACGTTGGAATTGAAGCTGTATTATATCAAAAGGACAACGACGGAGGAGAACACCCGGTCGAGTATTTCTCCAGAAAACTTAATCCGGCACAAAAAAACAACTCGACAACCGAAAAAGAATGTTTAGCCGTAGTGCTAGCAATAGAAAAGTTTCGACAATATATTGAACTAATGGAATTTACAATCATTACCGACCATTCAAGTTTAAAGTGGTTGATGTCTCAAAAAGACCTTAACGGCAGACTAGCGCGCTGGAGCTTGAAACTTCAAGGATATAAATTCGACATCAAACATCGCAAGGGCTCGAAAAATGTTGTACCGGATATGCTTTCGCGATGGGACATGGAGGAACTTGCCGGGGATCCGTTTCTTGCATTTAACTTCAATTCAGAAGAGTTTAAAAGCCCCGACTATTGTTTATTGAAGGACACGATTGAACAGAACAAAGAAAAATTGCCAGATCTCAAAGTAAGTGATGGGATTGTATACAAAAAGGCAAAATTTAGCAGTAAAGAGGAGGATGAAGAATATTTGTGGAAAATTTGGTTACCACCAAAACTAAGTGAAAACATACTCCGTAGAGCACATGAGATTAATACCTGTCATGGAGGAATAGCAAAAACCATATATGCCATCCGGCAACACTTCTACTGGCTAACATTGGCAATCGACGTACGTGATCTGATTAGAAAGTGTCAAAACTGCAAAGAGAACAAGCACCCGAAACAAGTCTTGAGACCGACTATGGGAAGTGAGGTCAAAACAGATCGTCCATTCCAAAAGATTTACGTAGATTTCCTGGGGCCATATCCTCGTACACGCAATGGTAATACCCACATTTTCATAGTTTTAGATCATAAGACTAAATTCGTTTTGCTTAAGGCACTGGCTAAAGCTACAACGAAGGTGATAAATAAATTTCTGATGGCTGAGGTATTTCACAAATTCGGGGTTCCTGAAGTTATACACACAGACAATGGAAAACAATTATCATTATGGAATGCATCATATGCGTACCGCCATACACTCTCCCCAATCGAATGCGAGCGAAAGGGTGAATCAATCCATACTGAGTATTATAAGAAGCTTCTTGCAAGATGATCAGAGCAAATGGGATGAAAACCTACCTGAAGTGGAGTGTACCTTAAGGTCGACATTACACTCAGCAATAGGCACAACAACATGATAAATCATGCGGAATCATACCAGATCTTAAGAAAAATTGGAGCAGTAAGGGATGCCGAAGTCCTTGTACTACCGAATACCTCGAAAATGCAGATTTTGCATAACAGAATTAACAAACATCTTCATGAGTCATATATAAGAAACGAGAGACACTACAATAAACGAGCAAGGGAGGTTTCATTTAAGACAGGGCAAGAAGTCTATAGGAGAAACTTTATATAAAGTAACTTTACAAAGGGTATTAATGCGAAGCTGTGTAAGCCATGGTTAAAATGCCGAATAAGAAAATCAGTCGGAAAGAACATGTATGAGGTAGAGAACCAAAGGGAACAGCTTATAGGCACCATACACGCGCAGCATCTTAGAGTTTAGAATGTAGCAGTGACGAAACCTGGGAACTCCCAACTCTGGGAACTCCCAACTCTTTTCAAGCCGTAGACTATGTGAAAAGAGCTGGCTTTGTGACGGCCACAAACCATGCAATATGCTAAAGCTAATGATGTGCGGATGTCGTGCTTACAACATAGTTGTATCAAGAAAAAGCTTGTAACGGCTGAGGGTTGCATATTGTGGCATAGATAATAGAACAGAGTTGCGTTAAAATGCCCCTAAATGACATTTAATGGCTGGCATGACTGCCAAAAAAAGCGCGTCAAGACCAAAAAAAAAAAGATGGAGTTTTTTCCTTTTTTGGTGGTGAAAAAGGGCGATTCAACGTGTTCTGGGAGGAAAAAAGTTGGTTTTCGGTTGGAGTTCGTACTTGAAATCGTTGAAATATTTTTAATTAAAATAATAGACTGTATAAATAAATAGTTTAACAAATTATACAAAAAAAATCAAAGCATTAATAACTTGTATCAAAAACAACAACAACAGAAATAAAGAAAAACGTTTTAGCCGAAGAGTTATAGAAGCAATTTAAAAAGAAAAACCACAAGCATAAAAAAAAGGAAAAAATAGTGCATCACCCTCGCGACAACCGCCGCCAAATTACTGGTGGTTAAAAACAATAGCAAAAGGACTTGAAGACAGCAGACGGTTGTAAGCAGGAACGGCGAGAGCAACATCCATAGTGAGTAGCTATCAGGAGCTTTTTGATGCTGGGGGGATTTCAGCCAGTTCTGGTGTTGTTTGGAGCAGTGGCCGCTTGGCCACGATTATTTGGCGGTTCGCTCAACTGCCCAACAAAGAGGTAGATCCACCACATCAAGAACAACAAGTGACAGGTAAGATAGAGTCAAACCTTACTAACAGACAAAAACCTCACAACCCTGAAAACAAAACGTAACTTGAGAAAAAAAGGAACTCGTACGTACCTCCAAGCCAAGATAATTTGTCCAATGTTATATGCCTATGTAAGCTTAAACCCATACAATTATACTTACCTTATTACACCCTAAAAAAAAGTAAAAGAAAATATAAAAAAAGGTCTACAAAATTCTTATAATCAGGAAAATCCATAATAAAAAAAATAGTATTTAATTTGTACTTAAAGCAGACTATTAGTCTAAAACAAACAGAAATAGGTATTAGAGCTATAGAACTTAATAAATTTATAGAAAAAAGAATTACTTTTAACACGAATAAACACAAAATCGTTAAACAATAAAATATTAAAATACAGAAATATATTTTTTGCGAAAGTAATTTAAAAAAATGAATATAATTAAACAACAAATGCAGACCAGACGTTCCTTGAAAAGAAAAAAATGAAACAAAGAAAAGAACATACATTCAAACTATATACTACCGAGATTAGAAATTACATGTTACATTATCAGTATACATTAATACAATAAGAATATATTAATAATTTTGAAAGAAAAATAAATCCTAAACACGTTTTATACAAATATACTTACCTTCTAATAGACTAACAAAAAACCTAAAAGTACACTACACAATTATACCTACCTTAATATAGCCAATAAGAAGCTGAAAGACAATATGTACAATCACTCCTACACAAAAGAGACCTAAAAGGATTTGCAATTAAAATTTATTTACTTACATGATATTCTAATACTTGTAAACTTTGTGTAAGGAGGCAGACTATTATAGACATAAGTATATATGTCAGTATAATATAGGATAAGAATTTTATATAATACTTAGAGTTTCACTAAAACCAAGAAAAAATAAAAAAAAATTGAATTTATCACTTTACTTTACCTTGATTTAAAGAAAGATGAGAATTGGCCAATCAAAAGTTTTTAAAGGAAAACTTTATTGTATTAATGAAAAAGTCATGTAAGAGAATAATTAATATTAGACAGTAATTTAGCACTTAAATCTGATCTACCTGATAGACACCGGTGCACTACGGGCCAGACACTTATTATCCTCTTTGAATTGTTAAATATTGTATAAATAGGCATAAGATTATAAAACGAACCAGAAAGAAGTATGTAAAATAAATAGACAGAAATGAATATTATATCTTTAACAAACGTTTACAAGTTTTTGCTTTAACCCTATCAACATGAAATAGAGGTAGCACAAGGTTAAAAGGATGAGTATGAGCTGAACTAGGGAAATGGCTTAAAACGGGAGTAGAACCATTTTATTAGGGGAGCCGATTGAGCCGAAAGTTAATTTCTATATCGAGTGTAGCATCAGACGACGATATCAGACCATATCTGAACGTCGAAATAAATGGAAAGAAATTTGAAGGACTTATGGACAGTGGAGCATATATATCACGTCTAGGAAAGAATTGTTTAGAAAACTTACGAAATTTAAAAATAAAGATCTACAACTTCAAGTCCAGCATAAGAACAGCCGATGGAAAATGTCAACCCATCGTAGGAAAGGTGAAACTGAAAGTTAAATGCAACAAGGAATCCAAGTTATAACATATAGTGCCCACGTTGTCACAGGAGTTGAGTTTTAGAAATTATTCGGAATTTCGATTAGCTTTGGCATACCAAAAACGGTGAACGAGTTAACAGCAGCCATTGTCGAAGAAATGAAGATGCACGACTTAAGCTGTGAACAGCGAATAACCCTTGAGAAGGCCAAACTGGAGTTTAAAAGTTTTGACAATTTTGGTCTGGGCAGAACAGATTTGGAAACCCATTACATAGATACCGGAGATGCCGAGCCTAAGAAAATGCGATACTATCCGGTATCACCAGCTGTACAGAAGCTTGTTAATGATGAAATAGATCGGACGTTATCACTAGGTGTGATCGAGATTGCGCCGTACGCGGAGTGGAACAACAAAACGACGTTGTTTTATAAACAAACAAACAAATTGAATCGTTACAACAACACCTAGTTTTCGAAATATGAGCCCATTTGTAATATGAGTTAAATCTGAAAATTTATTTTTTTCAATACTTTGTTCAAGAAAATATGCTCAACAAATATAAGCTATATGCCAGATTAGAGCCAATATATGTGGCTTTCATCCACAATTGGTTCCATCTAGGAAAAACTCTTAGTTTTCGAGACATAAGTATATATATAGTATGAAGGAAAGCCCAAATGTAGTAGTTGTAACGTATTTTTAGTCTTTTTTTACAAAAGATTTTTTTTTTTGTTCATAAAATATTGACTTTTATTTAACTTATTACTTTAACTTTTAAATAATTTATTTATTTTGTTTAATTTTATAAAACTTTTCATTTCCGTTTTGTTAAGTTAGTTTGTTATCTTAAAAATCCTCTCCCAGGAATTACCCCGACACGAAATTTATCTTATATGGTTATTATTTTTATTTAAATTTCTATGTCACATTTGTATGTGCAAGATGTAAAAGATTGGTTTTTTGTATTTTTATACAAAAGAATTTAACAACAGTTGGTGCGCACCACTTTTAAAGATTTATACACTTTTAGAGTACCATCACAATTCCTGGTTTAAACATTGTTTATGATAGATTAATATTTTAAACAAATTTAATAACAATAGCATAAATTAGACTAGATTAGACACGGAAGCATAGGTGGCATCACTAAGTTAACCCCTTCGTTTTTACAAGACAGAAAATTTTTATTTTGTATGGTGCCGTCTCTTTTCTGTTAAGGAGTTAATGACATTTTATTTTGTTTACATTTTGTAAAACAATTTAATACAAATTGGCGCAAAAAATAGGAAAATTTGCAATTTCTGGCGCAATTTTCCATTTTTTCCGCCAATTTTAATGTCAAAAGCTCACAAAAGTCATGTGTGTACTATATTATCAGAAAGTGGAAGGAAGTATAACAACGCAAAGCTAAAAAATGTAAGTATTTATTCATTACAAAATTGAGGCAGTTTTGTAAAATGTTTTTTATTTTTAGGAGTCGCAAGTGCATTATGGGATGTCCTGGGCTGCAGAGAATTCATCGGTTCCCGAAGGATCCGACAAGGTAAGTTTATTTCAATTGTGTTATTTTGTGTGCAGTTTAGGAAAATTTAAAATTTTATGTGACCATTAAAACGTAGGATTGTATTTCCGTCTGGAACTCCAATTGGTGAATAAATTGTGTCCAATTGGAGTTGTGTTCATTATTTTAAACGGGTGAAGTGTTTTGTGAAGTAGAAATATATGAACATTTTATGACATGTATTTCGTCCTAAATATGGAACGTTCTCTTAAGAATTAAAAATGCCTATGCATGTATACTTTTATCCAATTGGCATATGGATACGTGTTAATCGTTGTGTGTCTTAAAGTGTGAAAAATAAAAAAGTAAAATGAAATTATACTTCTGTGAAATTTTAAACATTAAGATAAAAAAGTAAAAATTTTACAATAACTAAAAAATTATATAAAATACAAAATGTGTGGTGGACTCTCTAATACAGATCGTAAGGAATTCAAAAGGAAAGTGGAAGTTAAAGTCGAAAGCAAAGTGGTATAAAAGGCAAAATGTATTGTAGTGAAAGTGGAATTTGGAGAAGAAAGCAAAGTGGTGTTATAGGCAAAAGGTGTTGTGGAGTCTTCATTAGAATTGTGGATGATTTCAAGCGAATCTTGAGAGATGTGTTATAGGCAAAATGTGTTGTCGAGTCTTCATCAGAAATTATGGATGATTTCAAGCGAATCTTCAGTGATGTTTTGTAACAGAAGCCAGATGCAAGGGTGTTAGCAACTTTTTATTGTTTCAGGTATGATTACTGTGTGCAATTCTGCTTTGTATTTAAATAAATTTCAAAAGTAGTTATTTTGTTTTTTTAAAATAAAATTGGTTTTGTTATTATTTTCGTAAATTTTGGAGCATAAGTCTAGTTAAGTGAACCGGTTCTAATCACAAAGTATCCAGGGTTATAGAGGATTGAAAAATAAGAAAAAAAGGTGCAGTAAAAATTGTCGGTTGCCACTGTGAGCTGTGTGTCTTAGAACTTTTCGTATAAAATTGTGAATATGCACTACATTTTTGAACATATCAAGCCATCAAAGGTGTCATTTAAATGCTATTGAAGTTATCTTACAGGAGTTGATAAGTTCTTTTTTAAAATCTCATTGATAATAGACATTTTTTGATTTTCTTCTATAAACAAAAATACTCTTAATGGAAAGAATTTAGCAAGTCCTGTAAGATAACTTCAATAGCTTTTAACTGACACCCATAATGGCTTGATAATGTACTTTTTTACTATTCTTTTTTCTTATTTTTCAATTCTCGACAACATTAGATACTTTTTTCTTAATTGGAGTAAATTCGCTAAACTAGATTTGTTTTTTTTCTTATTGGTTTGCGCCTCACTCCTAACTTTCATAACACGTTACAAAACATCACATTTCAAACAAATTGTATGTATATAAGACTTCAACACTCCACAACACACAATACTTTACCCTACATTATACACATTTACAATTGTATTATTTATTTATTTACAGTTGTTAATGCAAGAAAATAAATCGTTAAAAAATCTAATTACTTACTTTCCTATACAGCAAGCTTATCACCATGTAATAAATTATTTTCTACTTACAGTTCACTCACACTTCTTGGTTAGACACTGCCAATTTTCCATCAAACAATGAAAAAGATGACAACCCAACGACACCAAGAACAACCTGTGGTCTTAATGGGAAGTAAGAACGATAGTTATAATTTTATCTCCTTTTGTAAATTATATTTTAGCCCTCAAAAGGGCTTTTGAAAGTTCTATTTGTGTTTTTAAGCATTTCTTAGGCCTTTAAAAATTTTAGTTTATCTCTTTTAAGTTTATTTAGAGCCCTGAAAAGGGCTTTTATTTTTTATGTAAGTGCCTGTATAGATAAAAACTAATTCACTTTTTATTTACAGCAAAACTTACCATTTCGGGTCCTGCTCTGCCACTTGTCCGTCCACCGTGCTAAAATTTTGTTTCTATTTAGAGGTAAGTTCCTGTAAAAATACATTTTGTATAAATAAAAACTAATTCACTTTTTATTTACAGCAAAACTTACCATTTTGGGTCCTGCTCTGCCACTTGTCCGTCCACCGTGCTAAAATTTTGTTTCTATTTAGAGGTAAGTTCCTGTAAAAATACATTTTGTATAAATAAAAACTAATTCACTTTTTATTTACAGCAAAACTTACCATTTTGGGTCCTGCTCTGCCACTTGTCCGTCCACCGTGCTAAAATTTTGTTTCTATTTAGAGGTAAGTTCCTGTAAAAATACATTTTGTATAAATAAAAACTAATTCACTTTTTATTTACAGCAAAACTTACCATTTTGGGTCCTGCTCTGCCACTTGTCCGTCCACCGTGCTAAGATTTTGTTTCCATTTAGAGGTAAGTTCCTGTAAAAAAAAGAAAATGTATTTATGAAACTAATTTTACCTATCTATTATTTTCAGCCAATACTTACGAGGTTGCCGAAGAATAATTAAGTATTAATAACTCAAATATATTGCTTTATTTATTGTATTTTTGTATTTTTTTAATAAAAATTAAGAAAATGTAAAAATTTTCAACTTGTGTTTTTATTTATTTTTTGTGTATCAGCCATGATTTTGTAGCTGACATTAGTTTTTTGTGTATTTGTGTAGTAAGAATTGTATATATAGTTGCTTGTTTTTTCGCATTATTTTTGAGGATGCCACTCTTTATTTTCCTTCTCATATTTAGGGGTTAATCGCATATGATAAGTTACTTTTTAAACGTCAGTGTTGAGGAGTCTGGTTATGTCTGTGACAATAGCAATATTTACAACACATAACTAAATTGAAAGGGAAAAATTTGTTGAAGTGAATGTTGTGTTTTCTTTTGTTTTGATTATTTTTTGACAAATAAATTGAAGCTGCCACACTTGATCTATTTCAAAGAGTTAACAGATCGGTGCTTTAAAAGGTTTAGGCGTTTTTTTTTTTTTGGAAAGTATTGCCCTGCTGTTTCGTCAGTAGAGCAGGTATATTTATCTCACGATGTGGGCGTTTGCTTTCGTTGGGCTAGTAAATAAAATTAACTAGATCGCTCTTTCACTTTTCTGCCGTCAAGCGTTAAAAATTGAAAGCTTTGTAGCGGATAAACAACTTTATTTGGCAACACTTTTTGCAAACTTGTCGTCATAAATATACAACTGCTGACAAATTAGCAAGAAAAAGGAAATAATAATAAATTACAATATAATGAGAGAACATATGATTATATTATTTGCGAATGTTCACTTTCTATATTTCTTAGCGCCTGATACTAAGAAAAGTTTAACTTCAAGTTTTAGTGTATAAAAGCGGATTTTATGCCCCGTTCAAGGACAAGTATGCGGTTAATGACCTTCCTCAACCATATATTTATGCCTCGTAATGATTTAGTTTCTTTCAAGGACAAGTAACGGGACAATAATTTTAAACAAATGTGCGTTCTCATGATTTATAGATCCCGCTAAGTTTTATTTTTTTATAGGGAGTTGCATAACCAAATAGCTGAAACTTTACATTCAGGTAGATCAAGCGAGATGAACAGGTAGAGTAGACAATAGGAAAAGTAAGTGCGAACGAAAAAGAATAATGGCAAGATGCAATTTAAAAATTCCGAATGCGGCGAATTTCTGTTAAATAGGATTGGCAAGGAAAATAGAATTTATTTAATCAGTTTTATGATAGAGCGCTAACGTGTTGTGTCGTTTCTGTGTTTAGTTTTGTATTCTGTGGAAACAGGAGTAAATTTATTTAAACTTTCAAGAACATCAGTTAAATAACAAACAAAAAAATATATTTCTAACTAGTCCGATTTTTTTAAAAGTTTTTTTTTAAGTTAATTATGTGCTTTTTTATAAAGGGAACATCATTCCACTTGGAAAGAGCAGAAAACTGTCTGTGATCCTCAGGACTGTAGCCTGATTATTTCGTACTGGAGTATTGATATGATGGTAGTTCACTCTGCTTGATAAGTTACAGTACAGGGCAAGATTGTGATCTTCATGTTTAAAACAATACTTTTAAAAAGAAAGTGGGTGAGTTCGTCCCAGTTAGAAATATATATATATATTTTTTTTCAACATCTATTTAAAACAAAGAAGCTGAAAATTTTGCATAATTCTTCGTGTATTTTAGCGCATTTTATGTTTGGTGTTTTTCTACTTTTAAGGAAAATGACATAATTACAAAAAAAAAAAAACAAAATAAACAAAATTAAAAAAAGAAGAAATACTAAGTTAAAGAATATCTTTTTTAACAAATAATTTCATAAAACTTGCTAAAACAGTACAATAACCGTAAATTAATGTATTGGTGAAAAGTGTTAGCCAAAAACTGCATTTAAGTGAATAGGAAGAACGCTTATGTAGTTATTTGGGAAGTTTAAAGCCCTAGAATAAACCACTTTAGAGAGCTCTCTCAAGTTAGGTGACAAAATTTTTAGAATCGGTGTAGTGAAAGGTCACTTTAACCCAAAAACGAAATTTTAAGGGTATTTTTTGGGATATTTTATTCTTGTACATTAATTCGTTTTTTTTTTTTCTTCTTTCGTTTGTATTTTATCACATTAAATAAAATATATGTATTGTCTAATGATACTTCGTTCTAAACAATTTAAAAATATAATATTGAATAATTCTTTTGTTTGATTGGGATAACATAGAAATAGAGTTATTATGGCAGGGAGGGCATCTAGTAGGAGGAAAATAATGACTTCCGTCTCCGTTTCTTTAACTTCCAGTTAGTTGCCAATTTATACTCTACGCAAGCAAAATTTATATCGCTGAGGGAAAAATAATTGTTATCTTGTTTTTTTTGCTTGTATGTTTTGTTTAGTTTTCTTTATTAAAATAAATTTCCTTGTAACACCCTGTACCGGAAGTAGCGGGTCACACCCCCTGACATCCTGAGCTAGTTGGGTAGAGTGGCTACTTACGGCTAGGCACATAAAAGGGTGGAGTTACACCACTGTATTTCTTTTGTGCGAATACTATAAGCCAAGGCGAATTCATACAAGGTGGCAGCGCCGCTACAACAATACAACAACAAAGAGAAAAACAGCCACTTAAGTGTATGGTAAACTTTAGAACACATTTAATTACTGCACATTTTCTTACTCTTTTTAATAACATTTTAACCAAGATTCGTTTTTTAAATTGATTTAAAACTCTTCTTACAATTCTTTTTTAAAGAATAATAAAAATAAATAAATTTTGAAATAAAAAATTATTCACTTTTAACAGCTATTCTAAACATTACAACATTAACTAAAAAATTGCCAGCTGCCGCAACGATGCCACCTGGTAAAATTAATTCGCCTTGTTATAAACGATTACAACAAATGAACTAGTTCTTACTTTTAATTATACCTAATTCATTTTTTAACTATACTTTGTATTTGAGCTACCAGGCAAGATAACCTAGATTCCATGTCTCTGTTTCCTTGTTGACTATTTCGGACATGAAATTAGTGCTTGCACTCATTTTATTAAACATTCGTTTTGGCAATGCTACGATGTTGTTGCCCTCATATTTTAGAAGGAATATTTGAACTAACAGTTGAGAAGTACAAAAGATACGTCAACATATTATATTATTGTAAAATCTGGTGTTCCTCAAGGTAGCCATCTCGGTCCAATTTTATTTACACTTTTCATCAATGATTTACCTACTGCTATCAAATTTTCAAATGTTCTAATATACGCTGATGACGTAAAAATTTTTCATAATTACAACAACTTTGACAACCACAATTCTCTCCAACAGGATCTAGACAGCTTTTTGGTTTGGTGCACGATGAACTTGATGGAGTTAAATTTAAACAAGTGCAAATATATGCACTTTTCCAGAAGAGTTGATACACACAATCCGTTATTTTTTGATGGTTATCAGTTGGAAATTGTTGATTCGATCCTTGATTTGGGTATTTTATTAGATGCTAAATTAAACTTTAATCAACATATTGCTATGATATCAAATAAAGCCCGTGGGGTACTTGCTTTCATCAAACGTTGGGCCAAGGAATTCACTGATATTCATATCACCAAGCAGCTTTATACATCTTTAGTAAGGCCAATTTTAGAATATGGATCCGTTGTTTGGGACCCACAGTATATCGTGCATAATAATAAAATTGAGTCTGTTCAAAAACAATTTCTGTTATTTTGCTTACGAAATATGTACCGAAATAATTTTTCCAATTTACCGTCATATAAAACCAGACTTGCTGAAATTGGGCTACCGTCTCTACAAAGCCGAAGAACTATGCTTAATGTGACGTTTTTGTTTAATTTGATTACTGGAGATGTTTGTTCGGAGTTCCTTATGGGAAACTTATACTTCAACATTCCTGTACGTCCAACCAGAAATTTTAAACCAATTTACATTCAATTTGTTCGCCATAATTATGCCAATGATGAGCCCTTTAGAAGAATTTGTTGCGATTTTAACAATCTTTATAGTGTTATTGATTTTTCTCTAAATGTAAACACTATTAAACGCAACATAATATTGTTTTTAAATACTTAATTTAAATGTAATTTTTGGTAATGTTTTAAATTGTAACAAACTATATGTATGTATACCAGTCTGTAAGGATTTTTTCCATAGACTCAGATAATAAAAAAAAAAACAGAACATTTGTGTTGTGTATTTATAGACGCTATTAATAAACAACATAAATGTAATATATGAATCACCCTATTTATAAGATAGTTATAAATATTAAAACCAAATAAATTCATTCTTTACTTAACATTACATGGTGTCAGGTGTGTGAAGCTAAAAACAAAAGAAATGGAAAAAATTGGTTCGGTAACAAAAATAAATTTGAGGGCATCCAATATGGCCGTCGAGTGGCGAAATTGGCTTGAACAGTTTAAGATTTTTGTAACTGCTTCGAATCTGGACGGGGAGACGGATAAGAGGAAAGTGGCCCTACTTATCCACCACATGGGTCCTGAGGCATTTCACATTTTTCGATCATTTGATAAGAATGCTGAAGAGGTTAAGTATATAGACCTTATAAAATTATTTGACAACTACTTCATACCGAAATCAAATACGGCAATGGAGCGCCATGTTTTTCTTACCAGAAAACAAAATGGTGCAGAAAGCATTGATGAGTATCTAACAGCTTTAAAGAATTTAAGCCAAACATGCGAGTTTAGAGATCTTAGAGAAGATCTTGTAAAGGACATCTTTATTTGTGGTATTTCATCAGAATTTCAACACATTAAAGAAAAACTCTTAAGTGAAGGTGCAATTAAATTGGAAAAGGCAATAACAATTGCAAAAAGTATTGCTGCTGTCCGTGAGAATACTAGTCAGATGGACGGTCTGGGGTTGAATGTGCTGCAAAGTAAAGGCAGACATTCAAGTACTGCTACTCAACGAAGTTTTATACAAAAGTCGTGTGCTAAGTGTGGTCAGGTACACAAAAATAAATGTCCGCCGGAAAATGCCCAGTGTCACAACTGTAATAAAAAGGGCCATTATGCTAAAATGTGTTTTGCTAAAAGGCAACAATGTGCTAACAATTTTAAAAGTTATGGTCGTCAAAAACAACAACAAAAACAACAATATGGTAATAAAAAGTATGTTAAAAATTTAGCAAATACAAGTGGCATAAACGAAGACAAAGAATTGTTTATTGGAACGTTGTCTTTTTGTCATCAACAACAACAAATAAAATTCATTGATAAACAGTTGCGTGAAGCTGCTGATAAACAATCTATTATTGGTAAAAAACAACAGTATAATCAAAATGATTACGTTCAACAGCAACAAGTTATTTGGGATGATGGTGTTAAACATAAAATAAAAACTGAAGCTGATAGTGGTCAACAACAAAATCTAATTTGTACATTGGCTGATACCCAACAAAATAAAACATCAAACAACGGCTGGAATATAGAAGTGCTGATTAACAACAAAAATGTGGAGTTTCAAGTCGACACAGGTGCAGATGCCAACATATTATCCCAGGACGCTGCCAAAGGTTTGGGTTTAGCTGGCCGTGTGATAGCAACAAGTACAAAAATTAATACATTCAGTGGTGAGAGGTTGCCGATTAAGGGTAAAGTGGAAATTACTTTATTCTACAATAGTAAAAAATATATTGATTATTTTTATATAGTAAACTTAAAATGTAAAAATATAGTAGGCCTTAACTTGGCAATGAAAATGAGTTTGATAAAAACTGTAAAAATATTATCGGCTGATAGTGTCGTAAAGCAGAACTCTGATATTTTTGAAGGTTTAGGTTTAATACAAAATGAATGTAATTTGATGCTTAAACCTAATGTTAGTCCAGTTGTGGATGCTCCAAGGAGAATTCCTTTTTCATTACATGAAAAGTTAAAATCAGAGTTGGATAGAATGGTTAGCCTAAATGTCATACAGCGTGTTGAGGAACCTACGGAATGGGTGAATTCAATAGTTTTGGTGTCAAAACCGGATGGCAAAATTAGACTTTGCTTAGATCCTAGAAATTTAAACAAAGCTATTTTACGACCACATTTCCAGTTCCCTAATATAGATGATTGTAAAGCAAAGTTGAGTGGTTCATGTGTTTTTAGCACATTAGATGCGAACAGCGGGTTTTGGATGATACCCCTTAATGAAAAATCATCTAAACTATGCACCTTCAGTACTCCTTTCGGGAGATATAGATTTCTCCGTTTACCTTTTGGAATAAATGCCGCTACTGAGATTTTCCATGCGGAAATGATCAAATTATTTGGTAATATAGATGGCTTATTAATTTACATCGATGATTTTTTGATTTATGCAAAGTCGGTTGAGGAACATAATAATATCTTGAAAAAGGTACTAGAAAGAGCAAGAAAAGTAGGATTGAAATTTAATAGGGCTAAATCAAAATTTTTACTTAGTGAAATCAAGTTTATAGGTCATATTTTTAACAAAGAAGGAGTCAGACCTGACAAGGAAAAAATAAGTGCCATTTTAGAAATGCCAACACCAAATAATGTCACTGAGCTACAAAGGTTTTTGGGAATGGTTAATTACCTAGGTGGCTTTATTGATAACCTGTCACTAAAAAACAAGCATTTGAGAGAACTTCTGAAAAAAGATATATCCTGGCATTGGAATGATATAATTCAAAAAGAATTTGAGAATCTGAAAATGGAAATTACTAAAACTCCAGTATTAACGTATTTTGACCCGAAAAAACAATTGATTTTTACAGTCGATGCATCCAGGTATGCAGTGGGGGCTGCGATATTACATGGGAAAAATCCCATCGCTTATGCCTCAGCGTCTCTGACAAATGCTCAGACGAATTATGCTCAGATCGAAAAGGAGCTCTTTGCAATACTGTTTGGTTGTGTGAGATTTCACCAGTACACTTATGGTACTCGTGTACACGTTGAAACCGATCACAAACCATTAGTATCATTATTTGATAAACCCTTGTATAAAATTCCTGGAAGATTACAACGTTTTATGTTACGATTACAGTCGTATAATTTGAGTGTGGTATACAAACCTGGGAAATTTTTGTATATCGCTGACACACTATCAAGATGTCCTCTAAAGGAGAAAGTTTTGGTAGAATTTGATGATGAGGTTTCATTACATTCTAATTTTTTAAAAACAAATATGAAAATTCCATTCACTAATGTTAAGGAAATTCAACAAAAAATTAGACTTGATATAACTTGTCAGAAAATAAAACAGTATATAGAAAATGGGTGGCCTAAGAGCCAAAAATTGGTTGATAGAGAGGTTGTACCTTACTTTAGAATTAAAGATGAGCTGACAATTTTGGATGATTTGATTCTAAAGGGGAATCAAATTTTAATTCCTAAGGTTTTACGTCATAAAATGCTTGAGACACTACATGAAGGTCATATGGGCATTAAGAGATGCCAAAGTTTAGCTCGCAAGACCATATACTGGCCCAACATTTACAATGATATTCTGAACATTGTTGGTAACTGTGAAATTTGTTTAAAATATCGCAATGCAAATACAAAACTTGAAATGATTCCACATGAAATTTACGACATCCCGTGGTTTAAAGTCGCTTGCGATATTTTCGATTTTAGTAAAAATCAATATTTAATGGTGGTAGACTACTATACAAAGTATTTTGAAATTGAGATATTAAATAATGGGTATTCAACTGCGAATGTCATAGTTAAGCTTAAGTCTATTTTCGCTCGACATGGAATACCTCAGATTTTTATCTCTGATAATGGCCCTCCGTATAACTCGAAAGAATTTAGAAATTTGTGTAGTGAGTGGGGCATTGACCACAAAACCTCAAGCCCATATTTACCAAGGTCAAATGGCCTTGCTGAAAGGTCAATCCAAACGGTAATGAAGATGTTGTATAAGTGCAGAGAAAGTGGAACAGATCCATACATTGCTCTCCTACACTATAGGACAACTCCGAAGGATAACATGCCAAGTCCAGCAGAGTTATTAATGTCTAGGCATTTAAGGACAAAATTGCCATCAATTACAGAAAATTTTCAATCCAAATTAATTAATACTGAAGAGTATAAAAGAAAATTGAAAAGTAGAACAATGAAATCAGCCGAACAATATACCAAAAATGCAACAAGTAGGAAAACCATTAAACCAGGAGATGGTGTGATGTTTAGAAAAAATGATCACTCGTTTTGGTTTCATGGTGAGGTAGTAGAAGACTGCAAGGAGCCAAGGTCATTTCTCGTTAGGGATGATGAGGGTGCATTGTATAGAAGAAACGAACAGCATATATCATTAAAAACTGAACCATCAACCAGCTTAAGAACAGAGGAAACGCAAACAGTTGAAAATGAAAAACTTGATATTAAGAATTCGAATGATAATGCTTATGTAACAAGAACTGGTAGAAAAATTAATCCACCCTCAAGATACGATTGCTACAATAGACTCGATTAAAATACAGTTTTTATGAATCTCTTTTAATACATGTATATCTTAGTTATTAATCGAGAAAACTTTAAAATTAATAACAAAAATAATTTAATGAATTTAATGTATTTTATTATAATATTTATCCTTTTTTTAAAAAAGGAAGATGTTGTGTATTTATAGACACTATTAATAAACAACATAAATGTAATATATGAATCACCCTATTTATAAGATAGTTATAAATATTAAAACCAAATAAATTCATTCTTTACTTAACATTACAATTTGAACCAAGAGAGATTTTGAACTAGGGAGAGATTTTGAACTAAAGAGAGCCTTTGAACTTAAATTTGAACTAGTTTATTTTCAAGCTTTGAACTAAAAAGAGCAATCACTAAATTATACTATAAGGCACAAGTCTAAAGCGATCTATCCACGGTCAAAATATTCGACCAGCATTATGGTAGTATTTGTGAAAATGTATTAGTATGTGTTACACAGACGATGATTGTTGAAAAATCAAAAAATTTAGATTTTTGGCATGCTAGAGGTCACCTTTTGTTGTGTGTATTGTCAAGCACGTACAAATTTTTCATTTTAAATTAGATTGCAACTGTTGGATATGTTATAACATAAGTCATGAACATTCACTTGTATAAACTTTACGGTTACTTTTTGAAGTCTGGTAACATTATTATTACAATAAGTATTTTTATTAGCTCCGTTTCCGTACTTTTTGGGTAAAGTTCGGTAAAATGAGAGAAAACATAAATTATTCTCAATTAAAGAGAAAAATGCCCGAAAGTACGGGATCAGAAAAAACCAAATTTCTATCCCAAAACAAGATGTCGAGCAAAATATACATGCAGTTGTTTTTATTAAACATAAGAACACAAATATTTTGTATGTTCTTGAATTTATAGGAATAAAACTTACAAATAACAGTTTTGCGAAACATTTGCGTGTATGAAACATAGAATTTTTTGTATTTGCTACTGTTTACTTTTCAATCAGCTGATTGTTTTTCAGTTTACACAAACTTACCCAAAGAAAAAGTCTGGGCTGTTTCTTGCAGAAAGAAGAAGAATTTTATTCTCTCAAAAGCTCTCTCTTCTACCCAAACTTGTAGTACGGGAACAGTTTTCGGTAACATTGGGGTCCCGCGGGATCCCAAAATTGAGTACGGGAACGCACCTATTACATTTATTTTTCAAATGTTAAAATAACCTTTTTTTATTTCCTTCTCTTTAATAAATGAATTCTTGAAGAAGCAAAACCGTGATTCTTGGCCATTTCTTATGTATAGGTTATGGGCCTATAAAATCAAAGAATTTTTAAGGAAATTTAAAGTGAATAAAGTAACGCAAACAACTAAGCAAATGCATTTAGTTACAAAAGAAAACTCAAAAGAAAATTTTGTTTGTGTTGAAACTCAAGAGGATGGCGGATGCTAAACCAAAATTTGCAAAACATAACAATGAAAATTATGCAAATTGGAAGTTCAAAATGGAGCTAAAATTGCGAAAGCAAAATCTTTGGAAATACGTCATAGAAGGATGTTGTCCACAGCCCAAAATAGAAAGTGGAGTAATAAAAATCCAAGACGAAATCGATAACTGGGAAAGCAAAAACGATGAGGCCAGAGGAACGATTGGATTACTTGTGATGGATGATCAGCTATGCCATAAGTATACGCGATAAGAAGACGACAAAACATACGTGGATGGCTCTAAAAGATTATCACGAGAAAAATACGCTAGCTAATAAAGTTTTTCTGATGCCTTCAATTTGCAGTCTAAAGCTGGAAAAAGGTGGTAATGCTATAAATCATATTAACTCAAAGAATGATTTGTTAACTAAACTACGTGATGTTGGAGAAGAAGCTTTGTCCGATAAATGGAGTGCAGCCATGCTTCTCACCAGCTTACCGGGGGGCTGTGATACACTTTTAAATTCACTAGAGTCCAGAAAAGAAGACGAAATCACATTTGCTTTAGTTAAACAGAGGATAATTGCTGAATATGAAAGACGTTTGCATATCAGTGGTAATGTTGTAAACGATACTGTTTTGAAAGCTGTCGTTAAAACTGTACCAACATGTTATTTTTGTAAGAAGCCCGAACACCAAAAAAAAACTGTTCTAAGTATATAAATTGGAAAGTTAAACAGGTATCTGGAAATTCTACTAAAATAATTAATTCTTTTAAAGAAACTTCAAATTCAAGAGATTTCCTTTTTAAATTTGGTAATAACAAAAATTGTAATTGGTTGGTTGATTCGGGAGCAAAAAGGCATGCCATAAATGATCAAAAATTTTTCATGAAATTAGATGATTCTTGTAAAAGTTTAATAGAGCTAGCAAATGGTGAAACCATCCCTATAGAAGGTAATGGATCAGGTAAATTGTCGTTTTGCAATGTCAGTAGTAAGGAAAATAAATATCTCGCTAAAAAAGTTCTGTACGCACCACGTTTAGTTGGTAACATTCTTTCCGTAAGGCAGCTAACAAAATCTGGTTTTAATGTAACTTTCAATAAAACTAATTGCTTCATAAATATTAACGAAAATAATGTTGGTGTAGCTGATATCGCAACTAATATGTATATGCTACGTGAATGTAAATTAAATAAAGTAAATGCTGTTTTTGCACATAATGAAAATTGCATTCATCAATGGCACTATAAATTGGGACATCGAGATCAAGATGCCATTCGTAAAATGGTCTCCGAAAACCTGGCTGAAGATTTAAAGATTGTTGATTGTGGCATTAAGGAAATTTGTGAAACGTGTGCTAAAGGAAAAATGTCTTGAATTCAATTCCCGAAAATTTCATTTAGTAAGTTAATTGCTCCATTGGATTTAATGCACACAGACGTATGTGGGCCAATGTCAACAATAACGCCATCTGGTAAAAGGTATGTGGTAACATTTATAGAAGATTATTCAAATTTTACTATTATACAACTATTAGCACAAAAAATTGAAGTAGAACAATCTATTAAAAATTTTGTAACATTTTGCCACACACTTTTTGGCCATGCCCCAAAAATAATCCGTTCTGATAGAGGGGGGGTATACAGGAAAGAGTCTTAATGAATATTTAAATCAAAAGGAATCCAATTACAACTGACAGCTCCCTATTTCCCCCAACAAAATGGTAAAGCTGAAAGAAAAAACAGAACGCTTTTAGAAATGGCAAGGTGTTTACTTATTGATTCCAATTTGCCAAAAATATTTTGGGGAAAAGCGGTTACGACAGCCAATTATATTCAGAACCAACTAATTACCAGATCAACGAATTCAACTCCATATGGAATTGGTATGGTACTAAGCCTAGTCTAAAAGAGTTCCATATTTTTGGTTCGAAATGTTTTGTACACATCCCATCAGCAATGAGACGCAAATTAGATGATAAATCACAAGAAATGATTTTTTTAGGTTACAATTCAAAAGCTTTTTGTTGCTATAACCCAGACAGCAAGAGAGTGGTAATCTCCCGTGACGTTCGTTTTATGGATATAGTTGCCATTAATATATTGAAATCTATAAGAGAGAAGACAGTCGAAAGGAGACATTATTGATTGAGGAGGAGAGTTCAGAACCTGTGAAAAGTGAAGAAATTGCAATCAATAATTCTAATGACGTTGATAGAAAAGAAAATTCTGGTGAAGGGGATCTTCAGAGCGTTAGCAAACAAAAGCTCAATATTGATATTGAAAATTTTGCACCAACAACACCAGCAGTACGTGTTTCGGACAGATCAAATAAAGATAAACCCGCCAGAAAACTAATTGATGAAATATGGTCAACTCAAGAAATAAAAGAACCTAAAACGTACCAGGAAGCTCTTGACAGCGACGAAAAAATCCAATTGTTAGCCGCAATGAGAGATGATATAGAATCTTTTGAAAAGAATCATACTTGGGAGCTCGTGGAGTTGCCTGAAAATAGATCGGCTATCGGGAGTAAATAGGTATATAAAGTTAAAGAAATGCTGATGGTGAAGTCAGTCGCTTTAAAGCTCGATTTGTTGCTCAGGGATTTTCTCCAAAAATTTGGAATCGTTTACGATGAAATCTTCGCCCCCGTGGTCTCCCATACAACATTTCGAATTTTATTGTCAGTTGCTGGTAAAGAAAATATGATCGTTAATCACATAGATGCAAAAACGGCGTTTTTAAAGGGAAATTTGACTGAGACCGTCTATATGAAGCAAGGCTTTCAAGACCAAAACGAAAAATTTGTGTGTTTGTTGAAAAAAAGCATGTATGGATTAAAACAGGCTGCAAGATCATGGTATAATGTTTTTCATGAAGTTCTTTTGAAGGCGAAATTTAAACAAAGTATGAACGACCCCTGTCTATACACTGGTAATATTTATGGAACTATATGTCACGTCTTTGTTTTTGTTGACGATTTAATTTTAACTTGCCATACCAGAGAACAAATTCAATATGTTCAAAAGGAATTATGACATCATTTTGAAATGGAAAATTTAGGCGAAATCAAACATTACTTAGGAATTGAAGTGTCAAAAGATCTAAAAGGCAATTTTAGGCTTTGCCAATCAAATTACATAAATAAAACCGTAAAAGAATTTCAATTGCAAGAAGCGAAGATCGTCAAAACTCCAATGGAAGTAAGTTATGGTAAAGAACAAAGTTCAACATATCTTGAGAACAATAACAAATATCGAAAATTGAAGGGGCACCTTTTATACATTTCTATTAACACCAGACCTGATATTTCATTACCAGTAAACATTCTGGCTCAAAAGGCTTCAAAACCAACAAATGAAGACCGGCTTCAGTGTAAAGGTGTTTTAAAATATCTCAAATCAACCGCAGATCTTAAATTGCACCTCAGTAATGAAGATCTAGAAGAGGCGTTAACCGGTTATGCAGATGCGAACTTGGCAGAGGAGAGAAGTGAAAGTAAATCAAATATTGGACGAATATTTTTCTATAATGGAGGTACTGTATCCTGGTCTTGCCAAAAACAATCAATTGTGGCGTCATCAACCTGTGAAGCGGAATATATATCTCTGTCGGAAGCTGCTAAGGAAGCCAAATGGTGAAGACAAATTTTACAAGATATGCATTTGCCTGTAAAATAGCCAACAATCGTTTTTAATGATAATCAAAGTACCATACGTCTTCTCCACGATTATAAATTCTCCTTCAGAGCTAAGCATATGGATACCAAATATAAGATGACAAAGGATCTAGTGCAAATGAGCAAATGATAGCTGATCTTTTAACAAAGCCATTAGCAATAAATAAACATGAATATTTTTGCGATAGATGCAACTTGAAGTGAATGAGGAGGAGTGTTGGATATGTTATTACATAAGTCATGAACATTCACTTGTATACACTTTACGGTTACTCTTGAAGTCTGGCAACATTATTGTTGCAATAAGTATTTATATTACATTTATTTTTCAACTGTTAAAATAACCTTTTTTTATTTCCTTCTCTTTAATATATGAATTCTTGAAGTAGCAAAACCATGATTCTTGGCCATTTTTTATTTCAATATCAACAATATCGGAAGAAAAAAAATTCCCTGAATTTATCGAAATTTACCACTCACCGCCTTCACTTTGGGACATAAGAAGTGCAGAGTATAGTGATCGTAATATAAAAGAAGAACAATATACACTTTTGTTGGAATTCTACAAAAAAAACATCCGGAGGGAAACGTTCAAGATGTGAAAAAAAAGATAAATGTGCTGCGCACGAATTTTAAGCGGGAGTTAAAAAGAAAAAACAATTTGGAAAAAAGTGGAGCTGGTGCTGATTTCTATGAGACAACCCTCTCCTATTTTGATGCAATTAGTTTTTTAAGACACGTTGAGGCTCCAAGTGCATTCATAACAACATTTAAAGTAAGTATTCGTGGAAAATAAATAAATAATAATGAATTTTGTGTTAAATTTATAATAAATCCATTGTAAAAGTGAAAATTGTATATGCATTTTATATTTTGTCAGTGCTACCAGATAACTGCTTTTATTCCCACATTTGTTTTGGACTAAATCTAGTTTACGGGCACAGCTAAAAAATAATGTCTATGGGATGTAAAATGATATTTTATGTAAAGAATGTTAACAGAAAATTGTGCGGCTGGATTTTATGCTCGGAGTTACGGAACACCAAAGTTTGAATGTATAATATGGCATACATACATCTATCGAGTATTTAGGTTTAGCAGAAAGTCTTTAGTAAGCGAAGTTTCATCGAATATTTTGATCTTAAAACAACATTTTTTGTGGTGTAAGGGTCAGCCCCAAATTGTTCACTTTACATTTTTTGCTTTAATTACCTTTTTAACCCCGTACACAACTTTTTTTTATTTTTAGCTGCGTCCGTAAACTAGATTTAAGCCTTTTTTTTTACATGTCTCTCTATTCTGCCACTATAAAAAATTATATTTTTATCTTTTTATTGATAAACACAACATTATTTAAACATTTTAATCCAAATTCATATTTTGTTTATAAAACTCAAGTATGATAAATTAAATTTTTATTAAAAGAATATTTACATAAAAGAATAAATTGAAAACTTATTTATTTAATATGCCACATCATTTGGCCTTCATTGTTAAAAAAAAGTCTTTGAATGTTTCTCAGAATCAGAATCAGACGAATTTTTGGCAGTTCTCTTTTGCAATGGCTTTAAATCTGACTGGCTTTTCTCATGGTGGCTTCTGGTTAAATCCGCATTAAAAACATCGCTTCCGCAGTCTTCACCAATTTTCTTTTCAAAAAATTATGTAAATAAGAACTAGCTACTCGTAATACAATTTTTTTTATTTTTCCGGTTGGAGTTTAATTGGCTTTTGAAAAACTCTTCTTCTTCATGGTCAGCTTAGTCTACTCACCTTAAACACAAATTTAACCCACACACGCACGCCTTTACCTATTAGAAGCACATCAACTCCTGTAACTAGAAGTCCTTCAATAGTATACATAAACAACTCATTACTAGATTCCTCTTAAAGACTCTTCCAAAAATTTTAAAAGTATCCAGTTCGGGCTAAGTCAACAAATACAAAAGCTACTAATCAAAGTGAAGAGACACTACTAGAATATTCCGTACACGATTCTCAATACAGACTCTGTAATAATATGACTTTTATTATTTTGTTTTGACACAGTTCCCCTGAATTGTTAATGTTAAGCTACTAATGTAATAGTGACTAATTATGCGCTAAGTTAACGACATTAAAATAGAGGTTTAGGTTGTCAACATTGGTAATAAGAGACAAAAAATATATTTTTCCTTGTACAGAGCAGACAAGTGTAAAAAAACTAAAATAATATTAACTCATAAACCAGCAATTTATTATTAATAAAAATAATAAAGAAGTCTTTTATTTAATATCGCTAACGAGCTTCGTTACATGGTGTCAGAAGTGGGATTCCACTGACTTCTTTAAATTGTCACGTGTCTAAGGTGTCTTAATTTCAAAATGGCGCCAAGTGATCGGTTGCCGATAGATTGAATTGTTTAAATTTTGCAAATGAATGGCCAAACTGGAAGAGAAGCTTTATGGTCTATATGATCGCAAGTGGCAAAGCTAAAGAACCCGAATCAACGAAAATTGCAAATTTTCTGTGGTTAGTCGGCACAAATGGTGCCAATATATATAACACCTTATTTCCCAATGATGGTACAGAAAAGTCATTGCTTGGTACTAATATGGAAGGAGATACTGTGGTCCAACGTTCACTTAGTGAGGTATTAGAAAAATTTGACTAGCATTATCTACCTCAAAGAAATGTGGCTATGGAATCATTCAAATTTAACATGATTTCGCAAAAAGAACGACAGTCGTTTGCGGAGTTTGAAACCGAACTCCAGACGCAGATTCGTTTGTGTGATTTCAAATGCTCTTGTGGAAAGCTGTATGAAGAACGTATGCTGCGTGATAAAATAATTGTTTGAGTTCATGACAAAAAATTGCAGCTTAAATTATTAGACGGCCGTGATCAATGTAAACAAAGGCATACTAGACGCAAAGAATTCTATGATTAATGCCATAAAAGGGGTTGACAAGACTGATGGTGTAACAGTAGCAGCAGTCAATCGTTTTTGTTTCAACTGTGGAGGGCCATGGAAAGTTGATCACCAGAAGGAGTGCAAGGCAAAGGAAGCCATATGTCGTGGGTGCTCTAAAAAGGGACATTTTTAGAGAATGTGCCACAAGCCTGAGGAGAAGAAGGGAAATGATATTAACAATAACAATAAGCAAAAAGTATCAGGTATAAATTGTAGTAAGTTAGAAGGTAATACGTATGGTAGTGTAATGCCTTTAAGTAGTTTATTAAATTCTAAGCATATCGTTAGATTAAACTCGACTCCCTCAAAAATGTGTTGGACCAAGAAGTGTAGAATAGGAAAAGAAATCATAACTTTTAAATTGCATACCACTTAAAATAGTTAAAGCATTAGATGTTAAGTTAAAAAATCAAGAAAATAATTATCGTATTTTTGATTACAATGAGAATAAAATAAATATTTTTGGCACTTGTACACTTAAATGCATGGATTTGAATTCAGGGATAGAACACTTAACAGAATTTGTAGTAGTCGATGACAAATGTGAACCGATTCTGGGGTTGGAAACGTGTGAAAATTTTAATTTAATCAAGAGGCTTGATGTTGGTAGTATTAATTGTCAGGAATTGAAGTCTTCATTCATGGAAAGAAACAAAGATAATTTTCAAGGTATTGTCCAATTCCCTAAAACTTTCTCAATCGTTTTAAAGGATAATTCCAAACCAGTACTTCATTACAGAAAGCGTGTACTGAATTCATTGTAAGGTAAATTGAAATCAGAATTAGAAAATCCAGTAATGGAGGAAATAATATCAGTGATTGATTATCCTATGGACTGGGTAAACAATTTGCAATTAGTAGAGAAGCCAAATGGCGATCTTCAGATTTATTTAGATCCAAAAGTACTTAATGATTGCATTAAACGTAAGTAGTTTTTAATTCCTAAAATAAACAACTTAACAGCGGGCCCGGCGGGCAAACGAATTTTTTCAGTTCTTGACTTAAAAAGTGGATTTTGGCACATGGCTCTAGATAAAAAAAAAGCTCGGACTTGACAATATTTCTAACGCCTTTTGGAAGATTTAAATTTAATCGTGTGCCTTTTGGACTCAATTGCGCACGTGAAATGTTCCAACAGGAGATGATGAGAGTTTTCGGAGATATACCAGGAGTTTTAGTGCATTGTGCAGACTGATGCATCCAAAGATGGTTAGGATGCGTATTGATTCAGGATGGACATCCTGTTTATTTCGCCTCTCGCACACTCAGTAAGAGTGAACAAAAGTTGGCGCAAATTGAGAAGAAACTTTTGTCATTGTCTTTGCTTGCCAAAGGTTTCATTTTTTTCTTTATGGTCGGGAATTTACAGTTGAAAGCGATCACAAGCTCTTAGAAACGTTGGTTAAACGAAATATCGACACTGTAACAATGCGTCTTTAGCGCATATTCATGTTTCTTTTGAAATATCCACAAATAACTATTGTATTTAAGCCAGGTAAAGAAATATTAGTAGCTGATTGCTTGTTGAGAGCACAACTTTCAGAGGTTATGGAATTTGATGAGCTACGAGGGGTCATTCATTCAGTTACTAAAAGCGTTTGTGTCAATAAACAGAATTATAATAGTTGTGGTAAAACATTTGATAATCAAGAATACTCTCGGATTCGAAGATATGTTGAAAAAGGTTGGCCAAAATTTCACAAATTAAATGAATTGAGTCAAAGATTTTATAAACTGAGTCGGAGTTACATGTTGAAAACGACTTGCTGTTCTTAAATCATAGGTTGGTAATTCCAACGCAAATGCAATATAATCTAGGGGTTTGGCTTGCTCGTGCAAGAAAACTCTATTACTGGCCAGGAATGAATAGGGAAATAAAAGAGCTGATTGCTTCATGCAAAACTTGTGAAAAATTTAGAAGAAATAATCAGAAAGAGCCGCTTGTTCAGGAAAAAGTTCCGCAGTATCCATTCCATTTAGTAGCTATAGATCTGTTTGAGTATGCTGGCCATGATTATATTGCACTTATCGATACATATTCCAATTACATTTTCTCTGCTAGAATACGAAACAAGACTTCCAAGCATATCATCAGTACAATTTGTGAAATTTTTGATGTAATAGGATATCCTACAATTATTAAATGTGACAATAGCCCTTTTAACTCTGTTGAATTCTTACGATTTTCAGAAGAATATAATATCCAACTCAGATTTTCAAGCCCGAGATATCCGCAGAGTAATGGACTAGCTGAAAAAGGTGTAGCGATAGCTAAAAACATTCTTAAACGTTGCTTTGAAGCAAATGCGGTTGATCACTTTAGATATCATTTACTAGACTATAACAATACACCATTGGCAAGCATGCAGATTTCTCCAGCGGAGTTATTCTTTGACAGATTGCTAAAAACTAAACTGCCAGTATCTGGTTCACTTTTGAGAAGGAATAACATTAATGATGAAGAAATAAAAAACAAAATTGTAGAAAAAAAGGAAAAGCAGAAATACTATTTTGACAGAAATTCGAAGAGATTACAATTGCTTAAGAAAGGTGATTTAGATATTTTTAAAAAATGGAAAGAAATGGAGTTATGGTAAAATAGAGTCCTCATTCAATGACAGATCATATATAATAAAAGATAACTCTGATACCTATTTTAGACGCAATAGACGCTTTATCAATAAAACTAAGAACGAGGACTATAACACCAGTGATATCTTGTTTGAGAAAAGTAGTAAAGGCCTTGGGGTTCGAGATAGATACTCGCAAGAAGGTCTAAGTGTTCAGGCGTATCAAACTGAACTAACTAATCTTTTTGGGGAATGAGTTGATGCATACAGAAGACACAGCTAACAATAGTATTAATAATGCAAATGAATCAGCACCTTCGAATGAAAAAGAAAATACTGCCAATAATCGGCATAATTCCGAAGGAACTGATTCAATAATGCATGGGTCTGAAACAATTAATATTCAAACTAAACAGCCAGTAGTAACGAGAAGTGCACGAACTGTAAGATTACCCCAACGATATTGTAAAGACTATATAGTCGATTAGTATTTAGAACAATATTTTAATAAAACCTCTACTTATATGTAAATTAAAAAAAAAAAACTTGTAATAATATGTCTATTATTATTTTGTTATGACACAGTTCCCCTGAATTATTAATGTTAAGCTACTAATGTAATTGTGACTAATTATGCGCTAAGTTAACGATATTAAAATAGAGGTTTAAGTTGCCAACATTGGTAATAAGAGACAGAAAATACATTTTTCCTTGTACAGAGCAGACAAGTGTAAAAAAACTAAAATAATATTAACTCATAAACCAGCTATTTATTATTAATAAAAATAATAAAGAAGTCTTTTATTTAATATCGCTAACGAGCTTCGCTACAGACTCCTCCAAAGATTTGAAAATTATCCAGCTCACGCTATGTCAACAAATACAAAAGCTACTAACCAAAGTAAAGAGACACTACTATAATATTCCGTACACGATTCTCAATACAGACCTCTCCAAAGATTTGAAAAGTATCCAGTTTAGGCTATGTCAACAAATACAAAAGCTACTAATCAAAGTGAAGAGACACTACTAGAATATTCCGTACACGATTCCAAAGATTTGAGAAGTATCCGGTTCTGGCTATGTCAACAAATACAAAAGCTACTAATCAAAGTGAAGAGACACTACTAGAATATTCCGTACACGATTCTTAATACGCAATGAAAGAAAAATCGTCACATTTGATTTTAAATTCTTTCTTTTCAAATTTCGATGAAAACACACTGTAATATTATTGCCTTTAAAAATAAAAACTTTTATTTTATATAAACAGAAAATTTTGTTTTGGGTATTTTTTCTCATTTACATATGTAGGTAGTTCTTTTTATAGTTTTTTTTTATCGTGGAAACACTGATTCAAAACAACATGAAAATAAATGTATTTTAAAATATTTAACTACAAAATATTACCTTTATATATTCGCCTGCCTCGCATATTTCCAGGACTATTCTTGATATAGTGCAACCCGATATTGCACTTGAAAATTTAAGGTCTTCGAAATTACATCCACTGGTAAAGTATCGTAGCGAAGTTGATAATCGAAGACTTGCTGGAATAGCGTTTCGCATGCTAGTGTTTTTTTGTTTGTAATTAAAGGTCCAACTAAATTTAAATGTTCCTCGTAGGTGGAACTATCCATCCGTAAAACGTTTCTAAAATCACTGGCTGAGGATACTCGTAACTAGATCAATAAATTTTCATGTGTAAATTCAATTATTTTTGTTAACCACTCTTTCATCCATAAACGTTTTTTTTTCTCTCCTTCTTTTATTTTCTTTATCCTTTTTTAAGCAAATTGCCATAATAGCTATTAAATGTTCTTTTCTAGTGCCATTTTCGTAATAGTTCAAGCGCGATGTTGACGGCACAAAATCAAACTAAAAATAAATTTTTGGCTGCTCATTCAATATGTGTACCACAGATAACTAACCAGATCCGACACGAAAAATTCAGTGTGGCCAGATTCCAGCTATCGTTAGAGGGGGATAGTAATAGTACTTTCGTTTTTTATATTACTAACTCTTTCTGGTTATGGCAGGAATTTAGTTAAATGTGTTTTTTTAAATAATAATGTTGAGTTTACGCTGTGGCCTAAGTATAAAACACCGAGTATAGTATAAAACAATTAAGGTTTAAACAAATGGAATGTAGCAAAGCTGAAGAAAATCCACTGGAGGCAGCAACTTCAACAAATCAAGCGATGATTTTGGAAAATATGTTATCAACTACAGAAGTTATAAAGCCAGAAATAAGTCCTAACGAAACATCAATATTATTGTTTCCCGGCCAAGGAAATCAATATGTCGGAATGGCCAGTAGACTTATTCATTTTCTTGAAGCTAAAAAAATATTTGAAATGGCCAATGCTGTTAATTAAAAATTATGCTTGATATGCTCAACCGACTGTAGTGGTATCTTCTTTGTCCTACCGTTTGTAAGGGTCTTAAACTGGTGCAAATTCGAGCCAGTGCCGTGCAAATGGGTTGTGATAAAGCATCTGGTACTATAGCCATGGTTTTATATGCTCCGGATATAAAAATTGGTTATGCCTGTGCAAAGGCTTTGCAATGATGCATTGACATTGTGGCGTAAGCATTGTAAAGTTATTGCCGGCAAAAAATATGACGCATTTAAAGTTTGTCTGTGAATGGTGCTTATCAAGGTACATTTATTTTACTAGGTATTGTCGTCCGCCCAGCTGGTTTGTAGTTGGACATGTCAAAAGTTGTTTATATTTCCTACTTTTGCTTACGAATTTCAAAAAACACTAACAACAAACATATGCAGAACAAAGAGAGCGTTTGTTTTTAGAGCAATTATTTTTTATTTTATATTTTTATTTTTGACATTTCCACTCACAAAGCAACAATAAAATGCCATATTGTTTTTTTTAAATGTTGCATTTGTTGCCGCTATTACCTAGTAAAATAAATGTACCTTGGTGCTTATCATCAATCGATCAATCAATTATTGGCGTTCACATACCGTACGTCCTTTATTATTATAAAGAAGCAACACTTTAGTTATCTAAATTCTTTAAAAAGGTTATGTGACTTGTATATTGGATAATGCCAAGTCTGCGCGCAAGAAAAGCATCGATTTGTATAATGTTAAATTGGCTGCTAATGTAGTAATAGATAAGGCTTTCAACTACCCGCCACCAAGGCATGTAAGTGTAAAAATATACTAATCAAATACTCGTGATAATAAACTTAGTTTTCTTTCAAAGGTAATGTCCAAATTAGCCGAAGAACGCATTGTGCAAGTAGCAACTTAGGCATCAATTATTTCTTTAATACTGAACCGAATTAAATTAGATAAAGACGGTGCACTAAAGCTCGACAATATCTACAAATATGTGAAAGAATAAACAAAATGGGAGAAAAAGGAGAAAAGGAGAAAAATTATTCTTTACCTATTAATGTATAGATTCTAATAAAGTAATTGATTAAAAAAAACTCTTGTAACGATTTATTTTATATTTAATTGTTAAAAAGAATTAAATTAATGAAATTGGCATTCATACATGTCAATAAGAAGAATTAAAGTTAAAAGCACATTTTATTCTTTTAAATAAAATCCGTTACTCCTCGGTGTTAAAAAAATTTTAAAAGTGAAAAAGCCAATATAATATCACAGCCTAAACCCATAATTTGCAAGTATTCTGAACCACTATCTTGCAAGCAAAACTAGTATTTCTGTAAAAAAATTAAGATTCGTTTTTACGCTCTTTGTTTTAAACATACTTACAACAAAAAACACTTATAATGATATGATTGCAATACGCGTTTAACAAATGAAGGATGAGTAAAGTAAAAAACGCAAATTTTGATTGCTGTGTTTAAAATACGCGGATATAAAAAATATAGAGTAAATATGCGGTATACTTATGGTTGCGGTGCACTCGTGCCGTTCACTGGTATTTACTTCAAGGTTACATTGCTAACTTGCATTGAAAAAAGTAGTTTATGAATTTGCCGTACGTCTGTTTGTAAATATCAGTACGGCCACTTATTTTTTTATTTATTTATTCATATTTTTTTTTTTTCAGAATATCATAGCATGTTAACGCGTCTTATTTCTGCACCTAACTTTAAATAACGTCCACAATAAAAAGTAAATTAAGCTACAGTAATAATAATGAAATTTTCAGTAAGTCAACTACTTTAATTGCCTAGTTGAATTTATTACTTTTGTCACTTGAAAAGTAATGAATACGCGAGTTTGAATCCACGATGTTACTATTAATTTTTTTTTATCTTTTCTTCTCGCTTGTTTTTTTATTAGATTACTAACATTTTATAATAATAGTAAACTATGAGTAACAGAATAGGATGCCTAATTTAAATTTCTATTTAGCTAAATTTATTTTCTGACTTATTTATAACGCTTTAATTTTGTTTGAAAACACAAATAATATTAAGTTCTAATAAATTTTGGAATAGAATGACCCTTTTAATTCTTATCGTGTACTGGTTTCCTAAGTTTTTACATAGTTAGGTAAGAATGTTTAGGATCATGTATAAACGTGTAATTAGATCAGCATTACATAATCATGGTTGGGAGGGTTTTGTTAAGTGTGTCAACACCAATCGCAACTCAATATTTAATGTATATAATTTAATTTAATTTAATAAACCTCCTTTTATTTAAGCATGCGCAATAAAATTATATATACTGCGGACGTTTATTGATTTTAATATCGAGTAAAGTAGTCCCAAATCCACCCGAAAGCTAGTAACAACGTAGAAAACCTGAACATCTAAAGTCCGGGGCACATAGAAGCCGTCATACGTTAAACTTTGACAAATTCAACTGACAAGTCAGCTAAAATATATAGTTTCTTATGGGCGTTGCCAAAATCAATACGTGTCCGTCATCGCAAAGTATAAAAGTTGGTCAACTTTTAACTTTTGACGTATGTTGAATACTTTAACAACTATCAACTGCTTCTTCTTCTCAGTTTTCTTTTAACTCTTGCTTTGTTTTAATTGTTTCTTGTGATTTTAATTAAACATTTTTGGTGGCAAACAATTAAATATTTTTTTCTTTTTTTTTTGACGGAACGTTGGGTAAACATACATATATGTATTTTAGAGACAAAATCTGTGTGAGGCTAAACCAGCTTAAGATAATTTAATCAATAATGTGCAAAGAAAATTATTTTTATTTATGTATTTCTTCGTTCTAAGTGCTTTCACAACGTTAAGAACTCTGTAAGTTGATATATGAGAACTGTTCAGTAACTAAAATTTTAACTAATTGTTGCTAGTTGTTACTAGAACGTGTTCGCGTACTCGAAAAAGCTAGAACAAATAGTGTATAGAATATGAACATTTTATATTTGGTGAATTAAATATTCATAATTTTCATTTTGTAAAGCCTTAGATTGAATATTAACTTAAAATAGATAAGGTGCAATGTTATGAGCATTTACTTAAAAGTACTACCTACATAAATTACAAACTACTTAATTTAATATAAGAAACTTTTAAAAAGACAGTGTTACGGAAAAATTTATTTAAAAAATCTAATACTAACTTAAAAGTTATAATGAATTTTGTTTAACCAATCACCAACTTAGTTTTTTTCTTTTCAAAAAAATCTTAGTGATTGCGTTTTCTTTAAATGACAGCACCAAGTCCCTTACAAATGAATTAATCATTTTATGTTCAAAATTTGAATGTATTAAGTCAGTTCTGTTTTAATATATGAATACAATGTGGGAGAAAGAACAGACCTTATGGTAGACCTGCTGGAATTAGGCTTTCACTACAGTAATTCTTATCTACACAAACAACAAATGATCGATTATTTAAATAAGGAAAATAAAAACTATTAAGTTTGAACAACAAACCATCATGCCAGATAGTATCAAATGCTCTTTTAATATCAAGGGAGAACACTCCAGTACTTTTGTGCTTATTTTTATTATTTTCAATAATTTTAATTACCTTCCTCAATTGATGAATACTAGAGTGTTTCTTACGGAATCCAAACTGTTGGTAATTAATGATGTTGTTTATGTTTGAAAAATCTACTATTTTTTTGCGAATGATTTTTTCAAAATCTTTGTAGAATGCTTAGAATGTTAATCGGTCTCTAACTGGTAGGCAGTTTAGGATCTTTTCCAGTTTTGTGTATTGGAATTACTTTAACCTTTTTAAAACTTTGAGAAAAATATCCAATGCTTATACACATATCAAATGTTTTACTTAATGTTTCAAAAAAATAGGCATAGTTGATGGATTATTTATAGTTACTGTGTAAAAATTAGCAAAGAATTTAGCAATTGCATTAGCTTTATCTACTCCAGTTTTTAAAATGTCACCGTTTACATATAGATATAGATTAAAGAGCTGGGAGGCAGCTTAAAAATAAATCTTGACCAATATAGCCCGTCTTCCTTTGCATGAATCGACATATCAAAAAAATTATTTTTAAACCTGTGAATCAACTAAATATAATGTGTAAAACCGTTCGTGGTTTAAACACTAAACTATCTAATATGTATGTGGGTAATGACCGCTTCGCGTTCCGTCCAAGTAGCTTGCTGCCGTCTTTCTGAGAAATGTGAATGCGCATCCAAAGCCAACACTGTACGTTCCTTCTTTTTTTCTCGGAAACTTGATCAATTTAATCAGAGGGATTAACTATTAAATATTATCATAAACTATCTAAAAAGTATTCATATTAGTTAACACAATTGACACCGCCTTTGCTATGGAGGGTTTAACTGTTTTTTAAACTTTATAAAGGTTTTTATGATTTGGTTAAAATTTTTATATTTACTTTATTTTTTTAGTTATAATAAACACTTTAAATAATTAGCACGTGTACACAGATTTTATTTCGAATATTTTTGTTTATCTGTTACAATGGAAGATCTACACAGCTTGGTTCCACTTGTTTTGTACATAAATTTGTTTAGTGCTTACAATCTTTAAGAAGACTCGAGTACTTTATTTAAAGAAATGATAACAAAATATCTGTATTTTATTGTGATTCAAACACTTTATTTTATTGCATTTTGTTTTACAGAAATTTTAGCCACGAAACTTAGTCGATCACGTATTCACGTTTGAAACCTACAAGCAACTGAACAAAAATTCAGCCGCGCATTCTTTTGCCCTTTTTTTGTTTTCTGTTTCTCTTTTTTATTTTATTTACACAGATGCAAAAAAAGGGCAAAAGAGTGTTTACAACGTTGGCGCTTAAACAATGTATATTTAAAGCTTTATTATTAGTCATCATATAATCGTACTAACTGAAACATGGCTAAATCAGAACACTTCGGATGATGGAATTCTTTGCAATTATTTTAATATTTATAGAAGCGATAGAGAAACCAAAACTACTGAGTTGGCGTTTTAATTGCTGTTTCTAAAATATTTTCACCTGAGATAACAGAATCTGAAAATTATACTGATTATGAATTTCTTGGAGTCCAAATAAAACAGAATAACTCGCTAGTATTTATATCATGCTCGTATATTCCACTGAAATCTAGTTAGTTAATTTATTTCAAGCACGGTGAAGCTATTAAATCCATTTTTTAAAGAGCTAAGCTTAGTGATTCAATTTTTATTTTTGGTGGCTTCAATTTCCTTATTTCATTTTTACAATCCGATTAAAACTGATAGCTGGATTGCAAAATTTTTAAATGGTATATTTAATTTATGCCTTTTTCAAATAAACGGCGTCTTTAATGAAATTGGAAAGTTGCTAGATTTGGTTTTTGTAAATGATCCAACTAACTGCTCGCTTGTTCGATGTCATCCAATAACCAAACCTGAAGGTCGCGACCATCCCACATTAGAAGTCAGCTCTTACAGCGGATTATGGTAATTTAAGAAGATCGATGATTTAAATAATTTCTTAACAAGTACAAATTGGCTAGAATTACTGTCTATTCCAAATAGTCACCCAAATTCAATATATGAAATGGTTAATAGATTTTACAATGTAATGACAATGAATGTGTTCCAAAAATTTTCATTCGTAAAATGACTGGCACCCCATGGATATCTAATTAATTATCGATGTTGAAAAATGATAAAAAAAAGAACTATAAGAAATATAAAAAATCCGACTCTGCACAACAATAATACTTATATGCTGTTACCCGTTCAAATTATAATATTCTTAACAAAAATCTTTATATAAATTATTTAAATAAAATGAAAATAAACTTAAAACAAGACCCGAAATCATTTTACAAATTTTTAAATTCTAAAAGAAAATCTACTAGTTATCCTAACATTATAAAGTACTTAAATGATGAATCCGATCTGACAACTTTAATAAATCGTTGAATTAATGACGGTCAAACAACAGATGTTATTTATACAATCTTCAGCAAAGCTTTCGTTAAATTTAACCACAACCATTTTCTTAAGAAATTATACTTAATGGGCTTTACTCAAAACACTTCAAGCTGGATAAAATCTTATTTAATTAGTAGAACGCAAAGAGTTGATTTCAATAATACATTCTCTAAAAAAACCGTTGCAAACTCTGGAGTCCCCCAAGGAAGCCACCTTGGCTTTACGTTATTTTCCCTTTTCATAAATGATTTACCGTGTGCAATTAAGTCTTCCAGTTTTAATGTATGCAGATGATGTAAGATTTTTTTAAGTTACAAATTGTAAGCAAATGGATTCTTCTTACAACAAGATTTAAACAGGTTTTATTATTGGTGCAAAATAAACTTAGTGGACTTAAACTTAAAAAAGTATTAGCATATGCGTTTTTCACGAAATTTATACTCTACGCTACAATATACACTTGATGGTTGTTTATTAGAATCACTCACTGAAAATTTAGATCTTGGTATTCTTCTTGATCGTAAGTTAGATTTTCGGATGCGTATTACTATGATGGTAAACAAAGCTCGAGGTGTATTGGCCTTTACTAAAAGGTGGGCAAAAGAGTTCACTGACACAAATATCACGAAACAATTATATAATTCACTTGTAAGATCAATTTTAGAGTATGGATCTGTTGTATATGACTCAAACTATAACGTTCATATTGGCAGTATAGAATCATTTCATTTATTGTTTTTTTGTTGAAATTAATAAGGGTGATGTTTCAGAATTTCTTCTTAGCAATATAAATCTTAATTTTCCTCGACGATTTACCCGCTACTGGACACCGTTAAATCTTCAAGTTTTTCATACAAATTACGCAGATGCTGATTCGCTTAGACGTGTGTGCAAACAATTAAATGAACTTTTCAATCTTATTGATGTTTCTGTAAATGTTAATGTTTTAAAACGTAATATTGTCTTATTTTTAAATACCTATTTTTAAATTATAATTGTAAATAAATTTATCATTATTTTTTTTGTCGGTCTGTAAGGATTTATATCCATAGACTTTAATTAAATAAATAAATAAAAAAACCAAGTGTATGTTTATGATGCGTTGAGTAAAAGAATATCCAAATTTTTTATAGAGAACTAGTTTGAGCTGTGAAGCTTCTGAATCTGTAGTTATGCTTGGAGGATTCCAGTGCATGACATGAACAATTTAGATACCTTGTGAATTATATGACATGTTTAAACCTGACACCCAATACTCCTAATTTGTCAAATTTGTTTTCACATTTTTAAAGTGCATCAACAGCATCGAAGAATAGTTCCAGTAACCTTTCTTTGAAAATATTATTGTCGTTGTTAACAAGGGGTTTGCTTTTCGAAACTTCTGGGTAAAGTCTTCTGTTGCAAAAGCTTGAAATAAGAATATTAATTTAATGTTCAAAACTTGATAACTGAGAAAACTTTGCTTCATCAACGTGGAAACTTGTGCAAATATTATTCAGATTCTTTTAGATTTGTTTAATGTGCAAACAAACCAATCGTGATTATCAGCACACGCCGAGCATTTGGCAAATTGGATAGAGTCTTTATTTTTCGAAATGGTCTTTTCCAATAAACAGATATGTTGCAAGAGTATCTAATTTTCATTATTTCACGTTTTGAAACATGTTGTTTGTCGAACTCGATTATATATAACGCGTCATCCTCATTAGATCGTTTCCTTTACACTTATCGGCTTTATATTGTTCCGCTTAACAAACTCATCCTATATTATTTCTGTTCATTCGAGGTAGACCAAATACGACCATTTTAAAAAATTTTGCATTTTTTACTTTGTTAGTGTAAAAGCAAAAGTTCTGGTTAAGAATTTTTATCGCTTCTTCGTAGTGAGACAGCGAGTGTGACATTATTTTTGTTCCAACGGACATTATTATAAACATATATTGTTACCAATTAATCCAAATACAGTGGAACCTTTTCTTTTCTTTCATTTCAATTAATTCTTCATCTTTTTGGATAACAAATAAAATCTGTTGCTATTAGGTAGCTTGAATTTGGGGCTATTGCCCCAGCACTTTTTTCTGACTTATAGTCAAAAGATAAAAAAAAAAAATTATTTATTGTGAATTAATTTATTATTTCCACTAAAAAAAAAATTACATCTTGTTTTCTTTATAAAAACAATGGTGCCATGTTTTTAAATTTTTTATTTATAACAAAAGATTTGAAAAAACTGATATTAGGCCGCTTGTCACAAAAAGTAAATTTTTGGAAAATCAAATAAAACTATTTTTATCTGTACATTTTTTCGCTTCAGCTGTTTTTACATCGCTAAGGAATCTAAAGTTACATCTGAAAATAATATCTTGACAAAAATAATACATACACACCTTTTTACTAAATCCTGTACACTTTTTCAGTTGTCTGAATTGATATCTTCTGTAACCAAACAGTGCTCATAGTAATAATAATAATAAGTTCATAATAATACATAATCAATAAAATACTGGCTGTCAAATTCGTGTACGTGTGCTGCGCTCTTTAATGTACACATGTTGAATGACCAGTCAAAAATTCATTTTTAGTTTGATTTTGTGCTGTCAACATCGCGCTTTCTCTATTGGGAAAATGGAACTAGCAAAAAAAAAATTCATACATACATACAAACACAGCTATTATTTAGGAAACAATAAAATAAAAAGTCGTGAAAAAAGCTTATGAATAAAAGAGTGGTAAAAAATTATTTTTCCTTTTAAACTCTTTTTTTTAAATTTGTGCGCATCACATTTATTTTTTATGTTAAATTTTTAAGTTTCCCTCCGGAGTTTGTTTTTTATTTGTATCATTCTATTAAATTACTTTCGTTCCAAACTGCATGCATTAACTGGTAAACTTCGATAAATTCCAAGATATCTTTTTTTCTTCCGAAAATAAACACCATACACACATCAATTTGTGACATTCAGCATGCCAAAAATCTAAATTTTTTGATATTTCATTCATCATCGTCTGTGTAACATATACTAATACATTTTCACAAATACTACAATAGTGATGGACGAATATTTTGATCGTAAATAGACCGCTTAATACTAAAAGTTGACATCGATGGCAGCTCTGAAGGCAAAATGCATTTTGCCGAGTCAGCTATAAATTAATTGAAAAAAAAAATATTTCAGCAAAATCGTCATAAAATTTATTTCACAACTTACTTACGCTTATTTCACAACTTACGCTGAATGCAAAGGTGTATAACTTTATGGGCACGTGATCGAACAATCAAACAGTTGAGATTTGTAGTTTACAATCGAAGAAAACACCAGTCGCGGTGTTTTATGTTAAAAAATATAATTAAGGATAATTTACTAATATTTTGTGTACTTAATTATCGGAACGGATGGCAGCGCCTTAATTAAATTTTTTAAAGTTATCGACTCAAAATCCCTTATCTGGCGTCCGAGCAGGGACCCGCATAGAAATAATAAAAATAAAAAATAAGAAACATTTTACGAATCTTGTGGGTCCCTCCAGGAAAAATAATAAAAATACAAATATAATAAGTTATTAAAAATAAAAAATCATACTTCGTCAAACTGATATTCCTGCTGATCTCAAAAACAGTTAAACATCATAGAAAGTTATTAGAGTGCAGCAACCCGTACCTCAGATTACTATAAAGGAAGAATACGGACTTTTCGCAAGAACAAAGGGGACATTAAGTGCAACGTATTGCATCGCGAATCTTAACATAGAAAATAAAGAAATTTGTAATAACTCAAAAATTTTTATGAAAGAAAGCAAAACAAAGAAAAGAATTTAAATATAATTATTTTAAAAAATATATGTATATACATATATTAAAGTTCATGAATTAAAAATAAATACAAAAAAAATTTACTTACTAAGAAAAGAAAATACATACATATGTATTTCAAAAAGAATAAAAAGAGAAAAAAATATCTTAAGATATAAGGATTGAAAAGTAAACGCCCGAACTATCTATCTAAATATTCATTGTGCAACGATCAAGGATCTACCAAGAAGAAATTTTTCTTTTTCCTTGTCAGCATAAATATTGTTGTGTTTATTGAGTTTTTTTATTGCAAAATAATTATACACACATTTTACTACTTTGATTAAGGTACACAATTTAATTGGATGATTATTTATTTATTCGCAATTTTCGACATACGTTGTACTTTGTCTTAATCAACTGGAGTCAAAGTAACGACGAATGAAGTTGACACAATGACTATTTTGATAACGAATGTTAAATCAATGTTTGCTCCCCATTTTTATTCACTTTTATATTTAATTCGTGTTTTATTAACTTGTTAATTAAAATTGTATATTAATCTTTACCACAAAAATTATTTCATTAAAATCACATAGTTCAACTGCAAAAAACAAGATTTAAAAGAAAACAAAAAGAAGAAGCAATTAATAGCTGTCAAAGTATTTAACGTACGTCAAAAGTTAAAAGTTGACCAACTTTCGTACTTTGCGTTGACGGACACGTACTGATTGTGACATCGCTAAAAAAAAAAAACAGGTATTTTAACTGACTTGACAGTTGAATACGGCAAAGCTTAACATATGGCAGGTTCTGTGGGACCAGGCCTTAACAATCAGAATAAATCAGCCTGTATAGCCGTTGCTTTTATATAGCCAATGTTAAGAGGTTCTTAAATATACTAGAACTTTTATCTTCTTCCGCTTTACATGCTGTGTAATCATTTTGTTAAGTTGTTATGCAATGCAGATTTTTGTATGGTTGTGTATTGTGTTTATTTATTTTTCGCTTTGTTTTATTTTTTTGTTTTGTGATTAAGAAGTTTTTGTAGAAACTTCTGGCTTTGTAAACTGACACAGTAGGCCATTTCGTTTTACTTTCTTTGTGACAATTATTATAGCTTTTTTTAAGACCTTATTAAGCACCTTCGCAACATTATATATAGCTAACTAGAATAGAGGAATTGAAAAACAATGACGTCTCTAATACTGCCGTGTATGCTGTATTGCTTCAAGATGATATTAGCAAGAATATGCCCATAGCGTATACATCGCGGTTGCTAAAAAAACTACGGTACAAACAAAAAAGATAATCTCCGAAATTACCTATGCAGGGACAAGAAGATCAAAAAGTATACAGATTTTCCACCTCTTCGCATTACAAAAGAAAAACTTTAATGTCAGCTTAAAGCAATGGAAATTCATATAGGGGAGTATAACCATGAGTTGATTTACAAGTTCGGTAATTCAAGCTACAGGGATGTTGCTTTTTCGAGATTGAAGACCTATTGGAACTTTTTATATCATTCTTCTGCTGACACGGCAAGTGAACGAGTCGCTATGAATTCGAACGACATCTTAATTGCTTCAGAGGACTAGGAAGATGACGAAATCTCCTCAGAGGCGACAGTTCATAGTGTCAATCAAGACTTTTTGGATTTGATACCCCATGTTAAGGTTCCTGCCAATATTTATAGAAACCATATAGTTGGATCCGGAATAGACATGGCAGCACATTTTATATCCGCAAACCATACTAAAAGAAAAACTGCGACCCAATATTATAAATGGTTTTAAAATACCTGAAAGTCTTCTTTGAGACATGCAAGAAATTCATGTTAGTAATTTTCCTAGATATAAGATTAAGATAACATAGAAGAAAGAGCGTCAATTCGAAACAATTGAAACTGAGCATCCATTGCATTGCAACTGTAGAAATAGCAGGGAGCAAGTTTTAGAACAATTCTACTTCCAACACTTGCACGCTAGTATAAGGAAATATGTTACCAGCTTTGATGTTTGTAACCGATGTAAATATGATAGGAAACCTCCAAAAATACATCAATAAAGAACTCCTGATCCTAGATACTAAAGAGCTGCACAAGGATATTCATTTTCTTATCTTCAATGAATGACTTGTTTTAGTGTACACTAAATGCTGTTCAAACTTTTCTTTGCACTCAACAACAAATAAATACACAATCGAACACAAGCATCCCGCTTGTTCGGCAAAACTGCTATTGACGTTTTTTCTGTAATAAATTCGTCACTTACAATTGCCAGTAGGTACTTGGTGTACCCTTATATTATATGAATTCGTTGATCGTATGTAAGCAAGCGAGCAAACTTCTTTTTCTGTCGTATTCTGTTATTTACATTGAAAAGAAAAAATGTGTACAACAACAAAGCGTCGGCGTCATTTCGGGGTTGACAAAAAATAACAATTATTCTGTGTTTTGATCAACAAGTGTGAAGACGAAAATTGTAAAATTTAAAATTAGAGTTTGTATAGTTTTGCGTGAAAGAAAGTGAATTTAGATATATATGTTTTATAAAATAAAGGTAACAAAAATGATAAACAAAAGGCATTTAAAAAGAATAATAAAAAGTGAAAAGAGATGAGGGTGGGCATATAAAATTTAAATACCACAAATCAAAGTGACAAATCTGAAATCTGTGACAGTCATAATTCTGTCCAAATCGAACCAGACAAAGTGGAAACATTTTCTGGCAATTTAAGTATCAGCCAAAAATTGAGTGAAATTCGAAACATAGACCTTCTCGAAGTTGCGTCGAAGACTTAATAGAGATTCTAAGAGAAGAAACAATAGTTGTCACTCCAGTATACAAGTTTTATTGTTCCAACAAACCGATAGTAGAGAATGTTGCAGGTGGTTCATATATCCACATTGGTATGCCAAGAAGCTTAAAGAAAATAGCCAATGTCATTAAGCTGCCTGATAATATTATAATAGATATTAATGTAGACGGGTTGCCCCTCTTTAAAAGTTCAAAGGTACAACTTTGGCCAATTTTAATAAGACTGACCAATGTGGAAGATCGACCAGTATTCCCAGTTGGAGTTTTTGTTGGTAAAGGCAAGCCGGCAACATGTGAAGAGTTTCTGTTAAAATTTGTTGAGAAAATTTCTTCTTATTTAAAAGCAGGCTTACCACTAGAGGGAAATATTTACAGATTGCACACCATCTCATGCATCGCGGTATGGATGCTCAAAATGCACACAAGTAGCAAAAAAATGTGATGGGACATTAACATATGCCACATCATCTGGAGTACTTATTTCAGATGAAGTTTTTTGTGCTCGGAAATATCCTGCACACCATTTGCCAAAATATTTATCACAAAAAACTCCCTTGGAACACCTCAATTTAGGCATGATTACGCAAATACCACTAGATTGAATGCATTTGGTAGATTTAGGAGTTATGCAAAAGTTTTTAATGCGTTTAATTAACAAAAAAATTTGTTTTCAAGTATCGTCTGAAAATTTGCATAACATTTCAAGAAATCTAACTTCTCTGTGCGTTCATATTTCATCCGAATTTGGACGAATGCCCCGTTCTTTTGATGAAATATCATATTGGAAGGCCACTGAGTTCAGACAGTTTCTACTATACACTGGTCTCGTCGCTCTCAAAGAGGAGGTTCATGAAGATGTTTATTACAAGTTTTTGTTGTTGCATTGTTCTTACAGAATGATATGCTGTCCAAAGCAATGCAGTAATAATTTAAAAACAATCGAAGTTCTTTTAAATTTGTTCGTAGAAAATTTCCAATAATTTTTGGAGAAAATAGTTTTTCATACAAGGTACATAATCTCACCCATTTAAAAGAAACTGTTGAACTGATTGGCAGTCCAAACGAAAATTCGTGCTACTCCTTCGAAAATTATTTGCAGAGTTTAAAGAAATGTGTTAAAAGACCATCTAAAATTTTGGAGCAGGTTTTTAGAAAAGTTGTTGAAGAAAATTTTTGCATTAAAAAAAAAAAACACAAAGGCCTTAACTTACTTTAGAATAAATTTAACTTCAACAGCTCTTACTTAACAACAAAATCACCGGACAACATCTGCTACATTGAACCTGGAATACCTGTTCAAGTCCAGGGGTTTTCACAAGAAAATGGAGGAACTTTAGTTGGACGAAAGTTTTTAAACATTCAAAGTTTTTTTAAAGAGCAATGTGACTCAATTAGTCTTGGAATTTTTTGGTAGATTCTAAAATTCCGGATGATGTTTATTACTTTCAATTAAGTGAAATTGAATGTAAAGCGGTTAGTTTTCCTTTTAAGAAACAGTCTATTTTAATTCCAATTTTACATGCCTGCCTTTAATGCTTTTTTAACTGTTACTTTTTTTAAACATTAAGATGAATAACAACATGAATTCTTCGCCAAGAAAAGTAAAACGTGCTAATTTTGAAAATTCCGAAAGTAAGTATTTTTTCCCCTTATTCTGTTTGGCGTCGTCAACATCGTCGTCAATTTTGAGACAACATCAACTTAACACAACATCAATACTAATTTGGTATTCCCTAACAAACTAATGACAACGTTGACTGTTTATCGATAATATAAAAAAATAAAACACACATATCTAATATTTGTGTCGGTTGATTCAATTTGTTTTCTATTGTGTTGAGTAAGTGTTGTCGTTAGTTAAAGGTAGGAATTTGTCTGCTTTTGTATTATTAAAACATCCAATTTTTTTTTGCTATTATTATTAATAATAATAATAAATGGTTAAAAAAATTATAATAATAGGTGAAGTTTTTATAATGCAAATCCATTTATCGGTCCGACAAAATCCTGTCTTTACTAACTGCCTTTTTTCCATTGTGATCGATTTTTTCTAACTCTTCCACTAATTTTTCAAATTGGCAGAAGTTGGTAATTTTAGTTTTTTCCATTTCTTTTTTGTTATTTTATCTATTGCTGTGTACTTTTTCATGTTTTTAAAATTTTCCCTTGCACACAACACAACTCAACATCAAAAATGGCGACGAAAACTAAAGGGCAACATCTACATCAATCGTTCTTAGAAAATACCAAACATATGGCGACAATCATTGATTAATGACAATATTGACAACGGGAATACCGATTTACAACAAACGAAGAAAAACGACGTCGTTTTGTGTTTACGTCGCCAAACAGAATATGGGTGATTATATTTTTAATAATTATTTCGTTTTCAGACAGACAAACTAACCCGCAAATTTCCAACAACAACTTATTAGAAAAACTAAATGAAGTGATGGAAGCAAAAAAAAAACATTTAATTACAGTTAGACGTTTTGCAAGGTAATTTTTTATGATGTACATTTATGGCACACAACATTTTACCACTAAAATATAAAAATCATTAAATATATGCATATGTGTTTTTTAGGCCAAATGAAATTATTTGCTGAAGCCCTGGCAGAAAACAAGGTCTTAACGACTAAATGTTTGAGACAATTTCGAGATGACGACTCACTTGCAGATATTTTTCCAATTCGGAGTAAAGAAGATCTTGTTCAGTTCAATAATCGAATCAACCCTTTCAGGTAAAAAACACTTAATATTTCGACTGAATGTAAATTGACAATAAAATTTTAATCATTTCAGAAGCGGTCTCGAAGACCAATATTAGCAGTGTTGGGCCAGCGGATGAACACATCCGCAAAGCAATACAAATACAAAAGAGGCCCATATTCAAAAACATATCGCTGGAGAGGAAAGCTGAAATAAAGAGTGACACATAAATTTTAGTTTTTTGTTTGTTAACTGCTGATATAAATTAATGTGATTTTTTTTTTGTTTTATATAAGTTTAACTTTTTTGCTTTCTTTTGTTTTTTATATTTAGCCTAATGATATTGCTTTTTTTCTTGTTTTTTGTGAATTATAGTTTTTGCTCTATTTTTAATGTTAGTTTTATAAGATTTAAAAGACTGTAAGTGCTGTGAATTAAAAAATAAAATATAATATATAACCATAAACCATTTAAAGACATTTTTAATATATAATTACTGAGCACTTACGAAGTAGTTCATTATCCAAAGTAAACGAAACCGTTAACTATGGCTTCAGTGTTCTTTTCATCATAGTATTTTTGCAAATAAAAACATTGATGAATATTCGTCACTGTTTTCGTCAATGGAATGTAAGCGAGAGGGTGGCGATTGTATACTTCCAATGACATCCCCATATTAAATTCGTCACTCAAACACACTGTGTAGGTATTGCCGTGCCAGTATAGGTCATTGCTTTGTGCATAATGGTATAATGACTTATGGAATGTATCCGCGGACAAGCGGGATTGTATAAGCAAACAACAAAACAAATGTGCGTAAGTTTTGTATTAACCCATACCATAACGTATCCTTAAGCTAATTCATATTTTGATGTTCAAAAGTTGTGTCAGCAATTGTATTATCTGTTACGCGAGTATTTTGAATTTCAAGAGTAACTTGTGCATTTTGAAATGTGAAGGTGGCTTTCTTGTATGGTTTTTTGTATTATTGTTTTAGTATAGGTTTATTGCAAAAGTAGTTCATTTTATTAGCATAAGTTTATTAAAACAAAAATATAAAATTTCTATTTAAAATTATATACTCTAGAAATTGTAAAACAACTATATAAATTTGTTAAAATTAAAGAAAAAGCACAGAACTAAGATATAAAATTTAAAAAATATTGAAAAAGAAAATCGATTTAGTTTTGGGTTTTTTATTTTATTTTATTTTATTATATATTTCACAACAAATTACAATAAAAATATTACAATTATGTATTTGTTCCTAAAAAATGTAGGTTTGATCTTGATTCATCGTCTACTAAATTTTTTCGCAAACACATTATTTGGTTTATAGAATCATCATTTGATGTTATATTAAATCTTTTTTCAATCATTAAATTTCTTCCTGCTGAAAACGTTCGTTCGGATGTCAATAAGATCGATTATTGCTAAATGAAGCAAAAAGTTGGAGTATAATGTAGTACTTTCATCAGAAATTACTGTAGTAATTTCATCTTCGTTTTTCTGTTTCCGATAGTCACTCATAGTGCGTTTACACTCTTTAGTTACGGCTTCTTTTTCTTTACTACTAAATTTAAGGTGGAAACAGAAATAAGGCTATTTATGAAAGATGGTTAAGTTCTCAAATATAATTGACTCTAAATATGATGATAATCTATCTTTAAAGTTTTTAATTGTTTCCGTATCCGAAGTACCATAGATGCATATATTTTTTAATCGGTGAATGTAAATATAAACTAGATACATATAATGTTGGATACTTTTCCTCCTTCTTATTTTGTTGATGCTTTTTCGTATTCTCCTAAAATTTGTATTACTTCCGTTAATGTTTCAAAATTGATAGTACTAATTCGACTCAATTCGTTCTTTTGCTGCAAAAATTGAGTTATCTCTGCCCAATTTGTTTTAATTGAAAATAGTTCATAATAAATGGTTTTCCATCTAGTTGGCGAAAAGCTTTTTAAAGTTGTAGGTAAATTTGCATTCATACCGGAAGCTTAAAAATATTTATTTTAAATGATAAGATGTGCGAAGCAATTTAAATAAAAAATTTTTTAAAAAATGTATCCATAGAATTTGAAATACTGATGATTTTTGCAGTTTGGCAACCATAACGCATCAAAAAATATAGTGGTCGTTCAATGTTTTAAAATTTTTTTCCATTTATTGCATAGTGTTATCCGTCCAAAGATCTGATGTTAACCCATTACTTTAATAGTTTCTATTTCGGTCTTTACCTTTTCAAAGCAAATAGAATATAGTTTGCTAACGTTTCTAGAAATTGTAGTTATTAAAAATTGTTTGCTTCTAGTTATTGTGTTATATTTTAGTGTTTTATGCTTTTTTAATTTAAAATTGTATTCTATTGATATGAATGCCTTTTTTGTAAAAGATAATAACATTTTTTCAAATGCAGCTATAACCCATTTTTTTGTTACTTTTAGCTTGTTTTTTTTTTAATTCTGTTGAGAAATGTTTTTATTCATACATAAATATATATGTATGTATACATATTTCAGATTTTATAGTACACAAGCGAACATTTATATTATTTATGTATATATATAGAGATTTTTTTTGTTATTATTTATAAATAAATTTTATAAATACTATTGATATAATTTGCAAGTATATATAAATATATATATATATATATATATATATATATATATATATATATATATATATATATATATATATATATATATATTACATAGTTATTATTTATTTTTATTACTAATTAAAATGATTAATTTTTATAAATATATATGTTTATAAATTATTAAAATTAATTAAATAAAACTATAAATTTTATTAGGGGTAATATTTGATTCATATAATGTGAGTAATTACTAAATTATAATTATTATATAACAATTTAATTTATTTAAATTAATGGAAAATTTTTTTTTATTATTTATTTATTTCATAAATAAAATTACATTTAGATAATTTTTTTTTCCAAATAATATAGTTTCCATAATTTTTTTGCAAGTAAAATTATTTGTTTTATTTATTTTTTTATTTGATTTTTAATTTATTATTGTATATTAATACTACATTTATTTATTTTAAAAATTAAATTATTTTATATTTATTATTTATTTATAAATATATTATATATATAAAGTTTTATTTTGGCTTAAAAATTTATTATTAGTTTAATTTAAATGTAAATTTTTGTGTGATAATTTATTTATTTTAATAATAAATGAAATTTATTATATTCGCAATGATTAATATTATTAACTAAAGATATTTTGAAATAGTAATATTAAAGAGTATTGACTAAATTTGTGCCAGCAGTCGCGGTTATACGCATAATGCAAATAAATTTTTTTAGATTAAGTTAAATTAAATTTTATAAATTATAAGTAAATTTATTAGGTGAAATTTTAAATTTATATAATTTTTTTTTTATTAATTGAAGCTTGAAAATTTTAAATTTAAACTAGGATTAGAAAAAATTTAAAATTGAAATTTAATTAAAATGTAAATTTAAAATCTTACGTAGTAATAGTTATGTTCTTGAAACTTAAAAAATTTGGCGGTATTTTAGTCTATTCAGAGGAACCTGTTTTGTAATTAATAATCCACATTGGACCTTACTTAGATTTGTTATCAGTTTATATACCGTCGTTGTTAGAATATTTTATTAGAATGGCAATTTTCATAATTTTAGAAAAGAAAATATATCAGATCAAGGTGTAGCTTATATTTAAGTTAAAATGGGTTACAATAAAATTATTTATACGAATACAAATTTGAAATATTTATTGAAGGTGGATTTGATAGTAAAATTATATAGATTAATAATTTGATTTTAGCTCTAATATATGCACACATCGCCCGTCACTCTTGCTATTAAGGTAAGATAAGTCGTAACATAGTAGATGTACTAGAAAGTGTACCTAGAATACAATTTAAAGCTTATTAAGTAAAGTGTTTTATTTACATTGAAAAGATTTTTGTGCAAATCAATATAAATTGATTAGATTTTATATATATATTTTTTTTTTAATAATTAATATTTTATTAAAAATAATTATAAAAGTTATTTGTTTTAGTATTTTATAAAGAAAAAATAATATTAATAATAGTTTAGTAGTATTGTGAAAGAATATTGAAATAAATTGAAAAAATTTTATTGTAGAAGAAATTTTGATTTATTGTACCTTATGTATCAGGGTTTATTAAACAAGGTTAATTAATTAATTTTCTCGATTTTAAAAGAGTTAATATATTATTTAAGTTAATGTAACAAAATTATTTATAATAATATATTAGAAATGAAATATTATTCGTTTTTAAAGTTATCTAGTTCTTTAAGACTTAAATTAAATTTAGAAATTTTATATTATTTAATTAAATATATTAATTATATAATTATTTAATTTTAATATTTTAAATTAAAAAATTAAAAAAATTAAAAAATATAAGCTTAGAAATGGCTATTATTAGTAAAAGTGTTATAATTTATTTTAAATAACTATTATTTATTTTAATTTTAAATATTTATTAAAGTAATCATTTTAATTTTATTAATGATATAATAATGATAAAATTAGTATAATATTTTGTAAAAATATTTATGATTGAAAAGGTTTTTTAAAGAATTCGGCAAAAAAATTTTCGCCTGTTTAACAAAAACATGTCTTTTAGAATTTATAAAAAGTCTAGCGTGCCCACTGATGTTTTTAAATGGCCGCAGTATTTTAACTGTGCAAAGATAGCATAATCATTAGTCAGGCGTGTACTGACAAACGCTTAAAACTTGCAAGATTTAAATCGCATTAAGACGGTTCTGCATTTCACAATCGCAAGGAGTTTGGCGACTTCGAATCGTAAGCTAACACTGAAGTGAAATTGTGCACATATTAAAATTAATATGTTCTCTTTTATTTTTAACAAAAACTATTTTTTCTTTTCTAATTTATTAAGCACTAGGTAAGTTTTTTTTTATTTTTTTTTTAGTATTTCACCACACCGTTGGGTGGCATCTTCAGGAAACAAAAATATTAAATCTATTTTTTTTTAAACATTAATACTGAAAAACTATTTTTATGTCTACACAGTTAAGCTCCTAAAAAATAATTTTAAAATGTCTTCTTTATTTTTTCAACTGTTTTGATTGTTTTCTTGCGTACTGGCGATTTTATAAAAACACCTGTTTAATTGACGTTCGAAAATATATTGGTATTAGTGCGGTTGTAGGTATAGTAATCAAATAAAATATGCGGTTATTTTAGTTTTAAATTCTTATAACAATTCAATGTACGATGTAAGTGTTATGGTACCATAATAAAATTTTTTAATATCACATCATTCACATGCGATTTTAAAAACATGCGAGCATCAAAACATGCCAGTATGCTTAGAAGTCATGAAATGTTTATCGCAAACAACAATGAGCAGTATAAAATAAACAAGGAGCTTCAGTACCCAACAAATCAGGCTATACAAAAGGTCAAAGAGGTAAACAGCGTAACGAGTGGTAAGCAATGTAACTTTATCGAGCAAGGTGCCATTAATTATATTGAGGGATGAAATAATCCGAGCATGTCAGATGGCCAAGAGCGGTATTGTCAACACAAATTTGCTTTATCAATCCGAAAAAAAAACAGAATTATCGACGAATTGCATACGCTGCCACACGGCAATGCAATAGAATATGGAACTCCATCTGTGTATACTAATGGCTCACTCTTGTTATACATTTTATTGATACAAAAGCTTTGAAGAAACATCTATTAATAAAATGGCAGAGAAGGATTATCTTAACTGAATTCTAAAGGGTGGATCAGAAAAATGTAAATACCGACCTACCTTGGAGGAGACTTTTGAGGTATTAGATGAAGAGAATTTTAAGGGTTCAATTGAATCTAACAGTAAAACTCAGTTTCTGAACGGCACTTATCTCATTTAACTCTCTAATGAATAGATAGTAGTGTGTTAGTTTTGTTCTGCTTGTGCGGGGTTGTAGCTGGTTAAAAAATTGTGCCAACCAAAAACCACTCTCTTCACCGAAAAAGCCAACAAACTGCGATTTTATGCCAGCACAATTACTCTAGTGTGAAAACCATCATTGATCGGCATGTTCAAGTTGAAGCATTCTAAATTTTATTTTCACTTTTTTTATAATTCCTCTTTAATTCTATTGTGATGTTGTTCTTCTTCTAATTGTTTTCCTGCGATTTCTGACATTTTTTTAAACAACCGATTCATGTCTTAGTTGCGTTGACATTTCAGCATATTTCTTAGCCATTGTGTTCTTGAAGTCTTTGTTCTCCTGGTAGAATTCTTTTTGAGATTTTATTGTGCCATTAACAAGCTCAAGGTTGTTTCTTTTTGACCCTGTTTCTTTTTTGAGGTGGTTGATATGTCTCCAGAACGTGCTGAAATATCCATTTCTGAATTTTACCAGTTCCTGAACCTCACAGCCAATATCAAAACCTACTTCACCGCATATACCAGATGTTCTGGTTACTAGCCCCGTCAGCTGTACTACTTTTTCCTCTAAGGGTTGAAAACGCTGCGAGTGGCAAAGACCTCCTGCTATACTCATCATTTCCCTTTTGTTTGCTGACAACTTTTTCTTTATGTAGCACTTCAAGTCAATCCACACCTATAAATTCATGTTAATTTCTGCAATAATTATGCACCAACCATACTTACTTTTTTCGTGCATTCGCATTTTAGTTGGAGGACCTAGTGCATTAGGGATTCCTGCAACTTCCTCCCAGAATGCTGCTACTTCTTTCTTTGATCGCTGGTGTTATCCACTTGCAATATCTGCTTTAGATGTCATTAAATTTGTCAGTTTTACATACTGTTCTGGTGTTGTTTTGGACTAGTAATACATTAAAAAAAATATTTAAACAAATTAATTAAGAATAATTTTAAATGTATTTTTAAATCGTTTCTGAACATATTATCTCATTTTCTTCTTACTTATTTCAATTTTTAATCTTTTAAGTAAAAAACACAAAAAAAGAAATCTCCTTCGTTAACAAAAAAAAAAAAACACAATCGAAAGAAACTGAGCGGAATCGAAACGCTGAACACCAAAGTAGCCAGACGGAGAAAATTTCAATTCACATCGAAACGCAGAATAGCGGTGATTAATTTGTTGAAATTAATTTCTGCCAAATCATCACAACATTAATTTCACAGCGTCCGCTTGCCAAATACCTGGTGGCAAAGGTGTCTAATTTTATGGGAACGACTTTCTGCTGAATCAGCATCTGCCTACTCGCGCATGTTTGTGTAACGTGATCGAGCAATTAAACTTGGCAGTTTTGCTTACTAGGGTGTCAGACGATCAAGTTTTCATTCAGGATTCATTCAAGTTTTAAAATTTCTCTCATTTTTTAACCAATACGCTAACACTTTAAGAACTTGCTGAGAATTTGCTTTCAAGTTTTCGTTCAATTGAGTCTTTCAAATTACATTCAAGAAAGCAGCTAATTGACGTTTTCCCTCTAAATTTGTATTAAAAATTCTGCTGTCAGTGTTTTCTTGACATCTTGCTTTGAAATTGCGTGCAGCCTACGTCACAGCTTTCAATTTTTGTGAATTGTGACACATTTAGTGTTACCACAAGTTAATAACTTAAATATGTAAAACATTATATACACAAAATGAAGGTTCACAGTACGGAATATTATTGTTATATATATATATATATAAATAAATAAATAAATAAATAAATATATATATATATATATATATATATATATATATATATATATATATATATATATATATATATATATATATATATATATATATATACATATATATATATATATTTTTGTGTATATTATTAAATAAAATATTAAAATAGTATTTTGCTTACTTAAAGATATATGAGCCTAATCCTGCATTGTATTTTAGACTTAGATGCCTGTACGAGTATGTAAAAACAATATTTTGATTGAAAAATACTTGTTTATTTACATTACAAATAGTAATTGTAGATCATCGGCATTTTTAATTGGCTACAAGCATGAAAAAACAAATAATTTAAAAGTTGACACTTCATTTGCAATTTGAGTTTGAGCATTATGAGAATGAACGCCGTGATACATTATGATGCCAGGATTTTAAGGTTGGTTGCCTTAAAAGATAGTAAACCTTCGCTTTTTGCGTTAATGGTAAGAGGTTAAATAAATTACTACTAGAGTATTAACGCATTTGGATTTCTTTGTAAAATTAGGCCTGTTCGTAAAGTCACCACTGCACTGCATATGATGCGCAGTACGTTCGTAAATGCAAGAAGTGGCAGCACTACAAGTGTCGTCTATTCATAAATACATTACTTAAGTATACTATGCGCAAGTATAAGCAAAAAAATTCTCATAAAAATGACTGATGCAATGAACTTGTGAGTATAAATTTTGTTTTTATTATTTATTTCTATTTAATATTTTTATTATATTTACACAAATTTTTATGAATTTTTGTGTTATGTAGTTCACAAATCGAGTTAATTATTAATTTTTCCATTTTCACAGTATTTCTTCGTTAATAAATAAACACTAAAATGAGCAGAACAAAGCATACGCAACATCTGATCAGCAGTGGCAGTGAAGAATAATCACATTATGCAGTGTAGTGATGCCTTTACGAACAGGCCCATTGTATCTTTGACGGAATTGAATACTACATTTAGGTTACGTATGTCTATGGCAGTTGTAAAACGATGATATATACGATTCTGTTGACTTTTGCGGACACTCATGAACATTTGCTATATAAAGTTTTGTACGTCCAAAAGTGAATGTTGATTACAATTGAATTGTGGATAAACCCAACGAACATCAGTCTCTGTATTTTTAGCTTTTTGCTTTAATAAATCCATTTTGTTTGAAAATAAGGTAATTGAAATACTTTTGAAAGTATTATCGTTTACGATAGGGTCGAAAACATTTCTGGATTTTTCCAAACGATATGTCATCCTAGAAAATGTTTGCAGATAAGTATATTTATATTTTAGTCAGCTTTAGTTAGATGTGCCTTATTCCAATTTACCTGTCTTCACTTAAAACGAAAAAAAAATCGAAGAAAACTGCGGTACAAACGAAAAAGACAATCTCCGAAATTACCTGTGGGGATAAGATCAAAACGATACTGACTTTCAACCTCTTGGCATTAGAAAATAAAAACTGTAATGCCAAGTTAAAGAGATGGAAATGCATATAGAGGACTATAACCACGAGTTGATTTATAAGTCTGGTAAATCAAACTACGGGACTTTTGCTCTTTTGAGGTTAAAGATCGTTTGGAACTTTTTATATCATTCTTCTGCTGAAACGACAAGTGAAGGAGTCGCTATGAATTCGGACGTCATCTTAACTGCTTCAGAGGGCTAGGAAGATGACGAACTCTCCTCAGAGTCAACAGTTCATAGTGTCAATCAAGACTTTTTGGATTTGATACCCCATGTTAAGGTTCCTGCCAATGTTTTTAGAAACCATATTATAATTGGATCCGGAATAGACATGGCAGCACAATTTTTATCCGCAAACCATACTAAAGAAAAACTGCGACCCAATATTATAAATGATTTTAAAATACCTGAAAACCTTCTTTGACTCATGCAAGAAATTTATATTAGTAATTTTCTTAGATATAAGATTAAAATTACATAGAGAAAGAGCGTCAATTCAAAACAATTGAAACAGCATCGATTGCATTGCAACTGCAGAAATAGCAGGGAACAAGTTTTAGAACAATTCTATATATATATATATATATATATATATATATATATATATATATATATGTGTGTGTGTGTGTATATATATATATATATATATATATATATATATATATATATATTCTATATAATATGTTACCAGCTTTGATGTTTGTAACCGATGTAAATTGATAGGAAACCTCCACATATACATCAATAACCTAGAACCTAGATACTAAAGAGCTGCACAAGCATATTCCTTTTTTATATCTTCTTCTTCAATGCTGTTAAAACTTTTTTTCACTCAACAACAAATAAATACTTAATCGAACACAAGCATTGTATAAGGAAACAACAAAGCAAATGTGCGTAAATTTTGTATCAAACCATACCATAACGTTTCATATAGCTAATTAATTTTTTGATGTTCAAGAGTTGTGCCAGCAATTGTATTATCTGTTACGAGAGTATTTTGAATTGCAAGAGTAACTTGTGCATTTTGAAATGTGAAGGTGGCTTTGTTGTATAGTTTTTTGTATAATTGTTTTAGTGTAGGTTTATTGCAGAAGTAGTTAATTTTATCAGCATGTGTTTATATACAAAAATATATCATTTCTATTTAAAATTATATACTCTAGAAATTTGTAAAACAACTATATAAATTTGTTAAAATTAAAGAAGAAGCACAGAACTGAGATATAAAATTTCAAAAATATTCAAAAAAGACACGATTTAGTTTTGGGTTTTTTATTTTATTTAATTAAATATTTCACAACATATTACAATAAAACTATTACAATTACAGTACACTCGCGATAATATGAATACTCTATTAAATGAACACCCCAAAATATGAACACTTTTTTTCTTCCATTGATTACTCTCAAATATGAACTTAATGTGAAAGCTTTCAAATATGAACAATTAATTTTTGAATTTCTTAAGGGACTTTGATCTAAACAGTGATGAAATCTTTGCAAACAGGGTTGCAAATCAATTTTGGTTCATTTGCATAATAATTTTGGGATTTCCCTATTTGTTTGCTTTTGAATTATCTTTTAAGCTGTAAGTCAAAATTTCTTATATACACTTTTAGTTCGCGCTCACATTCAGCTGTATTAGTTTTTGTATATTCATTAAATTAAACGCTTTTAAATATGCATATAAAGAAGCGTAAGTTTTTAACTTTAAAAGAAAGGTCCGAAGTTTTGGAGCATTTACAAAAAGGAGCAAGTGTAACTAGTTTAGCGAATAAATTTGGGGTGAAAAAATCTACAATATGTGGAAAAAAAACAGAAATTCTATTACTAAATGTGTCAACAATACCATCAGTTGACCTGGAAAAAGAAAAACTGTACGGCCTTCCGAGTACCCAAAAATGGAACATGCTTTATACCGATGGTTTCTGGATATGAAAGACAAAAAGTTTGCTATTAATGGGCTTATGTAAAAAGGAAAGGCCAAAAATCTTTATAATAAAATTAAAGAAAATGCTCTGAAGTTCGATGCCAGCGATGGTTAGCTTCAAAACTACGAAAAGAGATACGGCGTTCGCTTGCTTCAAATATCTGTAGAAAAACTTTCTTCACAGCCCCACTCGATAGATTCTTTCAAAGCTAAAAAGTTAAATTGAAGAGTTGGGATTGGTCAATGACCATCTTTATAACGCTGATAATTCCGGATTGTTTTAGAAATTGCTACCACAAATGACCTGCATGTCATCATTGGAAAAAACAGCTCCTGGTGAAAAAACTGAAAAGCAGCGGGTAACTTTCTTGTGCTGTGCAAAGGCCGCAGGAACTCACCAACTTAAACTGCTTGTAGTGGGAAAGAATAAAAAGGCTCGCTCTTTTGAGAATTTAAATTGTCCTGTTCATTATAGACATTCAACATTTTTAAGAGTTGTTTTTATCTTCTATTTGTTCCGAAAGTAAAGTTTATAAACTCGAGCTATTTACCATCTTAAAATTTATTTTTATTTTTTTTTCTCGAAAGTACATAAATATGTTTTAAATAAATATAAAAAACAACAAATAAAAATTTTTACACACATAATAAATTGTTACTTTTTGGGGAAAAGGGAAAATTAAATGCCATTCGTAAATATGAACAATCTTGCAAAAGTGAACTGGCTTGGTTTTAATTAGTTCACATTATCGCGAGTGCACTGTATGTATTTGTTCCTAAAATATCTAGGTTTGATCTTAATTCATCGTCTACTAAATTATTACGTAAACACATTATTTGGTTTATAGAATCATCATTTGATGTTATATTAAATCTTTTTTCTGTCAATTAATTTCTTCCTGCTAAAAACCTTCGTTCGGATGACGCACTGCTGGCTGGAGAAGCTAATATTTTGCAACTTATTTTGAAAAGGAAAGGTAATTGACCAATGTTTTGGTACGTTGTTATTTCGTTACTTATTTTGTCAATAGGATCGATTATTGCTAAATGAAGCAAAAAGTCGGAGTATAATGTAGTACTTTCATCAGAAGTTACTGTAGTAATTTCATCTTCGTTTTGTTTTTGCTGTTTCCGATAGTCACTCATAGTGCGTTTACACTCTTCAGTTACGGCTTCTTTTTCTTCACTAATAAACTTAATTAGTGTATTGAAAGGTGGAAACAGAAATGAGGCTGTTTTATGAAAGATGGTTAAGTTTTCCAATATAATTGACTCTAAATATGGTTATAATCTTTCCTTAAAGTTTTTAATTGTTTCCGTATCCGAAGTACCATAGATGCATATATTTTTTAACCGGTGAATGTAAATATAAACCAGATATATTGTTAGATACTTTGTTTCTTTCTAATTTTGTTGATGCATATATTTTTTTTTTTTTATTTACTTATGTAATTGTAAACTAGCACAACAAGACTTATATCTTATAAATGAAAGTACTAGTGAATAAAAAAGTAAAACTTAGCGTATAAATAAAAATAATAAATAACAATAAAATAATGATTTAAAAAATATGAGACATTACATATTCATTAAAAAAGGAAAAATAGTTATAAACAAATAATATTAAAAAAATGAGAATAAAGATAAATAAAAAACTGCAACAAAGTAAGTTTAAATAATTAAAGTACTATGAAAATATTTTATATAACTCCTTTTTAAATGCATTTGCATTGCTTAGATTTTGGACATTATTTGGCAAGGAATTCCAGAGACTTGTGGTGTATATAAAAAACTGTCGTTGTGACAAGAGAGAATAATTTTTCTTCCTCGATTTGATCTAGCAAATCGGATCCTACTATACAAAGATACTAATTTCCTAGATGTAACAATTCTATGCAAAAACATGAGACATTGGAGTTTTAAAAGATTTTCAAAATTAAGTTGAAATATTTGGTATGAATACAGTGATATGCGGTCACGACGGCCTTTTAAAAATACATATCTTGCTATATTATTATAAACAACGTTAAGCTTTCGTTGATCATCGCTATCACAATTCGAAAAAATTTCACACCCATATAAAAGTATGGAAATCAAATAGGTTTTTGCCAGTTTCATACGTATGACAAAAGACGTTAAATCAATGACAGCCCACAAGTTGCGAAGCCTACTGTAGACTTTTCCCAAAACAAAATTGATGTTGATCAGACCAAGATAAACAAGAATTAAAGACAACACCAAGGTTCGATGCAGATTTTACAAAGTCTATTCTGTTTCCCTTAATGTTAAGTTTAGGTACACTAAATGAAAAAAGTATCTTTTGAAGCTTGAGCTTTAAAGTTTTATGATCTACAGTGTCAAATGCTTTACTGTGGTCCAGAAGTACTAAAAAAGATACCATATTTAAATCTAAGCTTGCTCTAAGATCTTCAGCCACATCCACAAGAGCTGTAGTACATTTTCTAGATTTAATGTAACCCGATTGAACATCAGACAAAAAATTATTTTTCTCCAAGAAGGTTTTCATTTGCTTTGCAATCAGGTTTTCCAAAACTTTTCATTGCCGAAGAAAACTTGTTCTTATAAAACAGAATCTTTGCGCACCGAATACGTTTTTCAACTTCCCTACGAGCAGATTTGTGAATAGCTCTCCGATCTTCTGTTTTAAATCTCTTCCATCGACTATAAGCAGTATCACGCTTTTCTATTAATAGTATTATTTCACTACTAAACCATGGTGGCTGATTTGCTTTAATGAATTTGGTCCTAATAGGAACACACAAGTCATACAGAAATCGATTATTTTCCTGGATAAAAGAGATTTGATCGTTTACATTGCACAAGAGATATTATTTGTATTGAGATTTAACATTGCAAAATCTATGTTATGAAAATCGCGAAATGTGATATATCTGTCATCAGCTGCGAAGAATAAGTCATAACTCAAAAACAGAATATCATGATTAGAAAAAACTGAAGCAGAAATTTGACCATAGAGAAGTACTCCAGGCTTATGGTTAACAAATACTAAATCAATTAAACTGCTAGATGTATTGCTAAAATGTGTTGGTGCAGAAACATTCACAGGATAAAGATGAAAACTGTGTACAGGTTCGATAAGTGGGTTATCGACTAAAGGATTGTTATTAAAGTAGCCAATGATAACAATGTCATCATATTTTACAGATATTTCTTCAAGAACAGAAATAAAAGAATACACATTCATGATACTATTTGACTTATACACACAACCTACCAGAAGTTTTCTATTATCAACTGTTGAAATATCACTGCCAATTTTAGTGAAGAGCTTTACTTTACAGGGAATGCCATTTCGTACATATCTCGCCACTCCGCCACCATTGGCTCTTGTTTCAACATCGCTAACAAGGATTCGTCTGCCTGATCTGAAAAGTCTAAAACCCTGTAAGTCATACACTGAATCTAGAACATCCAGTGGGAACCATGTTTTAGACACGCAAATAATATCAATACCGGATGATACAAATAAATATCTAAATTCATCAATTTTGCGTTTTAAACTTTGAGCATTTAAGTGCACTATATTTAGCCAAGACTTTTGTTTAGCAAGAATTCTGAGCATGTTGTTCACACAGTCTCAAGAACTAGAACCACTATTGCTTGGCATATAAAGCTGTCAAATTAGCAATGCAAACAAAGGTTAAGTAGGCAATAATATGAAAAGAGGAGTTAAATACAAAAAATAAGGTAACATTTTTTATTAATTTTGTTAAAACAAATTTAAGAGTATAATAAAAAGTAAAAAATGAATCGATGCATAAAAAAGATGGTTACACAAACAAAACTTAAAATTAAAATAATTAAAAATCATTGTGGTTGTGTCCATTGCTTTCATTATAAGAATCAGGAAATAACTGATGTAACTGTTTGATTTCATCAACTTTCAAAATACTATCGTCGACAGTCTTTTTGATGTAGACGAAGCCACGCACGGTATATTTGAAAAATATTCCTCGTAAGATTTGCATTGATATAAAATTTATTTTCAGAATTGATACCAATATGACACAGACGAAAAAAAAATTCTTTGTTACTTTCTTTGGAATGCGCTAGTTCTTTTAAAAAGAAATTCCTATCATAAGGAGACCTCATTTTTACAATGATAACCGCATCCTTGGAAAATGCTTTCTGTCTGTTATTCAAGTTTTGATGGCGGTAAATAGATTTAATAGCAGGTACTTTAGTTTTTATAATATCACGTATGGATCGAAACATTTCCGTAAGATTCTCATGTTCATAAAACGGTATTCCGTTCAGACGTAACTCACACGCCATAGTATTATTTTCCTGGTGTTTGATTTTATTTTTTAATATTGAAACTTCCTCCTGCATACTATTAATTTCGATCGCTACTGTTTCGAGAATTGTTACTCTTTTAGTAACCTGTAACTCATTTTTTAGTAAGTTGAATCTCTTATCAAGTTCTAATAAGAGTTCATCTTTGTATTGGCATAATTTATCTGCCATTACTTTCTCAATACGTTCTGACTGTTTATCAAAACGCTTTTCCATTACTGTTAAAAGTTTGAAAGGCGAGTCTGTGGTAGATAGATTACATTTAAGCCTTCTCTAACGAGTCTATTAACAGGAGTGTTCAATAATTTAGTTGAAGTGTTTTTACTTACAGAGGTTGCCATATTGTGTGCTTGTTGTATGTGAGATTTATTATTATTATTTCTGGCTTTTGAATTCTTTTCTTTTAAATTTTTTGATGTTTTAGCGCTTAATTTGTTTTTCCTGAGATTATACATTTATCAAAAAAAAAAAAAAATGTATCCATAGAAGTTGAAATACTGATGATTTTTGCAGTTAGGCAACCATAACGCATCAAAAAAATGTAGTGGTCGTTCAATGTTTTAAATTTTTTTCCATTTATTGCATAGTGTTATCTGTCCAAAGATCTGATGTTAATTCATTGCTTTTAATAGTTTCTATTTCGCTCTTTACCTTTTCAAAGCAAATAGAATATAGTTTGCTAATGTTTCTAGAAATTGTAGTTAATAAAAATTTTTTGCTTCTAGTTGTTGTGTTATATTTTATTGTTTTATGCTTTTTTAATTCAAAATTTTATTCTATTGATATGAATGCCTTTTTTTGTGAAAGATAATAACATTTTTTTAAATGCAGCTATAACCCATTTTCTTGTTACTTTTAGTTTGTTTTTTTTAAGAATTCTGTTGAAAAATGTTTGTTATTCATACATAAATATATATGTATGTATACATATTTCGGATTTTATAGTACAAAAGCGAACATTTCTTTTTATAATATAACAACAGTGAATAGGTTGTTATGAGTTGAAGAAAAGTTTTCAGTATAAAATCAAACTTCACTGAGTACACTGCTGAAGTGCACACTGAATCATATCTTATTAGTTAGTTGTATTTTGAAGGTCAGTACCATGTATTGTCTCTCACTCATTAGTTAAGTTTGCTCTTTTCCTATTATTTATGTTGACACCCACTCACTCATCTCGCAAATCAAAAAATAAACGACCTGAAGTAACTGCTTAAGCATAAAATGTTTTGTGTATTGTTTGAATGGTTTTGTGCAGCTCTTTACTAGATACCCATGTAAGATTCTTCGGATGGACATTATGGAAAGTCAAAGGCACACACTCATCACTTGTGTAGATAAATTTTGTAAATTTGCAAATATCTTTAGCATTCTATATCGCTAATCCGGAAAGAAAGAAACTGATCAAGGTCTTACATTATTTAAGAGTTCCTAGTATTGTAGTCACTAATAACAAATGCAGCTTCTTTAGTCTTTCAACAGAAATTTTCATTAAAAAAATAGGAATTAAGCTTTATCATGCCCATACAACGAAGAGAGGTCAACGGACAAGTTGAGAGATTACGCTCAACAATAGCCAAACTCTATAGATGTCTAAAAGAGAATATTCAGATCTATCAGTAAAACTATAATATGCGTCGATAGGAGCAATAAGATCATTCATTCAGTAATAAAGAAAAGGCTCTGTGATTAATTTTTCAATAGAATTGCAAATCAAGTTACGAAAACTTTTATATATAATAAATAAGGTAAATAGAGATCTCAGACATTTGCTAAAATGAAACATGGCATTTCACAACTTCAGAATGAATGAGATAAGGCGAGCTCCAAAAAAGTATAAAAGGGTGGTAGAATTTATGTAGTTATATAAACTACTAAGGGTAGGAAGGAGGATTCACAAGGAACATATAAACAATCTTAATGAACCTAGTGCTAGTTCTACAAAGATAATAGTAACTAAAAAAATCGAAAAGGGTATTTTTATTTAATATAGTAACTGCTAACAAATATTCCTTCTAGAGTTTATATTTTTTACCATGCCTTTCAAGTTTATTCTTTTCTTCGAAATCAATCTAATTGCTTTCGCAACCAGTAACTAAATTCCAGTGTAAAACATCGTTGGTTTCATTGAAGGTTAGCAATAAATGGATAATTAATGGAAATTTTAAATTAATACTCCAACATAGAATAATACACAGAGATGTCAGAAACACATAACGCCAAGTAAAAACAAAGAGTTCATTTTGCAGCACATGTCGAAAATGCAGGAACACCTTAGCGAGTTGACCAATGTAAGAAGAAGAACACCTCGATCAATAGATTGGATCGATTGGGTGGTTGAAAGTCCCGATACGGCAGATTGGAACACTTTCAGGCGTGTTCATATAAAGGCTTTCAAGTTGCAAGCTTGAATCGAATTAAAGGTGTTCTTTATTTCACATTCGCAAGAAGTTCGCGTTCGCAGTGAAGTTATGAATTTTTCTTAAAATTAACTCTAAAACAACAATTAAATTATACACAAATTAAAATTGATATGTTCTCTTTTATTTTTAGAAAAAAATATTTTTTCTTTTCTTTATTAAGTACTAGGTAAGTCTTTTCCTTTTAGACAAATAGTTTTTTTTTTCATTTTTTAGTATTTCGCCACACCGTTGGGTGGCATCTTCAGGAAACAAAAATATTAAAATTAAGTTTTTTTTAAACATTAATATTGAAAAACATCTTTATTTTTACACAGCTAAGCTCCTAAAAAATAAATTTAAAATGTATTCTTTGTTTTGCAACTGTTTGTTTTAATTGTGTTATTGCGTACTGGCGATTTTATAAAAAGAGCCGTTAAATTGACGTTCGAAAATATATTGGTATTAGTGCGGTTGTACGTATAATAATCAAATAAAATATGCGGTTATTTTAATTTTAAATTCTTGTAACAGTTAAATATGCGATTTAAGTGTTAAGGTACCTTAATATTTTTTTTAAAATTACTTTTAGGACGATATTAGAGTTTTGAAAGTGTAATACCGCATTTAGACTAGGCAATTTTTCATGAAACTTGCATGAAATTTTTGCTTGTTGGTGAAGCAAGAGGAGTAAGCAATATGGTATTACTGGGATTTTGAGGGTATATTATTTTTGTTTATGTTTATTTTTAAATAATGCATGCCGCTGCAACTTAAATAAGAAATTGAGAAAAAAATGCCTCAAAAAATTGCATAGTGTAAATCTGGACTATGTTATAGTTAACAAAAGAAGCAAGTAATTCTTTCTTTCAAAGATGCTTAATTCAATATCACTAATAGATAATTCATTTGTCGCTGAAATATTTCTTGCTTTCTGTTTTTTTTTTAAATTGATATATATCCGCTTGATTGGAATATTCATTGGATTGAAATAATCTTCAAGCGTCCGTTACCTAATTTCATCTTGTTTTAATTGTATGTTTTTTTAAAAAATTAAAAATAAGCAAGAAAACTGATGGGATTTTGTTCTACATTTCTTTTGGTTTCTTTTTTTTTTTTGCACCGCATAAATCATATGTTTTTGTTTTTCGAAATAAGTTTGAAAAAAAGCAAATCGCAAGCAAAACGCGACAGTTTCAGAACAAGTTAAACAAAAGTTGGCAAACAACAAAAGGTGAATGAGGTAATCACCAGAATAACAAGGTGCCATTAATTATTTTAATGACATAATCTGAGCATGTCAGATGGCCAAGAGTGGTATTGTCAACACAAATTTGCTTAATCAATCCGAAACAAGCAGAATTATTGACGAATTGGATACGCTGCCACACGGCAATGCAATAGAAGCAGTGGAATATGGAACTCCGTCTGTGTATGCTAATGGCTCACTCTTATTATACATTCTATAGATACAAAAGCTTTGAAGAAACATGTATTAATAAAATGGCAGAGGAGGATTATCTTAACTGAATTCTAAGGGGTGGGTCAGAAAAATGTAAATACCGTCATACCTTGGAGGAGACTTTTGAGGTATTAGATGAAGACAATTTTAAGGGTTTAATTGAATCTAATAGTAAAACCGAGTTTCTGAACGGCACTTATCTCCTTCAACTCTCTAATAAATCGATAGTAATAAATATCATACCTATTCGAGAAGTTTAATCAGCAAAACTCAAGCCATACCCCCAGCACTTGCGAATATAACTATTATATTCCGGCGACTTGCTGCCAGAATAAAATACGTCCATGATTCGAGATTTAATAATTCTATTAGAATTAATGTTGCGTTTATTGGTTCCATGGTAACCTGCATTGAATGGCTATGGTATCAGCAAAAAACTTAACGTTCCGGAGGTACGGGTAGACGTATAAACCACAGACAAATGAATTTTGTCAGCTTTAAATTAATTTATTGAAATTAATTTCTGCCAAATCATCATTACATATGTTTTACAACATCCGCTTGCCAAATACCTGGATGCAAAGGTATCTAATTTTTTGGTAACGTCTTTCTGCTGCATCAGCGTCGGCTTACTCGGGCATGTTTATGCAACGTGATCGAGCAATCGAACACCCTGATACTTTTGTATTGCGGCTATAGGATAAATTAACTCATACGCATAAATCTGAATTACTATCCTCTTTGCCTTTGTTGTTCTTCAAGCACATTAACCTAAAGAACACTGTAGAATTATGTTAATAAAACACCTTAAATGATTATAACAATTGAATATTTTTTCTTTATTTTGTTCTTTCTTATATACTAATTTTCATTAACAAAATTTCTTAAAAGTAAATAAACTCAGTTATTGCATAATACGGAAGTGACCCATTTTTGTTTATGTTTCGTCATGAATCGGTGAAATAGAAAAAGCGAAGAAGCAAAATCAACTTGTGTTTTGTAAAAAAAACTTTTAAATAAACGTAAATTAACAAATATTTAAAGTTTTTTTAGTTTTAACTTTTATACTATAATGCCCCGTAAACAGCTCACCTTGGAGGAAGGAAGAATTATTATTGAACTTTATGAAAAACAACACAAGTCATATGGAGAAATTGGAAAAATAGTATCCCGCAGTCGGTTACGATCCGAAAAGTAGTTCAACGAAAGTTAAAAGAAAATCGAGTTGAAAATAAACCTGTAAAAGGACGTCCGGCGAAGCTGAGTGAAAATGATAAGAGATATATAAAACGTGTAGTTGAAAAAACCCATTCACATGTGGCACAAAAATAGCAGCTAAATTATAAAAATATCAAAACACCAAAGTTTCATCCGATACTGTGGGACGATCCTTAAAGAACCAAGGTCTTACGGCATGTGTCCCAAGAAAAAACCCATTAATAAATAAAGTCAACAGACAAAAGCGCATTGAATTTGCGAAAACGTATTTAATTAAGCCACAAGAGTTTTGGGAACATGTCATTTTTACGGATGAATCGAAATATAATATATATGGATCTGATGGGCGTTTAAAAGTGTGGCGCAGAGAGGGTGAAGCTTTGAACCCAAAAAATACAATAAAGACGGTCAAACATGGAGGTGGAGGTGTTATGGTGTGGGGCTGTATGTCCTCTTCTGGTGTTGGCAACCTTGTATTTGTTGAAAATACAATGAATCAGTATGTTTACCTAGACATTTTGAAAAATAATCTCCAACAGAGTGCCACAAAACTGGGTCTGACTGACACCTATTACTTCCAGCAAGGTAACGACCCAAAACATACAGCCCACAACATAAAAATGTGGCTTCTGTACAATACTCCGCATATGCTTGTAACACCTCCACAATGTCCAGGTCTAAACAACATGAAATCAGAAGTAAAGCGCAACTGCAAGAAGTTCTTTTAGAGGAGTGGAATAAGCTTAGTGCCGTAACGACAAAAACATTGATAGTTCAATGAAAAAACGTTTGGAAGCTGTAAAAAGAAGTAAGGGCTACCCTACAAAATATTAAAAAGTAAAAATGTTGTTAATTTTTTGAGTTTATAAAACAAAATCATATTGTTTTCATAGGTGTGTTTTGCTTTGCCAATTAAAGAAGAAGTGCGATTATTTTGTTTCTTTTATATATATATATATATATATATATATATATATATATATATATATATATATATACTAAAACTAAAATCTAATTTATGCTTTAAGTACGTAAATTTTATTTAATTATTTTTGTATTTTGGCAATTTGAACAAATTCTTACAGGCTAGCAAAATATCAGTTTAACAAAATTTGTTGTAATATTTTATTTTCCAAACTTAATTTAAAATTATTCTTAAATAAAGAAAAATCTAAATTAAAACTATAATTTATCTTATTTAACGTACGTACAGCACGAAGAACTGGTTCATTTATCTATGGGTAGATATATAAAACAGATTATTCATTCTTAAGCATCAAAATGGAACACAAAATGAGATTAAATTAAATTAATAATCACAATCTAAAATATTGTTGATTAAATCAAAAATGAAAATAATTGAATAATTAGTCCTGCTGAAGTAAAGTGGCCTTAAACCTAGAAGCAAGCAACGATTATAATAAGTAGAAGTCGTAATAACACTACAATTACGAAGAGTAAATTTAACTAATTACTTTTGATTTCTTTCAATTCTGTTGACATAAACAGCATAAAACGGATTCCATACAAAGGAACAGTATTCCAATCTAGAACAGACAAAAGTTGTATACAATATTTTTATTGTTAAAGGATCTATAAATTCTTTACAATTTCTTTTTACAAACGACCATGTAGAATAGGCTTTAGGAATAATGTATTCAAAATGAGAATTGAAGTTTAACTCACTGTCCAGAACAATACCAAGATCTAAAATTTCATTGACAACATTCAGATCGAGATCACATAATTTATAATTGAAAACTATACGATTACGTGTATAAGGTTTACATAATGTCATTTGAAAACATTTTCCAATATTTAAAAATAATTTGTTTAGCGAACACCAAGTAGATATACCATTTATACAATTTTGTAAGATAAGGGAATCATCTACAGAATGAATTTCTTTAAAGATTTTAATGCCATCAGCATATAATAAAAAGCTTTAACCCAAAATAAGGTATATCATTAATAAAAATAAAAACAATAATGAACCTAAAATACTGTCCTGAGGGACGCCTGAAGAAACCATGTACGGTAAATATGCAAAGTTTTCTAAATTAACTAAATACTTTCTTCCAAAGAGGTAAGACTTTAACCAGCATAAAAACATACCATGGAAACCCATACATTCAAGTTTGAAGCAAAGAATATTATGTGCTACCTTATCAAGAGCTTTGGAAAAATAAAAAAACCGTATCAACTTGATTATGTTTTTCAAACACAGAAAGGCAGAAATTATTGAACACGGCAATATTAGTAGTTGTTAAACGCCCAGGGTATACACCATGCTGTTCAAGACAAATATGACGTTTAAGCAAGAAAAACATTTTTTCTTTAATAATGCGATCAAAAATTTTTGAAATATTGAAAAATTTTGAGATAGGATGATAATTAGAAATATTAGTCTTATCACCGTCCTTAAAAATCAGAGTAATACTAGCAACTTTTCATTTGTCGACAAAACAGCCATTTGCAAGAGATTTATTAAAAATACACTGAAGAGGCAATGAGAAGCATTTCGCCAATTTCTTTATAAAAAATGATCTAAGCCCATCAATATCTACACTACGAGAAATCTATATTTTTAATTGAAATTGACAGTGTCTTGTCTACAGTTTGCAATTTTATTGTTGAAATGTATAAGCAGAATTTGTTTTTTCAGATCTTATAAAGTTTTTAAAAACTTTAGGGTTACGTTTAATAGGATTTTCATAATTTAACAAATATTGTTTATATAAAAACTTATCTAGGAAATTAAACTCCCTCACATAATGCTTGTAACTTATCTTATAGTTAATATCACCAGTTTCCTTGAACTTATTATAGTACTTATTTCTAAGAATTTTTAGCTTTTTTAATCCTTTGATATATCAAGGAAGTCTATGAATCTTTCGTGGTAGACGGGGAACAAAACGTTTGACTAAATCATTTAATGTAGTAATAAATATTTCATAACAACCAGAAGTATTTTTGTTTTTAAAAAGCATATTCCAATTTATAGCATCTAATGCAGATTCTAAGCTAAAGTAACCACAGATTTTAAAGTTATAAATGACATCATCATTAATACTAGCAGAAATATATTTACAAAAGGATAACACTAAAATTAATGGAACGTGATGTACATCAGCCATACACATAGGAAATGGAGAATTTGACAAAGAAAATTTAAAATAATCAGGTATAAATATTAAATCAAGAGTACGATGCAACATATTTTTATAAGAATTTACTTGTACTAAACCAATGCTTAAAAATGAATCAATTAGATTAATTTCATGTGGTCTATTTACATTAGGTGTTAGGTTACATTTATTAGATAAATTATTCAAAGTTATTTCATTAAGATTAAAATCACCAAGTACACAAAGGTAGTTGAAAGATGAACAATATTATTAACATGAGCAGCATAGATTGAGTCTTGACTTTTGGGAGGGATGTAGGAAACGCATATGAACAATTTTTTTATATCCAGAAACACATATACAAAATTGATCCAAAATAGGGTTGAAATCAAATAAATTAATTAAAAAAGCATTTAGTGACTTCCTGACAGCTACAAAAACACCACTACCACGACACTTACGAGTAGGTTCAAAATTTCGATCCTTACGATATATTCGATACTGTTTTAAATCACAATATTCACCATCAAATATATCAGATTTTAGCAAAGTTTCAATAATAACAATTACATCGTAATTAGCTTGTGCAGTAAATTTATAAAAATCACCAAGTTTGGTGCGGATTCCAAAGGCATTCTTGAAGAAAATGTTTAAATTATCTTTACATTTAACAAATACTTTGCTGGCCAAACGGAAGGTTTTAGAATTGCATTACAATAAGGCACAGATATACCAATTTAAAAATTCAGGAACTCTAAGTTTTCTAATGGAGTGTCTTTTTAATAAGTTTATAGAGCGATATATGAGACTTGTAATTATTTAATTGCTTTTTTACATACGATATTATTTGATATTCACATACCGATGTTTTAAATGATGATTTTTTACGATCTGCATCTTCAAGACAATCATCATTATTATTCCTATAAATAACTTTAGGGTTATTATTCTTTTGTTTTTTGGTAATAACTGAATTCCATTCGCCAAATTTTCATAAATTAAACCCGAACTCTGCATGTATACATCGCACAAAGAATTTGTATACGTAGAAGAATGAATAGAATCAACAGCAACAACATCAATATTATTTTCTGCATTTGGATTAAGCCTAGTGTCATTAGATTGACCTTGTGTTTCTTTATTAAAATTTTTTAAGAGAATATTATCTTTGTTGCGAGCATTGTTTATTTTCTTCTGAGTGCATTATTTTTCTCTATTGTGAGCTTCTTTACTCCAATCAACTCATTTAATTTAGATTTTAGGTCAGCTATAACTGTTAAAAGCCAATCAATTGACTCTATAGATTTTGAAACATTTTTTTTAAGCAGAAAAACATATTCAGCAATACTATTTATTGCTGTTATAACGTTTTTAATTTCTCTAACTTCCTAAGTTAAATCAGAGATATGTGAAATTAACTCAGCTGAAGAATTTAAACAATCGCCACAATTAAAAACAACGTTTGTGTTATTTTTAAAAGCTTCACCTACTTTTTTATCTAAATTTGCACATATAAGATGAAATTTAGCCCTGCAAATGTGGCAGACTATTTAATTAGATTTTAAAGATTTAAAACACTTAGCACACAATGTTTTCGGAGGCTCCATTATCAACGCCTTACCAACTTGAGAAAGACTGACTTGTAAATAAAATTATCTGTTAGTCATATTCATAAACTGAATTTAGAAAAACTAAATGACTTAGTTTTCAGACCACCGCGGTTACGCTTTTAAGTTATGATATTACCTGCGGCGGAAAACGCGCATTTTTCAAAACGGTGCTTTTTCAAATGTTGGAGAATAAGTTGGACTTGAAGAAGATGAAAAATTCTTTTAGCTTAGGATCCGTAATGAAGTGAAACGTGACTCATAAAAAGTTTCTTTTCATAAAATCGTCGGTCCAGGGATCACATGTTGTAGATGCCGTTTTCTGATCAATTGCCATTCTCAATTCTTCTCCTAATTTCAATCTATTTTTCTGCGATTACGCTTATTCGCCATTACATTGTTGTTATGTCAGCTACCATATCGGATTTGTGTAATTTACTTCCATATTTTGTGCCAATATCAAGTACAGATTGCACTACTATTTTCAAGCTTCCACCTTCCATAATTGAAAATAGGCCAATGTCTTCTACAACCCATTGAGAACATGCCAGCAAAAAAGCTTCTTTGTCAGCATTGCGTAAAATAAAAATGCATCCTATATTTTCATAAAAAATTTATTATTTTGGATTGAGCCTCTTTTTTAGTTAACAATAATAAATTGTTTTATTTCAATTTTGTTTTATTTTAAGTTGATACGGTTTTGTTGATAAAATGTGTTTAAAAAATGGTATTAACTTCAAAAATAGTTTTTTTTTTGCAATAATTGCACAGATTTACAGGAAAAACAATGTAAATATATTTTCTAATGGAATTTGTTAACTATGATGTATTCGGATTTTTAAATTCTCTTAAAATATAACCACAAACAATTTTTCGCCTCTACTGAAATTTTTAAAATTTTGATCAAGTGCGATATGTATATTTAAAATTACCTTAAATTGTTTTTAACATAACAAACAAGGGTGAGTTAATAACAGTAAATTGTTAGAGAGTTAACAGTGCAAGCAATATAAATGTGAGCGGACATCGAAAGTGAATCAACTCATGCAGTTCTCTGGTATGTATGTTGATGCGAGTGTCAACACACCCAACAGGGACTTGGCAGTCTTGGCTATGATCGTGAACACACCAGTCGCATTGCCGATTAATAAGAGAAATATTGAATTGTAGAAAGAAATTTGTATTTAAAAATATAATACAGGATAATTTACTATTATTTTAATTGTGAACTAAATTATCGGCGCGGTTAGTGCCTAAACTTTTTTAAAGCCTTCTACTTAAAATCCTTCAGCTTGAATAATAGCAATACTATTTATAACAACAATAATAACAATATAATATATTGTTGGGAAGATGCTTTATTTATTAAAGCCATCTCATTTTTCAGCAGGTAACACAAAGGAAGTCAATGGCAACACAGCTGCCTGTCTGACCTAGGTCATAAAAAAATTACAATTTTTACTAAGAAAGTAAAACAAAATGACCTATTAGTTGTCTGTTTACAAACACCCCATTTACACAGGCAATGTTTACTTTGCAAAGTTTTGATATTATGTGGGAGGGAGAGAGAAGAGAAACTAAGGATTTGCCAAAAAAGAAACAGCACAGTATTTTTTATCAAATTTTTATTTTTAGCACATGTGCAAATTCCTCTTTGAGAAAATGAACATCTTTAAGACATATAAAAATATATATTTAAGATACATGATAATTTAGTGTTACCACAATTTACAATAATTTAAATATATAAAACATTATATACTCAAATAAAATGTAAGTTTACAGTACGGAATATGATTGTTATAAATAGTTAATATATGATTATTTTTATATATATATTTTTTTGGTGTATATTATTTAATAAAATATTATAATAGCATTTTTCTTACTTAAAGATATACAAGCCTTGATTATATTTTACGCGCGTAAATATGAAAAAATATTTTGATTGAATATAAAAAATACAAGTTTATATACATTACACATAGTAATTGTAGATCATCGGCATTTTTAATTATTATGTGCATGTGTAATTTTTTTCCAAAAAAATTGCAATTTAAGTTTAAAAATTGCAATTTACAGTATGATGCCGAGATTTTTGGATTGGTTGGTTAAAAAGATGATTAACCTTTGCCTTTTGCGTTTTTGGTAAGAGGTACAATGAATTACTACTGTAGCATTAACGCATTTAGATTTCTTTGTAAAATTGTATCTTTGACGGAATTGAATACTACATTTATGTTACGTGTGTCTATGGCAGTTGTAAAATGATGATATGTACGACTCTGTTGACTTTTGCGTACACTCATGAACATTTGCAATATAAAATTTTGTACGTCCAGAACTGAATGTGGATTACCATTAAATTGTGGATAAAACCAACGAACATCAGTCTCTGGATTTTTAACTTTTTGCTCTAATAAATCCATTTTGTTTAAGAATAAAATAATTGAAATACTTTTGAAAGTATTATTGTTTACGATAGTGTCGAAAATATTTCTGGATTCTTCCAAACGATTCGTCATCCTAGAAAATGTTTGTAGATATGTATATTTATGTTTCATTCAGATTTATTTAGAAATTCTTCATTCCAATTTACCTGTCTTCAGCTAAAACTTGATCAAATTCGCTAGTGGACACTAGAAATATAATCGATGTAACTGAGGTGTCAAAGCATCGAGTCCATTTTTGTCGTTGTGTGCGCTGTCCACCGACATCAACAAAAACAAATGGAATATTCTAAAAGAGGTGTGCAAACAAAAAAAAATTATTATTTTTTTAATAATTTAATAATCGAGAATCAAAAATATAAAAATTCAAAAACCAAATGAAAATAGAAGATTAAGGGTCAATAGCTTTGTTTTTTTTATTTTCCGCTACAGATTTAATATCTTTCAATGCATTTTAATTACCACAATCAATCTATTTAAACGTTCTGAATGTTGTAAATAAATTTATAACAAATATGGGTATTTTGAAGAAATAAGAAAGAAATAAAAAAATTATCAACGTTATGTTAGTTCTATCAAAGAAAAATGAATAAATCATCGAACCGCTTATAAACAACTAAATCGTATATAGCTCGCTGAAAAAATAAATCTCATAAATAAGTTAAATAGCACAACAAGTTTAGTTTTAGTTTAGCGGATACTAAACATTAGTGTTCAATCGGTTTAAGGAACAAGCTAAAAAGTTTTAAAACATAAATAGTTCTTTAAGCCAAAATTTAGGTTTTTGCCGAGTAACATCCTGTTATTATTTTTATTACGTTTTAAAATTCCAAGTGTAGGGATTCTTTTGATAGCAAGCACCTGCATGTAACTTATTGATTTACTCTTTTTCTTGTCTTGTGTGTTTACTCTGTGTACTCATAGCCTCTTATTTACTTAACATGAAATTAAGCAAACTAACATCAAATCCTAAATTAGCGAGCTTAGCTCAATCAATTTATCAAAAATTCTCATGTGTGTACATACAAAATGTATTAGGCAAACCTAAATAGTGCGGCGTCAGTGCTTAGCAATTAAAAATCCATTTTTTAATGCGCTAGGAAGTGAAGTTGGCTTGTTTTTCATTGTTAAAAAGTAATGACAATTTAGTTATTTTCCGGGCAATCTAGTGGTTTTATATCTTTTTTATTTCTATATAGTGGGTTTTATAAAATAAAATGATTCATTGGCAACATTGTTTTCAATCAGAAAACAACGTGTAAATTTTTACTAGTGCAAAAATACAAATTTAATTTAATTTTTTAACGCAAAAAACTTTTGATTTTAATTTTTTAATTTTCTTTCGACTATGATTATTCAGAAAAGAAAAAAGTACTGGGGCAACAGCCCCAAATATAAGTTTTCTAAAATATCCGATGGGCCTACCAACAGCAATAACAAATTTCATTTGTTAGCCGAGAAAGATGAAGAAGAAACATCAACAAAAGGGAATGTTCCACCGAATATAGTTTATTCTACACATAGTTTTTCAACTTTATTTGGATTAATAGGTGAGAATTATTTGTTTAAGAGAATGTCGATTAGAACAAAACTTATTTCCAACACTCTGTCTCACTACGAAAAAGCTATTAAAATTCTAAAGGGTGAGATAAAAGACGACATAGTTTTTAAGATGGTTTTATTTTGTCTACCGCAATTGACAACTGAAATTATTGGAGATGAATTCGTTAAAAGACACAATATAAAGCCGATAAGCGTTAAGGAAATTACAACAAAACGATCGAATGAGGATGATGCGTTGTATTTAGTCGAGTTTAACAAACAACACGTCTCAAAACGTGAAATTATGAAAATAAAATATTTAACATATATGTTTATTGGAAAAGATCATTTCGGGGAAATAAAGGCTATTGCCAATGTGCCAAATGTTCAATATACGTTCACGGCGCTAACAACTGTAACCGAGTCAACATATGCTCGGCGTGTGCAGGTAATCACGATTTCTCAGCTTGCACATTAAACAAAATCACACAAGATAAAAGCGTAGTATATAAATGTTATAACTGCACTACAAAGAATTTGAGAAACATTCAACCATAGGGCTGATGACCCAAAGTTCCCATGCCGCAAAAAGCATTTAGAAATACGCCAGTGTGTAACGGCCAAAACTGGAACTTCCAATTTAAACAAGTTTTAACGTTGCTGGAGCAAACTTTCTTCAGCTATCATGTTGCGTACATCAAGAAAATATTCGTGATTCAAGCTTTCGCAACAAAAGACTTTACTCTCCAGTTTCGGAAAGCAAACCCCCGTTAACAACGACGATGATATTTCCAACGAAAGGCTACTGGAAATACTCTTCGATTCTGTTGAAGCACTGCAAAAATGCCAAAACAAGTCTGACAAGCTAAGAGTATTCTGTATGATGCTTATACATGCCATATAATTAAAATGTTCATGTTATGCACTGAAATGCTCAAGGCATAACGACAGATTCAGCAGCTTCACAATTCGAACTAGTTCTTCATGACAAAAATATTGATATTCTTTTACTGAACGCAACATTTTTAAAACCGCATCATAAACTTCAACTTGGAGGCTACAATATATGAAGAGAAGATTAGCTTACTCACGGAGGAGCTGTTCTCATAGTGGTAAAAAAATGTATATCATAAGTTATTACCTAAAATTAAAATACATAATATTGAGAATTTTTCTATTCAAGTTTTCATAAATAGACGATCAGTTATTTTTACTTCTGCGTATAATCCAATGAACACTACAAACTTTAAATCTGACTTAAATTTACTAACTAAAACCTTAAACAACTTTTTTATATTTGGCACTTGAACGCCCATCACACCCATTGGAACTGTGTTTCAAACAACTCTGCTGGTAAAGAGCTTTATGAACATTGTCTTTTATCTAACTATTTTATTTATTACCCAACTCTTTTACCAGGTTTGATCAAAATGTTTTATCTAGTCAACCTTCTACCATAGACATTTTGTTATCGAACTCCTGTTTACCCTTTTCAGCATTAAGATCCCATCCAAATATTTTAAATTTAGACCATGTTCCAATTTCATGTTTTATCAATGGACATTTTCAATTAAATACAATTTCTGTTCCTGATTGCCTAGTCATTAGAGACTGGGTAGAGAACGAAATAAGGCGTAACGATATTGATAAAGTCGATCATAATTCTTATAACATAGATATGGCACTAAACCAGTTAATCTGATTCCAGCTGGTCAAAGATATCCATGGCAAAGAGAAATTTCGAATACATATAAAATGTTAATTCTACAAAGAAATGAATTAAAATAAATATCTAATATTTGTACAAGAAGTGGCTATTTTCCTCAAAGTTTCAAAAAGGCCAAAGTAATTCCTGTACACAAAGCTGGAAAAAATACTAAAATGCCAACTAGTTGCAGACCAATTAGCATTCTAAGCCTATTGGACAAAGTTTTTGAAAAAATTATCCACAAAAGAATAGTAGGTTTCTCAAACTTAAACAACATCATTATTGACCAACAGTTTGGATTCCGTAAGGAACACTTAACCATTCATCAATTGAAGAGAGTAATAATAAAAGTCAGCGCAAAAATACTGGAGTTATCTTCCTTGATATTGAAAAGGCATTTGATTCTATCTGGCATGATGGTTTGTTGTACAAAATTAACAGTTTTATTTTCCTCTTTATTTACAAAAAAGAGTAAAAAGCTTTTTTAATAATCGGTCATTTGTTGTCTGTGTCGTTAGGAATAATTCTAGTGAAAGGCATTTACCAACAGGTTTACCACAAGGTTGTGTTCCTTCTCCCACACTGTATTCGTTATATACCTCGGATAGAAATATTCGCACAAATCAAGAAGCAGCATTTTATGCTGACGACAGTGCTTTCATATGTTGCGGCAAGGTATCAAACGCAATAGTCAAGATAATGCAACAGGCTCTAAACTCAAGCCAAAAATACTTCAATAAATAGAAAATGAAAGTTAACGACAACAAAACATAAGCTATCATATTTCCATTAAGCCGCCAAAACGTATTCCTTTACAAAACTTGTACTCGTAAGGAAACATCATTTCTATTAGTGAAAATGTTAAATATTTAGGTATAATTCTAGATAAAAAGCTTTTGTTTGAGCAACATGTTAAATACATATGTGACAAGTCAATTAAATGTTATTGCGCGCTGAATCCTTTACTGAACAGGAGATCAAAACTTATCATAAAAAACAAAATTTTGTTATACACGATGTGTATCCCACCGATCTTGACTTATGGTTGTCAAGTCTGGTATGACAAAACTGCTAAAACCCATACTAAGAAGCTTAAAATCATCCAAAACAAAAACTTAAAAACAACCTTCCCCGTTGAACATAAAATAAGTAGTTTGTTATTTGTAAGAGGCTTGACGCTGTCATTTAATGAAAAATGTAGATCATCTAATTTTAAAACTATAGGAAATTTACTAAGCAATCACTAAAATTCTTTTGGAACGAAAGAATCTAAGTTGGTGATAGGTAAAAGAAATTTCATTATAACTTTAAAGTTTGTATAAGGTTTTTTGAAATAAACTTTTCCTTAACCCTGTCTTTTTAAAAGTTTCTTATATTTATGTAGTTTGTTGTTTGTTGTAGTACTCTTAAGTAAATTTTCATACTATTGTAATAATAATAATAATAATAAGTATGAAAATAATAATAATTATAATAAAAATGATTAAATAATAATAAAATAATGAAAAATGATTAAAATTACTGTTCAAGACAAAAAGTTGACGCTTTTATTTAGATATATTAACCAGTGAACCCATCTCCGTAATTCTGGCTAGATAAGTTCCCGCGACTTTTGTTTTCTATATGAACGTTTTAACAAAGTTTGTCCGGCCATCCACACTACGATATTCTGTGACTCGATTGGTTTTCGTTTTTCATTTTTTTGTCTTTTTAAACAACTTTACATTAGCTTTTTGTTTGGAAAAAAAATAAGTTTATATTTCATGCTTTGTTTGCGATTTAACTCATAATTCTAAATGTCTATTAAAAATAACTTTATCAACCCCACGCGTTCCCACAACAATTGGATCTACACTCTGAAATGAACCGAGTATGTATTCGGCCAAAGATTTTCAACTGCTTTATTGTAGCTGGTATGGTAGAGACAGCGTAGAGTAACTGGTGTCTAGTGAAAAAGTGATCAGCAGCCTCATTCTGTAAATCGCTTAAATTTAATTTCTATCGCTTAAAATCTATAAAATGTATGTAGCTATTTTTGGCCACAGCTGCGACTAGCAACGTCCTAAAATTCGATTCGCCGCAATTAAGGCGTTTACTGTCATCTCCGTAATGTTCTAATATTTTTTACCAACGAATATTTTGTGGCGCGAAATTTAGGTAAAATAATTATATTTTTATATTTGATGTTAATTATGTGTACCTTATTTTAGCAAGAAAATGAAAGAAACAACCAAACGGGTTACAAAGGAGCAGAAATATATGCTCATTTAATATTTGGAGAAGCATAGAGAATTTGTCCATGACAGGTATGAAACCCTATTCACTCTAGTCAAACACAGTATAGAGTTTATTTTCAGATTTGTAAATTCTACCGGACTTAAAAATCTTGCTGAGCAATAGGGTGCTTTAGCGTAAAACTTAATGGCTTGGGAGTAGCTCTGAAAAATTGCGAAAATTGGAAAAAATCATAGTGTATGTGTATGAGAAAACTTTTCAATTAACTCCCGAAAAATGTCTTTAGAAAGATTAAACAATGTCTGGATTTGTTGGCGTAGAATATCAAACGGATCCGTACAGTTGCGTTTGAATTATTCGCACAATTTTATGTCGCCTGTAAAAGTCACTCATATTGTATCTTTTTATATATTTTTTCCTTTTTTTATATTTCAAATACTATTTGTTTGACTTACACAATTCTCAAAATATTTACGAACACTATGCTAGTTGTTTAAAAAATGCTATAACTAAATACGAAAATGGGGTAAAATCCAGAATTCGCCGTGTAAGACGTGTTTTTAAACGCTCCACCTTGAACAAGTTTTATTAAATAAATAAACAAAATAAAAAGAATTGGAACATTACAAGTGAAACGTTCAATGTGTACAGTCCTTGTGAACAGTCGATAAAGTCAAAGTGTTGTGAATATTTGTGTTTATTTCAATCTTAAATTTTGATATTCTTGCTGACACTTTAATTATAATAAATATAAAACATAGCGTACGAAAACATCATCGCAAAACAGCTGTGTGTGTTGCCAGTCAATTACTATTTATCGACATATATAAATAAAGCTATATTATAGTAAGCTTTAACCTAAAACATTTGTAGAGCCTAAAGCTTGGCTCATACTTAACTCTCGCTAATCACGGATATATTCAATAAAATCATTGTATACCTTAAGGCGTAATTATTTATCCTTTATAAGCCTAAAAAAACTGATCAACTATAAAAAATTAAGTGAGAACTTTAACATAGCCAATATGACTACACGCCAAACTGCTAAGAGAAACGCATCCAGGGCTGATTTCCACGATATTGATCATCACTCTCCGCTTGATTTGGACTCAAAAACATATGGCTGGAAATGGTTAGACAAAAAATTGTCTAAACAAAATATATATGTTGATGACCAGATTGCAAAATTTGAAAGGTATTTGAAAGAAAGTGAGGAGAGGATTTTATTTACAATGAAATCTTTTTTACAAGATTCAGAAAAACGTATTCTAAACGAAATGGATAAGCGTTTCTGTGAATTACGTGAAGAACTAAATGACGTTACAGAGCGTGTAAACAAGCTTGAAATTATCGCTGATGAGGTTACAACACTAAAAAACGAAATAATGCAATTAAAAGTTCAATCTCTGAAGCACTCTAACTCCATGGTAGCTTGAGATCTCCGCATTAACGGCATTCCCTACGTGGCTGACGAAGATCTCCACAAAATTTTTGGCACTATTTGTAAGGAAATCTGTATACAAACTCCACCAGTGCAATCTATCTTTCGGCTGCAAAATAAAAACAACACACGCAAAGATTTTTCGCCGGATGCGGTTATCATTGTAAAACTAACCACGCCTTATGATAAAAACTTCTTTTTAAAATCATTAAACGCCTATAAAAAAGGAAAGAAATCAAATCTAAAATTATCAGTTCTTGGATTTACCCCTGATATGCCCAGTAACCACAATACGTTTTTCTACATCCATGAAAACTTAACAAATGGTAATTTTAAAATACTTCGTGCAGCTGTCCGTCTAAAGAAACAAAATGTTTTTCAATCCGCTTACTCTTACCGGGGCATGGTCTATGTCAAGCGTTTGACTACTGATAAGCCTACCTGTATTGAACACTTAGATGCCCTTAATAATCTTTTTCGCCACTACACTACCTCGCAATCTGCTTGCTACATTGCCCCTCCTGATGAAAACGCTAGTTAAGTTATTTATCATATATAAGTTATTTATAATACATATTTTATTATTTATGCTTATACTTAATTTTTTAATTTCATATAAATCTCATATAGTGTTTGTTATTGCCATGGCTTTTATACATCAATGCCAAATTTTTATCACTAATAATAAACTTTATATTTTTGTAAATGCATCCAGCGTTGATTGTTCATATCACAATATAACTCATATTAATGACTGATAATATTTTTCGTGGAATTCTCCAAGACGTTACTTTTAACATGGTCAGAATTTTGGCTAAACAGAAAAAAGGCGTTCATATTTGCCACAAATGCCCAAAGTTTAATGAACAAGATGGATGAATTTGCTTTTATTTTTGAAAAATCTGATGTTGACGTTATATGTGTCTCTGAAACCTGGATTCCGACTCTAACACCAAACAAACTTATTGGTCTTAATGGATATAACTTATTTAGATCAGACAGGGTTTATACGAATGGAGGTGGTGTTGCCGTTTACGTTAAAAATAATATATCCTGCAGAATAATTGCCAAAAATGGTAACGAAGACAAAATAGAATTCGTTTTAGTGGAAATTTCCTTTTCCTCTGAGGATAAATTACTTGTTGGTTGTGTCTATAGACCCAACCGAAACATTGATACCTCTAGTTTTTTATCTTCGCTTGAGACCTTAACGCTACCTTATAAAAACATAATAATTTCCGGTGATTTCAATTCTAATCTTCTAATTGAGACACGTTTTAAAGATGCAATGGGAACTATTGGACTCACACCGGTCAATGTGATTACACCCACTCATTTCTCAGCCACCAGCAGCTCACTACTTGATAACTTCTTTGTCTGCGATATGTCGAAAGTTTTTCTCTATGATCAAATATCCGCCCCATGTTTTTCGAGACACGATTTAATTTTTCTGACATATGATTTGTCATTACTACGGGAAAATACCAAATATACATATAGAGATTTCCATAACCTAAATTACAACTTGTTATATGAGAACTGCATTCAAATAAATTGGGAAAGCATCTATTACATGACTTCGGTAGATGACCAGCTTTCATTCGTTGATAACAATATTCTTCAGCTTTACGATGAAACCGTTCCTCTCATTACAAAAAGAGTAACTACAAAAAACAAGCCTTGGTTCTCTGCTGCCATCAAAACAGCTATAACAGACAGGGATCTTTCATACTCGAGGTGGAAGCGTTTCAAAACTTCAGAATTAAATATTGCCTTTCATCTGGCCAGAAACAAAGTCAACAACATGATAAAACAAGCAAAGTGTGATTATTACAGCAAACGTTTTGATTCGGCACTTGGCTCTAAACAAACATGGAAAACTATACGTGACATAGGCATTGGAAGTACCGATACTAGCAATTGCTCATCTGCTAGCCCGGACGAACTGAATGTACTTTTTACCAATATTCCTTCAGCTCCATTTTACGACTCGTCCTCGCAAGCCACCAGCAGTACATTGCTATACAACAATGGGATTACTTCATTACAGAATAGATTCAGTTTTTCATGCGTATCCCAATTTGATGTTGTTTGCTCTTTTCGCGCCATGAAATCTAATGCTGTTGGTTATGATAATATACATCCCAACTTTTTTAAAATCATTTTACCGGTTATATTGCCTTACATTACATACTTTTTCAACAATATTATTACTTCCAGTTATTTTCCCTTAAAATGGAAGCATGCCAAGGTCATGCCTATTCCGAAACCTGACAAAGGCTTTCGTCCTATTGCTATTTTATGTTATCTTTCAAAAGTGTTTGAAAAGCTTATGTATACTCAAATGAGTAATTTCATATACGAAAATAACTTGCTGTTTGAAAAACAATCTGGCTTTCGCCCTAACCACAGCTGTTTTACTTCCCTTATTAACGTTACCGAAAACATACGACGCGAACTCGATGTCGAAAACATAAATTTTCTTATTCTTTTGGATCATTCGAAGGCGTTTGATACAGTCAACCACAACACCCTATGCTACAAACTGGAAAAGCTATTTCATTTTACGCTTACTTCAATAAAACTTATTTCTTCATATTTAACCGGCCGAACGCAGGCAGTTTTTCTTAATGGAGTACGTTCTAAATCATTACCGCTTCTTAAAGGGGTGCCTCAAGGATCTATTCTAGGACCTCTTCTCTTTTCGCTGTATGCAAACGATTTACACCAACAACTGTCGCACTGCAAAGTTCATATGTATGCAGATGATGTTCAGCTGTATCATAGTTGCACGGTAAAATCCATCTAGGAAACTGTAATTAATATCAATAATGACCTAAATAAGATATACTCGTGGGCTTCAAGTAACGGTCTCTGTCTAAATCCACAGAAATCTAAGTGTTTAATCATCCATAAAAAGTCTTACACGCCCAACTTTCCATATGAAGTTAAAATCAACAAAGACAAAATTTCCGTAGTTCAGTCTGCAAAAAACCTTGGTGTGATTTTTAGCAACCATCTTACGTGGTCTAATCATATACAAGGCCTAGTTGCACAAACTTACTTGAAACTAAGAACTTTATGGATTACAAAACCTTACACGCCACTGAAAATAAGAACTTTACTTGCCAAGACATACCTGATTCCTGGACTTACGTATGGCTGTGAACTTTTTGCAAATTGTGATTCCGTAAGCAAATCTAAACTTAACGTTTTGTTTAATAATATCACTAGATATGTTTATGGATTGAAAAGCTACGATCACATATCACCGTACTCTAAATTAATCCTTGGAGTATCTTTCGAAAATTTCTTAAAATTTAGAGTTCTCATATTTTTACACAAAATCATATACACCCAGCAACCCGGATATTTGTTTGATCTCATTAAATTTGCAAGATCTTCTCGAGGAAGAAACATTTTAATACCAAAGCATCATAGCCTAGTATCTGAATGGCAATTCATGTTAAATGCTACTCGTCTTTGGAACATGATTCCACATTCCCTACAACAGAACAGCAACGCTATGCATTTTAGAAAACTTTTGTTTAATATGTTTAGAAATAGTTAATTTTGTATTGATAATATACTTATGTATGTATGTATTTTAAAAATTTCTCTACTTTAAGTTTTTATAAATTTTTTTTTTTAAATGTTATTTATGTTGATTTTAATTTCATCTGATGTGAATGTTATTTATGTACATTTATAAATTCTTGCACTATAATTATAAGACTTGTCTTGTTGTGCAGAAAACCAATCAATAAACAATAAACAATAAATCCAGCGTTTGAATGTTTCATGTTTAACTTATTACTCAACTTAAATTTTTTTATTAAAATACATGTATATGTGAAATCTGAAAATTTTATTTATTTTAAGAGCTTTACCAGCGTAAACGCTATTTATTTTTAATGTATGGTGCCATTAATATGCAGTTTCGAAACAGCAGTTTATTAAGGCACAGGGAAAGGAGAAGTCTACCTATAAGCAATTGAAGTCAAAATATATGCCGTTATTTATTTTTAGCTTTTTTGTGATAATTTAAAATTAGATAATTACAGAATAAGCTTGCAGGTCTCAATACCCACCGTGATTAACCCGCTAGCTTTGTGGCAAACTGTTGTAAAAACCAACCATCCAACATCAGCACTGCTTCTTCCATCGCAACCACGCAAAATCAGTAGTCTTGTTCTATATGTACCGACGGAATTCGGAGGAGTACAATATTACTGCAATCGTAATAAAAGATGGTGTCAACTGAGTCGATGTATAAGATGAAGATCACAAAACGTATGCGTTCTGCTATCAGCTCAGAAAACAAAGATGACCAATGATTGCACAATATCATCCTCTGGTGACTATAACATCGTCAAATGAGATAAATACCATGGTAGGCGAATAGTGTTCTTCGCAAAACAAAAAATTAATAATAAGCTGACAGTCCCACCAATCGCTAAAGATTCCGCGTCATACTGATTGCAAAGCAAGAAGATGAATCCGACTTCGCTGCAATCTACGAAGATTTTTTAACCAGAGTTAAAGCAGATTTGTAAGCTTCTCAGCCATCTCCATTATTAGCTTATCACTTGAAAACCGAAACTACTTTTTACGCCGACCATATTCCTATCCACTTCGTTGCGCTCTGAAATCCACGTTCGTTATTTAAAAGAAAGGGTTTTACAAAATATATTAATAACTTCTTTCTTCAACTACCCCACCCCAGGAAGGAAGAAATGCTTTTTAGTTATTTAAATTGATCACAATATCAGCGATGTATACAAGTGAAAATGGATGGTTTTGTGTGTTATGAAAATAGGATGAAAAACAACTACGTAACCATTATTTTTTCGATTTTCAATTTTATAAACGATTTTGATCCCTTTTGAAAATTGATCTTAAAGTTGTACAGGCATGTTCTGACACTCGCACCAACGCCAACTTTTGTTTTACATGTTCTGAAACTCACGCGTTTTCTTGCGACTTGCTTTTTTTCAAACTTATGTTCGAAAAACAAAAACATATGGTTTGACGCTGCAAAACATGAAAATCAAAAGAAAACTAAAAAAATGGCAGCAGCCTTCTTGCTTAGTTTAATTTCTTCAAATAAACATTATATTATCAAAGAAGAAATTAAAAAAACGAATGCTTAGAGATAATTTCAATCTATTGGATATTCCAATCCAATAAATTTTATTAAATTAAAAATTTAATACAAAGCAAGAAATAATTTGGCGACAAATGGAATTTCTATTAGTGATGTTACATTTGGCAACTTTGAAGAAAAAGATTAGGTCGTGAGTTATCAGTACTTAAAAATTATTTTTGCTTATTTTGTTAGTTATAACAAACAAGTTCAAAACGGAGATCGTCCTAAAAGTAATTGAGATATATTTACTAACGTACCTTAACACTTAAATCGTCCATTTAATAACCACCAAATGTTTAAGATTTTAAAATGTAAATAACCGCATTTTTTTGACTACCGACTTAACATTTAACCGCACTAATGCTAATATATTTTCGAACATCAATAAGAACAGCTGTTTTTATGAAATCGCAAGTACTCAGGAAAAAACCAGCACAAGCAATTGATTAAACAAAGGACATATTTTTAATTTATTATTTAACACTTTAATTGTGTAAAAATAAAAATAAATTTTGATAAAAATAAAAGAAAACATATTAGTTTTTATTTGTGTATAATTTTATTGTTGCTTTAAAGTTTATTTTAAGTGAAATTTATAACTTCACTTCAGTATGTGCTTGCGATTTGAAGTCGCCAAATTTCTTGCGATTGTGAACTACAGAACACCTTTCTTGTGATTTCAACTCACATCGCAAGTTTTAGGCGATTTGCGATTGTCAGAACATGCCTGGTAGTTTTAATTTAATCATTATTTCATCCAATGTTATTTTATTTATACTTAATAATTCATAAAAATAAAAATACAACTACATTATCATTAAAACAAAAAATATTTGACATATTTTTTATTTAAAATGCAGATTAGCTAATTTCGACTCTATAGCTCGCATTAATGTTGTCACTGTCCTTTTTCACGTTCATTTTAATCCCCTTGTCAATATTTTAAAGTCATTGAAGTCAAGTGTTTGACCTCTTTTTATATGTTGAGCCAAGGCAGTTGTCTCCTTTCTTTTACCAATGTCAGTTTTTGCTCTGCTATTCTTTTATATAAACTTCTCTTAATTGTTTCGATATATATCTGATGATACTTTGTTATTCAATTCCATGTGCATGTTGTTACGTAAACAATAATTTTTTGATGTTTCTTTCGTTAATTTTCGTAAACATTGTCTTGGCTTGTAACCAAAGCATTTCTTGGCCTTTGTTTTTTTATTATTTTGCTGTCTGTTCGATCAGGGATGTATTTTACACTGTAAAAAATAGCATTTTCCTTGCTGTCTACATTGTCATTAGGTTTTTAAGTTGTTAATCGGGTGTTTTACTGCTTCTACAGAGGCTTTAGTAGCATTTTGTGGAAAACTATTGTTGCTCGGTGTCTCGTATATTTTTTGGATATTAATGTTGTGAAAGCGGTCATCGCTAATACTTCGAACTCTGTCTATCAAATTCTGCATTAAAAATCTACTTTTAAGGTTGTGTTACGTTGTAATTCATTAATCTGCAAGATGCAGCTTCTTAGGTGTATGAGTCATAAGTAATATTTTCTGAAGATCTAATTAAGTTTGCATCCAAGTAGGTAATTGTATTCTGTTTTTCAGTCTCCACGATAAATTTAATTTTGGTTTGATGTTTTTAATAATATTTAATTTTAATCGTCGTCATCTACATATTTAGCTATGTATTTTATGTTCTTATTTTTTATTCTATTGTAGTGTCGTCAAGTAAATTGTCAAGAAATATATCAGCTATGGTTGTTGAAAGTGGTTTCCCATGAACATGCTGTAAATTTTATTATATACTTTGTCCTTTAAATAAAAAAATTATAGTTATTTAGACAAAACCAGGCTTGTTAATTGCTGTCATTGTTTTAATTAGGTTCCTTTTACTCATGAGATTTTTGATAGCGTTGTGAACTGGAATATAAGTTAAAAGAAATATTAATATAAATGAAACTGATATGTCGTTTTCCCCATTCTTTTTATCACGAATTTTTGTCTTTAGTTACATACAATTTTTTATATTATGTTTCATATTGAAAATAAAATGATTCAAATGAATAGGTCTGAGTGGGATCAACATATTGTGGATTTTCGGTAAACCATATACAGTGGGATGCAAGACTGTCCGGATGTTTGCATTGAGGAAGTAAGGTAATAAAAATAATACAAATATAGATTTATTATCAAATATATGTATTTTTTATTTAATTGAACATTATTTTCAATTATAAAGCACAAAAACTTATATTAATTGCTTAAAAAAAATTTTTTTTTTTAAATAAAAAATTCAATATTTGGACACTTGCACCGTTCAATAAATAAACATTATCGCAATATTGCGTTGTTAAAATGTAACGGTACTTGACCCATTAGTTTTTTGTTTGTTGTCATCCCGTTATCAAGCTTTTATTGCTCTATTTGTGCATTATTTTTAAATGAAGAAATTAAAAGATTGTTAAAAATGAGAAAAAATAGTTATTCATGCCTTAAAATGTAGCATGCAATAACAACCAAGGAGGTTGACCAAGGCTACTTCTTGATGGCGATGCCCGGCAGATTGAACGTTTGCTACATAATAGGGTCATCAAGACCCCGGAAAATGCTACAAAACGTATTTGTAAGGATGACAGTTCATGGGTGGTTAGACGCGCATTAAATAGAATTGGTTTAGTAGCCAGTGTGAAAAAGAAAAAGCCAGCACTTTCCGATAGAAATGTGAGAAGACGCCTTCAATTCTGTAAAACCCACAAAAATTGGACTAGAAAGGGTTTATTTTGAGCGACGGAACGAAAGTCAACCGATATTTGTTTGAGGAAAAGAATACTATTGGCATGGGCCGCATGATCGCCTCCAAAAGCACCATGTGAAGGAAACGATGAAACATGGTGGCGGGAGTATAATGGTGTAGGGATGTTTTACTTGGTGGAACATTAGACCTTTGGTGAGAATCCAAGGTATAATGAAGAAGGAGGATTACCTGAATATTCTACACACAAATTTACCAGAATTTGTTGACGAGAGTGCTTATCCAGCCGAAGAAGTTGTTTTTCAGCAAGACGGGACTCCGAAGCACAATGCTAAAATAATTAAAAGCTGGCTACAAAAACAAACTTTTGGGACAATGGAATGGCAAAAAGCTCAGGCCTGAATCCTATAAAAATTTATGGACTAATGTGAAAGGAAGGATAGGAGCATATGAAAACTCGCCAAAACATTTTGACGATCTTTGGGAGAGAATACAACCTGAATGGCGAACTTTTGATCATGATTTCATCTAAAAGTTGGTGGAGAGTAGCCCAAAACGTATAGAGGCGTTATTAAAAATTAAGGCTTTTGGACGAAATATTAAATTCTCAACGTTAATTGGTTTCAACAAACCCCGCATAAAAAAGCTATACCAGTGCAAAAGTGTAAGAATAGTGAATTATTTGTTTTTTTTTTTTTTTTTACTGTGTTTTATGTTTCTGCCAATTATTAATAATACTATTTTTTGAGAGGTCAGACACTATATTATTGTTAGTTTTCTGTAGTTTTTCGGTGGAGTCAGCTTTAATAAATCTAAAAGTTTCTTTATCCTTTAGAATTGTTTCTTTTTTATATTTGTTTTTAAATATTGTCACGGTTTTGTTACCTTTATCCGCTTGTATAATTACAATGTCGTTATGTCATTTAAAAAATTCTGTTGTTACATGCAAAACTTAAATATGAGTTTTTCTTTGGTAGTCATGTTGTTGTTTCTTCTATACGATGTTGTTATTAGCTAATTTGTTCCTTGCGACATCCTTCAACGTCAGCGATAGTATCTATGGTGGAAACCCTAGGTTTATTAACCAGCAGTGCAAATTTTTTACTTAGAGAAAGCATTCAATTACAATAAATAGGTATTTCATATGTAGTTTTATTTTCAAACCAACTGTGCAGAGTGTAAGGAAGTTCGAACTGTTTAAACATCTTTTTTTTTAGTATATTTAGTTTTCTAAACTGTGTTTCGTTTACTTACTTTCTTATTTGTTTACCTCGTGTCATTTGTTTGTTTACAAAAGAATTGTAGTCAGTTATTATCAAATTTTAGTTGATTGCATTAGCTAAGTGGAATTTTTTTTGCATAGTCAACTTAATATCTGTGTTATTCTTTCAATTTCCGAAATAAAAATTTGTATGTGAAAGTTTTGTGCTATTTTTGTGAACTGTCCTTGAATATTACGACTTTTAAAAGAATGTTTTACTGCATGATAACAAAAAACCATTTGTTTTTTTGTGTGCTAGTCTTTTTATTTCATAGTGCTATTCGTTAATTGTTTGTTTCATGTTGTGTTTAAGTTCAATATGTCAAAAAATCCCTTCATGTTTTTGTTGGTGTTGGTAGGTACTATGCAATTATATTTTTGTTTACAAATTGCAATTCATATATTTTCTGCAAGCCCTCCGATGTTGATATTTCATGAGCCCTAATCCATATGTGGACGGTATGGGCAAAAGAGCAAAAATTCCAACTTTGGGAGATTTCGTCTTTATTTTAGGAATTGTGGCGTTTCTTTTAGCTTATAGTTGCTGATTTGACAAGCTATACATGCACAAAAAATTTAATTTGATTTGCTTAATTTATAAGTTTTATTGCATATTTAAAATTTTCTTTTCTTAACATTGACTGTTTTTACCATAATTTTTCGAAATTTTCGAAGATAAGCAATACAGATGACACAATTAAAAAAAATCTTTTTCGGTTATTTTTTTTTATTTACGAAAATTTCTTAAAAGTTTGCTTACATAACAAAAAGTATTACTTAACGCTAAATTGCCTATTTAATAATAAAGGTAGGTTTCTTAAATTTATTTTTATTCATATATATAGATATATATATATATATATATATATATATATATATATATATATATATATATATATATATATATATATATATATATATATATATATAGCTTAAGTCCAGTTTACGGGCACCGCTCCACAAGAAAAAAAGAAGTTGCCTACGGGGTGTAAAATTCAATTCTAAGCAAAAAATTTTAAATGAAAAATTTGGCGCTAACCCTTAGTTCCGGAGTTACGGGCCTCCGAAGTTTTTATGTTTAAGATGGCATATATTGAGTATTTGATGGCAGAATGGGACAATATGGGTATCATTGGAAAAGTAATTAAGGCGGTTATCTAATTAAACAAGAAAAATAAAAAAATCTGCTAAAGACAAAAAAAAAAAACTAAATTTTTTCCATTTAAACGTAACTTTACTTAAAATTATTCAGTTTAGTTTGAATAGTTTACAATAAAGGTAATGGCTACGCTGGATATCTTTAGAAAACGAAGCCGGTGTAGTCATACCATAGAGGAGAAAATCTTTGCGACCGGCCGAAGGCCGGGTACGCAGAAAATCTACAAAAAGCGAAGCCGTTGTTGGACATGCCATAGAGGAGAAAATCTTTGCGCCCGGCCGAAGGTCGGCTACGCAGAAACACTTTAGAAAGCGAAGCCGGTGTTGGACATACCATGGAGGAGAAAATATTTGCGCCCGGCCGAAGGCCGGCTACGCAGGAAATCTTTAGAAAGAGAAGCCGGTGTTGGTCATACCATAGAGGAGAAAATCCATGCTTCCGGCCGAAGGCCGGCTACGCAGAAAATCTATAGAAAGCGAAGCCGGTGTTGGTCATACCATAGAGGAGAAAATCTTTGCGCCCGGCCGAAGGCCGGCTACGCAGGTAATCTTTAGAAAGCGAGGCCGGTGTTGGTCATACCATAGAGGAGAAAATCTTTGCGCCCGGTTATAACGGTTCTTTGTAGTTAAATAATGACAAATTTAGTTAACTTAGTATTTAAAGTTTAAAAGTGATAGCAGGCAGAGTATTTTAAAATATTTTCTTGTAAATTACAAACCATGATTCGAGGAAAAGAAATAAATGTTGCGGAACGCAAAATTATTATACATCTATAGAAAGAAATAAAAACCTTAGAGAAATTAGTCATATAGTTGAAAGAAGTCACTCATCTATTCAAAGAGTAATAACCAATTTTAAGAAAACGTACAGGTCGTCAGCATCCAAAATTGCCAAAAATTTAAACATTCAATTTAGAAAGACGGTTTCCCTGAATATTGTGAGTAGAGTTTTAAAAAACACTAATTATCGAAGTCGTGTAGCACGGAAGAAGCCACTTGTTTTATTAGTTAATAGACAAAAGCGAATCGCCTTTGCAAAGGAACATATAAATAAGCCGCCAGAGTTCTGGGAAAAAGTCCTGTTTTCTGATGAGGGTAAGTTCTGCATTTTTGAGATTAAAAGACGTCAACTAGTTTGAAGAAAACAGTCCACAGCTCTAAATGCTAAAAATTTAAAACCCACGATGAAACATGGTGGAGGTGGTGTAATGGTATGGGGATCCATGGGAAGCAAAGGTGTGGTTAACTTGACATTTATTCCATCAACCATGGAGCTTAGGGTCTATTTACAAATTTTAAAAACAAATTTACAAGAAAGTGTACAAAAATTGGGTATTGAGGAAGATTATATCTTCAAACAAGATAATGACCCAAAGCATACTGCGTTCAACACTAAGCTTTGGTTGTTATATAATGTAAAAAAAACAGTTAGAAACGCCACCGCAGTCTCCAGATCTGAATCCCATTTTTTAGAACGACGAATTCGAAAAAATATCAAAACTTCGCAGGAAATGCTCAAAACAGTGTTGGAAGAGGAATGGAACAACATCAGTATTTAATATACTAGAAAACTGGTCTCATCAATGCCAAAACGCTCAAACGAAGTTCTAAAGCAACGGGGATGTCCAACTTCTTATTAAAAGAAAACTTAGGCCTTAAAAACGAATGAAATCTCCTTTTTTATTTATTTATGTATTTTTTAACTTTTTGAATTCCTACTTTTTTTTTTTTTTTTGTTAAGTTTTAAACTTTCTTTTAATAATGTTAACTTTTTCTTAAATATATAAAGATTAACCAAAAAACAAAATTTACTGAATATTTTATATATCATTTATGAATGTTTAGTTTCAACTTTTAATGATGTACGCAAATTTATGCGGCTAAGTGTAAGTATAAATTTGAATTCGATTTCAGTATTACTAAAAATTCTTATAAGTATTTCTTGTGTCCTCGACAAGCCATATATCTCTTGAGTGTTCTAAGAAATGTACCACCTTGGTTAAAAAAACAAAAAAACCGCTAAGTGCAATGCGCGGTTTGGAATATGATATTTTTACTATTCGACCATCCTCTAATTTGTAACGTATGTAAACCGTGAAACCGTAAGCCTTCTTAGACGGATCAACAATGTGTGTTTTCGAATTTGGCTATGGAAAATATCTCTTTGACTTTTCAAATTTGTTATGTCTTAGATTTTTACGAAATGCAGAATAGTATTCATTAAGATTTGCTGGTACCAAATCATTCAGTGAATGCTGCAGATGGTATAGGTACCAAACCATCCAATGAAAATTACAGCTGACATAGGTACCGAATCATCCCATGAACTCTGTTGTATAAACATTTTTGCGGAAACCATTACTGGACCAGCGATACCCAATAGATCAAATTTTCGTGCTACGTCTGATATAACAGTGCATTTTGTGATCGTCTAATTTTCTTAAATGTCTACCTTAAGGCCCTTTGTGTTTTCCTTGGGACTCTACGTCAATGCCAAAATTAGATATGAAAGTCTAGGTTCAGCTTCAAATCCCCAGGAGGGATTCTGAACAGCTGAGGATGGTTTGAAATTCGTTTTCGTAGTTTAAAACCTGCTACTTGTGGTAATTTAATTAGTTGTCGTTCTATTTCGACTGCTAGATTCAAACTATTCGAACCGCTCATGCCATCGTTAACATAAAAGTCGTATCCTAACGTTTAAGCACCCAGTGAACATTTTCCCAAGTTCTTGGTTGCTAATATTTGCAGACATTTTGTTGCTAAATATGGAGCTGCAGAGAAGTCATGGTTTCAGTATTAAGTCTGTATATTTGAACTGCTTCAATTCGACTCTTTCTTTAAAATATTAGCTGTTTTTTTTTCGGCCTGCCAGATTAACTAGAATTTGTGGGTATATTTTTCTTATGTCCGTACAGAAAACTGATCTTAGCATTTGAAACCGTAGTAACATTCCAAAAAGGACTGATTGATCTTTAAGAGAGACACCTGTCAAAGACTTTGCAGAAGCAAAAGCATGAAATACCATTCAGAGTTTCGTAATTTATATCCGTTACCTTCGATGCACCGTTCAATTTGCTTCGAACAAAACCCGATTGTCTGTTATTGGCTTCAATTTTTACTCAAGCAGTCGCCAGCTAAGCTAAAGTGTTGTGCCTTTTCTGATATTTGTAGTTGAATCTATTTTAGTGGGTTAGATACTGATTCCGAAAGGAATTAGTTACAATGATACAACTAATAATTTCCAATTTTGCATAGTTCGCTGTTGTGGTTGATGCTGACACACTTTATTTTGAATTTTGTCGACTTTTTCTAGCGAACAAAATCTTGTTTCTAGAGAACTCAACAGTTCCTCTCACGATGGCAATGATCCAGGCAGCTGTATGGACTCCCATAAAATACATACATTTCTTGGTCTAGTTTTTTCTTTATCAATATGTTAAATATTACGGGGGTCCCAAGAATTTGTATTGATGAGCAAATTATTGAGTGATGTAATAAGCTTGCGCATTGCAACGTGTTACCCTTTAATAGCTGCAGAAGAGGGCTTTTCAGATATTTGTTGTCTGCCTTACAGTCTATTTATGATATTATTCGTTAAAATTCGTGAATAGATGAAGTTGTTTTTATATAATCTCACAATCGTTTTCTGGTGGAAATAGATTTTATATAAGTAGTCTTGCGATTCGCCTGTTACGTTTGCTTTCAAAAACCAAATTTCTTGCATAGCCGGCATTGTGTTTGTATGTATCATTTAATTGAACATATCATAGAATGGTTTTTTAGTCATGTAATCTCTTTTCAATTTTAGTACTGTTACTTAAAAAAATGTGTTACGCATAGGTTTCTTGCTAAATCTTTGTTTGATTGTCTATTTCTGGATTTAAACTTGTTTTTAGTTTTTTAATGATTATATCAACATTTTATTATTTATAAATAGATTTATTGTGTATATATGTACAATTACAATATATTTAATAACTAAATATATACAGTGGCGAGCAAAAGTGTATGAATGTTGATTAGTTTGTCAAATACTGCTCAATATTTTTTTGTAATAAAATAAAACAAGATAATTTTATTTTTATTTTATTGTTCATTTATTACATTTTATCAGAAAATAACAACATAAAAAATATTTTATTATTTAATGTTTCTTTTAACGCAAAATAAAAAATAACTCAATTCGAACACTTTTGCACAAACCTAATTATATGAACGTGTTAATATATTTCTAATATTTTGCCCACAATCCTTTATTCTTTTTCACACTTTGAATACGCTTAGGCATTTTTTCTACTAGATTATGGAGAGTTTCGTCCGAGATATTCTCCCATTCATCTTGAATTCTTTGCCAAAGTTCATCCATGTTTTTTGGAGATCTTTCATATACTGCTAATCTTCTCTTTAAAAGTGTCCACAAATTATCAATTGGATTTAAATCCGGGCTCTGTGGTGGCCACTTTAACAATTGAAATTTTTGTTGCAAAAGCCAATCTTTGACAATTTTGGCCGTATACTTTGGATCTTCATCTTGTTAACACCATATGTTGTCCTCGGAGTATGGGGTTTTCTCCACAAAAGCTGAGAAGTTTGACTAAAGAATACTTAAATAATCTTCTTTTTTCATTATTCCTTCTATATTAACTAAAGGACCAACGTTCCACCATGTGAAGCAACCCCACACCATTAAACCACTACCACCATGCTTGACTGTTTGTTTAATTTGATGCTGTTGAAGATTTTTATGTGGACGATGCCAATAATATTCTTTTCCATCTGACTGGAAGCGATTAATTTTAGTCTCGTCTGATCAAATAACACGCTTCCAGTCATCCACAGTCTAGCTTCCATATTCTTTACAAAATTGTAGACGTGCTTTCACATTCTTGTTTGACAAAGCCGGTTTTTTTTTGCTTGACTGCAGAGACTAGTCTAATTTTGCGCAAAGCTCTTCTAACGGTCCATTCACTTGCATTTTTATTTATTGCTTTAGCTCCTAATTTTGGTGTTTTTGTATCTTTACTTCTCATCAGTCTTTCAATACGCCGAGCATCGGTGTCGGTAAGTAATTTTGGACGTCCATTTGCTGTACATTTGGAAGCGAAATGAGGCCTCTTACGAACATATTGGACAACCACGTGTCTAAAATCGCACTAAACTTTTTTCAAAATAACAAGAAAGAATGTATCAGAGAAGAACGCAATCAAAAATAACGGTAAACCAAAAACAAATAAAAAACAAGACTCAGCTAAAATAATGTCAATTATAGCGTGCAAAAGTGTTCGAATTGCGTTATTTTTTATTTTGCGTTAAAAAAACATTAAATCAGGGTACGTATTTGTTCACCATTAATAGTACATTTTGTTCAGTTTCTTATCAATTTCCATGAATGAAAATTCGTATTGCTTTTGTTTTTCTCTGCACACAAAAAGGATTCACACACACATAATTCATCTCCTTGGATGTTTGCTTTTTAAACTGCTGACGTCTCTTTTTCCATGAATTACTTTTTGTTCAGCTGCTTTTTTTCCATCGCCCTCACTGGCTGTTTGTTGATACGTTTGGCGAGCGCTTTCGATATAAGCATCATTCTGATGCCGCGTTTTGATTAGTACTGTAGAGATAGTGCTAGGTATTTGTTGTATAAATAATTGTGGGTTCAGGTATTTTGTCCGTTAGGGTAATGTCTATTTAATAGGTATAATGCAGGTAGATTGCTTGATATCATGAATTAATAAAAAAAATTAAAAAAAAGAAATGCAATTTTTAATATGGATAACATCCATTTTGGCGCAGAATTTCAAACTGAATGCAATGCAATTTTGTGTTTTATAATTATTTCCTTTATAAAATTAAATAAATATATTTGTATAACTAATCCTAAATATTATTATATATTAGCGGTATCCGTCAAGGCATTTGGGGAGAGACCTCGAAAAAAAACTGGCAACAATTGTGGGTGTTTTTTCGTTTGTCAGAGTGTTTCAATAATTTTAGTGGTGCAAAAATTGTTTCAGAGGTTTATTTACTGTTCGTAAATTCTTTGCAAACGCCAATCAAGTACAATATCATTTCCAAAGCATCTATATTGCAAATAGTTCAACTGCGTTACTCCTGAAAGACCTTGCATTCAGGTCTAATAGGCTTCCGTAGCCACTTAGTGCAAAAAAAACTGAAGTATATAATGATGAAACATTGTTATCCATTTGCATATAGATCACGAAACTGTAAATCTTTTGTTTATAATTATTACGTATTTTTATTTTTTGTTGATCCAATATTACTTTCCACTGTATTCTTAATGGCGATATTGCGGATTTAGGGAAAAATTGTATATACTAAAAGAGATTTTCCCATTCTTTTGCACAGTGTATGTTTTAATCTATAATTTTTATACCCTTCACCACAAAAGTGGAAAAAGGGTATATCTAAGTTTGTCATTTCGTTTGTTACTTCTACAATATCTATTTCCGACCCCATAAAGCAATGTCCGTCTGTCCGTCCGCTTTAGTGTTGAAATCAACTTTGAGAAAATTTAAATGAGGAAATGGGCTAAAAACTACGCCTGCCTCAAATTTCTCCATATCATTCGGAACAATGTAATAACTTTTTTATGTAAAATTATGTACCGTACTTATTTTTTAATTCTCTGCCACCGCAATAACTGTTCTATCTTGTCCACGTGTTTTATTTTAAAAGCAAACAATTTCACACAATTCAATCAGAGTCTAGGGAGGCCTCGATAAAGTATGTTTGGTTTGCAGAAGCGAACTAAAGTGGGAACGAAAATCACGAGAATTTAACGGTTCTTTTACTGAATAAAAACGATGTTTCACAGAGTTAGATATCTTCCACTATTCACTGTAACATTAGCTATCTTTACTTTGTCACTTAGATACACAACCAATCATCAACCGTTTCATTTGACTGTAGATCAACATTAATAGCAAGTACGAGTAAAGTTAAGTATGAACAATACTGCTGTTAAAAGTTTTAATGCCCGCACATTTTGTATGTAGCATGCCGAAATAACGCACGGAAAATCCGATTTTGACAAGGCGCTTATGGCATTTTATGTGACAGGGTGATTCGGAGCAAAATATAGTTAGTACAATGCAGTGGTTGTAAAAAATTGTTTCATATAAGGCGTTGTACAAATTTTAGGTTACGCAGGGATTGGAATGCTAGTTTCTTAGCATCATGCTGTGCGAATACTACGACAGCTAAAAGCATCACCCTAAACTCATTCGTGCAATTTATAACTTGTCGCAGTACCCCTCTAAATGTACAAAACTCACCCAGCTCAGTTGTTAGTGCAAAATACTGGTCGGGCAGATTATTCCAGATCATGCAATTAAATTGTCATGGTCTTAGCAACAAGACATCGGCGGTCACAAAACACATACATGATCATAATATAGAAATAGGGAGCAAAGCTAACTAGTTAGTGTACTCTTTCTGCTACTGGGAACTACAACATTGTCAGAAGTGATAGGGATAGAGATCATAGCGGAGGACTGACGTTCATCATATAATGAAATGTGAGTCATAAACTGACAGTCTCCCTAATCCCTTCCATTCCTGACCCCTACCTAGAGAATGTGAGCATTTCCATACATACTGAGATACTAAAACAGAAACCATTAATGTTCATATCCCGAGAGTTGATATTCTTAACTACCAGAAGATAGATGAATTTGATTTTGCTGCAATAAACGAAGACTTCTCAACAAGAATTATTGTAAGGGTAGAATTTTTCAAGCTTTATAGTTGACTCCCTTCGTCACTACATTACTTGTGCTAGGATGGGGGAAAGTTTGCAAACAAAGATATATACAAAATTATTCTGCTGGCAAATTGCCAGCAAAAAATTACACACTACTTTAAAAAGTACTTTTTTGATTGCCAAATACTTTTACTTATAAAACACAAAAAAGACCAAGTAGTAATTGAACTAGTTCTTTAAGTTAAAAGAGAATACCTTAAAATATCATAATTTGAAAGAAAAATGATCTGCTTTAAAAGGTAGTAACATTTTTGTAAAAAAAACTAAAATAACAACAGCTTCATTTATTTTTAAACCGACTACAAAAAACAAGGAGGTTATCAATTCGACTGAATGTTTTTTTTTTTTCGTATTTGTGCCTGCATAACTCATTTCTTAACTGGATTTAAAAACCATTTCTTTATTTATGAGGTTATGCTTACAGATTGGTCCCGTTTTAAAAACAGTGCATATTTTATAAATTAAAGGGTGTCCCCATACAATATATATGTTTTCTACGTGTATTATGAACCGTAAGGGGCACTATTTTAATATTAAACAAAACTGCGTAGTACTATAGCTTCCCAAAGCAAAAAGCATTAAAAAATATATAAATAAATATTTAAAAACTGCATTGCTAAATCCGTTTTAATAACTAATATAAGAGTAGATTGGAAATTAAGGGTTACGTTAACCTAATTGGTTGTTTATTACCAAACTTTTAAACCGTTATAGATACATAGTAAAAATCTGTTTTAAAGTCGGTTTTTTTGCAAGAATCATTATTAATTAATATTGTTTATTTTACTAGCAAAGTCTTTGACATTAAGGGTGAAAGGCGAATGTAAGCGGCATGCGGCAACAATATTGCTCATCAAAAACTTTCACGCAAAAATTTTAACACAAAAGTTGAAACCAACTCAATTATGCCTTTACGAAAATTTACTACATTGCAATTTAGTTTAGATCTAAAATAACGAACCATTGTCAACTCCAAAAAAGAAAAATAAACAATATTGCCCATCAAAAACTTTCATGCAAAAATTTTAACACACTGAATTTAACTTGCACCAAGTTAAACCAACTCAATTATGCCTTTACAAAAATTTACTACATTATAATTTTGTTTAACTCTAAACTAACGAACATCTGAGTTTAGTTGTTATAAATAATTTACTATTCATTTTTTATTATCTAAAAAGTAAATAGTTTGTTCTGCTCAATAAAAAAACTCGCTTAAAATAAATTGGGAAAAAAAATTTTCGAAACTCGTTTACATATTATGGTATAAACCATGGCGAAATAATACTAGGTGGTCTCGATAGCGAATTCATTGATTTTCGCCGAAACGTTAAGTGTCAGACACCATATTAAAAAAATTATACTAAATTTTTTATATATGGAGTTTGACATTTCAGGTTTTGAGCAAAATTAATGAATTCGCCATTGCGACCACCTGGTATTGATTCGCCTTGGTATAAACACAACTGGAGGAGTTCGTTATTAAAATATCTTTGCGTATATTCGTCGACTGAAACTCAATTAAGACGAAAAATTATTTATAAATTTGTTTGAAAATATATTTTTGTTTACATGTGCCACTTGCTAGAGTGACCATATATTAAAGAAAAGAAACAATAAATTTTATATTGTCTTTTTTTTTTTGGACTTTTATTTACAAATGAATTATTATTCCTTTTTTAAAAATTTGACATAGCTTATAGTAGTAGGTTAATATGCTTGTGGTCAACCAATATTTACAATTAATAACAACTGTGCAGATAAATAAACGCTTCTAAAATTTTTATTATTTACTGAAAGATCTCTTCAAAAGCTTTAAAATGATACCCATATTTATATATAAAAAAAATATGGTGCACAATCGTACTTTTCTATAGGCGAGCGCCAGTTTTTTTCCTTGGTGTTTTTTACTAAATTTGTTTTTGATTGGAATTACTTCAATGTTCCAAATAATATGGAAAAATTAGACAGCAGGCGTGGTGTTTTGCCCTCTGCCTTAAAGGACATGCACCGACCTTGCTGATTTTCAATAGCAAAATTTTCGAAACTGTGTCTGATCGATGGGCGCATTTAAATTTTTTTTAGTTAATCTTATCGCTCAATCGAAATGGAAATGGATATTGTAGAAATTTCAAACGGAATGACAAACTTAGATACAACTTTTTCCCACCTAAGGAAAAGGGTAAAAATCAGTATATCTATATATAAAAAAACTGTAACATGTACGTGAAATATGTTTTGAAATTTTGTTGTAAGTATTGATACTAGCCACTAGGCAGTTATCGATACGGAATACAAAACACTTATTGTTGGAATTTTGTCTGTCTGTCTTTCTGTGTTCGCAACATGTAAAAAATGCTGGATAGATTTCATTAAAATTTTGTGAGGAGGTCTCTTAGAACCTTGATTTAAATATAGAATACTTTTTTTACGTAAAATTATTTTATTTCGTAGAAAAAATAGAGATACAAATGTTAAAGCACTTAATTTTACCGGTACAATGGTACTGAAATAAATAGTTTTGAGCACAGTTCATAATGTAGATGGAAAGTTTTGTTGTAAATGTATATCACTAACTAAGCATTCATAATATATATATATATATATATATATATATATATATATATATATATATATATATATATATATATATATATATATATATATATATATATATATATATATATATATATAAATTCTGAAAATGCAAAATGAATCTTAGTACTAAGTATTAGCAATAAGATTTTTCCTATATAAAGGTACATATTTTTATCTTGGAAGTTTAGATTGTCTTCTGACTGTCGTACAGTAAAGTATGTGTTTAAGAAAAGTGCAAAAAAAGTGATTAAAAGAAAGAAAGAAAAAGTTGTGTGTCTGCATTTATACCTGTTTAACAGGCAGAAGTGTTAGCACCTGCAGCAACGAAACCGCTACTACGCACTGAAGACACAATAAAATGGAGGATGATGAGAGACTCTATCCGCACAAGAGGGCGAAAAGAAGTGATGACAATAAAGGAGGAGAATAAACTACGCAAGCAGAAGTTTCAAAAATGGCTGAAGAAAATTAGGCGCTAAAGAAAAAATTAGACGAAATTTTACCAAGCGAAACATCCAGCGAAGAGGAAATGTCAGTGGAGGAGGAGGAAGTTGTACAACCCGCGTGTACAGAAAATGTAATGTAATGTCGAAGTGAAACGACAGCAGAAAAGAAAGAGGTTTAGCCAAAAACAGTGGAAACTAGTGGATCAAAAAAGAAGGACGAAACTGCCACCAGCCGAATAATTAAGAAAAGTAAGTCTGTACCTATTATTACAACATATAATATTAATGTTAAGCATATTAGTAATAAGTAAGATAGTGTGTTAGGTCACAAGGACTATAACATGAAAATGTTAGGTAGAAATGTGACAAATGTAGGGGTTTGCACCTTGGAGGACTTTTCTAAACTGAAGGACTTCTTAAAACAATAAGGGGTTATAAGAAGTTATACCCATACACCAAAAGCTGAAAGACCTTTTTCTGTCGTGATAAGGGTCTCTCTGATACTTTTGACTCAAGAATGAGTATATGCAGGGCATAAATGTTAATGTGAAAATTATGGGGCTACACAAAATAGGAGGAAATATATCTAAAGAGGCTAATTTAAGAAGTTTTAGGAATATTAGTTATATCTTCAATGTAGGGTGCACATGGAAAAGCACAATCAAAGAGATGTAGTACAATGCCATAATTGCCAGCGTTTTAAACATGTCGCAATTAATTGCAACATGCCCTTCAGATGCGTTAAGTGTGGAGTTTCTCATAGCCCAAAAAAATGTCACGCGTATAACTGATCCAGTCACAGGTCAGGCAATAGTAAAGGTCGGCTTCCCCGTTAAATACGTACGCATTACTTTAGCTTAATTGGAAACTAAAAATAAAACTTCAAAAGTGTGAATGCATTCTTAAAGAAGAACGTTAGATGTACACAATACGCTAGCTGGAACAAAATCTCTGCCGTGATTCCAGAGATATTTGAGTTTATGTTGATTTCGTTACAAGTTGAATAAAATTGAATTTTAATTGCAAACTAAAAATGATGCTTAAGTAATGCGTACACATTCTTAAAGAAGAACGTAAGATATACACAATGCGCTGGCTGGAGCAAAATCTATGCGGTGTTTCCAGTAATATCTGACTTTATGTTTAAAAATTACCAATAAACTAATTTCCTTCAAAATTGCATAAAACTAGATTTTTCTTGTAAACTAAAAATGGTACTTAAAAAGTGTGAATACATTTTTTAAAGAAGAACGTTAGTTATACACCATGCGCTAGCTAGAACACAATCTATGTGGTACTTGCCAATAAACTAATTTCCTTCAAAATTGCATAAAAGTAGATTTTTCTTGGAAACTAAAAATAACACTTAAAAAGCGTGAATACGTTCTTAAAGAAGAACGTTAGATTATCAAAATACGCTAGCTGGAACAAAATCTATGCGGTGATTCCAGAGATATTTGAGTTTATGTTGATTTCGTTACAAGTTGAATTAAATTGAATTTTAATTGCAAACTATAAATTAAGCTAAAGTAATGCGTACACATTCTTAAAGAAGAACGTTAGATATACACAATGCGCTAGCTGGAACAAAATCTATGCGGTGTTTCCAGTAATATCTTAGTTTATGTCTAAAAATCACCAATAAACTAATTTCCTTCAAAATTGCATAAAACTAGATTTTTCTTGGAAACTAAAAATGATACTTAAAAGGTGTGAATACATTTTTAAAGAAGAACTTTAGTTATACACCATGCGCTAGCTAGAACACAATCTATGTGGTACTTGCCGTGATATCTGACTTTATGTTTAAAAATTACCAATAAACTAATTTCCTTCAAAATTGCATAAAACTAGATTTTTCTTGTAAACTAAAAATGGTACTTAAAAAGTGTGAATACATTTTTTAAAGAAGAACGTTAGTTATACACCATGCGCTAGCTAGAACACAATCTATGTGGTACTTGCCAATAAACTAATTTCCTTCAAAATTGCATAAAAGTAGATTTTTCTTGGAAACTAAAAATAACACTTAAAAAGCGTGAATACGTTCTTAAAGAAGAACGTTAGATTATCAAAATACGCTAGCTGGAACAAAATCTATGCGGTGATTCCAGAGATATTTGAGTTTATGTTGATTTCGTTACAAGTTGAATTAAATTGAATTTTAATTGCAAACTATATATTAAGCTAAAGTAATGCGTACACATTCTTGAGTTTGTGTCTAAAAATGACCAATAAGTTAATTTCGTTCAAAATTGAATAAAAGAAGATTTTACATGGAAACTAAATATGATACTTAAAAATTGTGAATAAATTCTTAAAGAACAACACAAGTTATACACAATGCGCTAGCTAGAACATAATCTATGTGGTACTTGCCGATATATTTGAGGTTATGTTTAAAACTACCAAAAAACTAAATTCGTTCAAAATTGCTAAAAGTAGATTTTTCTTGGAAACTAAAAATAATGCTTCAAAAGTGTGAATACGTTCTTAAAAAAGAACGTTAGATTTACACAATACACCAGCTGGAACGAAATCTATGCGCTGATTCTAGATATAATTGTTTTTTTTTTTTTTTTTTTTTTTAAAAGAGAAGTAGCAGTAGTAGTAGTTTATGTAGATTTCGTTACAAGTTGAATGAAATTTAATTTCAATTGCCAAAGCAGCAGTGACAAAGATCACCCAACCAAAAGTCACCAGCACTTCGAGAGCTGGCATATCTGTCACGTCTGCAATGGCTGGTTTCGATGTTCTGGACAAGATTGCAGGCGATTTTTCGGCGGTGATCTTCTTAGCTGTCTAGGAAAGATGAAAGGTTTTGCTTGTAAATATAGGGCGCTTTATAATGATGGGGAAAAATCTCGGGCGCTACTAGGGATGTTAATATCTTTACAGCATGATGACTAATTCGTTAAGGGGATATTTATTAATGTAAATTCTATTGTGTCTAGGCACAAGAGGCACTACGGATGTTCTCTTAATGGCAGAACATAAACTTTCACCAAGAAATGTGTTGGATTTAAGAGGTTATAAAGTCTTTAGGCAGGATCGGCTTAATGGTCGTGGCGGTGGCACTGCCGTCTTCGTAAAGGATAGTTTTTGCTGTAACAGAGTTATTCTCGATTTAGTCCCCATAGAAAATACAGCTGTCAGGATAAATAAGACGGAGTAAATTCACTCACACTTTTAAATTTAAATCCATTAGTGGACTTGTCTAACCGGGAAGGCCTTAAGGAAACATCCTTCGTGAATTTCTCTTGTCGTGTCCTGATATTACTATACACCGCACCAGTGGCCCGACGCGAGTTTCTAGAACTACATTCTCATTCATAGTTATAGTTATGTCATCAGTTGAAGTCCTTGGAACACTGGATTTTCAGTCTGATCATCTTGCAGTGGAAATTGTTGTAGAGATAGCGGACTTGCAAGGAAGAATACTTCCTAATATTTTTGACCCCTAATAGATTATTGACCCAAAATCTGCCGAATAGTCAACTTCCAGTTGACCGCAATGTGTCGTCTCATGAAACTGATGCCTGTATTGAATCTATAAACACAGTATTTTCAAATGGTATGAACGAAGCAATCCCTAAAATCCTTAATATCCTACATTTTATCTTCAAAAAAAGAGACTGAGGAGGATTCTGTAGCATACTGCTGACCCTAGCAGGTACTCTATAAGAAACCTAGACAGAATTATTAAAGGGGCCGTTGCAAAATTTGAGGAACATTATTGGACCGATTTTCTGAAGAATATTAGCCTTAATGGTAAGACATTTCATAAAGTGAAGAGGGTCGCTGGTCTGAAGAGACGAATGCCTATTTCTAGTTTGGGAGCTCCCGACGACTCTTCTAACAGAGGATTGTTACAAAGCCAACATCTTGGCTGATTACTTCTGTGGAGTTAACAGGGAAGGCAATAGCTTGCAATCGCCTTCTTTTGAGACTATGGTCTCTGAGGAGGTAACCGCATTGACTGATTATGTACCATCCCTGACTTTTAAACAGGAAGCCATGGCTGATAGCAGCTTAATCGGTGGCGGTTTTCAAACAGGGCATAATGTAGTCACATCTCACGATATATGTAACGCTCTTAAAACGAGATGAAGTAAGAAATCTAGCAGTAGTGATGTAGTTCCTAATTTTATTCTTAGAAAAACAGATAATACTACATGGCGTTACTTGGCAAAAATTTTCAACCATTGTTTCAACATTGGTAACTTTCCTAGGCATTAGTAGCTCCTATTCCAAAGTCTGGTTTAGATCCTAGGGAAGCTGGTAGATACAGACCTATATCCTTACTATCTTTGTTTGGAAAACTAATGGGATGGTTGTTGTTATCAAGAACACGGGATTTTAAATAGTGGTGTACTTAAAGACTGTCAGCTTGGTTTTAAGGGAGGCAACTCAAAATCACACGCCCTAATGGTATTCACAGACTTCGTAACTAGGGGCTTATATAATAGGTACCCTACAATTGCGGTAAGTCTGGATTTTAAAAAGGCTTTTGACACTGCTTGGCAACAGGAAATAGTTTACAAAATGATGAACTTAGGTTTTGAACGCTCTACTTGTAGCTGATATTCTGAAGACTCGTTCTTTTAAAGTGAAAGTAGGATCAGAATTATCAGATGTTAGATCCATGGAGGTAGGTGTTCCAAAGGGCTCCTTATTGGGGACGGTTTTGTACAATATTTTTTTCTCTGATATTCCGCATCCCTGAAGGAGACCTTTTTCTCATATATGCTGATGATATATTAATTACTGCTAGAGGTCCTAGGGCTAAAAATTTGAATAACAGGGTCAACAATTACCTGAACATTCTTCACGAATACTTTATAAAATGGGGCCTGAAAATAAATATTTAAAAGACCGATGGAGTAATAATTGAGGGTAGACGTGGTAATCTCTATCCAAACACAAGAAGTTTTGTGCCACACAGGCCTCTGATAGGATGAAGAATTTAGGGGGTTGATTTAAAATTAGAACGTGCTAAGGCTTATTTCTTGTACCTTAGGATTTTGCGCCGCAGGGTGGTTTAACTACGAAGGTCAAGATCCTTATTTACCAGCAGATTATAAGACTTCTTATATCTTATGCTTTTCCAGTCTGGTTTGCGATATCTTTCCATTAGATGGATATGCTTAGGATATGGGAGAGACGAATTCCCTGCTCCTGCCTTCGGTTACAGGCAAAAATGGACCCTGACGACATTTTTTGAAGACCTTCTTGAAGAAAAATCTATAGTGGTATAGACTTTGAGAGGATTGATGTTTTTTTCATGAGATCTGCACTCAGGTTTCTTGACAAATCATCTTCTGTAAATAATGGTTTGGTAGAGGGATGCTTTCCCCGGGCCCCTGATCTGGAGAATTTGCTTAGAAATAAGTACCATTCCACAGTTAGCCTTTTGGCTTTGAATGCTAGAGGTCTTCTCCTTGGGGATGCAGGCCTCTTATTTTATCAAAAGAGGGACATGTCGCAACTTAATATAACTGACATGGTGTGCAACACTGCAAGGAAGTTTTAGGAGGACTTTGTGATAGATATTATATATCGCTTATTCTATTTGTTTTTAATTTTAAGTGTTATTTAGTTTTTAGGGTAGTTTAGGTTATTAGTTTAAAGTAAAATTTAGAGAAATGAGTGTTTTCCTTTCCTTTCCTTTTTTTTTTTTTTTTTTTTGAAATGTACACGAATGTAATTATTTTAAAATGACTGTATACAGAATATCTGTAGTGTAATTAATTAATATTTAATAAGAAATGTAGTTTAAGTGACATATGTAAAATAAATTTTTGGAACAATAAATAAATAAATCGTATCTTAGAAGTTTAGTTGTTATAAAACAGTTGAAGGCGTAAGTCGAATTTTTATAAATAAGAATAAACCAAACTCAGTGCTTCTATGTTTAATATTGATAACTTAGTCTACGTCAATTAGTAGAAAAACAGATGGTAAAAGGGATAAACGTAAAATTTCCTAATGAGCTGAGTTGTTCAGTATGTGTGAAGAGTAAATGCACAGTTAAAACATTTTTCAATTCTGAGAGTAATACATACTTACATAGGCGTTACATTTTAACATTTATTGACCACAAGTCCCGTTTTGTTTTTGTATATTTTTTAAAAACAAAGTGAAGCATTTGAAAAATTCAAAATGTTTAAAACTATGGTTGAGCTACAAACAGGCAAAATAATAAAGATGATAACGGTACAGAATTAAAAAATAATAATTTTGAAACGTATTTAAATAAGCATAGCATAGTAAGGCAGTTGACTCTACCATACACACCACAGCAAAATGGCGTGGCAGAGAGAGAAAGAGAGAGAGAGAGAGATTAAACAGAACATTAGTGGAAATGGGAAGGGCTATGTTGATCTTAGCGAATTTGGAGAAGATTCCGTGGGCAGAAGCAGTAAATACAGCAGCTGATTTACACAACAGAGCACCAACAAGAGCTTTGAATAATACAACGCCATATAAGTGTGGAATAAACGCAAACCAAATGTTAGTCACCCTAAAATATTTAAAGCAAAGGGAAAGAATACGTTGTCGTCGGGTATTCAAGTACAACAAAAGCATATCGTTTGTATGACAAGGAGACGAGATGCGTAGTTGTAAGCCGTGATGTATATTTCGTCGAAAAAACAAATAATACAGCGACTGTCTACATTCCATTGGGTGAAGATAACTTTTCTATATTCAGACGATGTAAGCCGAGATAAAAAGGATGATGATGAAAGTGATTTCGCATCGGCAGAAGAGCAAGACGCCATTGAAGAGGAGCCGACCAGGAAGACCAAGAATTTTGCGCATCGGACCACCAGGAACGCCTAAGAAGCATCATAACGTAGTTAATTTATTGCAAAAGGTAAATGAAAATATTAAGGTACCACATACAGTGGACGAAGCTTTAAATAGTGAATATAGTAGTTTTTGGTGGGACGCAATGCAGGAGTAGTAAACATCTTTAGTAAGAAATAGAACTTGGGAATTAGTAAATTTACCACAAGGTCAGAAAGTTATAGAGTTGTAAGTGGGTATTTGCGGTTAAAAAGGATGGTAATGGAAATAACGAAAGGTTTAAGGCAAGGTTAGTGGCAAAAAGTTACGCTCAAACATACGTTGTAAATTACATAGAAACATTTTTTCCAGTAGTTAGATATGAAACCCTTAGAATGGTAATAGCCTTATCAACCGAATATAATTTACATTTACACCGTGAGCTTAATGATAAAGTTTTTATGTCTCAACCTGAATGCTTTGTAGATAAAGATAGCCCAACAAGAGTTTGAAAATTAAAGAAGTTCTTGTATGGGTTGAAACAATATGGAAGGCATTGGAATCGTACATTAAATAATATTTTGCTTGAAATGGGACTTAGATCATTAGTATATAGGAGGTGTGCGTTCTAAATCACTTCCGGTCAAAATGTATGGAAAATGTTGCAGAAGCCGTAAATCATTTATTTATTTATTTTATCTATTTATTTGAAATTTCCTATACAACAAGATTATATCTTATATTTTAAGTACAGGAATGTACATCGTTTATGATAAACTACAACATACTGAGACACAATTAATAATTAAATTAACTTAAAAACAATATAATCATTATTACTAATAAATTCAATATTAAATACAAGCCACATAGTTATTAAAATCAAAAACATTCAATAAAGTTATACAAGAATTTTTTGAAACTGTTTGCGTTGCTATTAATTTGCTGACTGTGTGGTAAGGATTTCCAAAGGCGTATACCATTAATGTAAAACTGCCATTCAGAAACAAGATACCTGTGTTTAGATGTTATGATTTGTCTACCCCTTTGTGATCTGGCAAACAGATAAGGTGGAGTTTTGGTATGGGTTATTTTATGAAGGAAAAGAAGTACGCGCACTTTGAGAAAGTTTTCGAATGAGACACCGAGGAGTTCGTTGGAAAGGTAAGATATTCGATCAAATCTTCTTAGTTCATATACATATCTTAAGATATTGTTGAATAGCACATGAAGCTTCCGCTTACTAGCCACGTCACAATTTTCAAATAGCTCACATCTATACATCAAGGAAGGAACTAGATAAGATTTCGCGAGGAGCATTCTTATTTTTGACTTTGCCATATGTTTGACCCACTAGGGAGTTAATGTAATTTTTCCATGTTAGGTGATTGTTAAAAATTATTCCGAGATTCCTGGCTGATTGTATGTAATTGATTTTTTCATTGTTTATAATGATGTCATCAGTGATTACTGGAACGGTTGTTTTGTTGTGTATTACCACACATTAAGATTTATGTGGGTTAAGATGGAGCCCATTTGCTGTTGCCCAAGGGTGAATTTTTTGAAGATCATAGTTTATTTTCTCGATACTTTCTTTAACCATGTGCCTCGAGCTACTCAAATATAACTGCACATCATCTTCATATGTGTGAATATTGCAATACGATATTTGTTTTGGCAAATCATTGCCATACATGGAGAATAACAGTGGTCCCAGAATTGAGCCTTGTGGCACTCCTCTATGGAGATTTAGGGGTTGAGACCATGAACCGTCAACAAATACCGCTTATGTACGACCGCTTAAGTATGATGATATAAGTTTGGCAGAGGTTGAAGAGAAACTAAAGAAGTTTGTATGTTTCCATATTAGTGTGGCAGGATTTACTGTATCAAAAGCCTTCGAGTGATCGAGAAGCACCAAAAACGTGATATGACCATTGTTAAGTTGACGACGAATATTTTCAGCAACATCAACCATGGCTGTAATACAACTGTGGTTCGATCGAAAGCCGGATTGCCTAAAAAACATAAGATTCTTCTCTTCGATAAACTTACTAATTTGCAAATGAAGTAGCTTTTCTAAAACTTTGGAGAGAAAACACAAACTGGCAATCGGACGAAACTCCATGTTGGTTTTAGGAATCGGTATTATTTTTGCATACTTCCATTTAGTGGGAAAGATGTTTGAAGTCATAATAGTGTTAAAAAGGTGAGTAATAAATAGCAACAACAACGGCAGTATGATGGCAACAAATCTAGGATGCATGTTATCACACCCGGCAGCATCAGATTTTATGGCTGCAAACGAAGAAAACACATCTGATTGAGTGACACAAGAAAACTCAAATGACTCGCTCAGACTGAAGTTTATAGTTTCGATGGAACTGTAGAAATTAAGATTAGCTGGCGTCATTGGCATTTTTGTGAAATACGAGGGCTGCTATATATATTTCTGGCCTGGCAACACTGTGTGCTGCCAAGTACAATCTGACATTTCCATTGGAAAGTTTGTCATTTTTAAGCATAATCGTACTCAAAAAGTTTTGACGTACGACCAGTATTTGTGTTTTTACAGTGACTTGAAAAAGGTAATATAGAAAAAAATGGAATTAACTCGTGAACATTTTCGTGCCATCATTTTCACAACTTTCGACGTGGATTATCACGACAAGAGTGCATTGATGAACTTAAATCTTTGTATGGCGATTAAGCACCATCCTATAGCACTATGAAAAATTGGTATAATGAATTTAATCGTGGCCGAAGCTCGCTCAAAGACGAATTCCGTAAAGGTCGTCCAAGAACGGCTGTTGTGCCGGTTTGTTCTCGTTGGATCCCGCACAATTTGAAAGTCGCTCAAAAAAAGGCTCGTGTCGATTGGTGCAAAGAAATGTTGCAAAAATACGATTGCGGTGTTTCAAAAGACGTTTATAAGATCGACACAGGTGACGAATCATGGATCTATGCGTATGAGCCCGAAACGAAACAACAATCGACCGTGTGCGTCTTCAAAGACCAGCGAAATCCAACGAAAGTTGTTCGTGGAAGAAGCATTTCGAAGCAAATGGTCACCGGTTTCTTCGACAAAACTGGTCATGTGGCGACTGTTCCGCTTGAGCAATGTAGGACGGTCACTTCTGAGTGGTACACTTTAATTTGTTTGCCTGAAGTCATCAGAGAAATTCGAAAAACCAACAAGAGAAGACGAATCATTGTTCACAATGACAATGCGAGCTACATCGGTTCAAACCAGAGCGTTTTTGACCAAAACGTCGAATTAATGGGTCATCCGCCGTACAGCCCTGACTTGGCACCTAATGACTTCTTCTTGTTTCTGCACATCAAGAAAAAAATGCGTGGTCAACGATTTTCGTCGCCAGAAGAAGCTGTTGAAGTGTTCAAAAACCATGTTTTAGAGGTGTCTCAATCGGAGTGGAAAAAGTGCTTCGACAACTGGTTTGGGCGCATGCTAAAGTGTATAAATCATGCTGGAGAATACTTTGAAAAACAATAAAACCATTTTTGATTATAAACATTCGCATTTTCACTAAAAGGCCAATAATATATTGAGCAGCCCTCGTATGTATGTATATTTTTATGTTTTGTATTTAATGTATGTATAGATCTTTACGTATTTATAGATAATATCAATGCATCTATATCTATTAGTTTTATAGAGCTAAAGGTCAATGTTGCTAAAGCCCTTTGCTATAATAGTATCTTTTAGTTTTTATTTAATTATAAGATATTGTGGATATAAGCAATGTTAATGTCTTTATTTCTCAAAAATGTTTTTAACATTGAATTCCAATATTACAAATTATTGTCAAATTGTTTTCATAAAAAAAGTATTATTAAAGGTAACTATGTTCCATTTTTGTATTTTCAATAAGGTAGTAAATGATTGAAGTAGTTATATATTTTAATCCTAACATTTCCCCCCCTCTTGTGAACTACCTGTGGGTTCACTATTTACTAAATTCATAACAGCTAATTTTGAAACTGGTCGACGAGTAACTCCGTTAATAGTTTTAATATCGGCAAAGCGTACTTGACCATCTTTTGACGGATATATTTTAATCATTCGACCTTTTAGCCATTTGTGTCTCGGTTGATTTGAATCGAAAATTAAAACAATATCGTCTATTTGAATAGGTTTTACAACATCTCTCCACTTTGGTCTAGGTAACAGCTGAGGAAGAAATTTATTGACCCATCTTTTCCAAATTCGATCCTTCAGATTTTGAGCAATCCTCCATTGTTTTCTTAGGCATACGTTTTCTTCAGAATTATTCAGAGTTTGCGTAGTATTAAGGCAACCTATTAGAAAGTGGTTAGGTGTTATTGGGTTCTCCTCTTCAGATGAAATTGGTATGTCTGTTAGCGGACGAGAGTTAATTTTATTTTCAGCTTCAATAAGAACGCTTCGTAGTGTCTCAAGTCGAGGTGAAACTTCTTTTAAAGTTCTAAAAAGTAACCGTTTTACAATCCTTATAAGCCTTCCCCAACAACCACCTGACCTTGGGTTCCCTCGGCAATTAAAAATCTAATCAATGTTGCGTTGAACTGCTTCTTGCATAATTTCTTCAATATTTAGAAGTCTATCTTTTTTCTTAAAAAGTTTTTGAGACGCAATAAAATTTGTGCCATTATCGCTACGCATTCTTACTGGCGTACCGCGTCTATTTATAAAATTTCGAAAGCACAGAATAAATGCATCTGCAGATAGATTCTCTGCCGACTCAATATGTGCTGCCCTAATTGTTAAACACGTAAATATTACTGCCCACCGTTTTTCTCTGCGTCGTCCAATAGCAACATAAAACGGACCAAACAAATCAACTCCTGTATAAGAGAACGGTCGTATAAATGGAGTAACACGGTCGGACGGCAACGATCCCATTAATGGCTGTATGGGTTTAGTTTTGTAATATTTACATATTAAGCATTTATCTGCAACATTCTTTAGCATAGATTTAATGCGTGGTATCCAGTATTTTTGACGTAGCTCGTTAATAGCTACTGACATATTTTGATGATGATTTTTCTTATGATAGTATTCCATTATAAGTTTGGTCACATAATATAGTCCTTCATCTAAACGTCCATTAACTCTTAATAAACCATTTTCATCCAGATATGGAACTAAAAATTGAATTGTACTCGATTTAGGCACACCTTTGTTATTTTTTAGATTCATAATTTCATTCTGAAAGCTTTCTCTTTGTACTAAGCGGCAAATAGTAATATCTGCAAATGCTATTTCCTCTACTCTCAATTCATCTGACGATCCACATCTTTTAACAAAGGGAATAACCCAAGCTACAGTTCTCTTTAACTTTGTATATGATGAAAATCTAGAAAATTTTATAATTTCATCGTAGTTTACTGTAAATAGAAAAGGTCTTATTTCATCTTGTATCAAATCTGAATTTTCAACTGGCATAGAGGCCAAAAAGCCTCTCCTTCTTTTAGAAATGTAGGCCCTGTTATCCATAAACTGTTTCTTGTAAGCCTTGGAGGGTGCGTTGGACGTGTACCCGCATCTGCAGAATTTAGATTTGTAGGGATCCATCTTCACTGTGTTGGTGTAGTATTATCAAGAAGTTCTGCAACTCTATGACTAACGAATGCTTTAAAGTGGCGTTCCGTAGAATTTATCCAACTTATAACAGTTTGAGAATCTGACCAATAATGCACAGATGAAACTTTGATATCCTGCCCCCTTACAACAACCTTGCACGGCGGCTTGCAACTCTAAGCGAGGAATACTCATCAACTTTTTTGGAGCACATCGTGTTTTACCAATTACAAAGGAAATATTTATTTGTTTTTCATGAACGATTCTTAAATAGCATACAGCTGCGAAGGCACATTGGCTAGCATCACTGAAAGTATGAAGCTGAATATTTGATGCTTTGTGCAAATTTGGTGAGAGGCATCTTGGTATACTAAAGTTTTTTACTTCTTTGAACTCCCTCCACCATATCTTGAAGTTGTCACGTAGAACTTCCGGTATCGGATCATCCCAACCAATGTTTTCTTTCCAACAACTTTGAACCAATATCATTGAATGAAGCAGAAAGTCTGCAATTAAACCTAATGCGTCGAAAACTGTCATAGCAATCTTCAGCATTTCTCTCTTAGTGGGAAGGCGTTCGCCATTGTAGACATCAGAACTTACACCTAGAAACTTTGTTTTAAATTCAAAGGTGTCCTCACATTTATTTCAAAACAATCCTAAAATTTTATCAGTTGTAGATAGGTTTTTTATATTTATTGGAGCTCTTCCATTACATGGGTCCGGATTCATTACTGATTCTAAATTCTTGCAATTGGACACAAAACCACGAAATTCAAATCCAGCTTTGGAGTGTATAAAAACAACTTTCTTGCATATACGTATTGCCTCATCTTCTTTATTGAAACTGCATACAAAATCATCTACATAGTTTTTATTAATAATGGCTTCTGCTGCCTCAGGGTGCCTATGGGAAAATTCTTTAGCGTTTTGATTTTTTACAAACTCAGCACAACAAGGAGAACAAACAGCACCAAAAGTCATTGACACCATAACATACTGCTGAATTGGCTTGTTTACCTCCCCATTTCTCTAAAGAAACCTTTGCGCATGCTGATCTTCCTCACGAATTTTTACTTGAGAAAACATCTCTCTAATATCAGCAGCAACAGCAATGACTCCCTCACGAAAATTTAGAATAATACCTAGTAAGGGCTTTGCTTGCTCAGGTCCTTTAACAAGTACGGAATTCAGAGACGTATCAAATGTTCTTGCAGCTGCGTCAAACACAACGCGAAGTTTTTCAGGTTTGTGGGGATTAACTACACCAAAGTTAGGCAAGTACCAAACGGGATATGCCTTCTGATTAATTTCAGTAAGAGTTAAAATTCGAGCATAAGCCTTTTGAATGTATTTTTCAATTTCTGCAACATATTGCTTGGCAAACTTTCCGCCTTGTTGCATTTTCTTCTCAATAGTAAATAACCTTTTCTGCGCCATTAAGTAACTTGGTGGAAGTTCAGGTAGGTACTTCTTCCAGAGTAGACCAATCTGGAACCGTTCACCAACACTTTTCACTGTTTTCTCCATAATCGTTCGACCGATTCTATCCTCATCGGACATAAGAAGTTCGTTACTAGTGTTTATACCAATATTTTCTGTTGCAAAAACTCTCCAACAATATTATTGATTTCTTGCATCTCCTCTGTTTCTTTAAGATGCAAAACGACAGGATTTGAGACAAATGAAGCTCTAGTAGGCCCATACACTGCCCATCCTAACTTTGTTTGAACGGCTACGGGATTTGACTCACCAGCTTCTTTAATAGCAAAAGGAATAGCTAAATGAATGTTATCCAAGCCAAGCAACAAAATAGGACTGGCGTTTTCATAATCTTCGATTGGAACTTCACTTAAATGAGGAATCAGACTTTTCCTAAAAGACTGCACTGGTAACTTTAGTTTACCAACAGTATACAAATTCTTCAGACCAAAACGAATTTTAGGCTCAACAAGACCTTCTATTTCACAACTAATTTTATATGACTTTTCGGATACAACTTTACTTCCATACCACTGAAGTGTTAGTGTATATGGTTCACCTTTGAGTCCCAGCTGTTTTGAAACGTTCTCGTCCATTAGAGATACTGACGAACCTTCGTCAAATATGGCATAACCCTTAAAATAACCAACAGGACCAAATATCTTTATGGGAATTATTTTAAATAGTTTACTCGCCTCAATATTATGGCTTCTACAGTTAAGAAGAGGTTGATTCTTCTCAACTGTAGATTTTATTGGTGCATCTTCATGTAGAGTCGGATGATGAGGGCGTTTTCAGTTATTGACTCCACATGATCTTTTGAAACGGCAGTTGGATGAACCATGTCCTTTTTTCAAACAGCAAAAACATAGCTTTAGTTCTTTAACCTTTTCCCAACGAGTATTTAACTGGTAAGATTTCAGTAAATTTTTGGCAATTTTACAAAGCGTGTGGTTCATTGCAGAAATAGCATTTTGAAGTTGGCTTTTTATTATCATTTTTAATCATTTTTAATAAGCATTAGTGGTCGTGCTTGATTACCATGGGGAACATTAATTGTCATAACACCATTTTAGCTAATTCTCCAACCCAATTCGAGAAATCCGCAATAGTAGGATACGGTTTAATCGATATACTTGACCTAGCCCACTCATATTGCTTTTCAACAGGTAGTTTTGACTCTAATTCTTCCAACAAGGTAGTGTTAAGAAGATGATGGGAACAGTTGGCTGACTCGAGAAATGCTACCACATTTCTTACTTTAGTAGAAAAAGTTATAACTTGATCCAATCTTCTAGCACTTACCGCAGGAAATTGTTGGATCATTTGCAATTGAGAACGAACTAAAAGATCTGGTCGACCAAAACGAAAACCTAATTCCTCTATTACCTTTGGTACATCATTTGGAAAAATAAGCATTGAAGAAACAGCTTCCTTGGCATCACCAACTAGACATTTCTGTAGTTTGTGCTGTCTTGAAAATAACGGCAAATCATATATCTTAGGCGATGGAAACAAATTAGGTGAAATTCCATTTACTGGCATATTATGAGTAGAATGAATATCATTTCTGATTGGCTGTTGTAGCGGCATACTTTGTCCAGATTGATTTTCAAATCTAAGCGGCTCTTGCTGCGTTATCAATATCCCGACGGCTCTTATAAGTTCATTAAGACCAGCCATTATTGCACACAACTGATAATTTTCGGCAGATGCTGGAATTGGTTCCATTGTTTCAATCATAGTTACATTCAAATCAGGCTCATTGGCATTATCCACAGTCGAAACACTAGCTGCTTGAGAATCAAGGGGATCTTGTGCGGCTGTACCAGTTCTTAAATTATATCTCGTCATTTCTTAAATTTTAGGAAATTCTTATAGGCAAAACGAATTGGCAATAGCTAAAATTCAAGAATTATTTATCCCGTATTATTGATAAAAAAATGGAAACTAATGTTAACGTCTTTATTTCTCAAAAATGTTTTTAACAATGAATTCCAATATTACAAATTATTGTCAAATTGTTTTCATAAAAAAAGTATTATTAAAGGTAACTATGTTCCATTTTTGTATTTTCAATAAGGTAGTAAATGATTGAAGTAGCTATATATTTTCATCCTAACAAGCAAATAAGATAATTTTAAGTACATATGTATGTACATAGTTTTCAAAATGTTATAACTTATCGAATTTAAATAAAAATTAAATTTATTTTAAAAAATTCAATTCATTTCATTTCATTCAATTCTTTTCTTGTAGAAGAAAACTAAAAAATAAGTACTTATTTTGTCATGAAAATCATAAGTTAAGATATTACTAGAGAAAGTATTTCCCATAAAACAGAATCAATTACATATAATACTTTGGAAGTACTTTTTACTTTAATTAGAGAAGTATTATCAGTAATTGATTATAAAGGTGTGTCATGCCTTGTTAAAATCATTAAGCTCGTAATCTAGTTTAGAAGTCATTCCGTCAAAATGATTAGTTCACACTCGATTACCTTTTCTGAAATTTTTTGCTGGGTTGTCGAACACCCCACCTCGAAAAATAACGACAAAAGAGCGATAATTCGGAAGACCAAGAATCTAAAATCTGATTCGGAGCCTATTTTATCACTCTCAATGAAGTGAAAAATGTTATCTCCAAATAAAAAACCCTTAGAAACTCTTGGTCGTGAAAGCGTTGTAATGCAAGTGTTAAAAAAAACTGCCACTTGGTGATTTCGGGTATGTGGAAGTTTGCTCCGATAATTCCAGTACTAAAACCTTACAAACTAGTTACAAGTGGAAAATCTTACCGCCCAATCTCTCTTTTATCACACCTAGTAAAGGTTTTAGAAACGTTTCTATTACCAACCCTTAAAGAACACGTGTTGTTCGCCACATACCAACCTGGCTTCAGGGAATCCTATAGCACTACTACAGCTTTGCATATAATAGCTACCCAGATAACTGACGACCTTAATCAGCAGTAACCATGTAAACGCATAGTTGTGACTTCCTTGGATTTATCCAAAACATTTGACAAGACTGCTGATAAATGACATCTTTAACTCCACACTTTCCAACAATGTCAAGCGCTTGATTATCAAGTACATAGGTGATAGACAAGCTTTTGTTGAGTTCAGAGGCCAAAAAAAAAAAAAAATAAAAAATTACGCGAAATAAGAATAAGCGTACCAGTAGGAGCAGTTTTATCACATATATTCTTCAACATTTATCATTCGAAATTCCTGTACCAACCCAAGATGTCAAGATGTCGTACGCACTTTTTACGCATCTGGTGTAAGAATACTTGGCCACCATCTCAGAATTTTTGCAGAAATATAGACTTCAGCTATCAAAAACTATTGCATCAGCTCGCGGTCTCAGGAGCTATAACTGTAGCTAAGTCTTAAATGAACAAACCTCGGGATTTCAGAAAATGAATTTTGCCTAGCACAGGTATCCTCAACTGCTATTGTGAACGAATAGTTCTTGGCACTTTTAATCGTTGCCCAGCCTACCTTTAAAAGTCTTACGACACTGCATTTATTTAATTGTTTCAATTGGTCCACGAATTTGACCTTTGAAAACGTCCGATTGAAGTTACGCACTTTCTCCAGATTCTACCACCATCTAGTGACACATACTCTCATAACAAAATTTTATATCTTTTCAGGAGAAACCTCTGCTGTCAGCAGAGCTGTCAATATATTCAAGCCGCAATGTGATCTTTTTTAAGTCCTAAGTTCATATCTTTCAATGCTTGGATATATGTTTAGATCGCTATTACGTCTGTCTTTATAGCAGCAACTTTAAGTAAATCGCTAAACCTGCCCCATGAGAAAACATTATGGGAGGCTGTTTGATTGTTTTCCGCCATGTTTAGACAAGGCAAATGTTTTTGTAATATACAGTGCAATGAAGCAACGCACAGTGGTCAATTTCGCGAGATAGCGGTCAAAACTCTATAACTTTTGACCGGATTGGTATTTTTTTACGCAATTTGTTTTGTTCAATAGAAGGGACTTTAAGCTTCAATTTACGTGTTCAAATGTAAAAATCGAATGATAGAAACGTAAGTAATGTGGAGTTAAAAATGGATTTAATTTTTTGTTGAGTTTCCATGTAAAAGTTGAATAATTTGACATTTTAAATAGGTATTTTTTTATAATTTCTTATTTTCTTCAATCGTATTTTACAACCAATACTTATTTATTATTCCTAAACTTAATTTTTGGTCAGAAAGTGCCAACATTTCACATATTCACAGGGGCCAAAGGTTGGTTTTTTTTTGGAAGAAAGCTTATTCTTGTGAGGATTAAAGTGAAAAATAACACTGAAATTCCCAACAATATCTGGATATTTTATATACAGAACACAACATCGATAAAGTTTTAAGTAAACTTTTACTATTGATTTTAAGTGCACATATATTTTATTTAAATGTATTAATAAAAATTTATGCTAAAATTAGAAACAAATTATAATCTTTAAACTAGTATTAATTAAATAATATTAGTAAAAATTTCTTCCAAATAGCTTTGATTTTCATTTTGCAGTAGTTGTTTAGCTTCTTCATCTAACTCTAATGAGGTTAATTTCCATTTTTGTCGAATACTGGACATATATGGGTCTAATGTGCACAACAAAATATTAATAAGATCTTCATTAGTACAATATCTGGAAATTTTTCTTGTATTGTGCTCGCGAAAGAATTTGTAGTCTTTGTTCCTTTTTTCTTGCGCTTCTTCTGAGAGATCTCCAATTGGAAGCATATTGTGCTGAATTATTTGTTCCCCATGGAACAAAATTTTGTGAACTATGGTTGGCATATGTCCCCAAGAATATTTTTGGTTATAAAGGGTTGCTGTCTCATTAGCATACTGACAAAGTTTTTTGCATCTATCTTTTTGCTACATGCTATAACTTCTAATATGATTTGGAATCGTCGTATTAAATCATAATCTACTCCAGTTATAGAAGCTGCAGTTTCTAGATGGGAAAAAATCTCCTTGCTGTGTTTCCATCATTAGAATTTCCTTCTCCTTGCTTTGGCTGGTCAATTATAAGGCCTATCTCACGGTAATTTTTTTGAATATGTTTTTTTTTTTTGCTTTCTTTTTGCCAAATTTTCTTTGTTGTTTCTCACTGTTTCGTCTAACGGGCCAAATTCCAAATCGTATCCCAATTTAAAAATATGCTACATAAAACGAGTTCTAGCATGAAGAGGTGACATTCCAAATTCATATGCTTCATTAAAACTATCGTCTTGTGTTGGTGGTTGGCTCAATTGACTTGATGTTTTTTGGCATATGGTGCAGCTTGACGAAGACTTTGTTTCGGTTAAAGCTTGTGCAACTTTTCCATCGATCATTGTAAGTGACATTTTGAAGTTAACTTCGATGCATTGGTCATAAAATTCAAATATCACTGGTTGAAGTTCTTTAATTTCATCTGTTATTTTGCCAACTTCTTCAGTTATGACATCTTTGGTTTCTTTCTTGTAAGGAACAAAATTTTGTTGAGGGAATTTCATTCTTCCATACATCTATCTCTGCAGCTCTACTAGTTGACGGCTCTGAACCAATATAAGTTTTTGTTAAACGGAACGAAAGAAATCATGAATAAATTGGCATCTGATGAATTTTCCGCATTACATTGTTTGTATTGTGGCCAGAGGACCCATCACATCCCTATTTAGAAATTAAAGTCATGCAGCAATTTTTTAACTTCTTTAAATAGTCAGTATCAAATGTCTGTAATAATCGTTTTGCAGTGTGTTCAAGAAGATCCTGCAATTTTATTTCCGCTGAACTTGAAATTACACTAATAGCAGTTGGTGAAGGTAAGCAATCTTTTTTGGCAGAAACTATATCTCGATATGATGGAAAAATTCCACAATTTTTTAATTGGTTCGCTTCCGCAATTCTGTATATTGGTTTTTAGTCATTTTCAAATCCAAAAATAGTGCAAATGCTTCTTCTGGAGTAAATTTATTTTCTTCAGTTGGTGTCGGCATAGTTTCTAAAATCCTTTTTGTGCGTCTGGGGCTTGCTTCCACTATTTTTTCAATGATAGCAATTTTACTTTCTTTAGTTTTCGATGGTTGAATTTGATGTGGAAATGAATCCTTTATGATGCTACAAGAAACTTCTTCATTGATATGTTTAAGCTTGCGTCTTCGTGATCTTTCACTACAATTATCAATTGGCTTTGCTGGTCGACCACCTTTTCCAGTTTCCGTGGTAGTTACTGATGGCTTTTTAAAAATAATTTTATTTCTTAGCCATTCTTGGTTGCGTGAGTAAAACATTTTCTTGTTTCTGGAACATTGATTGTACCGTTTTCTTAAAGTATTTAAAAGGTTTTTTATTTATAAGTTATGAATTTTAATTTCTTGTTTGTCGCATATTTTGAAGAATGGATTATTCATTATATGTAAAATAATGTCGTTTTCATCTCTTCGTTCAAAATATATATCAGATAGAACACTATACCTGAATTTAGCCATTGTTTAAACAATAATGAAGAAAAAAAATGTATGCATGGATTAATATACTACTGCTCGAAGTTTCAACATGATCTTTTTTACCTCTTTGAAACATAAAATAATAGGTACTTGGTTTTACCAGTTATTTCCATTGGTTATAAATTTATTTGTAATTTTCAGGTATTTAAGTTATGTAATATTAGATGGCAATAAAATCATTTTTTACCTTTTCCAAATGAATTGGCAGACACCACATAATTTGAGAGTTCTATTGTAATTTTTGTCAAAATTTTGATACACCCTTCTATGTGGACTGGGTCCAAATATAGGCCAACTTCTAATTTCAACAGAATTATTTTTTTTGGTCAATAAGAACCCTTGTACAAAATTTCATCAAAATGTATGCATAATAGCCACTTTCACATACAAATAACTTCTTAAAAAATATGACGTGCATTTGTACCGAATATCTTACCTTGGGTCAGAAAAATTGCTCTAGCTCAAAAAGTGCAGTCCCGATGCATGGACATGTATATATAGGAATGTAGGGGAGAGTCAGGACTACAAAACAGTAAATTTGTGTTTTGACTCAGCTTGACTCACAGGAGTTGTGCTCTATGAAGTAGGAAATTTCCGAGAAAATTGACCTTTTTTAAAAAATATATTTAAATTGTTCTGAAAACAGTAGAGCTTCAATTTTTTTTACCAGTAATAGGAAATAAGTCAAGTTACAACACAAAAATCCAAAAATCTTGAAGAACAAAAAAGTTATAATCATTTAAACTTTAAAAATTAACTAAAAAATATCATAAATTTACTAAATTCTAAAAAAGCCCATTTTGGACCACCCTGTTCCCAGTGAAATAGTTGAAATAGAGTTTTAATTTTTTTGCTCCCGAGGTTTACTACTGTCTACTTTCATACGAGTCTAATAACTTTAACATCGGAGAACAAAAACCAAAAGGAGTTTTGGCCGCTATCTCAAAATATTGACCACAGTGCGACGTAACTTCAAGTGTACGTTTGTTATTCAACGGTTTTTTAAATTACACAATCATAAAAATTATAAAAATCCGGCAGCACGTTTTATATATTTAATTGCTATTTGTTTGCGAAGCAACAATTATTTAATTATTTATTCAATTCGTAGTAACATAAAAATTTTAGTAGGCCAAACAACTTATATTACATACGTAAAACACCTGAATGTTTTATAATTCAAGTAACTACAGTACTATAAAATATATGTATATGAAAGACTATTAAATTAAATTGATTTTCGATGAACTAATTAAATTTTAATTCAATGTAAAAATAACTGCAAAAATCTTTTTACATATGCAGAAATGTGATGCCGTATACGAACGATATAAACATAGCGAACTACCATGTTCGTAATTTTTAATTTCATAATGTCGCAAGAAAAGGTACCAGAGAAAACTTCCAGAGACCAACTTGTATTTAATAGCAAGTGGTAAATACGTTCCTCAAAAGAAAAATCTCTTCAACATTCCAACAATTCACTTATGCAAATGTTCAATATGTTGCACAAAATTAAGCTTTAAATAGCAGAAAAAATTGAAAGCCTTAGTCAACTCAAGAGATACCAATGCTTTTTTTTAAATCATTACTATTATTGCGTCGAATACTGTCAGTCAAACAAAGCAATAACTAAATTATATTATTTCCACGCCTAAAAGCAAATTGCGCAGAAATAATTTTCTCACAAACAAAGGATTACATTTGATCCTTTAAGGCGTGCTCTACAAATTTTGAAAAAGTCGGAAGTATAGAAATGGGCCGTAAATAATCTAAGCTAGATTTAAGAATAAGAAAAATTCGAGCTATTTTTTAAGCAGCAGAGTAAACAGAGAAAATCAAAATAGAATTTATACGACGAAAGAGAAGTTGTGAAATAAATTGAAAATTTATTTTCAGAAATCATAAAGCTATACCATCAAATCTAGGATACGTTGACTTACTCTACATAATGCCATAAACAGCTCAACTTCATCAATATATTTAAACGAAATAATATTAAAAGTTCTAAAAGTTGAATATATCTGAATACTTATAGCAGGATTTTTCACAAAGTAATTATTTATATCATTTCCATTTAATTTAAAAAGCAATAAACATAACACTTTACAAACCCCGTCATAATCCCGAAGTAGCTGGCCTAGAAAATAACTTTGTATAATGATTTTTTCTCTCCCTACGAATAGTAATTTTTATTGTAATTCTGTTCTAATCACAAACTTTCCAATGCTCATGCGAACCGGTTGATTGAAAATTAAAATATATAAACAGATAAATTTTTAATAGTAAAGACAACTTTTATCAAATTACATCAGCTATAAGGACACCTGTTAATTTCCCAAATCAAATTTTATATTTGCTGTTGTAGCGGACTTAACCATTAGATTCTTTGTGAATTTCAACCGTCTGTCTATAACGGTTCATATACATTAAATTACATCAGCTATTGTAACACACTTAAATTTATAATTTTAAATAATGTTTGTATATAACGGTTCCTAAAATAGGGTTATATCAAATTACATTAATTATATAAACACCCTTTAATTTATAAATTCAAATTGTATACTTGTATTTATAGCAAACTTAGCAATACACATTCCTATTAAATTTTAGCTGTCTGCCTATAACGGTTCCAGAGTTTGAAACATACATCAAGTTACATGAACTATTGGGAAATCATTTTATTTCTAAATCCAGATTTTATACTTATTATTATAGCGGATAATACAGCTTTTATGTCAATTTCAACCTTCTATACATAAATTTACATAAACTCCAGGGGAAGCCTTTAATTTCCAAACTTAAATATTATACTTGCTGTTGTAGCGGACTTATTAATACAGGATCTTCGTATGTAAATCTCCACGGTCTGTCTATACATATAGTCAAATTACATTAACTATTGTAACACCCTTTAGTTCATAATTTTAAACATTTATACTTCTTATTATACAAAACAAAATAAACGTCATTATAAACCCATCAGCAGTACTAATTAGTATGAGTTAATAACAACTTCTTTATACATATGAATATTATATATTTACATGCATTAAATAAAAACAGTTATAGTTTCTTTTACTTGTTTGAGCAAAAAAAAAAAAACTACTTAATGTTTGTTAAATTACACAGGCCAACACTCAATTTGCTTCTATGAATTTATCAACTGATTCTAGTTAATTTGGGTGCACTGAAATCAAATCTGTAATCTGTTTGTCTCTATCAGCTCTAGTTTTCATGATATAGCTTTTTTTAAGTATTTAAAAAGTAAAACTCTTCCATAGGAATTTAAAAAAAAAAACAAAGAAGTAAACCTGTTTTGTACAGTTTTATTAAAATAAAAAAATCTCACAAAGCATTAAAAACATAATATAAATATAATTAGTTACAGGATGTAAAGCTTCTTTTAAGAGACAATCTGGAATGAACAGCCGGATTAGAGTCTCTTTGCAAATTCCAACAGTAGTCTGTCATCATATGTGTATCCCACCTTCCCTGGTACCGATTCTCCATTATTTTGATATCTTGGTGAAACCTTTCTCCTTGTTTTTCGCTTAAATGACCCAAATTTTCGGGAAATCGGTCCAAGTGACTGTGCAAATAATGGATTTTAATACTCATGTTGCAGCCAAGGTCTCTGAACTTATTCAGCATATTCTCCACTAATTGAACATAATTTGGAGCTTTATTATTTCCCAAGAAATTTGTTATAACTTGCACGAATGATGTCCATGCATTTCGTTCAGTTTCGGTCATTGACTTATCAAAATCGTTATCATTCATAAACTGCCTTATTTGGGGACCGTCAAAAACTCCTCTCTCTTATCTCTACTTAGATTAGGCATTTTGCTGCAAATATATGCAAAACATTCCCCAATATGATTCAGAGCCTTAACAAACTGCTTCATGAGCCCTAATTTGATGTGCAACGGTGGTAGGACGATCTTTTTACGTGCAACTAAAGCTTCATTTAGAATATTTTTATAGCCAACAATCATTTTTTCTCTCGTAGACCAATATTTTTGACGCCAATGTTTTTGCTTGGATCTGCTATCCCAGAGACACAAAAAGCAAGGGTACTTAGTATAACCACACTGTTGTCCAAGAAGAAAATTTACCATTTTAAGATCAACATAAATGATCCATTGGTGGTCGTGGTATTTTATATTTTTCATCACTAATGAAATGTTGTTATATTCTTCTTTCATTGTTGTGGAGTGCGCAATTGGAATTGATGCATACACATTGCCATTGTGCAATAAGACGCACTTCACACTTCTCTTGGAACTGTCCACGAAGAGGCGCCAATTGCTAGGCAGATACTTTGATAGCCCCATTTCCTGCATACGACCATTTACATTATTACAAAACACCAGATTGTCTTTCTTAGTAAAAATTTTAAGTATAGAAATGTAAATATGTATTGATAAGTATTGTTGTTAGGATTTAGCCTAAGGATGCATGCAAAGTTTATATTACCATGATTCTAAGTTTAATCAAACAATTTACTTAATGTTTTTTTAAATAGATTGTAAATAAAGCAAAATATAAAAAAATATTTATCCCTAGTGAGGTAATGAGTTATTTTTGTTCCACGTTCTAACAAATTCTTATCATTTGACCTAGAAGCTAACAATTCAGACCCTTCTTTTGGTAAGGCCAAATCTCGAATTAAGTTATTCAACTCGCATTGAATAGTTTCTGTGTCTTCGAAAACACTGTCGCAATCAGTTAGATCATTAGCGGTTTTATGTTCAAACTCCGTATTCAGCTCTGAAGAAACATTCAGTTTTGGAATTGGAACATCTTCGGAATGGGGAATTGGACGGCGCGCTGACAGTTAATCGGGATACTGCCATTTATTTCGATTTTTCCTATTAATACCAGCAATACTCACTAAACAGAAGTAACAGTCGTCAAATAATTTCTGGGCTCTCTCCAAACCATTGGCACACCAAACTTAAGCCTATTTCGTTTTCCTTGAGTTCACTGTCGCAAATTTACACAGCAGGTATTACACGCAATGTGTGGAGCCCAGCTTTTATTTTGGTCATCAAGAACAACTCGAAAGTAATCTAAATACGATGTTTTAACACATTCTGAAAAAGGTCTTACGTTTTCTATAAAGGTGTATTCTCCACAAATATAACAAAATGTGTCAGTTGAATTTTTACAACATCTTCTCTTGGAAGTTATTTCTATTTAGATCAACACTTTTTTAATAAACTTTGCCAACTGCAATAAACCACTTCTTACAAGCAACTAACTTCCGATATGCAATCGGAGTACAAAAAGAAAAAATAATGTTCTGAATAATATTGCACAAATAAAATTCCCGTTAATCAGCTAGCAATTACACATAAAATAATATTTTCGAAAAAACGGAATGACAAACTGATATATACCCTCCTCACTTACAGTGAAAGGTTTAAAAAAGCTATATCATGAAAACTAGAGCTGATAGAGACGAACTGAGTACAAATTAGAATTCAGCGCACCCAAATTAACTAGAATCAGTTGATAAATTCAAAGATTTTTTTTTTAATTTTGTCGGGCTGCGTTACCTATGCAACTAAATTTTATAGTAATTTTTTATGATTTATTTTTCTCTTTTTTTTTTGTGCGTAACGGTCCTGTAGGTACAAAATCTGTTTAAATTTAAATTATATAATTAGATATTTTTATATAGAAATTCATTTTGTTTATTGTAATGCTAATGATTAAATAAAGAGTTATTTTTCTAAATAAAAAAACATTATTTCATTGAATAACATATGAAAAATACTACAAAATATTACTTAAAAGTTATAAAAGTAATGACAGTCGGATGGAAGCAAAGTTTTTAAATGTTGCAGATGTTGCCACTACTACTCCTTTGGGGGTGTAATAATCTAGACTGACGAATTTATGAATATCTAACAGATTTATTTGGTAAAAGCCGATAGGTCACATGCCAAAATACGAATCATGTGTATTTAAGGGTCTTCCACCTTTTTTTCCTAAATAATAATTTAATAATATCATATACTTTAGATAAAATCAATTCTAGAAAAAAATAAATACAAGAAATTGCCTGGATGAAAATAATTGTGATATAATTAATGAGCAGTAAGTGGATATGGACTCTTTCGTGCATCTTTCGTTAGCTCAACTCAGAAGGCAAATAATTTTATTACTAATTTTTTATTGTTTAATGAGTGGGTAAAAATAAGCATCACATTAAATTTGTGTATGACCCACAATTAAATATTTATGCTCAATGGTAACATTATTTTCTGTACAAAACGAAAGTAAGGCATTAGACAATACAATATTTTTGAAGCACCCATCTGAATATGTTACTAAATGATGTACATTCGGCGCACTAAACTTTTCTCTTTTTAAAGATTTACTTTTAATTTTATTAAGATATAAGCGACTAGATCTCCTTCAGTTTAATCCCACACGCAGTTTTCAGATTTATGAGTTATAACATTACAAATTGTGAAGTTGTGTACCTGAAGTTTCATTTTATAGTACGATGCGTTCGCTTTTAACTGTGGTATTAGTTTAACTGCTTGCGCATCCATGCATAAAAACTATAAAAGGCCCTCCTTAGCATTTTCAATATCATTATTTTTTTACTCTAATTTCTAATTCTGTAGATAAACTTCTTACACATTTACATAAGATTTAAAATCAGTTTAAAAATATCTTTTTTGTGTGTACTGACGTCAGTAATGCGTTTCTAATTTTGGGACGCCTTTCAATCATATTTAAACAATTAAGACGAACCTCATACTCCTTGCTTTTTATACCCTTCACCACAAAAAGTGGAAAAAGGGGGGTATAGTAATTTTGTCATTCCGTTTGTAATTTCTACAGTATCCATTTTCGACCCCACAAAGTATATATATTCTGACTGAGCGATGTTCGCCTGTCCGTCCGTGTTAGTGTTGAAATCAAGTTTGCCGAGGCACTAGATCAGCTGGAAAAAGTTTTAATACGCCAGCCGATTAGACATAGTGCCAAAAGAGGTGCTATTGGAATTCAGCAAGATCAGTCAATGTCCCTCGAAGCAGTGTGCTTAACACCACGCCTGCCTCAAATTTTATCATATCATTTGGAACAATGAAGTAACTCCAATAAAAAAAAAAAAACAAAAATATGGAGCGATAAAGAATTAAATATAAGAACAAAACGTTAGGTGAGAAAATTGGCGCTCGCATATATGGACCTATGATAAAAAAGTTCGCTTGTCAATCTCAGTCTCATTTAAAAGCTTTTGAATATATCTTTCAGGAAATACTAAAATTTAAAAAAATTTTATACAGAAGATAACTTAAAAGTAATTTCTCTGCTGATTTTGTTATGGTTTATAGTTAACACTATGTCATTATCAGTGCATTATCTTTCTTTTTTTATTTAAAGAAAACACAAGAAACATATTAGCAATTAGCTCGAGCAGCACAAGTATGGGTTATTTTGGCCTGCCGATTGCCATGGCTTTATTTGGTAAAGATTCAGTATCTGTATATGTTGTTTGTTATATAAGAATGACGTTCTTTGAAAATAGGTAAGGATTTTATATAACCGCAAAAGAATGCATATTAAAGTTGTTCTAACTTCTTTCGCTTTATGCGCTTCTTTTGAGTATATACGATATACAAATTCCCAATTTCTTTTAACAGATGTTATGATATATATTAGAACATTAGAAGAATATTTGTTGCACTGCGAATGGTGCTACTTGAAGTGCACATTGCGAATATAATAAATACTTAATTTTTTAAGTTTGGAAGCTTGCTTTGATCACTATTATAGCAAATTAAGAGCCGATTTCATTTTTATGTAAAATTATATATAGTACTTAATTTTTTCTTATTTTCTAATTACCTGTCACCGCAATATTTTTTTTTTTCTTTTGATAAGAGGTACTTCACTAAACTAGATTTATATACCTGTTTTTTGTTTTTCTGCCTGCAAGATTTTCTTATTTGCGAGACCCAAAAGAATACTATAAAGTTCACAGCAATTAATTTAACCTCTACCCATAGTATTCGAAATTTTTAGGGTTGAAAGCAACATCTTACGGCATGCTTGAGAGTACATTCATTTATTATATAATACAAGTAAGACTACTATATTCGGCTATGCCGAATCTTAGACACCCTCACCATATATATAAATCTAGTTTAGTGAAGTAACTCCAATCAGAAAAGCAAAAATTGGGGTGACAGAGAATTAAAAAATTGAAAAAAATTGTTAAGAATTTTATATATATAATTTTATATAAAAATGTCATCGGCTCTTAATGGGTTCTTAATGGGATGTCTTCAAAAGTTTTAAAATGATACCCATATTGATATTTTAAAAAATTTGAAAATTTCAGAGGCCCGTAACTCGAATTATATAGGCGAGCGCCAATTTTTTCACTGTATGTTTTTCTCTCATTTTTAGTTCTCTGTCGACCCATATATTTGTTTTTTGATTGGAGTTATTTCATATACAGTGCTTGACAAAACTTAAAATTTACTTTCTTACTATTGAAGGTCTAAAATCTAAATTATTGCTTGAAAAAACCTAATAAGTGTTTTAGTATTTTATTTTATAGATTGTTTTTGGTATATTTACTAAAATTAAATAACATAAAATACTATATATCGAAAATTATTAGCAAAAGTAAAAGTACTCCATATTTGGGCATTGGCAAAACAATGGAAACTAAAATTCTACTTCAACAAAAATCGATGACCAGTTATCAAAACTTAATATTTTGTAGGATATCTTTTATTTTTGATAGCTGCATCACTTCGACGATGCATTGTCCCAATCAATTTGTCAACTGTAACTTTTGAAGCTTTTTGCCATTCACTTAAAATTGCATTAGATAAATGCTCTTTTCGAGTTTAATTACGGAATTTTATTTGGCGATCTACAATTTCCCTTAAATTTTCTATGGGGTTAAGATCTGGGGATTGGGATATTACCACATCAAAACACGCACCCCATTGGATTGTAACCAGTCAGTTACAATTCTAGAGGTATGTTTTGGATCAGTGTCCTGCTTAAATCGCCAAATTAGTGGCATGTTATGTCGTTAAAAATGGCTTTACAGGCTGCACCAGTTATGAAGTGAATTGGGCTCATTCCTTGCCCAGAAAACCAGAGCATAATATTGCCACCAACAAACTTGACAGTCTTACATGTATATTTTGGGTCAAGTCTCTTTCCCTTTGGCCACCTTAAGAAGGACCTTCCATTATTTACCCTTAAATTATATTTAGACTCGTCTGAGAAGATGACAGTGATTCATTTTGCTTCAAAACAATTAATATACTCTTTAGCAAATTTTAAACGAGCTGCGCAGTTTTTCTCAGATATCATAGGTTTTTTCACAAAGCAAAAGCATCCGAGACCAGCCTCACGAGATCGATGGCTAACTGTTTGTGAGCTAATATTTAATCCAAGAACATTTTTTCCTCCGTCGATGTCATTTGCGGGTCTTTTTTAAACTCTCTTACTATTAATTTATCCTGTCTTCCAGTAGTCTTGCGTGGTCTTACTCCTGAATACAGTTAAACATGTTAAACATGTTTCACAAACATTTTTAATTATCTTCGAAACTGCTGATTAATTTATTGAATATTATTCACAAATAGTTTTTTGTTTTAAACCGGAATTAAAATCATTTGTTATCTTAGCTATAAATTTTTGTGTTTAAATTATTAAATAAAGAAAAAGTAAAATTAATCGTTTTAAAGATAACGATTCATTTTTTTAGATTTTCCTTTGTTTTCTCATCAATGCGCTCTGCTTTAGTCATATTTCGTGCAGAAGCTTAAAAGTTTCCATTATTTTGGCAATACCCAAATATTGAATACGTTTGCTTCATAATTTTCAATATATGACATTTTATGATATTTAATTTTAGTAAATATATCAAAAACAAGCTATAAAATAAAATACCGAAACACTTGTTAGTTTTTTTAAGAACTAATTTAGATTTTAGACCTCCAACCGTAAGGATGTAAATTTTAAGAAAAGTTTCCATTGTTTTGTCAAGCACTGTATATACATGTATATATATAATTTTACATAAAAATGTCATCGTCTCCTAATGGGTTAAGCATTTAAAAAAAATTTTCGTATTTCCTTAAATATCTCTTCAAATTCTTTAAACTGATACCCACATAGATATTTTAAAAATTTCAGAGGCCCGTAACTTGGACGAGCGCCAATTTTTTCACCTGATGTTTTCTTCTTATTTTTTAATTCTCTATTGGCCAATAAATTTGTTATTTGAATTGGAGTTCTAAATGATATAAAAAATTTAGAGTTAGGCGTGGTGTTTGGCCTGCTGCGTCGAAGGACACGGGCCGATCTTGCTGATTTCCAATAGCACCTCTTTCGACATTAAGTTTGATTGATTGACGTATTGAATTTTTTTCAGATGATCTAGTGCCTCGGCAAATTTGATTTCAACGCAAATGCGGACGAACAGAGGGACCATCGCTCAATCGTCTTCGCTATGCATAAGAAGTCAGAATATTTATACTTTATGGAGTCGGAAAAGGATATTGTAGAAATTACAAACGGAGTGTCAAGCACTGTATATACATGTATATATATAATTTTACATAAAAATGTCATCGTCTCCTAATGGGTTAAACATTTAAAAAAAAATTTCGTATTTCCTTAAATATCTCTTCAAATTCTTTAAAATGATACCCATATAGATATTTTAAAAATTTCAGAGGCCCGTAACTTGGACGAGCGCCAATTTTTTCACATGATGTTTTCTTCTTATTTTTTAATTCTCTATTGCCCAATAAATTTGTTATTTGAATTGGAGTTCTAAATGATATAAAAAATTTAGAGTTAGGCTTGGTGTTTGGCCTGCTGCGTCGAAGGACACGGGCCGATCTTGCTGATTTCCAATAGCACCCCTTTCGACATTAAGTTTGATCGATTGACGTATTGAATTTTTTTCAGATGATCTAGTGCCTCGGCAAATTTGATTTCAACGCAAATGCGGACGAACAGAGGGACATCGCTCAATCGACTTCGCTATGCATAAGAAGTCAGAATATTTAGACTTTATGGAGTCGGAAATGGATATTGTAGAAATTACAAGCGGAATGAAAAAATTAGAGTTCGTGCATCAGGAATTTTTTACACAAGTTCTCTCTCTAGCGAAAACTTCAATACTACTGGTTACATACATTTTCTTCTGGTCCCTCAACATCTACCGTCCATAAGATTTTTCTTTCTATCTTCTTTTCTTTTGGCCTTTCTAGGAATTTTCACGTTTTCCTTAAAACTATTTTCGATTATGGAACACATTTTGTTACTTTTTAACAATTTTTATTTTTTTTTCACTTCTTACAAGCATTATTTCGTGTACGGCTAATTCGCAAAATAAATAAACAAGTGTTTTTTTTTTGTGTGCGTTACTGAAAGCTTTTGAAAAGAGAAGGAAAACTTTTATTTATTTTAAAAAAGACAATATATGTAACCTTCTTGAGAAGCGCATAGTAGGCTGCATTTCATATTATTTGCATCAAGCACTTAACATAAACTATACGTTTAATAATTTACTTAGGAAATTGGAAAACAGTACATTCCTTATGAGTACTAATAATGATCGCAAAGGTAGTGTAGAGAGCAGAAATGCCTATCTAACACTAAAGGCAATCGATTACAGTTTTGAACAGAATAGAAATGAACAAAATAAAATTAATAGTGAAAAGATTGATAACAGTCTATATTTTGCCGCTAAATCGACATATCGTACCCGATCGTGCTCTCCTTATCTCTTATCGGAAGAAACCATCCCAGTGATTGAAAATAAAAAAATAGGGTCAACAGATACAGCGGACGATACAAATACCCCCTCAGGTAGTAAATCCAAAAAAAATACGCAGATTGGAATGGACAGGTACGTAACCATAATTAAACGTAAAAGGAGCCCCAACTCATCAAAGGTGGCTTCTGTACCGAAAGTGAGTAAAGATGATCGGACTTCTGACCGTGGAAACCGATTTTCAATCCTGGGTGTGCAAGCGAGTGATCCTCCAGCTCCACCAAAAAATTTAAGCCGCCACCTATTTACCTGAGGGAAAAAAATTCAAACACGCTAGTTAAGGAGTTAATTTCTTTAATCGAAGAAAAGAATTTCTACGTCGTCCTAATAAAACGGGGTAATGTTTTTGAGACTTAAATTCAAGTTATTGGCGAGCCAGAATTTAGGAAAACAGTGACCAAATTTGAAAGGATTAAAAAGAATTTTTATACATACCAACTGAAAAGTAGTAAAGGGCTTCAAGTTGTAATAAAAGGAATCGACTCTTGTGTGGATCCGGAAGAAATCAAAAATGAACTAGTTAACCTCAGATTTAAAGTTAAGAATGTTATGAACATAAGGAATCGTGAAAAAATTCCCCAGCCTATCTTTAGAGTAGAGTTAGAAGCCGGTGATATTCTGTTAAGGAAAAATGAAACTCATCCCATTTATGATTTAAAGTACCTTCTGCACCGTAGAATTACTGTAGAAGAGCCGCATAAAAGGGCTGGTCCTGTTCAATGCCCGAACTGCCAGGAATTCGGTCACACCAAGACATATTGTAAAAAACATCCTGTCTGCGTCATCTGCGGTGAATTGCATAGCACTGAAAGTTGCAATAAGTCAAAACAAGATCTGAATGCCAAAAAATGTGGCAACTGTGGAGGAAATCACACGGCGAATTACAAAGGATGCCCGGTCTATTCAGAAATCATAAATGCGTCCTCTCGTAAGCATCAAAATTCACCTAAACCAATCACGACAGTAAATTACCTAAAGTCGGCACAACCAGTCACAAATCAATTATCTTATGCTAATATCGTCAAAAGTCATGTTACAACGACACAGAAAGATTATCTTGAGAATCATCATGTTACACGAGAAAGCGAAGTTCCAGGCTCCAATTTTAGTCGATTAGAGGCTGCAGTAGAAACCTTGGTGCAAACTGTAACAAATTTTACCAATCAAATTACATTTATAATGCAGGAAATGATGAAAATGCAATCTGCCATTTTACAGGCAGTTTAAAACAAACCATGAACTGTTTAAAACCGTGTTTGTGGAATGCAAACGGCATACGCCAGCACAAAAATGAAGTAGAGCACTTCCTTATGAATCAACATATCGACATCATGTTGATATCTGAAACTCATCTCACCTCCAGACGTTTATTTAAAGTTCACGGCTATAACTTCTATCATACAAAGGATCCTCGGGATAGGGACTGCGGCGGCTCGGGTATTATTATTAAATCAAAAATTAAACATCACTTGCTAGATGAGTTTTGCGAGGACTACCTCCAGGCAACAACTATTTGCATTGACAATTTTCTTCATGGTCTGGTCATTTCATCAGTATATGCACCACCAGGTTTTTTAATTGCAGATCATCACTTCTACAAATATTACAAGTCTCTTGGTCCACGTTTTGTAGCAGCTGGGGACTATAATGCCAGCATACCCACTGGGGCTCGAGGCTAATAACCCCAAGAGGTCACGCATTGCTTCAAGCGGTAGCCAAAATGCGTTTGGACGTCATTTCAAGTGGTCATCCAACCTACTGGCCAACAGATAGACAAAAGATTCCTGATGTAATTGATTTTGGAGTAGCAAAAAACATTCCGAGTGAATTTATCAATATAGAACCATCTCTCTATTTATCGTCTGACCATACACCAACAATAGTAACAATATGGAATCCCTCGGGCACTGTTTTTTCTGCTGAGTGGCCAACAGTTACACGAATAAACTGACTAAATTATAAAAAATGTTTAGGTACACACCTATCGGAAAACATAATCTTACGCACGCCAGAGGATGTGGATGAATCACTTGTGATTTTCGATGGGAACCTGAGACTGGCTAGACAACATGCATCGACAACCATACCTAAATCAAGGCCGAGAAGAATCTACTCAGCTGAAGTTAAGCAGCTTGTGGCTGAAAAAAGAAGAATTCTCAGGCAATGTCAACAATACCGATCCCCAGACCTCAAAAGAAGGCTGAGAGAAACCACCAAAAGGCTTCAAGATCTGCTTGAGTCCCAAAGAGTCAGTTCCCTCCATAAATATATAAAATGCCTAAATGCAACTCCACAATCGGATTACTCTTTATGGAGTGCGACTCGAAACCTTAAAAGACTAGCTCTACAGAAGGCACCCTTACGAACTTCAAGCGGGAGTTGGACAAAAAAAGATGAAGAAAAGCCTAACCTATTTGCAAGCCATCTTGTAAGTGTTTTCTCTCCGAATCAATTAATATGACTTTGCCTCCCATCAACCAGGAAGTTGTGATCCCTCTTAGATTTTCTATAAAGAAAACTATTAAGACCATAGCTGTTTTGAAGACAAAGAAATCCCCTGGTGTAGATGAAATTAGCAACCTGATGATTATTATGATGCCACGAATAGCATTGAAAATAATACTTTACATTTTTAATGCTATCCTTCGACTCAATTACTACCCACAGCGCTGGAGAATGTCACTGATTATAATGATTCCTAAGCCTGAAAAGGATAACACACGGGTAGATTCCTATAGACCCATAAGCTTGTTAGCTAATATCTCCAAAATGTTTAAGAAACTTTTGATCAACAAATTGAGACCTATTTTGGATAGCAAAGGGTGTATACCTCACCACCAGTTTGGTTTTAGAAACGGCCACAGCACTATTGAACAAACCCATCGGCTCGTTAACGTCGTTAAGAAAACTTTTGAGGAAAAGAAGTATTGCTCGGCGCTATTCATTGACGTCTCCCAAGCATTTGATAAGGTGTGGCATGAAGGCTTATTATATAAGATAAGGCATTGCTTGCCCAGGAATATTGCTGACCTGCTGAAGAGCTATTTATCCTCACGTATATTTGTTGTGAGATATGGCGACTATATATCATCACCCTAGCCAATAGAAGCAGGAGTTCCGCAAGGCAGCATTTTGGGACCACTCTTGTATTTATTGTTCACCTCTGATATGCCAACTGATAGTAGCGTACATACCTCTACGTTTGCTGATGATACGGCCTTTTTAAGCATCCACGAAAATCCTGTGGAAGCATCGCGACACCTACAGAGTCACGTGTTACATTTAGAGAAATGTTTAGGAAAATGGCGCATAAAAGTGAATGAACAAAAGTGTGTACATATAACTTTAACTCTACGTAGGGACACATGCCCCCCTATTACCATCAATAATCAAGTAATACCGCAGCACTCGAGTGTGAAATACCTGGGAATCCACCTCGATAGACGTCTTACCTGGAAGAACCACATAAATGCCAAGTTGACCCAGATGAAATTGAAAGCAGCTCAGCTGTACTGACAAAACAAAATCTTGAGGACAATCACTGCTGCTCCTTGGTTTGTCAAAAATGCTCCTATACATAATGACTTGAACGTTCCACTGGTGAAGTCGGAATTAAAGACGTACGCTAAGAAATACCTAAATAGATTGGTAACGCACGAAAATCCGATGGCCCGTAACATTCTTAATGATAGGGGCTATACGCGTTTGAAGAGGAGAGATGTCCGCGCTCTTACTAGATAATAAGTGAACACCTTCACTTCTGCCAGCACTAGCTGGAATTAGTGATAGCAATTTAGTTTTAAGATTTGATTACTTATTGAAGTTTCAATAAATAACAATAATTGGAAAAAAAAAACTTCTTACAATAAATAAAATTTAATAAAACACAAAAAATAAAAAAAAAAATAAATGTAACTTCGTCTAAAAAAAGAAAAGTAAATTAAATAGATGATTACTTAGGTTATTTGGTTCAAAAATTGTACTCTTGCTTTGAAAATTTTGCAGATAGGCTATTAGGTCTTTAAGATGACGAATATGCTAACGTAACTATGACATACTTTTAAACTGTACTTTGTTATAAAATGTATTCACAACTGCTAATTTTTTTTAGAATTTATACAAAAATATAAACAATTATGTTTAATGTAAAATATCTTCACTTTGTTGACTTTCTTAATTCGTCTTTTTATTACCTTGTTAGCATCCAGTTTTATCAGAGTATTCATTTAGATTCTAACGAGCAAACCGCTAACGGTTTAATTAAACTTTTATCGCCATCTTTAAATTTCTGCTTAAAAATTCATTCGGTTAGAGCAATTTGAACGAGAACCATATTGACTGTTTGAAGAAAGGTAATATTCAACAAATAAAGCAATTTATACCAAATTTTAAAACCTTGTTTTTTAATTGTCTTCATATTCTTTACACACAAACAAGTTATTTAGGATTTGTACACAATTTATAATATTTTGTAGCAATAATTAATACGAAAATTGAGGCATTTAAGTAGTGGTTAATAAAAAAATAATAGTTATGTTAATATGTTGATAAATGTATCAATACATATAAACACAAAAACCTTAATTTGTTCATATATGTAGGACTTATTTGTATATTTATTTATTATTTGCGATATTATTACAATAAAATTGCGTCATTTATTTAAAAGAAACATTTGCACTTACTTGAATCTTAACAGAAAATTCGTAAACGCCTTTTGTAGCTTTTCGACAATGTAAAATATCTTGATGCGTTGGTGTGTAATCTTTTTTTGCTAAACGATCAATTTCGTCTAGAAAATAGTTAACTGAATCACTCTATAAATACAAAACATTCAAATTATAAAATTTGAAATTGTTAAAAATGGGAACTCACGATTTGAAATTCCCTTCTTCGTTCGTAAGCTCGTCGTATGCCACGGTCTTGCCAAAGTCGGCGTATAATTGCTGCGTATTGAACAAATGTTTCAACATCTAACGTGCCACAGTCCATTAACTTTGTTTCATTTGCATCTTTATCTCGATCATTATTGCCCCATGGGATTTCAAGCTTTTCTCTAGCATCTATTAAAACTTGCATACCTAAAAACAAATTAATTTTAGTAAATAAAATACGAATTTTCTAAATTTTTTACATAAGAAAAATTGCTTAAATTTTAAGAAAAACGGGAAAAATTAGATACTAGCAGTATGAATCGCTACATCTGTCATCAGCTTTATTCGCATATACATACTTTAGGTTTTTTACTTCATAAACATCATATGTTTAATAATTTATTGGATTTATTTATTGGATTTCTAAAACAGTTGATTTATAATTACAAAACAAATATTGTTGCACGTTTACCTGTGTAGTATTATATTGAGTGTGACCTAGCGGTCTGTCATACATCCTCACCCGCCCTTATGCCTTTACTACCACTAACCTCGTAACGAAGAAAGTCGTCACCTTGTTTTTACAGATGGCTAAGTTTTTTCTTACATATACTATTTTTTTTTTTTCTTTATTTTCCGTGTTTATAACCAGAATTATATTTAAGTTACGTTAATATTTTCTATCTTTATATAAACTGAAACACTTTTATAACTTAACTTTTAAATTCAATTAAATTTTTTTAATGTTTGATTTTATTATTGAATTATATTTTAAGTTTAATTAAATTTAAATGAACGGTCGGGCAAGTCAGCTCCACCAATGAGACAGTCACAAACAAACCAACATAACAGTCAGCTGTTACACACAAGAGATTACACCGCAGATGGCTGTCAAAACAAACAATCGTTTGTGTGTGTGTGAATGTGTGTGCCCACGCATAAGTATTAAAGGCCGAACATTGCCGAAAACAAATCAGTTTTCAAACAGCTGACCTGCGGGTAAGAGATCAGTTGGTGTGAAATTGTGAATTCCCCAATATATCTCTTATCTGAAATTGCTTGGTAAAAACACCATTCTAGAAGTTAAACTTCTACTTGTGTTGGCTCAAGCCTGTGGTTAGTGCTGGTGAGGAATTTTAGATTCCCCAGTACTACACCAGACGGTCAAGTGGCCCCAGCAAGTGCTGCGCCCAGTTTATATCCGCGTTTATAACCTGCGCCACCGCTGCCCGAAAGCACCGTCACCCTTCCGAGCGCTATCTACGCCATCGCTGCCCGTTTCGCGCGCTACCGGGCAGTGAATGCCCTGTGTCGCTACCTGCACCTTTGCTGCCTGTTTGGCCCCTACATACGCCAACGCTGCCCGACAACGCCAATGCCGCCTGTTCTGTCGCTGCCTGCCCGCTGCTCGGAAGCGCCGCCAACCTGTTGAGCGCCATCGTTGCCTTTTTGGCCGCTCGCCTGGATGCTGCCTGTTTCGCCACTACCCAAGCTTGCGCTGCCCTGTTGGTCGCTACCTGCGCCACCGCGGCCTGTATCATCGACAGTAATCGGCGCTGCGTTTCTTTTTGTCGCTACCTTCACCATAGCTGCGCGTTAGTTTCACTGCCTGATTGACCGCTACTTGCGCCCGACCGTTGACAGTTATTCACCCTTCGTGGTGATCTTATAAATAAGAAGAATGAAACGAAGGATGAAGTTTTGTAGGGATGGTAAACAAAACTTGTTTTGTTTCTTCCTGCCAAAGACGACCGATACATTATTAACGAAAAAAAAATCGAACAAAAACAACAAATATAGTAATAAAATTCATTATTACGAGATGATTATTTACGTAAATCCTTGCCCATAATCCCTTTTACTACGATGTTGCGAACATCTTGGGCCTACTTCCTTCAGCGAGAGGAACTGGTAAAATACCTCGGTTAGTATCAGCAGGACCCCACCTGCACTGTAAAAGACATGTGAAAACGTGTTGCTAAAAATATAGTAACAGAACACCAGGAAGACGAAATGAAGGAGCTCTTGACGTTGCAAGCAAAGCAAAAGCTACCCTAAATTTCCTTCAGTTACCGAGAACGCACATAGCTGGCCGAAGTCTCCAGTCAAAGTAGAAGAAGAACATGCAAGTCCCCAGAAACCATTAGAACAAACCCTCCAGCCCAACGTACGGACGGCCCTCCCCACTTCCTCAACCCTGATTCGCGATGATAATCATGTTAGCGCAATCGAAGTAGTGCGGAAATGGGGATTAAAATACACAGGCGGAAAAGACCCACTGGAGCTCGCCGGGATGTATGACGAAGATGTGAACGAGCTGCCAAGAATGATGCCTGAGGTACTGCGAGAACGCGCTTTGATCTGGTATCGAAATAATAACCATCACTGGAGAAAGTGGGAGTATTTCAAGGAAAACTTTTACGGTTTTTTGTACCTCCTCGATATTTTGGAAAACTGAAGGATAAAGTCCGCAAACAGACACAACGGCCTAGGGAGCTTTCAAAGATTATTTATTTGCAATTCGAAATTTGATCTGGTATTCCGATTTCAAATTGTATATTTGACGGAAGGACTTTAAAACGTTAAATGAACTGACCCGAATACATCCCGTCTCACCAACAACATAACGGACCACACCATCACATGGTGCGCGGAAGCAATCACAGAAGTACGTCAACCGCCGATGAGCGATCTGCCAACAAAGAAAAAGGGCAAACTGGTCTGGTGAGGGAACCTGAAAAGTTAAAGGCATAGACAGCCAAAATTTCATTTCCCCTACTCAAATCAACCGTCTCGCAACTTACCCCACACGGATACCCGCAAATATCGAAGTGTTTCTGTTAGATGGTTCGAAAAGGGTTATTGCGGAGGCGATGCGGCTTCAAATATCACCAGGCAACAAGAGCGTGTCCTGCCAATTTGTGGTTATGCAGGAAACCATGGAAGATCTCATTGTGGGATTGGAGGCTTTGCGAGCCCTCAACGCCTCGCTTAGTTGTGCTGGCTTGGTGGCCCGATTGGAACCAAGCCCAACGCGATATTCACCTAAAGATGCCGTTAGACGTATCAGGAGAGTTAATGTGAGCACAATCACTAATGCTTCTCGAAATTTAGAAAGCCCTCCTCCAGGCAACCCAGACTTGGCCGATACCTTGTTCCACCAGCCAAGAATGAAGAACTTCTTGGAAAAAGAACTGGCGCTATTCGGAAAAATTGAGGGTATATCAAACATTGCGCAACACCGAACTGTGATGAAGTACGACCGACCGATTAACCCTGCTATGCAAGCCATTATCAATGCCGAAATAAGCAACCTGATCAGCTGCGGTTGTATAGAACCCTCTCGAAGTCCATATAGTTTCCTTATTACACTGGTGCAAAGGAAAAATGGCGAACGTGGACTTTCGACAACTGAATGCGAGGCCAATCCCTGATGCGTACCCAGTGCCACGGACACCAGATATATTAGCAGCCTGGACTTAAAGGATGGGTATTGGCAGATTACACTGACAGAAAGCAGTAAGTATACGGCTTCTGCAGTTAGTGGACGAGGGCTGTATCAATAGCGTGTGATGCCATTTGGGCTGCATTCAGCGCCAGCAACGTTCTACACGGCCTTAGATAGTGTAATCGGATATCTGGACGATATAATTGTAATTGGCGCTACGTTTAACGAGCGTCTAGAGAACTTGAGAGTGGTTTTCAGACGACTACGGGCGGCAGACTTTAAGATGAATGCAGAAAAGTGACCGTTTTTTAAAAATATAATTAATCAGGACGGGATCCAAACCGATCCAGATAAGATTGCGACTGTTATCGACATGCCCGCGCCTCAAAACGTAAGAGATGTACGACGATTTCTGGGAGTTACGTCGTGGTATCGACAATTCGTGCCTGATTTTTCCACCGTCTCAAAACCACTCACAAAATTATTACAGAAAGGAAAACACTGGGTTTCGAGACCGGCTCAATAAGGCCCCTGTGCTTGCCTGCCCGAATTTCAACAACACTTTTCTACTTCAAATGGTTGCCAGTGCGCATGGATTGGACGGTGTTGACTCAAGTAATCGATGGAACAATTAGAGAGAGAGAGATTGCATATGCGAGTCGACACCTTAATGGCGCCGAAAAAAAGTTTTTGCCACCGAAAAGGAATGTCTGGCAATCATCTGGAGAATTCTACAGATGAGGCCGTATTACGAGGGTTATCAATTTGAGGTAATTACCGACCACCTGTTACTTAAGTGGCTCAATAATATTGACAACCCTTCGGGTCGGCTGGCCCGGTGGGCCTTGGAATTACAGAAATATCAATATTCAGTACAGTAAAGGACGGGAAAACAGAACGTCGTAGCTGATGCCCTATCCCGGCAGACAGTTGAAACGGCCCATCTGGTCCGGATCAATCACCATGGCGAATATCCTAATATTACCATCATTAACCGTATACCGTGAAAAAATTCATATCCTCGACAATTGTGAAAGTACTCGGGTACCAAAGTAACGACGAGCGAGTTAACATCTCTTATTTTAAGATAGTAATAACAAATCCATAAATTCAAATATAACTAAGATAGTAATAAAAGATGATAAATCCATAAACTCAAATATAACTATTCTAAGCTAGAGATAAGACAAACATCATAAATACAACTATTGTAACGATAAGACAAACATCATAAATACAACTATTGTAACGATAAGACAAACATCATAAATACAACTATTGTAACGATAAGAAACACATTCTTTCTTTTCTAACTTAATACAAATTACTCAAAACATGTTTTACTGATAAATAAGGTACTAGTAACCTAAACAAAGAAAAACATATTTTGAGTTAGGACAAAGAAACATTAAACATAATTATTAATAAAATAGATGCTAAGAAAAATAGGATTGATAGTCTTAAGAATATATTTAATAAAGAAACGCACATTTTTTTGGCGCAGAAAAAAGAAAATATATTTTTTTACTCATTTCCTATAATTGGAAATTAACTGGGGGCTCAAGCCGGTCTAAACTCTTGACCACAGCCAAATATTCTTGACATTCAAGATATTTAAACAAAAATTCCACGGCTTTGAATAAAAGCAAACCAATCTCTGAAAAAGTGAGAAAATACCACGCTGGACCAGAAAATATTCAATTCCCTACGATCTATAGGAAAAGACAACGACACAATGAATCAAGATATCGCAGCTTTACGAGCACAAATAGAGGTACTCACGCAAACTCTACAGAATACTCAATTGAAGGTAAATACACTGGAGGCGGAACGATCTCCCCATACAATCACTACGCAGGAACAACATAGTGACTTCACACCAAATATTAAGGATGCAACTCAGATAAACTTAAAAACATTCGAATCTATACCGTGCTTCAGTGGGGATAAAAACCAATATAGATCCTGGCGGAAAAGGGCATGGACATTCATGGAAAATATCAAACAATTTTCCAACCACCCAAATTACTACACAGCATTTACGATACTGCATTCAAAAATTGTTGGAGAAGCAGCAGACATCCTCATCAACCACAACACCAAGATGAACTTTTATTCTATAATTAACAGGCTTGACTACACTTACGCAGATCAACGACCATTATACGTACTTCTCGAGGAAATGAAGAAACATAAACAGGAAAGACAAACACTCTCAGAATTCCACAGCAAAATCAGCAAAGCACTGAACCTCGCACTTTCGAAAATAGAGATGTCAGGTGATAAGGGATCTGCATCCATGGCGGAATATGCAAATCAGGAAGCAGTCCGTACATTCATCACAGGACTCAACAGTAAATACACAAGCGGTACATTATATAGCCATCATCCAAAGGACCTAGAAACTGCATTTGCAATCGCAAGCACCATATACCATGACAACGCAAATATGCAGTTCGACACACTGGCTACAACACAATTATACAACCAAAAACCAAACTTCGGACCACAACGATACGAAGATAGAAGGAGGTACAATCCCAACGTACAAGCTCAATTTAATCATCAACCACGGCAGGAACCCATGGAAGTGGATAGTTCGCAACAATTTAGACGTTCAACATAATATTCTCCACAGCAGCAATACAACCCACTCAGAAGGGAGCAACAACCAACAAAAAGGGATAGAATGCCTTCATCAAAAAATTATAATCCGAATAAAGTTCAACGAGTAAACCAGACGAGAGATGAAGATATACAATCACTTGTACCACACACCGAAGATACTTACGAAACCGGCAGCGCTTTTTTAGGCGAATAAACGGATTGCCATGTCTACAGAGGCACTGCCAAACAACAGGTAAATCCGTTAATATATTAATCGACACAGGTGCGACAAACAATTAATAGTTCTAAGTGCAACATAGGAAAATCTATTCCAATTAAACCAGTTAAGGTAAAAACGCTTCACGGATACTCTTTAACGAAAGCAAAAAAAAATATTACACTATTAGGGCACAATTTAGTATTTTTCGAAACTGAAGCCTTAGAAGTGTTCGATATGCTTCTCGGGGAACATGGTCTCAGAGCCATAAAAGCAGAAATTAACTTATTTGAGTATAAAATCACGTATAAATTTAAAAGAAAAGAAGAAATTAGCGAACAAAAAGTGAATTACACAGTTAATAATGACAAATATAAAAATGAAATTGAAAATATAATGAGAATAAATGACGAAACCAACGAAATTCTGCCCTTTACAACCACTGTACAAGCTACAATTAGGACAAAATCAGAAGATCCTATTTGGGTGAAACAGTACACGTATCCAATGGCAGACAATGAATTTATAAATAAAGAAATTCAAACATTATTAGACAACCAAATAATACAACCTAGCAAAAGCCCATACAACTTTCCAGTATGGACTGTAGATCCTAGTAAGATCCAAACAATAAAGGATTACCCTAAAAATTTAAAAGAATTAAGGTCATTTTTAAGACTAGCTAGTTATTATAGAAAAATTTGTACAAAACTTCGCTTCAATAGTAAAACCCCTTACTACATTCTTACGCGGAGACAATGGCGGTGTAAACAAAAAGCAAAGCACAAAAGTATTAATTAATCTAGAGAAACCAGCACTCGAAGCGATAGAGAAAATTAAAGATATGTTACAAGCACAAGTCGAATTATTTCAACCAGATTTTAACAAGCCCTTCGAACTAACAACTGACGCAAGCAACTTTGCAATAGGAACTGCACTTTCTCAGAATAAGAAACCTATTTCATTTATATCTAGAACCCTTAACCAAACCGAACAAAACTACAGCACAAACGAAAAAGAGCTTCTTGCGATCGTTTGGTCATTTCAAAAATTAAGAAATTACCTTTACGGTATAGCAGACTTAACCATTTACACGGACCACCAGTCATTTTTTTTTTCTATATCTGATAGAAATCCCAACACAAAATTGAAACGATGGAAAAATTTCATCGAAATATATGGCGCTAAATTAGTATATAAACCAGGAAATCAAAACGTCGTCGCCGTCGCATTGTCACGTCAACAGTTAAATAATACTTCAAGTTGTTCACAACATTCAGCACAAAGTTCGCCAATCGAAAAATTGAAACGCGTGAAACAACCATTAAATGCATTTAAGAATCAAATAATTATTCACTATAACACAGATAACTTAGTGCAAATATCTTCACAAAATATTTTCTCATATGCACGACACACACTTTTCTATTCAACCAAGGACGAATTATTAGACAGATTAGAACAAATAATAAACCCAAAAGTAACAAATACTATAAAAATAGAGGAAGAAGCTCTATTCCACGTCCAAGATAATATCATTTCTTCTTTTCCAAATATAAAAATTGTAGTAGCTCAGAAAATGACAGAAGATATAGAAAACATAGATAGACAAAAAGAAATCGTAGTACTAGCACATAGACGAGCACACAGAAATTACAAAAATAACGCTCAAGAAATACAGACAACGTATTTTTGGCCAACCATACGCACCATGTGTAAAAAAGAAGCACAAGACTGTGAAATCTGTCTTACAAACAAATACGAAAAGAGACCAAATAAACAACTACTCGGAGCAACACCGATTCCAAATCACGTGGGAGAACACATACACTTAGATTTATTTTATATGAACGGAAACACATACATTACCACAACTGATAAGTACTCAAAATATTGCTATATACGAGAAATTCCAAATAAGAAAAACATACACAAATACATCGAAGAAATACTATCGCAAATCTATCCAAATGCTAGTTTCATAATGACTGACAACGAAGCAGCATTATCAAGTATATGCGTAAAACAGGTTTATGAAAAACTACATATTGAGCACACGCTAACGCCAACATATCATTCAACAACAAACGGTCAAGTGGAACGCACTCATAGCACGCTGATCGAACTCACTAGAGTCCTAGCTCAAGAACACAATTCTTCACCAGGAGACGAAATCTTTAATGCCGTTCGACAATACAACAAAACAATACACTCAGTCATTGGAGAGAAACCCGAGGACGTGTTTTTTAACTGGGGAGCACATCCTGATATTAAAGAAAAAATCGAAATAAAACAACAGAAAATACTTCTATATCACAACAAAAATCGTAAGAACATCACATACCAAGCAGGGGACGTTATATACTCCAAAACGCACCGACGCAATAAAAACCTAAGGAAATACTCAAAACACATTGTAAAGGAAGATAAAGGTAACACAATAATTACAAACAAAAATATTGTTATACATAAGGACAATATACGAGTACAAACATGTAAGGAATAATAATATTATTATATATATCCGTCGCATTCGGTAACAGACTAATAGACTTAAAAGACAAAAAATATATAATGATAGAGACTGACCCTGTATACGTTTTTCAGGACACAGCGTTCTTATACCATATGACAAACCTTTCTAGAATCTTGACACCCTACGAAAATATAGTACGATTTGCATATAATTAAGAACAAAACTCTGCAGAATATTTGTTGATAACTAAAATAGAAAATCTGAAGTCACAACTACTCCCTAGGATCTCCAGAATTAAACGTTCACTTAATTTTCTAGGATCAGCCCTCAAACTTATTACAGGAACACCTGACCACGATGACCTAATCGAAATCAAGACAGGATTGAATATGCTAATAGAAAATAATAATAAACAAAAGAAAATAAACTCTGAATTTGAAAAAATATTAGAAAGAATTAGCCCCGAATCTATTTCAGAACATTTAATACTTACCGAAGTATACAACGAACTACATTCTATCGCTACAATGATTAATTTCGCAAAAGACGGAAACTTTTATTCCGGAACTTTAAATTAAAAAGATATTCAACAAATAGTGTCTAATGAAGCGTTAGATCTACCTATAATAAATATATTAGAATATGCCGATATTAATGTTTTTTATTTTCATCACACAATTGTAAACACTTATAAATACCCATTATTAAAAACGAAATGTAAGCTATTTAATTTGTATCCACTAGCATTTAAGCACGGAAAACTATTACAAGACTCTAGAATAGCAAAATGCAATAATAAATTTACAAGTATCGAAAAATGTAAAAATTATCTAGGAAAGTTTATATGCAAAATTAAGAAACCGGACAACTGTACTATTAATGTATTAGAAAACAGGCCAGCCAAATGCGAAGTAATACATGAAAATAACGCACCGCTACAAGTACTCGAAAGTGGAAACATCATTACAGATTACGAACACACCTGGAATAACGTAAAAATAAATGGACCTAAACTAATACAATTCAATTACTCAACAAATCTAGATGGAAAACAATACTACAACCACCAACAAGCACTCAAAGATGCCATACATAACCTACACGACGAACAATTACAAATAATGCGCATCTTAGAATCTAATGGTAATTACAAATTTAACAATATCCAAGAAACATCAACCTTCCTGATACCCATCGAAGAACATCCAGTCAAATACACATTTTGTTTCGTATTAGGACTATGTACATTAGCATTACTAACTTATGGTATGATTAAATTCTGCGAATGCTACAGGATAAAGAAAATAGAAACACAAAGGAAAAAATCGAAGAATTATATTAAATAGAACTTCTCAAGCTCCGACAGAGACAATATACAGTTTAAAACGAGGACGTTTTTTTTAAGAAGGAGGAGAGTTAACATCTCTTATTTTAAGATAGTAATAACAAATCCATAAATTCAAATATAACTAAGATAGTAATAAAAGATGATAAATCCATAAACTCAAATATAACTCTTCTAAGCTAGAGATAAGACAAACATCATAAATACAACTATTGTAACGATAAGACAAACATCATAAATACAACTATTGTAACGATAAGACAAACATCATAAATACAACTATTGTAACGATAAGACAAACATCATAAATACAACTATTGTAACGATAAGAAACACATTCTTTCTTTTCTAACTTAATACAAATAACTCAAAACATGTTTTACTGATAAAAAAGGTACTAGTAACCTAAACAAAGAAAAACATATTTTGAGTTAGGACAAAGAAACATTAAACATAATTATTAATATAAATAGATGCTAAGAAAAATAGGATAGATAGTTTTAAGAATATATTTAATAAAGAAACGCACATTTTTTTGGTGCAGAAAAAAGAAAATATATTTTTTTACTCATTTCCTATAATTGGAAATTAACTAGCGCACTGTCAATATTAGCGAACTAAAACCGTACACCAAGCAGCCCACTAACCCGTCTTACGATTTTCTTCTTCTTACTATTCCCTAAATCCGAACCACTCGCAGAGGAAGATGAGTAGCCAACAAAACAAGTTCGAAAAATCAAGAACCAAGTTCCGCGAGAGCATGGCCCAAAAGAAGGCAAAAATCGAAGAACTATATTTATCGAAGATGATAAAGTCCCGAGTACCGGTTGGGGAAAGCAAGTTAAACCAGCCAGACAAACGCGTAGGCCAGCCACCAATGTCCTAACTAGTCACCGCCACAGACGATCAGCAACCCAATCCAATCACCATCCAGAGTGCGCCGCTTATTTTCGCATGGCCCATCAGGAGAGTTCTCGAAACCAAGATACTTCCAATTCCATACCGACCATTCTACCTTTCAATAAGTTCATCCGACAAAGACGAAGCTCCCCCAGGCCCAGTGGCCGCATACCAACACGTTAGACTCCATGGAGGGCTCGGGACCGTTAAAAAACCTTATATTGGAGGAGATCCGGCTAACTTTCTTCAGGTTTGAAGACCGCACACTTGCGCTTTGACCACCATCTCCACCGTCACCGCTACCACCACGGTCCCCGTCGTCATTGGGTTGTGAGAGATAAATTTCAGACCCCCAACACCACCACGTCGAAAGGGTTAAGCAACCTGTAAGGTCAGCGACCGACAATACCAACAGTGGGGTACGCAGTGTTACGAGCGTTCCATGACCGTCAAATTATTGGTGCCGGCCACAAATATCCTAGCAGCTATAGTTGAACGGCCTAATCCAGAGGAGACGTTCCCGACCTCGATGGAGCTGCTAACGACTCCGGAAAGAAATGTGTAGTCAGAACAATAACCTCGGTGTAATATTTACACATGATTGCAATTTCATTACTATTTTGTTAAACTTAAAGAACAATGACTTCGGTGTAGTATTCTATTGTGACCTACTTAAATAGCTATTGGATACTTTTAGATATATTTGCTGATATACTGCATAAGCATTAGGTATATAACAATACAAAATAATATAACAAAAGTTCAGTTCGAATAAAACTCTCAAAAAATACCTGTTGTTTTAGTTATTTCTAATGTCCTAACAAAGGCCATGGCCGTCAATACGGAAGTTTATTCACTTACGCCGCCCAGACCAACATGCACAAGAGGCACCCACAACAGTCGCCTAAAGGGTCATCGCCTCGAGAAGTAGTTTCAGAGATTGTGAGTACACCCCCAAGGAAGGCAGTACAGCTATTCGAGGAACCAGCTAGCACGGAGTCGTCCCAGAGATCAACCGACACCCCCTAGCTGAGGTACCGGGTGCGTTACAGGTAGAGTTTCGGAAGCTGATCGAAATCCAAAAACTTGCCCAGCAACGCACACAAGTGCGCACGTGCGAATGACGGCGTTACCAAATTTTAATCAGAAGAAGTGGCAAACTGCGCATCCTGCGGATGCCTAAATTTCCAAGCTCTTTCTCCGCAAACGAAGGGAGACAGATAGCTAATTTTTTCTTGTTAATAAAAAATTTTTTTCTTTATTTTGCGTGATTAAAACCAGAATTATATTTAGGGAACTTTTTTTTTTTTAACTTAAGTACTTTTATAACTTAACTTTTAAGTTCAATTAAATTATTTGAATGTTTTTTTATTATTGAATTATATTTTTAGTTAAATTATTAAAGTAAATTATTATATTCGAGAAAGATTGCGTCAAATATGAGTGCAGATTAAACAAGAAAATTCAGCGGTTATGAGGTCCCCCTTTATTTTTTACACTTTTCATTGCTAACACAGTAAAACAAAATTTGTTTAAACTCTAAGCGTTATAGTGTGTTCATATATGCACTTCTATTGAGTCAATATTCTGTTTATCGACAAAATATAATAAAGTGTTCACACAAGTACTTTTATTGAGTCAATATTCTATGTATTGACAAAATTAGTTTGGTTTAGACGCAATTGGTTTGTGTCTGACGATTAATTTCAAAATTTAACTTAGTTTAGACGCAATTGGTTTGTGTCTGATGTTTAAATTTCAAAACTTTGCTTAGTTTAGACGCTATTGGTTTGTGTCTAAGGCTTCTTAACGGTGTTGTATTTTAATTTCTATTCAATATTATAACAATTTCGTGCTTATTGCGCAATAAATTATTGAGATTTTGTATGGAATATTGAGCTCAATAATGGCTTTTATTGAAAAAACCTGAATATTGGGTAATGTGTGAACAGGCTATTAGTCTATAACTGTTCAAAAGATAACAAATTACAACCATTAGGGCACCCTTTAATTTCTAATTTTTGTCAAGGATAGTGATAATTTATTATTTAGTTCATGAACAGTTTATTTAATTGATGAACAGTCCTTTATTAATTATACCCTTCACCACAAAAAGCGAAAAAATGGTATATATAAGTTTGTCATTCCATGAGTAATTTCTACAATATCCATTTCCGATCCCATGAAGCATATATATTCTGACTTCTTATGCATAGCGAAGTCGATTAAGCGATATCCGTCTGTCCGTCCGTGTTAGTGTTGAAATCAAGTGTGCCAAGGTACCGTGCTAAAAATAATAAATAAGTCATTCGATCAGACATAGTGTCGAAAGAGGTGCTATTGGAAATCAGTACGATCGGTCCATGTCATCCGAGGCAGCAGGCAAAACACCACGCCTACCTCTAATTTTTTTATGTCATTTGGAACAATACAGTAACTCCAACAAAAAAAATTAATATATAGGGCGATAGAGAATTAAAAAATAAGAAAAATACACCGAGTGAAAAAATTGGCGCTCGTTCATATTTTCCGATTTACGGCTCCGAAATTTTTAAATTTTTTTAAATATCAATATGGGTACCATTTTAAAGCGTTGGAAGAGATCTTTGAGGAAATCCTAAGCATTTTTAACAATGGTTAATCCATTCAGATCCGATGGCATTTTTGTAAATTTAACCAAAAATTTAAATTTTGGTAAAATTTTTTACTTGCAATAAGAAATTTTTATATTTCATTTAAAACCGAAAATGCACAACAAATAACTAACCGCTATCGAGAATTTTAAAGTTTTCTGAAAACCACATATGCGACATAAAAAAAAACAAATTTACGCTATTGAGTCATTTTTCACCAAAAATGTTAATTTTTCAAAAAACTCTACTTGCAATAAAAACTTTAAATTTCATTAAAACCCGAAAATGCACAAAAAATAACTAACCACTATTAAAAATTTAAAGGTTTTCTAAAAAAACCCTATATTCAGAAAAAAACACAGTCATTGAGTCATTTTTTATATCATAATTGTACAAGTGAAGCTGAAAACCAAATATCTGAAATTTTTAGAATATTCCTTTCAGCGAACTTTCAGCTAACTAAGTGCCTTGGATTTCGCACTTATATAAGAATAGATTCTTTAATGAAGGAGAGCGCAGAGCAAACGCCAAGGTGATACATAAGCAACTCAACTTCACCCCAAACATCAATTCATACTTCTATATATATATATATATATATATATATATATATATATATATATATATATATATATATATATATATATACGGTGAAGGGTATATAAGATTCGAACGCCGAATATAGCACTCTTACTTATTTTATTGAATATTGGTATGACCTTTAAACCTCACACGTTCGTTCGCTTATGTAACACACGCTTGACTGCGCTATTGAGATTTCAGTGAAGCTGAATTGTCAACAGCCTCTGCTGACATGACGTCATCCTTAGACGGATTTAGGGAACATTCATCATCTTTGGAATCGGGCTCAATTTCTGGACTAACGTGACACCATGGTTTCATATGATCGCTCGACACAACGTTGCAGTACATCTTTTGAGTGACCGGCAAATCTGGTAGATCTTCGATAACGAATCGGTCGTTTCCGAGTACTTTCGTTACGACATAAGGACCTAGGTACTTTGGATCTAATTTGTGTGACTCACCAGTGACCTGCAGTACATACTTGGTTACTGCCAAATCGCCGACTTCGTTAATTGTAGGTTTCAGGTGACGGTCGTCGTAACGTTTCTTCCATTGGTCCTGGATATTGGTTACAACTTCTCTTGAACACTACGCACTTCGTTGACGTCTTCATTCAAAGCTTGGATGACTCTAATACTGGTCACGTGTCTGGGGTTCAAGTTGAATACCAACTCATTGGGGGCTAAAATTTATTGTGGCATTACTTTGGGAGTTAATACTCCACTGAATCATTGAGATCATTCTGTCCCATTCTTTTGGAGTTTCTTTTGAACATCTTAGGGAGTTCAGAAAGTTTAATTTGCTCTGTCAATTTGCCCTTTGGGTCTAAGTGTCCTTACTGCTGCCTGAATGTGGCGTACACAATACTTTTCAACAAGACTTTGAAATTCTTTAGAAGTGAAGGCTGTACCTCTATCTAACGTTATTTTTAATGGTTGACCGAAAATCTACATGATTTCTAGAAGAGCATTGATGACAGGTATTGTTTTGGTATATCTAGTTGCTTTTATGATAGTATAGAATGAACAGACCATAAGTAAAATGTAGACGTTGCCTTGCTTTTCGGAAATTAAAATTAGTGAATATAAACGGAATTGGTAAAATTTCTTCGGCATGCAACTCACCTTTAGGTTTACCAGTCTTGACCTTATTATAGCAACATTTGGGATATGATGCAATATGTGACTTTACGTAGCGTCTCATTTTCGGAAGCCAAAACTCGCCTTGAAGCTTTTCTAACGTTTTTGATAGACCAAAATGACCTGCATCATCATGACATACCTTTGTGATTCTCCAGCGAACGTTCTTTGGTATAACTAAGAATTTCTTCTGGTTTATTTTTCTATACAAACGTTCTCTATCAAGTACGTAATGAATTTGTAGCTGAGATTTTTCTTTTTGACTAACCGTTGCCGTACCATTTAACTTGCTTACAATTGATTTAAGCTGATCATATGCCATCTGGTATATCCAGTTATTGATACTAGCGGATACTAACAAAACTTGTTCAGCTATCGTTTGCGTTTTATTAGGGGGTAAAAGGGGACTCCTACTCATTCCATCGACATGCTGCATCTTAACACCGGATATGTGACCTATAGTGAAGTCGAACTCATGAAGTTTTAGCCACCATCTGGCTATACGTGGGGTAACGGTGAATTGGCTTTGGTTTTTCCTACAGCATAACAATCATTTACGATGTTGATGTCTCCACAATAGCTATTACTTCTAACTGACGACTATAAGGTACTGGAATAATGTAAGAACCGGTTTTGTTCTAATATTTGACTTTAACTTGAGAAACGCTTTTTCTTGTTCCATTTCCCATTCAAAAGTAACGTTGTCCTTTAGAAGTTGCGTTATTGGTCGTGGTGTAATACTATATTGCTCTATAAACTCTCGGAGGAAACCGGTGATCCCGAGGAATCTACGAACATCAGAAACATTTTCAGGTGTAGGAAACTTAGCTATACATCTGGTTTTTTTCTTCTCCAGGCCGGATACCAATGGCGTCTACGATATGGCCCAAAAACTTACATTAGTCTGCATAAATTAGCATTTTGATGGTCTTAAAGTGAGACCTTCATCTTTCACAGCAACCAAAAATTCCTTGAGAACTTTTACACCCTGATCCACCGTTTCACTTATAATGATACCTTCGTCGACGTATCTTATTGTGTTTCTTCGATGCTTCATCTTTCTTATTAACTGTGTTATCATTTCTTGAAATACCATGGGAGCATTTATTAAACCGAAAGGCATAACTTTATGTACGCACAGGCCTTCTGGCGTTATAAGAGCAGTGTTCATTTTAGACTCTTCACTTAGCGGTACTTGATAGTAACCGGAAATCATATCCAATGTCGTAAAATACTTGTTTCCTGAAAGTAATGACAGTTACTCTTCAACAACTGGCATACAATACTATTTTATGATTGTTAATGCATTCAGTGGGCGATAATCAGTACATATACGATCTTCAGCATTAGACTTTTATACCAATAAAACTTGAGCAGCATGTGGGGATATACTGGGGCGGATAATATCATATTTCAACAGGTTGTCTGTCGATGGTGTCTGACAACATTTGCCTCTTACTGAACGGCACTTGATATCGTTTACCAGTAATTGGCCCATCTGAAGAGACTGTTATTTCCATTTGAGTATTCTTACAGCGACCCAACTTTTCTAGACTTTTTGAAAAACATACATCAAATGAATTAAGTAAATCTTGGATAACTAGTTTTTGCCCATTGCTAAGTTTTTAGTTTATATTATAGCTTGTGTCAGATAACGCTTATATTTTCAATACACCGGACTCGATTATCAAACAATGGTCTTCTTTACACAATACATTCTTCCTCAAAATCAAATCATATATCATAAAATTGTCGTGGATGACAAAAATTTTACTTTTAATAGAATTTCCATCGATGGTAACAGTGCACTCACACATTTGCTTAGCTGCTACAACTCCTAGTCCGAAACCGCTTATGGTCTTCGAGATACTTTTTGTTGTAACATTCCATCGGACACTCGACTCTCTGATAAGTGTACACTTACTTCCTATATCGGCGAATGCTAAAAATTTATGCTCATTGATGAAAACTTGTTTTAAAACTGGAGGACATTCTTCTATTTTTTTGTCATTACCTATAGAGACCGTAGGCTTACTTTGCACTGACGTTCGTTATGACCAACTTTTTATCAGATTGTGCATTTTTGTTTCTGTTTTTTGTTTGTGGCTATGGATACTTTCTCGCAATGTGCCCATCATTGTTGCAGTTGAAGCACTTTAGACCCTTCGTCTACCCCTTTATCAATGAATTTTTTAGCTGGTGTTATTAAGATATATTTTCAAATGACTTTAATAAATCGTTGTACGTTTGTAAAATCATTGCAAGAAGTGTACGTGTTAAACTTGGATCATTCACGCCATTAATATGTATGATAAAATTGAATAATCATCAACATTACCTTTTCGTCCAATAGCCAACATACAATAATAGTATTCGACCAACGACTCACTATAACTTCTTCATCAGCCCTCTCTGTACATCTGCAATACTCACTTTGCTTGGAAAATCGCTTAAAAATAATTGCTTGAATTGTGCCCATGTCTCTAAAACAGGTAGGGAATCTATCCAGTTTTTGGCAAGACCATTCATTTTATAATACACAGCGAATAAAATTGTATCATTCGTCCACTTATGCAATAGTTGTAATTTTTCGATCTTATATACAAACTGAATTGAGGATATTGCCTCCTTAATTGGATCATAATCTGGTATTATCACAATATAATTCTTAAGAGCACCTCATACACATACTGATGGTGTAAACCCATTTGGCACCCCACCGCAAGCACCTTCATTATCATTAGCACTGCTATTTGCTTGAAAAGATTCGTTGATGTGTACTTGATGCGTATTAGTCATTTGCTCTGTATTTCTTAACCTTGTTGTCAATCGATTTACACTATGCGCCAAATCAAGTATTATATTTCTTAAATTAGTAATTTGTTGTCGCCATTCATTTGCTGGCTCATCAAACCCCTGCAGATCTTCTTATAGCAGTTCTTCATCCAATTCAACATTTTCTTCCTCGTACGCTTCTACTAATCTTGCTATCTTGTCAGCTTTGTTCCCTGATAAAGACAATTTCTTGTATTTTAGCAGTTTATATAATTGATCTCCTTTCAGCGAATATATATTGACTTTCATTTTACAAAAAATTTTTAATGTGTCATTTATAATCGTTTAATTATAACATTTTACTTCTTTTCTCTATTCAGAAACATTTAATTTAATTTAATTTATTTAATTTTTAATTCCTGATTTGCTTTTTCTTTCGTTGTTTTCGCTTTTTAAGCTATTGCATCGTTGTCTTAAATGATTTTTCTTTCAGAACTTTCTTTCATTTTCGATTTAAAACCTTTTTTTTAAGAAAAACTAATACCACCTTACAACTTATGTGATAGAGCTTGTTCTGTCTTTCCTTTTATTTTATATTACTCACCCGTGCTGCTGCCTGGCTATCCTTGTCTTTTTTTTTCCCCATCATTAAACTTTTGCAATTTTTTACCACTTTGATCTCTGTTCCTAATTCTATTTTTTTCCGTTGGCGTCTTTTCGGTTTACTTATTTTTTATTTTGTTTTGTTTTTTTTTTGGGAGTCTGTGTGCGTTTATTTGTGGCTTTATCCCACTTCTGATTTTATAATTTGAGTAGTAATAAATTTAAGTTTAATTCATATTTTCAGTTGTTTTATTTAATATTGGTACGACCCTTAAACCTCACACGTCCGTTCGCTTACACAACTTACGCTTGACTGCTCTATTGAGATTTCAGTGTTGACATTTTAAATATTTATACTTGTTATACTACTTGATATAGTAATGCAAATTCTGTCCAATTTTCAAGAGTTTGTCTGTAACGGTTACAAAGATAGGGCCATATAGGTAAATTTACTTTAAATATGGGAACACCCTTTAACTTCTAAATTCAATTTTTTAACTTGTTATAGCGGACTTAGCAATACACGTTATTTGTAAATTTTTAGCTGCCTCTGTATAACGGTTCAAAAGTTTGGCCACATATGGGACACCCTTTAACTTTCAAATACAAAATTTTATACTTGTTATTATAGCGGACTTAGTAAATTTCAACTATCTGGATATAACAATCCAAAAGTTTTGCCACATACATCAAATTACATTAACTATTGGTACACCCTTTAATTTATAATTTTAAATGTTTATACTTATCATAGCAATCGACATTCTGTTCAATTTGCAAGCGTTTTTCTATAACGATTCAAGAGATAAGCCCATATAGGTCAATTTACGTCACATATGGGGACATTCTTTAATCTTTAGGGTAATTTTTGTATTACCTTTTGCTATAAGGAGCTATAGTAATACGTCTTTTTTTATTGTAAACAATTGCGCTTTACGGTTCATAATATACTTAAAAAACATGTATGTTGTATGGGGCACCCTTTAATTTTTAATATTATGAAGTGTTTTCAAAGCGGGACCAATCTGTAAGCATAATCTATCAAATTACAAAATCTTTTCACAATCGGTTCTTGTTGATGTCGGTTAAAAAAGCAAATAACACTTTTGAAATTCATACCTTCACTTAATTGTGAATAAAAGCAAACGCGTCCATCGATTTTCATGACCTATGTCTTATTTTGTTTAAAGGTTATGTGACTTTACGTGAAAGTAATAGGAATTGACACTTTTTCCGTTTTGGATTTTTTATGAATTTAAAAAATAAAAAATTTAATATTTTTTTTTTTTTACCGATAAAAATTTCCCCGGCAGTTTGAACTCTTCCCGATCACTGACCCCTACCATTTGTCTCACAGTGTAATTGCTCCAAAACTTGCCGGAATTTTTTTTCTACACTTGTGATGTATCATTGTTTTCTTAATATCTTTTCTAGCATTGATTGGCTTTGATACTATGCACACAAATTGTAGTATGCAGACAGTGCAATATATATCATTTTGGAGAATCTTCGTTATATTAACAGATGCTTAATTGGCCTTTGCCAATTTTTTATGGATATTCAGAACACGAAATCTTTAACATATGATTTAAAATCGCACACTATTTTTAGCCAGAAATATTTCTGCCTGATGCGGAATATGGGTTTTTTTGAAAAGTCCATAATTTCCCTTATCATGGAGATTGTTGATTTAATCATAAGCTATGGATCTTGACAATTACAACCATTACTGCGTAGTTTCTTTGCGCTTTATTAATCTTTTAGAAAATTCTGATTGAAGAAGTGTCACCAGACAGGTGCATTTGATAGATCGGATTTTAGATTTTCAAAAGATTTAAAACCTGAGTAGATAAAAGAAACTTTTTGTTTGGTCTAGCGTTAACAGTCTGTGGACGTGCTACATCAGAATAGTTGCGAATGAACGATACTATTTGCTCATACAAACAGAATGTCTAGGAGTTTTTAGAAAATTAAAATTTCACGATTGCTCCAACTCTGTCCTAATCAACCTTTAATATTCTAGCACCAAAGCGATACCTAAGATATTTTGTTTCGCGTTAAAAAAAAAATAAAAATTGCTTTTCCTATGTTGAATCGAGTATCAATCTAGCGGCTCATTACTTGCGGCTTATTGCATACGTCTAAACCCATCATCTTATTTCGATAAAGTAATATCCCTGGAACAACGATTCCTTAGGCCATACCTGGATGAATACGTACATCCTTTAAGCAACACAGCATGCCATTTATATGTGGTGGGTTAGATTAGATTCAACAAGCAGCTGTACAGCCACAGACCATTAGATTCTCTTTGCGTTACCTGCATTAGAAAAAACAAGGAAGAAAAAGAAAAGAAGAACAAAAGAAAGTCAGGACGTAAAGAAAAACATAAATATGAGAGATGAAGAAAACCAAGAAAGAAATAAGGGCGCAATGGAAAATGTGAGGTCAAAACATTGAATCGCAATATCTAATACTAAATGCTTACAATGCATACTATTCCAAAATATCGCAGACAAGTATTAGAAACGTTGCAACCGAGCAACTAGCGCATCAGTTTCTAAATTGATGCTTTGCTTCGCAACTTTGTATACATATTAGAGCGACAATGAAATGTATTGGAAATTTTTTTTTTTCCAGAATTTTAAACAAAAATATGAAGATTCTTTTGCCACTTGGTCTAAAACTTACTTGCTGAAAATTTTAGCCAAATCGGATAATTCTATCCCGTGCACCTTTGATGGCAAAGTTCAAATTTTGAAAAATATAGTGTATTCGCCTATATTGGAGCTAAAAAATAGCTTTTCAGTATGAATTATACCGAAATCGAATGGGATTAATGTGCCAGATAGTGTAGAACTTGCATGCTGAAAATATTAGCCGAATCGGGTAACTCTATGCCGTGCAGCTTTGAGGTCAAAATTAAAATTTTGGAATTCTGTATATTTAACTATAATTGATCTAAATATATCGTTTTTTTTAAAGTATATTCATTTAAATTTTTCAGAAACTGGATGTTTTAGATATTTTTAAAAGTATTCTGAAATATTATGAGTAAATTTAACCCTTTTTTGCTAAGGGGGTCAAAACGACCAAACTTCTTAGCTTTAAATACAACATTTAAAAAAGATGATATACTAATCCTGAAAAACGAAAAATATTTTTAATAGAAATATTAACCCTTTTTAGCTACTAGGGTCAAAACAACCCATTTGATATATTTTATTTTCATTACGAAATAAAAATATATATGAACCGCCCTGTTTGTACCTGTTAGAGCAGATCTCAACCCCAGTAAATAATGATTTTTATCAGTTGGTCTAGATACAAACGGATAATACTTAAATTTAACGGATTTTAAACAAATAAGTCAAGGCATACTAGATCTATTTTTTTTACAATATATTACAAATAATTGCAAAGCTTTATTTTTTTAATCAGTTTGACGCGTTAAACGCTCGAGTTAATAGTGCAAAGTGGTATTTTGTCAAAAAAAAATAGTTTTAAACAATGCCTTTATTAAGAGATGAAATTTATCTCATCGGTTTTGAAAAAAGTCAATTAACTGGGAGTAAACTTCCATCAATGGGGGATTGTCTCAGAGTTATATTTTATAATTTAAGAACTGTGAAGTTAAAAATTAAAGACAGTGTACGACTGGTGGTAAAGGAGTGTTTTACTTTTTGGGAAAAGGCTCGGATTTCTACTATGTCAATTCAAAATGCAGAGAAGAAACTAACTCGCTTGTACGAGGAGTGGAGGGAAATGAATAAACGGAAAACCAGGACATACGAAATTTATAAGAAAAAGAGAGAAGTATGGAAAGATGCACTCGACAATTTGTTTGACATCGCACATCCCCATGCACTTAAGTTAATAAAAATCAAGGAGGATAAATTGTTTTTGTTGAAACAGAGAGAAAAAGGACGAGAAGATTGCATGGTGGGAGTTGATGCAAAATTAAAGAAAACTGAAGGAAGACGTAAAACCCGGAAGCAGCGGGAAGAAACTAAAAGAAACATGTATCAAGAGGCCCCTTCATCATCAAAAGGTAATTTTTATATTAATTAACTATTTTTTTTAAATCTGTGAAACTTTTACAAAAACCCAGCAAAGCCTTCTATTACCCTCTAATGGGTTTAATGTACTAAAATCATTATTTCTAACTAAAATATTTAAAAAATTGTTGATTTTTTTTATAATAATAAAAAAATTATAGGATTTACTACATATGTAACAAGTTCCGATGAGTCAGAAAACGGGGAATCTACGGAAGCTAATGATCAAATAATATACCCAATGACCACGAGTTGTCCTGACACTTTGAAAAGTTCAGAAAAACAAAACACTTTAAACATAAAAAGGTTATCTAAAGAAATTTTAAAGCCCAGACTTGCTGCAGTTTTAGATAAATTAAAATTAAGCTCTGGATATACTGTTCACATGCTTACTGCAGTTTTGGATGCAGTTGGATTAAACTCATCAGAGTATGTTATTAACCGCACGTCTATTCATCAGCAAAGGGATGCACTCAGAAATGCAAATAGTACTCGAATTGGCTTAAAACTTAAATCCAATAAGACCGACTGTCATTAATTGCAACCGCTCCCGGTTTTAAACAAATAATATTCCTGATATACCGGCTGAAAATGGCGTTGAAATAGCATCTGCAGTATATGATTCATTAGAAGAGTATCAAGTTTTGGATAGAATCGAGGCATTTGTCTTTGACACAACCGGGTGGAATTACTTCTAATGCCATACAATTTTTTAAACCCGGTGCTCTTCATTTAGCTAAATGGATGGCTAAGGGAATATATTGCCTTAAGATATTGATGTTTCGCAATCAATTCTCAGAAATCACAGAATTGGAAATGAATGATCTAGTTGAAGTTGCAGGTTTTGTTATAAAGTGCTATGCATTTTTCTGGTTCAATTCAGATAAAGCGGAGCAAGCTCCCTTAAACGACATATTATTTTCGAGAAATTTAGAAGATTATAGAAAATAAATGTACAAATTGCTGATAGAGCCATAACAAAGTTTATTAATCATCTATATTACCTTAATGAAGAATACGTAGCATTCAGTTTATTTGATGATAGAATAGACTTTGAAACAAAAAACAAAATGGCTAAAAAAAATTTTGACTTTTATGGAAGAAGAAAACCTTGAGGAAGAAGAAATTTTGAAAAAGTTTTTAATTAAAAAATAAAATCTTAATACTTTCTTCGCTAAAGATAATTCATCAATTTTGATTGAACTTCTATCCAAAAATACGAAAAGTGTTTTGAAGAGATTCCAAATTTCAATGGATTTTTTACAAAAAGACCCAAGTAGCTGAAAAGATTGTGAAAATTATAGAAAAGGAAAATTTATTATTCAAAAACTAAAGGTTGTTAATGACTGCGCCGAACGAGGTATTAAGCTTGTTGAAGATTATCATGAGAATATTTATTCAAAGTAAGTTACATTTAAATTTAACTAATTTATATTTAAATAATTATTGTGTTTCTTTTTAGGTTGTTCAAAACCATCGATAACAATATACGAAGCATGCGAATTTAAATAATTTAAGAAATGATTACATTTAATCAAACTTACCGAAAAAGACCTTTCAAGTTGTCTTAATTTTTATATTTAAAACATATTTTTATTCCAATTAAAATATACTGCTTTTGCTTCTATACGAAAAACATTCACATAAATATATATTTTAAAAAATTGGTTTTAAGATTTCAGTTTTTCGTTTTTAGAAATAATATTTTACACTATTTTTAAATGTTGGATTTATAGCTAATTTAAGCAAATATGTTGTTTTGACCCCCGTTGCAAGAAAGGGTTAAGTTTACTCATAATATTTCAGAATACTTTTAAAAATAACTAAAACATCCAGTTTCTGAACAATTTAAATGATTATACTTAAAAAACGATATTTTTAGATCAATTACAGTTAAATACACAGAATTTCCCAAAATGTTAACTGTGACCTCAAAGGTGCATGAGATAGAGTTATCCGAGTTATCAAATTTTCCGCAAGTAAGTTTTAGACCAAGAAAAATCCAAAGTTGATTCTTCATTGCCGCCCTAATACATATGTACAAGATAAAAATACAAATACAAATAAATGCGAAGAATATCGACCTAATAATACTTTAAAAGCTTGTGAAAAGATATTAAAAACAGTTGTGAAAATTCAACTAGATATATATATATATATATATATATATATATATATATATAGGAATCATAATATTATATCCAAATATCAATATGTTTCTTACGTGAGACAACTGTTAACTATGTCATTAGGAAATGGAAAGACAGGAAATCATAAGAAATTGTTTTCAATTTTTATTGACTTGATAAGAGCATTTTAAACCATTAAAAGGAAAGTAATGTTGGATAAGCTATATATGTATAGAATTAGAAGAAAAAAGCTGAATTGCTTAAAATCATACAATCGGAACAGAAAACAGACAACGAAGATAAATAATTTAGTATCGGAGATAAAAAGGAAGGACTTTGAAATTCCACAAGGCTTGATATCACGCACACTTCTCTTTAATATTTTTGTTAATGATTTGCCAAATACATTAGAAAGATATAAAAGTACGCGGATGATACCTCTATATACACAATTGCAGGCAAGGAAGAAGAATATCGCAAAATTATAAGATATAACATATACTACGTTTATAAGTACCCTATTTGCAAATAAAAATTATTTCCAATTATTTACGTTTTGTAAATTTAATAGTCATAATACTTTTCGCCCAATTTTTATTTTCAAAAATTAGTTAAAAACAATTTTTTTTTTTAACAAATTTTTTCCCACAAAATATTACTTTTCAAGATTTTTAGAGGACTAATAGGCCAAAAAAACTTAAACAAAAATAGATGTGGTAGCACTTTACACCTTAAGGCCTCGTTGCTCATACGTAAACGTACAAGTTGAGAATCAGCTGTTCCGTTTTCCTTACCTAGGTTGTGTGTACCTATTTCGTAAACGTGACGTTGCGTTGCGGACGAATCTAATAAAATTGATTTTTCTCTACGTTTTTATGTATCAGTGATGTTAGGTTAATGTTGTTTTTCGATTTAACCAATAAAATTGATTAACAAAAGGAAAGTCATATAGATTATTATTAGTATTATAACGATCACTATATATTTTGTTATTGTTATATTATCATTATTTTTGGTATTATTATTTTTATAATTATTATTACTTCATTATCATTATTGTCAATAGAATTAGTACTTTTAGAAGTTGAAGAATATATCGAGCAAATTTAGACACATTAAACAAAATTAAAACTATATTTATGTATGTATACTAAATATACTATAGAAATTAATAAAAAAAGAATAAAAGTAAATACTGCATTTGCTAAGCAAAAATTATTTTGCATAGGACCAATCTTTAAGTTCGTATTTAAGTTGTATTTAAATTATTGAAATAACAAAAACTTAACAATAGTTATTTAACAAGCAGCTGCTTATTTAAAAAAAGAAAAAAAAACATTTTTTTTTTTTTTTTGAAGTTTCAGTCATGGAAAAGAGAAGTATAAATTTTATATCAACTGAGGTTGCATATCATATTATCTCTAACAAGCCCCGAAATTGTATATGTCGATCTCTCCTAGTCTCCAAAAATTTGAAAAAAGGTTTCGTCGAGTACATATAAGAAAACAGTAACGGGGTCATTTCTGTACATGACAAAGTCGCTGGCACTGCTAGAGTCTAAGAAAATAACCTTTTTGCGTTACAAATTTGTTCTTTATCCGAACTTATTTTTTTAATATTCATATTTACATTGCTACAAACTTGTATATTTAATTTTATTAAAAATATTATAATAATGATCACAAACTTTTTTATTTGCTTTTTACTTAAAGCTTTCCATCATGTAGTAACTTACAACCAATATCCTAACTACATAGTGACTCTTGTACAGAAATAAATGTTTCACAAATATGAATTATGATAAAAAAAATTCGTGCAAATGTATATCTACTACTTCTAAATATGTGCATAATACGTACCTTGAAAGCGCACTTCATTCTGCTAGTATCTAATTTTTACTTTTTACAGTTTATCACAATTAATATATTATGTATATAATTATTGTATAACTTTTTTTCTTTATTTAGCTAACTTTTCAAATTAGCGCATCTAACATAGTACGGTGATTGACAACATGTTTTGTTTCTTTTTGGCAAAATAAATGTCATGTTTTTGTACAAAATAAAAAATATTTGTTTACAAAATACACAAATAACAAAAACTTATGCCCCTATTACGGCTTACAACTCAACTCTATTTCAGTTGAAATTTTTTTATTTGGTATTATGAATTACAACTTAACTTGTCAAAAATGTTAAGGTTGTAATTTTAGTATATTACAACTTTTTTGTGGCATTACGCATTACAACTCTGTACTGGTGTGGTTGAAAAAAACGCAAAAAAATTACAGCTAATGTTTAGCAGTTGTTTAAAAAACACATTATTAGTGAAAATGGAGAGCAGGTGAGTAAAGTTTTTGAAATTATCTTAAAATTATTTATTAACTATAAATTTTTAACAAATTTATTATAAATTTTTAATAAATTTATAGCAAAAATAAAGTTACTACAAAACAACAGTTTGAAAAGCTGGTTGAATTAATGGAAAAGTATCCCGAAACTGGTCGAGGCAAGCTACAAACTCGGATCTTCCAAAAATAAAAGTAAAGAATTGTGGGAGGAATTTGCCTTGGAGCTGAATAGCTTAGGACCACCATATAGAACAGCGGAGGAATGAGGACATGTAAGTAGAAATAATGAAATAAAACCAATACAATGAAAGTTCAATAGTAAATAAATAATATTGTAGGTTTAGGTACACTACAGGGCAAACTTAAAGAGAAAACTTGCCTACAACCGAAACAACTTCCTTGCAACTGGTGGTGGCCTGTCACAAGAAGTTTCTTTAACTCCATTGAAGGAAAGTGTGGCGGAGCTCATACAAATACGAGAGCAAGTCTCGCCTGCTGGCCGTTCATTTGGGGTTGAGAATACTCCCCCGGCAGCGGAAAACTCGGAAAGAGAAGACAATCCGGTTGCAGCTTCGTTTACGGCGAACGAGTCACAAATAGCAAACCCTAATACCAATCTCCCTACCTCTTCAGGATAACAAGGTATAAGAAATCGACTTAAAAACAAAAATTTAGAAACTGAACGTGTAGAGCTCTTAAAAGGACAAGCCCAGACACAAAAGGATATTTTAACAAAAATTGCACAGTTAGAAAAATCTGTGCATAAAAATTACGAAATAAAAGATATTGGAAATTAAAAAACAAAAGCTTGAGTTATACACACTACAAGCAAAGGAAGCAACTGCACTGCATGCATTAAAGGTGGAAGTCTAAAAACTATATATAGCTAAAATGCAAGGAATTTCAAAATAATTTTTATACAAATTTTTAAAAAATTAAAATCATTTTCATACGTTTCACATAAACGCCACTTAATTGCACTTTTTATTTAATTTACAGAACACAAATAAATCACACAGATATATACAGATATATGTTTTATTATAATAAAGTGTAATAAAATTTATTAACATACTAGATAATTGAGTTATCTTTTACTTAAGAGTTGTTTTTATATTTTTACTTATTGAATTTTAATGCACATTAACTTAGTTAGTAAGTTGAAATTGTAATTTTTACCTAATTGGCCTCTATAGGCTTTAAAATTGCAATAATAAATGAATAAATAGTAAAAATAAAAAAAAATAAAAAAGTATATAAAACATGAAGTGATATTTTTTAGTCTTAATGTTGTAAACTTTTAGTTTTAAGTTTTCCACTATTTAAATTAATTTTATTAAAAACCAAAAGACTGAATAAAGTACAAATAAATAATGGAATATAAATGGTATTTATTGTGTTATTACATGCGTATTAAAAAGATAGCATGATGTTATTGCGTATTCTTCTTCTGGTAAATCTACACAAAAATACATATATTAAAATTCTGTTTAAATATCACTTAAATCTTTTCTTACTTGGCGGCAGGAAGTTCCAAGGGATTTGAGTGATCGCGTAGACTTTTTCGTATCCGCAGCATATCAGTAACATTATCAGTACTTTCGTCATTGTAAAATATGTCTGTACTTATGTCAATTTTATTACTTATTAAAAAAAACACACACTTTTATATAATTTTAAATTTAAATTGTTGTTTAATTTTTTTGCCATAAATGCATCAGCTGTGTATTCATCCGTCATATTTTACATTTATATCTTGGCAGCACCGAAACAACTTCAACTAAAATAAGTTGTAATTTATAATACAGAAAGAGAGTTGAGTTGTTTGAAAGTTGAGTTGTTCCAATTACAACTCAACTGAGTTGAGTTGTAAACCGTAATAGGGGCATTAAATTAATAAAAATTATTTTTCTTCAATTATCACAATCACTTATTGATAGCATTTTTGTTTATTTTCTCCATATTTAAAAACATATGATGCGTTTACGTGTAAATAGTAACTAGTCAACGTTTTAGCCGTCCGCAACATTTACCTGTTCGCAATATTTACGTTAGAGTAACGAGGCTTTAAATAGGTGCTCTTTCGTAAACGTGGCGTTGCGTTGCGGACGAAACTAATAAAATTGAAATTTCTCTACGTTTTTACGTATCAGTGATGTCAACAAATTTAAAATATATAATTTATAGCGTTTTAAGGTTAATGTTGTTTTTCCATTTAACCAAAAAAAATTATTAACAAATAGATTATTTTTATTAGTATTATAACGATCATTATTTCTTTTGTTATTGTTATATTATCAATATTTTTGGTATTATTATTGTTATAATTTTTATTGCTTCATTATCATTATTCTTATTTGAATTAGTACTTTTAGAAGTCGAAGAATATATCGAGCAAATTAAGACACATTTGTGTTAAACATAATAAGAGCTATATTCATGTATGTATATTAAACTTTTTTTTTTTTTTTGAAAAGAGAAGTAGCACTTCAGGCATTAAAACCTATTTAGTTATTTTTCGTAACCGTGCTACATTCTTTAGGAAAGGGATAGTAAGAGATAAGACAGGTGGTCAAAAGAGAAAGATAGATAGTTATTTTACTTCGCCGGCGAGTCTGCTAGGAGAAAGTACCGACGAAGGAGACTGCACGTTTTTTTTTTTTTTGTTCATTCTGAATATGTATTTATACCATTAAACAGAAAAAAACATTTTTTGTATTTTGATTGCCGCAGGATTCGAACCCTGAACAACCAGGTTTGTACTCGACGTGTTTACCACTTTGACTACAGCAGCCTCACTTACTTACTATAAAAATTAATAAATAAAGAATAAAAGCAATTACTGCATTTGCTAACCAAAAATTATTTTACATGGGGTCAACTTTTAAGTTCGTATTTAAGTATTATTGAAATATCAAAAACTTAACAATAGTTCTTTAAAAAGCAGCTGCTTATTTAAAAAATCATTTTTTTAAGTTTCAGTCATGGAATAAAGAAATATAAATTTTTTATCAACTGAGGTTGAATATAATATGATCTCTAATAAGCACCAAATTTTTATATGTCGATCTCCCCTTGTCTCCAAAAGTTTGAAAGAGGTTTGACCGAGTACGTATTGTATGTGGTTTTCACAAAATTGTCTATACATATAAAAAACAGTAACGGGGTCATTTCTGTAAATGAAATATTTTTTGAAAATTTTGATGTTGGTGTAGATAGTAATCGATATAATATAAAAACACCTACTTTTGGAATTTTTGTATGTCTGTATGTGTTCGCATCACGTTAAAACTGCCGGATGGATTTAAATAAATTCATAAAAATATTACATTTCCTACAAAAAATAGATGAATGTGGAAGTACACAATTTTGTTGATAAAGTGATACTAAAACAGTTGTCAGCACATTTTATGTTTATAAAATTTTAATATTGTGTACTGAACCCTACAATAAGGGAATTTTATATAATTTTAATATTAAAAGACACAGTTGTATATTATTAAATTTTAGTTTTTAAAATTATTTTTTAATTTTAGTCCCAGCCAGGGGTTGAACCAGTAATCTTCATAAATCAATTGAAATTTTACTTTTTTCGCTTTGGTTCATTTTTAATTTAACTTTTATCAATTTTTAGAAAATAAAAAATTAAACGCTGACAAAGTCGACGGCACTGCTAGAGTCTAAGAAAGCGAACATTTTTGGCATAATAAGTGTCATGTTTTTGTACAAAATAAACCATATATTTGTACAAAATACACAAATAACCAAAAACATAAAATAATAAAAAGTATTTTTCTTTAATTGTCGCAATCACTTACTTATAGCGTTTTTGTTAATTTTCTCCAAATTTAAAAACATATGGTACGATTACGTGTAAATAGTAACCAGTCAATGTTGTAGCCATCCGCAACATTCACGTTAGAGTAACGAGGCCTTTAATTGCAAATAGTGTAGATAATCAGGAATTGTTTCTGTGAATTATTTTCTATTTACAATATTTTTATTTGGTAGTAAGACGTGCGTATAAACGTAGTAATAGATAAAATAAGTAACTGGTTAAAAATGAATAAACTTTAACTTAGTGAAAGCAAAACAAACAGAAAAAGTCAAGAAAATTAAATATCTTGGGTTTAAGATTGATAAAAAAAACTAAAACTTAATAAAGATATTGAGCACATACACGAAAAAAAATGTATTTAGAAAAAATGTATTAAATTTGATTTTGAATTTTTTGTTTTAATGATAGTTTATAATAATAAGAAACTTGATATTTTGTTAAAGCATTTTTAAAACTAATAATAATATATAAAATATATATCAACATATAATAAAAATTTAATGGGATTATTTCTGTACATGAAATATTTTTTGTAAATTTTTATGTTGGTTTATATAGTAATCGATATGGAATACAAAACACCTATTTTTAAAATTTTTGCCTGTCCGTTTGTCTGTCTGTGTTCACATCAAGCGAAAACTTTAATAAAATTTTGTAAGAAGGTTTCTTGGAACCTTGGTTTAAATGTAGATTTTTTTTTTCGTAAAATACGCATTTAGTAGATAAAATGGAGATACAAATGTGATAGCACCAAATTTTACCGGTATAACGGTTGTAAAACAGTTATCAGCGCATTTTAGTTATGAAAATTTAAAATTTTTAACACTGTCTACAAAACTCTGGAATAAATGTTTAAAAACACATTTTTCTAAATTTTAATTTTAAGAAAATTAGACACGCAAACGAAGTCGTGGGAACTGCTTGTACATACATATGCACTAACATTACTTGGTGCTTCTTGAATTTGCAAATTAATAATATTCTTTTGTGTTTAATTAAAATTTTTTTTTCATTCATTTTTTTTCAGTAAGTGTTAGATTATAAATTTTTTATTTTATCTTAATTTGCCAAACATTAAAAAATAATGTCTATTACAGCACTTAATGGATTTATTATAGCTTCGGATACTCTTAAAGTTTGAGGCTATCTTTAATGACATAAAAGATGAAGAACATACAGTCGACTTATTAGAGTTTCATGTAAAAAAACCGAATTAGATCAGGGTGGTGTTATACGGCAAAGTCTCGCGCTACATTAAAGGCATATTTTACGTGCTTAGGAAATGGAAAAAACCGTTAACTTGAATTAAACATTAATTGTAAAAGTTCTCAAATGGCATATCCGCGTAGTTTAGTTGACACGTTTGAAGGGGTGTATCTTTCTTGGCCCACCTTTAGAGATTTATTTACTGAGTTACATGTGAATAGTTCGCGTCTCAGTGGCTATGTAATTTGCGACGAGGCGAAAGAGATCCTCTCCAAATGCCCACTTTTGAAGGAGGGTTTTGACATAGCGTGGAAAAAACAAAGGGAGGCTTATGAAAATTCTCGTATATTGACTAAGAACCAACCTTCTCAACCTTCCAGTGTAAGATAAGGAGACTTGCATGAACAATTAGTCGTTACAGAGAGGCATAAACAGTTGACTTTCTGCCTTATCTATTTATGACGTGTCGACGGAAAATTTGATTTCAATTGTTTGTATTCAGTGACTTCCAAATATCGCTGTTATTAAAGGGACACAAAGTATCAAGGACAAATTCGTTTTTTTTTTTTAAATTTAGAAGCCTTTCTCACAGAAGGGATTCAAACATTAGAATGTACACGAGATACAAGGGCCTCATATCATGAAAAGAAGAAAGCTGTAAGAGGGTAAAAGCACATTATTCTATTTGGTCAACATCAAGAATACAATTTCTTTGTAAAAATAAGGTAATATTTAACAAACAAAACAATTTATATCCAATTTTGAACCTTGTTTTTTATTAATCTCTTTCCATTCTTTGAACGCAAGCAAGGTAGTGCTAGTAGCAACAACATTATTGCTTTAGTTCTTCACCTCTTAGAATACTCTTTAATTATTTTGCTTTTTTGTTAACATTTGCACCAATTATATTTGCGGTCCCTAATACTTAGTGCTTTCTAAAACCAATTTTCAATTAACTCAAACACCAAGTGTAGTTTTCTTTATGCAAAAAATTAACCTTTTATTAAATATATTTGTTCGTGGTTACTGCATAAAACAAGAGAAGGAAATATAATAAAAAAATTATGAATAAATACATTTTGTTTATTTTGGTCATAGATAGGAATAAAAAGTATTTGAATAACGAGTTCAATAACTAACTATTTACGTTTTATACACATCACTAACAAAATTAATTCATTTTATTTTAGTTTTATTATTAGCGCACATCAAGAAACATGTGTTCGTATCTTCAAAGAAAACAGGTAACGTATAACTCTTTTAGACAAAAAGTAAACACGATCAATACTGTAGGCAAAAGTACTAGAGATGAGCGATCCCTTGATTTTTGAGTAATCATAATGGAAAAGCACCTGTAATTAAATTTGACCAGAAATATAAAATTCGGTAACACTGATTTATTAAACGTTCAAATACAAAATTTTTTGTATTCTTGTTACATTTGTGTGAAGTTTGGAAAAAAGAATAGCTGTTGTTAATAAGTATAAGCAAAAGAAAGCTACACGTTTTGACTTATGAAAAAATAAAAAGGTCAAAAGTGCTAATATTTCACAAAATGAAATCAAATTAAAGTTTTTATGCATGCAAATATAAAAGAACGGTCTTACACGGGACTAATACTTGATATATTCAGTTACTGTAGTGACAGTGGTTTTTTAATCACAGTAATTTAATCACAGATACGAAATATTGAAACATTGGAAACACCCATATTAAGAACGAGGTGGGGCAGGGGTAAATAGCATGCCTTTGGTTTTAATTGTATTTATACCAAACTTGTTTTCGTACTTTCAATAGGAAGTACGCTAGTAATCTATAATTAATTGAAAAACAGAATAAATCTGTTTTGTACCACAAAATAAAACTTGAATGTCAATAGCATACGCAAATATTAAGGTTTTACCAATATTGAGCTAAGAAAAAAATATCATTTCAAAACGGAGGAGCAATGAAGAATCTTTGCTAAAAGAAACAAATTGACTTCGCTGAGAAAGATGTTGTTTGCTTTTAACAATTATTTCTATTACCTTACACACAACGAGTTAAATAGTTATCGGTCTTAAGTTATCTACGTTATTTACACCCTCTTGATTTTTACCATCTTTATATAAAGTTTCGACACCTTTATAATTTAAAACAATGGTTTCTTTATCTCCTTTTTTCTTCTTCAAATCAAACTTTAGTAAGTTCGTTACAAGCGAAGTAAGGTTTCCTGCAAAAAAATGGCATAACCCAATCCACTTAATTATACTAGGACTTGATACAGTTACCTTTTCATTTACTAAGCTGGGTCAACAACCCTATGCACAACTTAAAATTTTGAAAAAAAGCTTTTTTTGAACGGAAAAACCTTATGGTAGAAAGAATTTCTTATGCCGAATTAAATGTACATGTGGTTATACACATACGGTGAAGGGTCTATGAGATTCGGCATATGACTTGACAGTTTATAAACACATATGTAGTTTCGCATGTCTCCCAATGACATGGAAAAATCTTTCGCAGCAAGAACTGAGTGAGACTAATTTATATACAATTTAGCACCACGCGAAAATTTTGTGCTTAATACCTTTAACGTTGAAATGATTTGGGTATTAAATTGAAATGGTTTTTTGTTTGTAGTTACCACTAAATTATGGAATATAGTGTTTTTCCTTCTCACATAATTATTAAAAAATATAAGATCGGACAAAATGTTAAAGGTAAGATGTCACATTTATTATGTTATAAATCGTCATTTGTAATGATACGTGTCAGGAAATATTGAACAAACGTTGGTAAAAATATTGGTTACGCTTTTTTGGTCAATTTGGTCAAAGTTTAAAATGCAGTTTATGTGGGGTCCAATGAAAGGGGTAAAGAAACATGCCTATAGCACTCGTTAAAGGTATGCGAATAAAAGAGGCTTAATATTTTTATACAACATAAGTGACTATAATAGGGCATATTTTTGAATAATTATAGTCATCTGGTTCATATAGAATTTATTCATTTCACTTATTTCGTGTAATATAAGCCTTTAAGGCCTAGATAGTATATTACAAAGAGAAAGTAATAATTCCCTGATATGTTATAAATTACTTCAGTATAGTAAAAACATAACAAAATTTAAATTCATTAAAATTAATTTTTATGGATAACAACTATACGAGGGCTGCTCTATATATTTCTGGCCTAATAGAGAAAATGCGAATATTTATAATCAAAAATGGTTTTATTATTTTTCAAAGTATTCTCCAGCATGATTTATACACTTTTGCATGCGCTCAAACCAGTTGTCGAAGCACTTTTTCCACTCCGATTGAGACACCTCTAAAACATGGTTTTTGAACACTTCAACAGCTTCTTCTGGCGACGAAAATTATTGACCACGCATTTTTTCTTGATGTGCGGAAACAAGAAGAAGTCATTAGGTGCCAAGTCAGGGCTGTACGGCGGATGACCCATTAATTCGACGTTTTGGCTGGTCAAAAAGGCTCCGGTTTGAGCCGATGTGTGAGAGCTCGCATTGTCATGGTGAACAATGATTCGTCTTCTCTTGTTGGTTTTTCGAATTTCACCGATGACTTCATGCAAACAAATTGTAATGTACCACTCAGAAGTGACCGTCCTATGTTGCTCAAGCGGAACAGTCGCCACATGACCAGTTTTGCCGAAGAAACAGGCAAACATTTGCTTCGAAGTGCTTCTTCCACGAACAACTTTCGATGGATTGTACTCGTCTTTGAAGACACACACGGTCGATTGTTGTTCCGTTTCGGGCTCGTACGCATAGATCCATGATTCGTCACCTGTGACGATCTTATAAACGTCTTTTGAAGCACCGCAATCGTATTTTTGCAACATTTCTTTGCACCAATCGACACGATCCTTTTTTTGAGCGACTTTCAAATTGTTCGGGATCCAACGAGAACAAACCTTTTTTACGGCCAGGTGTTCATGCAGTATCGAATGTATGCTGGTGGAAGAAATGTCCAAGGATGTCTCTATCTCTCGGTATGTCGCATGTCGATCTTGCCTTATGAGTTCACGCACGCCATCCATGTTCTCTGGCACAACACCCGTTTTTGGACGATCTTCACAGAATTCGTCTTTGAGCGAGCTTCGGCCACGATTAAATTCATTATACCAATTTTTCACAGTGCTATAGGATGGTGCTTCATCGCCATACAAAGATTTAAGCTCATCAATGTCGTGATAATCCACGTCGAAAATTGTGAAAAATGATAGCACGCAAATGTTCACGAGTTAGTTCCATTTTTTCTATATTAATTTTTTCAACTCACTGTAAACAACACAAATAATGGTCGTACGTCAAAACGATTTGAGTACGATTATGCTTAAAAATGACAATTTTTCCAATGGAAATGTCAGATTGCACTTGGCAGCACTCAGTGTTGCCAGGCCAGAAATATATATAGCAGCCCTCGTATATATAATAGATAGCAGTTTATTAATTTATTTGCTACCCAGCCGCAAATTTCGAAAATTTTATTTAATAATGAAAACTAACAATAAATTACCTAATTAGTGGTGTCAGTCAAAAATAAAAAAGCAAAAAAAATAAAAATACGTAGTACAAGCTCTCGGAAGCCAAAAACCAATTGGTGTTAAAAAGACTAAATACTTTGAGACGAAAAACATTATTGGAATGTGAAAAAAATTTTAATTCATTAGGTAGATAATTCCTACCGAAAGAAAAGACAGAAGAGGGTAGAGGAAAATTGACCGGCGCACTGTGGTCAATATTTTGAGATAGCGGCCAAAACTACTTTTGGTTTTTGTTCTCCGATTTTAAAGTTATTAGACTCATATGAAAGTAGACAGTAGTAAACCTCGGGAGCCAAAAAATTAGAACTCTATTTCAACTATTTCACTGAGAACAGGGTGGTCCAAAATGGGCTTTTTCAGAATTTAGTAAATTTATGATATTTTTAGTTAATTTTTAAAGTTTGAATGATCATAACTTTTTTTTTCAAGATTTTTGGACGAAATTAATTTTGTGTTGTAACTTAACTTATTTCCTATTACTGGTAAAAAAAATTGAAGCTCTACTGTTTTCAGAACAATTTAAATATTTTTTTTTTTTAAAAGGTCAAATTTCTCGGAAATTTCCTACTTCATAGAGCACAACTCCTGTGAGTCAAGCTGAGTCGAAACACAAATTTACTATTTTGTAGTCCTAACTCTCCCCTACATTGTCATATACATGTCCATGCATCGGGACTGCACTTTTTGAGCTACAGCAATTTTTCTGACCCAAGGTAAGATATTCGGTACAAATGAACGTCATATTTTTTGAGAAGTTATTTGTATGTGAAAGTGGCTATTATGCATATATTTTGATGAAATTTTGTACAAGAGTTCTTATTGATCCAAAAAATAATTCTGTTGAAATTAGGAGAAGTTGGCCCATATTTGGACCTAGTCCACATAGAAGGGTATATCAAAATTTTGACAAAAATGACAATAGAACTCCCAAATTATGTGGTATCTAGCAATTAATTTGGAAAAGGTAAAAAATGATTTTATTGCCATCTAATATTACATAACTTAAATACCTGAAAATTGCAAATAAATTTAAAACCAATGGAAGTAAGTGGTAAATCCAAGTACCTGTTATATTATTACCAGTACATGTTAACTCTCAAATTATGTGGTATCTAGCAGTTCATTTGGAAGAGGTAAAAAATGATTTTATTGCCATCTAATATTACACAACTTAAATACATAAACATTGCAAATAAATTTAAAACCAATGGAAATAACTGGTAAAACGAAGCACTTGTTATATTATTACCAGTACCTGTTAACTCTCAAATTATGTGGTATCTGGCAATTCATTTGGAAAAGGTAAAAAATGATTTTATTGCCATCTAATATTACATAACTTAAATACCTGAAACTTGCAAATAAATTTAAAACCAATGGAAATAACTGGTAAAACCAAGTACCTGTTATATTATGTTTCAAAGAGGAAAAAAAGATCATGTTAAAACTTCGAGCAATAGTATATTAATCCATGCATTCATTTTTTTTTTTTTCTTTATTATTGTTTCAACAATGGCTAAATTCAGTTATAGTGTTCTATCTGATATATATTTTGAACGGAAAGATGAAAACGACATTATTTTACATATAATGAATAATCCATTCTTCAAAATATGCGACAAACAAGAAATTAAAATTCATAAATTAAAAATAAAAAACTTTTTAAATACTTTAAGAAAACGGTACAATCAATGTTCCAGAAACAAGAAATTGTTTTACTCACGCAACCAAGAATGGCTAAGAAATAAACTTATTTTTAAAAAGGCATCAGTAACTACCACGGAAACTGGAAAAGGTGGTCGACCAGCAAAGCCAATTGATAATTGTAGTGAAAGATCACGAAGACGCAAGCTTAAACATATCAATGAAGAAGTTTCTTGTAGCATCATAAAGGATTCATTTCTGCATCAAATTCAACCATCGAAAACTAAAAAGAGTAAAATTGCTATCATTAATAAAATAGTGGAAGCAAGCCCCAGACGCACAAAAAGGATTTTAAAAAGTATGCCGACACCAACTGAAGAAAATAAATTTACTCCAGAAGAAGCATTTGCACTATTTTTGGATTTGAAAATGACTAAAAACCAATATACAGAATTGCGGAAGCGAACCAATGAAAAAAATTTTGGAATTTTTCCATCATATCGAGATATAGTTTCTGCCAAAAAAGATTGCTTACCTTCACCAACTGCTATTAGTGTAACTTCAAGTTCAGCAGAAATAAAATTGCAGGATCTTCTTGAACACACTGCAGAACGATTACTAAAGACATTTGATGCTGACTATTTAAAGAAGTTTAAAAATTGCAGCATGACTTTAATTTCTAAATGGGGATGTGATGGGTCCTCTGGCCAGAAACAATACAAACAATGTAATGCGGAAAATTCATCAGATGCCAATTTATTCATGATTTCTTTCGTTCCATTACGTTTAACAAAAACATTTATTGGTTCAGAGCCGTCAACTAGTAGAGCTGCAGAGATAGATGTATGGAAGAATTAAATTCCATCGTCAACAAAATTTTGTAGACCAATAAAGTTTGCTTACAAAAAAGAAACTAAAGATGTCATAACTGAAGAAGTTGGCAAAATAAGAGATGAAATTAAAGAACTTAAACCCGTGATATTTGAATTTAATGATCAATGCATCGAAGTTAACTTTAAAATGTCACTTACAATGATCGATGGAAAAGTTGCACAAGCTTTAACCGAAACAAAGTCTTCGTCAAGCTGCACCATATGCCAAAAAACATCAAGTCAATTGAGCCAACCACCAACACACGACGATAGTTTTAATGAAGCACATGAATTTGGAATGTCACCTCTTCATGCTAGAATTCGTTTTATGGAGCATATTCTTAAATTGGGATACGATTTGGAATTTGGCCCGTTAGGCGAAACAGTGAGAAACAACAAAAAAATTTGAAAAAAAGAAAGCAAAAAAAAAGATATTCAAGAAAAATACCGTGAGATAGGCCTTATAATTGACCAGCCAAAGCAAGGAGAAGGAAATTGTAATGATGGAAACACAGCAAGGAGATTTTTTTCCGATCCAGAAACTGCAGCTTCTATAACTGGAGTAGATTATGATTTAATACGACGATTCCAAATCATATTAGAAGTTATAGCATGTAGCAAAAAGATAGATGCAAAAAAATTTGGTCAGTATGCTAATGAGGCAGCGACCCTTTATAACCAAAAATATTCTTGGAGACATATGCCAACCACAGTTCACAAAATTTTGTTCCATGGGGAACAAATAATTCAGCACAATATGCTTCCAATTGGAGATCTCTCAGAAGAAGCGCAAGAAAAAAGGAACAAAGACTACAGATTCTTTCGCGAGCACAATACAAGAAAAATTTCCAGATATTGTACTAATGAAGATCTTATTAATATTTCGTTGTGCACATCAGACCCGTATATGTCCAGTATTCGACAAAAATGGAAATCAACCTCATTAGAGTTAGATGAAGAAGCTAAACAACTACTGCAAAATGAAAATCAAAGCTATTTGGAAGAAATTTTTACTAATATTGTTTAATTAATACTAGTTTAAAGATTATAATTTGTTTCTAATTTTAGTATAAATTTTTATTAATACATTTAAATAAAATATATGTGCACTTTAAATCAATTGTAAAAGTTTACTAAAAATTTTATCGATGTTGTGTTCTGTATATAATATATCCAAATGGTATTGATATTGTTGGGAATTTCAGTGTTATTTTTCAGTTTAATCCTCACAAGAATTAGCTTTCTTCCAAAAAAAAACCTACCTTTGGCCCCTGTGAATATTGAGACTAAATAAATGTCAGGGGCCAAATGTTGGCATTTTCTGACCAAAATTAAGTTTAGGAATAATAAATAAGTATTGGTTGTAAAATACGATTGAGGAAAATAAGAAATTATAAAAAAATACCTATTTAAAATGTAAAAATATTCAACTTTTACATGGAAACGCAACAAAAAATTAAAATGCATTTTTAACTCCACATTACTTACGTTCCTATCGGTCGATTTTTACGTTTGAACACGCAAATTGAAGCTTAAAGTCCCTCCTATTGAACAAAACAAAAAAATACCAATCCGGTCAAAAGTTATAGAGTTTTGACCGCTATCTCGCGAAATTGACCACTGTGCGGCGAGCTGTTAAGACGTTCTGAGGCCAAGTGTTGTTTTGTGAGTCAGTAGAAGTTTAGGATGACGTTGTTTTAAAGTTCGCTTTATTTAAATATTTGTTACAAATATAATGTTATATATATATATATATATATATATATATATATATATATATATATATATATATATATATATATATATATATATATATATATATATATATATATAGAGGAAAATTGACCGGCGAGCTGTTAAGACGTTCTGAGGCCAAGTGTTGTTTTGTGAGTCAGTAGAAGTTTAATAAGCACCAAACCCTGTAAACTATATATATATATATATATATGTATATATATATATATATATATAGCCAAGTGTTGTTTTGTGAGTCAGTAGAAGTTTAATAAGCACCAAACCCTGTAAACTATATATATATTTATATATATATATATATATATATATATATATATATATATATATATATATATATATATATATATATATATATATATATATAGTTTACAGGGTTTGGTGCTTATTAAACTTCTACTGACTCACAAAACAACACTTGGCTATATATATATATATATATATATATATATATATATATATAGTTTACAGGGTTTGGTGCTTATTAAACTTCTACTGACTCACAAAACAACACTTGGCCTCAGAACGTCTTAACAGCTCGCCGGTCCATTTTCCTCTATATATATATATATATATATATATATATATATATATAACATTATATTTGTAACAAATATTTTAAATAAAGCGAACTTTAAAACAACGTCATCCTACATTTGGTGTCAGAAGTGGCATAGACGCCGAAAAGCGAAACATTAACAATAAAAAGAAAAATCACAAAACAACGCTCGTATAATGGCTATTGAATGGTGAGTGTCGAAAGTAAATAACTTGGAGGAAGTGCCTTTTTTATTTTCTACTAAACGTGCATATGTTCGAGTGTAGTCACTGATTTAATATAAAAATCTTATAAATAGTGCCAGTGGTTGTAAAAATGGCCAAACTCCTTTATAAAATGAAGCCCATGTTAAAACAACTGTGCAAATTTGATAGAACATATGAAATAGAACAACTACAATAATTAAAATAAAAAAGAGTAGGGCTTTTTTTCCTCTACGAAATCTTCCCTAAAGAAATTGCAGTTCTATATGCTGTGAGAGTGTCGTATAGCAGAAAAAAGTGTACGTACGTGTGATCATTTATGTTCAATCAAAAGTAAATAGAAAAGCAAAATAACAACCCATGTACACAAAATAATACATCAAAAATAAAAGCAACAAAAATGCAGTTACTTATCTTTGATAAATGAGTGCAACAAAAATTAAAGTTAAAAAGTGAGATAGTAAGAGAAAAGGAGAGCAAGTGTTTATGCATTTAAAACAATTAAAAAAAGAATTAAAAGCTTTAAAACAACATTGCTAAATAGAATTAAAAACAGATAAATGTCGGATAAAAATCAAAAAAGCAAAATAAGAAAAAGAAAAAGAAAAGCAAAGAGGAGAAAAAATTAATTAATACAATAAAATTTAGGCAGAAATTATTTTTTTGATTTTCTCTTTCAATCTAAAAGACATCGTGCAAATTTAAATATTCAAACAAATTTTGTGATTTGAATATACTTAAAAATAATTTATTAAGTAATATTAAAACACCCACCGATGTGTTGAATTCACAAGGATATGAAGGCAACTTGAGCGTGTGAATATATTAAAAATTCCTTTTCCGTTAAGCACCATCAAATAGGAAAAAGTATTTTGTGCAATAAGTCGTTTACTTGAAAAAATAGAAAACATTTTTGTGTTAACTTAAATGAACAAAGCCTACTTTGCGCAGAAAATCGATTTTTTTTACATTGATTATGATACACATACCATTATGAAAACTAGAAAAAAGTTGTACGTGTGTTATTGAAAAGGTAGAAACGTGAAATTTCTAAATAAAAACAAATTAGTTTGTGTTCTTTAATTTCTGCAAAAATTTATTAATAATGAAAACTTAAATAGCGTTAATAAAAAATCTGCTTCCATAAATACTAAAGGAAATATAATTAAAAACTATGAAACACTTAAAAATAAGTCGTAAAAATCGTAAAAAATGCGGAATGTATAAAAGATTTAATTAGACAGGGAAACCAGTTTGCAAAACTTTTGTGCGTTTCTTGAACCATAATTACGAGAAGCAACAAATAAACAACAAAAAAAAAAAAAAACAGCAGCAATACCAAAAATTCGAACAATATTAAAAGTATTTACTTAAAATTTTTTTAACGCGTATTAAGGAATATTGTTGTTGTTAATAAAAAAACCTTTAAAAAATCCACAGAGTATAACAACAAACATAAAAACAAATTTTTACGAAAGGTATAACAGAAAACTTTTTTCAACTAAAGAGAAAAGCCAAAGCAGCATGTGCCAGTGAAATTAAGCAGAAAATTAAAAGCCAGAGTTACGTGTGGGTTCTGTTTGCCAGAAGAAGGAGAAGTGAGAGGAGATATGCGTAAAGAAGAAATGCGTGTTATTGCTAGAGATCTGCACGAGAGCATTCGTTTCTTCTTAAAATGTGAAACAAAGAGAATCGAATCAGAAATATAAACATGTTGAATGACTCTGCCTGTTTTATAGAGAATCATTACATTACTTGATTTGTTTTTTTCAAACCCAATCAAAACAAATAACGGTTGATTGTCAACATTGTTATTAGTTCAACAAAAAACACACGAATCACAGTTGTGAATCATTCGTCAATGTAATGAGGAAAATATAAAAATTATTTGGAATATGTAAATTTGAAACCTAATATTTTAGAAATAAATATAAATAAAAACCTAATATGAAGTTTTGAAATAACTTTTTTGCATATTTAAGTTATTTTTTTTTTATTGTAAAAATAAAGTTTTTACTACAGAAGTTCCAAAAAGTAGTTTAAACATGTATACTTGCATTAGTATACATACGTATATACGTACATACATAAAACTTTAGATTTAATTTTTATATTTTATGTTTGGATGTACATATATTTATACAAATAACATTATTATCAAATAATATCAACTATAAATAACAGAATTTAAAAAAAATCTGTCTCTTTTGTTACATTAGTATTATAAGATTTTAATTTTTAAACAATTTTTAATCAGAGCAAGCTCAGATTGTTTTTGATATGGTAATATGTGTACATACGTATGTACATACACCTGTCTTCATTTATACTTTAATGTATTTATCCCCGGCCATACGAATAGTTGAAAAGTAACTTAAGCAACTGCCCTCGTAATATCTCAGTGTTACGGGAACACAACACATGTGCGAATTTTCGCAAGTATCAGTTACATAAAATAATTAAAAAAGGCCTTAAACGTCTAACCTCGTAGACTAAAAGATAGATTATTATTTAATATTACTGTAATTAAGCACAATTACAAGTTTTCATGCGTCTGTCAATCATAAGTAGTTGAAAAGTAACTTATGCAACTGTCCTCGTATTTAGTGAAAATATCGTAATGTCTCAGTGTTACGGAAACACAACACATGTACGAAGCTTCGCAAGAATCGGTTATATACAATAATTACAAAAGGCCTTATATGTGTGACCTCGTAGACTAAAAGATAGATTATTATTTAATATTACATAAACTGAAGAGATGTGTAAGTTTTTATGTGTCGGTCAATTAAGCAACTGCCCTCGTATTTAGTGAAAATATCGTAATATCTCAATGTTACGGGAACACAACACATGTACAAAGTTTCGCAAGAATCGCTTGTGCATAACAATTACAAAATGGCCTTACACGTCTGACCTCGTAGACTATAAGATAGATCACTACTTAATATTACATAACTGAACAGATGTGTAAGTTTTCATGCGTTGCACAGTGGCACATATTTTGAGAAGGCGGCCAAAAATCATTTTTTTGTGGTGACTAATATTAGTGTTTTCTTAATCACTTGAAAGTTAATGCCAGTAAACCTCAAGAGGCAAAAATTTAGAACTCTGTTCCAATTATAACACACTGAACAGGGTGATCCAAAAGAGACTTTCCGAATATTTTATTAAAATGAATTTTTTTTTAGTAAATTCTAATTTTCAAATTACTGTAACTTTTTTGTTTTAAAATATAACAAATCAAAATAAATATTCTTTAATTATGCATTTTGTTAGTTATTAGTGCTAGCAATATAAAAAGTGGTTAAAGTTTTTTTTTTGAAAAAGGTCAAAATTCTTCAAAAGTCTCGTGCTTAATAGCATAACTCCCACCCGTCACACCACGTCAAAAAGATATTTCCCTGTGTTATATCCGAAACACAACTATACCCCATTAAATGTTCCCCAGGTTACAACTTGGTGCACCAGAGTAATTTTTCTGGCCAAAGGTCAGGTATTTTGTATAAAAATTATGAATACATACGATAATTACAAAAAAAAAATTTACAGAGTTATTTTTGATTATTTTAACTTTTTAACACAGAGGTAAAGCCAATTTTTTTCTAATCTTCTTCAAAGATGGCGTTTATAACTTTTGCGATGGAATGTAGTAATACAAGTGCACTATATCGTACCTATCACGTTTGCAAAATCTAAATATTCAATAAAATTTTGGTTACTCATTAGAGTTGGTAATGACAAATATATCATAAAACAATAAGACCAGAAAGAATTATTCTGGATTCATGAGTAATGAAATAATTAAAATGGAAGTCTTAAATAAAATAGGTGAATGCACATATTTATTATGGCATTCATTCAAATGTAAGTTTTATTATCATATAGGTAAGGAAATGTAAGCTAATTTTGCTTAAATGAATAACACAATTTTGTACACAAAAGATGTGCGCACACATTGCATGGGATGATCTGATTATTCTAATTGACTGTTTATTTTTACAGAAAAACGAAAGAAAAAGAACAAGTTCAAGAAAGATATCTTCAGCTAGGCCTTAGAATCGACCAATCTAAATTAGGAGAAGGAAATTCGAATGATAAAAATACTGCAAGAAGACTTTTTCCGATCCAAAAACTGCAGCATTTATCACAGGTGTAGATTATAAGTTAATAAGACGATTCAATATCATATTACAAGTCTTAGCATGCAGCAAAAAGATAAATGCAAAAAAAATTTGGTGATAACGCCAATAACACAGCTGAACTTTACAATGAAAAATACTCTTGGAGATATTTGGAGATATATGTCTTCAATATATTATAAAATTTTTGTATATTGGAGAACAAATCATTCACATAATTTGCTACCAATAGGAGATCTGCCTGAAAAAGCGCAAAAAAAAAAGGAACAAAGACTACAGTTTTTCGCGAACATAGCACAAGAAAAATGTTTAGATGTTGTACTAATGAAGACCTTATCACCATTTTGTTGTGTACTTCAGATCCATATATGTCCAACATTCGACAAAAATGGAAAACAACTCCAGTCGAATTAGAAGAGGAGACTAAACAACTATTAGAAGATGAAAATTAAATTAATTAATTAAATTAAATAACATATTTAGAAGAAATTTTCTCTAAAATTGCTTAATGTATAGCGGCTCTTTGATTTGAAAGTATATGCATTTATGTAAATGAATTAATATTTATTTTATAAGTTGTTATAGACATATTTAAAAATAAAATAAAACTTTAACTTAACTAGGATTTTTTCATTAAAACTATTCGTTTTTAAGAAAGTTTTAACTTTTTAAAAATTTTAAATTTTTTATTTCAAAAGGGTGTTTAAAAAAAGCTACCTTTGGCCCTTGGTGCCTTTAAGCTTAAAAATGTTACGCGGGCTAAAATTTGGCATTTCCTGACAAGATTTAGTTTACAAAACTATTAATATTATAATTTGTAACAATAAGAATAGGACATGCATATGTAAAATTTTTTTTATGTTTTAACAGTTGATTTTTATACTTTACTTTAATTAATAATGGTAACGAATATTAAACCATTCGTAACTTTTTTTGTCAGTCGACTTTTACGGTTTTTATCAAAAATTAAAGTTTAAAATCCCACCTACCAAACAGAAAAAACCAAATACCAAAATTCCGATCCAATCAAAAGTTACGGATTTTTGACCGCCTTCTTGCCAAATGTGCCACTGTGCGTCGGTCAATCAAAAGTAGTTGAAAAGTAACTTATGTAACTGTCCTCGTATCCAGTCTTATTATCGTTAAGTGAAATTTCTGTTGGATGTTATAGGCCTAGGACTTTTTGATGAAAAATATTTTAAATATAAATACTATCTGAACAAACATATGTACGTATGTATTTATGTACATAGCTATACATAAACAAAAATTAAAAAACTATATTTTTTTAAATGCAAAATAAAAGGGGTAGATCTTTATAAAGGCTTTAAAAAACAAATATTAATGTAATTACTAATAATTTTTTACCCAAAACGCAATAGTATAAAAATTAAAAAATGGCAATATTGCATTGTTCTTTTTAAGCTGATTAAAATCAACTCATAGAATTGAAAATGATTCGTTGTTTTTTAGTGTAAAACTGATTCTACACATTTGATTCAAGTTATGCTTTGATTTGGTTCGTAACTCATTTTTGTAATGCGTGATTTGTTTCATTCGTTTCGAAAACTTCGGCACAAAACAAATCGTAACATGAAAAAAACGAATAATTCAAAAGGCGTTTCCAATGCATTCATGCAGATCTCTAGTTATTACACCAATGCCATCGAAGACTAAGTAGTAATAAGATAAATACAAGTTGAGAATTATTAATGAAGACTTAGAGGAGCATAAAAAAAGAGAAAGAGTGTGAGGGGAAATATTGTTATTTTCACTATTGTTTATATTGATTAGATTAGAGTAAAAGTAAAGAGTGTGGCGACAGTTAATGTTTATTGGAGAACAGGAGGAGTTAATAAAATGGAAATGTTTTGATAGATTTGCTAGCAGGAATGTGGTTTTGATAATTATTTTTAAATTCTTGAGTTAAATAAGTAATTTGTTAATCAGACTATCGGTATTATAAATATAAATGAATAATTTATATCGAGTTTTGATAATAATTTAATCCATTAGTTATTCCAGAGAGAAAATTATATTATTTTTATTTTATTTGATTTTATTTTATTTTATTTTATTTTATATATATATTATATTTAAAATTTCAATTTTTATAAAACTTCAATAAAAACTTTTATTGAACATTATCTGATTCTAGCATTTGTTTGATTGGCAATAACAAATAGTTAGTCTCAATTCGCACGATGCAAGAAAATAAGACTGCTTATTTTCATTTTCTTCTTTGAACTTTCATTGGTGTTCGCACAGTACAAGCCTTATTGCTTAAATTGTTCAGATTTTTGCATGAATGTACACACACATCTGTGTTTTTTGAATTACGAATATGGAAGCAAACCGAATTGCAAGTACAAGCAAGTCTGTCCTCATTTAATTTTACCTCACCCCGTTGCCTACAACCTAATCAACTCAGCTTAAATACTTGCATCGTGCGAATTGGGACTTATTGCGGTAAGTAAATTTACACTTTGCATCAGAATGAATTTGAGGGACATACTTTTACTGACTGTAGAGGAATTTAAAACGAAAGCAACTGAACTGGGACTGCATCCTACTGAGTCAAAAACGGACTTGCAAGAACGATTGATACTACGTTGCGATTGCATAAAAGACGCTGGTGAAAATTCAGAGTTGGTTGACGAGGCTTCAGCAGTGAGAGGAGCTGTGGAAACGCTTTCGCACTTTACGTTAAGAGATGTTGAGTATTCTATTTTGAAGTTTTCGGATGAAGATAATCATGACGTAAAAAAATTGGATACAAGAGTACGAGGGTTGTGCGCATGTGATGAACTGAAGTCAATTGCAACGTTACATCTATGCAAAGCAGTCGTTGACGGGCGCCGCAAAGACTTTTATCAGAAGTCAATCTGGTATAAGAGTGGGGTACTCTTAAAATAGTTCTGCGCAGGGAATTCGGAACCAAACCATCATCCATCTCAGTCCACAAGAAATTAAAATCCCGTAAGAAGCGACATGATGAAACCTTCCGGCAGTACTTATACTCTTTGTTAATAGGACTCGTTTGTCAAATTTGGATAACAACAACAGGCACTTTGACCGAGTTGCTACAAAATTTAATTTGTTGTTCAATTTCAGCACTTGAACTGAATTGAATATTATATTTTTAATATGTTGTTCAATTTCAGCACTTGAACTGAATTGAATGGTATATTTTTTCTCCTTTGCGACAAACGGCACTTTGGTCGAGTCGCGTTATTTTTAAATGAAAGACTGCAGGTGGTTTATACTTAAGATCAAAACAAAGAGTGCTTTTATTGTTTTAATTTTCAAGGTTATATACTTAATTTTGTAATTAAAAGTGTAGTGTTGACAAAACAATAAATTCCACAAGTTCTCACGCAAATAAGTATACAGGTATCAAGTACTATTGTAATTAAACACTCCCGTGGGAGCAGTCAAAAATAATTGTGCACACAAAAACCAAGAATGTGCTGACTTTTGATAATACAAATTTAAAAAGACACAAAAATAACAACAATACTTATGTATATGTACGGGTGTAAACTTAAACATAAAATAAAACAAAACAAGAACATTAATATATGTTGTGCATTGGGGTGTGGTTGGGATTGCTTCAGTATTAAATATGAGGAGCCAGCAATTTGATTGCATGATCCGATGCTATGTTGATCCTGTGCTAAGTTTTTTTTATTTGCTTAATATATATGGTAAAATCTGATGATAATGATGTGTCTTGATGATTACGCGGTGCTGGTATTGGGGTGGAGATAGGTGTTGAAGCCCTTTGGCGTATTCGTCTCACTGCTAAGGATACAAAAATAAAACCAATGAGGATCAACAACGAGTAACCAACGACAGTGTGGTGGAAGTTGTGCATGCTGATCTTGCTTGGAAGCTGAAGGATTTCTGGTGCAGCAGGTTTTTAGGGTTCAGATTTTGTATTTGCTTAATGTACTTGGTTCAATGAATTTCATTCAACAATGGTTTTAAACATTCTGTATGCTCTTGTTCCGTAATTTCCCAAAGCCTAGTGTATGAAGTCTTAACAGATCTGGATATTGTATGTTGGCCATGCACTGACATGAATTTAAAGACACATTCAGGTCCTAGGCTGAGTAAAATTGACCCTTCAAAAGTCAAATGCCTTATTTCCTTATTGCACGCAGCTGTTGCCTGAGATGGAGCTTGCATGGCATAGATCGATTTGTTTTTATGCCGAAGAGAAGTCCACGTTGCAGTGTTTTTCAATTGTTGCACTGGACAGTCTGCTTGACATTTGTTGTGGTGAAATAGATTCATTTCACAAGAGCATGCTGTCCCGCCTTGCTCATATGAATTTGCACCTCAGACCACAGGTAGAATTTTTCTTTAATAATTGTGCAGGAACCAAACTCGGCGTCACTCTTTGTCACATATTGATTGTTAACAGGACTGATGTTCATGAGGGGAGAACATGGCTTTATTGCTACCAGTGTGTTGTTAACCCAGTGAGGTGTTGCAATGAGATTAAATATTTCAAACTGTTTTCGTTCAATCAACGGTAACGTGATGCAAAATATCACGGCGTTTTTTGTGAGTCCTCCTTTGACCTTCATTAGTTTGTACAGTTGTAAAGCATCTTCTTGTTTCACAGGCAATTCAAGTGATTCAGGGAGATGGAATCTCACCTTTTCTATTTCTTGTTGTAGTTGCTGTGGAGTCAGAAGCAACGGACTTATAATCCCGTGGTGGCTGTTTGTTAAAATGTCAAACATATCCGATTGCATGTGTTGTAAGTTTGATGTTGTGATTGTTAATTGAATGCAGAGCGATGATTATATATTACAACCGTGGTGAACAGACGTGTTTTTTTTTACTCCTCAAAATTTTAATATAAACGATATAAACATTAATTACGTATAATTATAACACATCTAATATATATATATATATCATTAGTGAACAATTTTAACCATAGATTTATTATTATCATAAATTAAAATTTGATAAGCAAATGTGCATTAAAATAAAAAAAAAATCTTTTACTTTCAAAACACAAAGATTATTATAAGCTTACTCACTAAATCAACACACTGAAATCATACTCTTAAGTAAACAAAATATAAAAAATAGCAAACGCTTTGCTCATCTACAAATAAATAAAACAAGCAAACAAAATCATAAACTGTCTATAAATTTTAACTTAAAAACTGTTTTACATTTTACACTTCATACATCTAAACATACAACACAGTGATCAGTGATTAATAACTACTCTCTTCATAACAAAACCAGAATTATAAACAAACAATAACTAATATGTTTACACGAAGTGAATCGTCGGCCAGAAAATTGAGAGAGTCAAGGCAAGAATCGCCTTTTGAAAAATGCCCTAAACTCCCGCGCTTATCAACAGATGACAAAACTTTTATTAGGGATCTTATAAAAGAAAGCGAAGAAAGTGAAGAGAAACATTTTGATTTTATCAACAGATCAATAAAAGAGAGTGAAATAAGAATTCTTTCTGTAATAGAGGAGAAAATAAATATAATTCAAATTGATGTAAATAAAATAACTGACAGAGTTAATAAGTTACGTGGGCTGCTCTATATATTTCTGGCCTAATAGTAAAAATGCGAATATTTATAATCAAAAATGGTTTTATTGTTTTTCAAAGTACTCTCCAGCATGATTTATACACTTTTGCATGCGTTCAAATCAGTTGTCGAAGCACCTTTTTCACTCCGATTGAGACTTCTCCAAAACAGCTTCTTCTGGCGACGAAAATCGTTGACCACGCATTTTTTTCTTGATGTGCGGAACAAGAAGAAGTCATTAGGTGCCAAGTCAGGGCTGTACGGCGGATGACCCATTAATTCGACGTTTTGGCCGGTCAAAAACGTTTTAGTTTGAGCCGATGTGTGAGAACTCGCATTGTCATGGTGAACAATGATTCGTCTTCTCTTGTTGGTTTTTCGAATTTCTCCGATGACTTCAGGCAAACAAATTGTAGTGTACCACTCAGAAGTGACCGTCCTACGTTGCTCAAGCGGAACAGTCGCCACATGACCAGTTTTGCCGAAGAAACAGGCGACCATTTGCTTCGAAGTGCTTCTTCCACGAACAACTTTCGTTGGATTTTGCTCGTCTTTGAAGACCCACACGGTCGATTGTTGTTTCGTTTCGGGCTCATATGCATAGATCCATGATTCGTCACCTGTGACGATCTTATAAACGTCTTTTGAAGCACCGCAATCGTATTTTTGCAAACATTTCCTTGGACCAATTGACACGAGCCTTTTTTTGAGCGACTTTCAAATTGTGCGGGATCCAACGAGAACAAACCTTTTTTACGGCCAGGTGTTCATGCAGTATCGAATGTATGCTGGTGGAAGAAATGTCCAAGGATGTCTCTATCTCTCGGTATGTCACATGTCGATCTTGCATTTTGAGTTCACGCACGGCATCAATGTTCTCTGGCACAACAGCCGTTTTTGGACGACCTTCACGGAATTCGTCTTTGAGCGAGCTTCGGCCACGATTAAATTCATTATACCGATTTTTCACAGTGCTATAGGATGGTGCTTCATCGCCATACAAAGATTTAAGTTCATCAGTGCACTCTTGTCGTGATAATCCACGTCGAAAGTTGTGAAAAATGATGGTACGAAAATGTTCACGAGTTAATTCCATTTTTTTCTTTATTAATTTTTTAAAGTCACTGTAAACAACACAAATAATGGTCGTACGTCAAAACGTTTTGAGTACGATTATGCTTAAAAATGACAAACTTTCCAATGGAAATGTCAGATTGCACTTGGCAGCACTCAGTGTTGCCAGGCCAGAAATATATATAGCAGCCCTCGTAGAAATAAAGAGTTCAGATTCTTCAGAAGTTACTCAGTTGAAAGACGAAATTGGGCAACTAAGAAGAAAAATATTAAAAAACGAAAACTCCGTTGTTGCTGGTAGTATTCGAATTAATGGTGTACCTTATTATAAAAATGAAAATTTGAATAACATTGTTAATAATATCTGTGACTCTTTAAAAATTTCTACCCCACAAATTGAAAATATTTACAGATTGAAAAAAATATATAAAAACAATAAACCGTATACGCCAAAGGCTGAGGTTATAGTAGTTAAATTTAAATCTCCATTTAAAAAAAACTTTCTTTTAAAGACAATATCTAAATACCGCCGTGAAAACAAAGCAACTTTATGCTTACGAAATGCAGGTTTTGAAAGCAGTGAACCCATTTATGTGTGCGAAAACTTAACTCCTCATAATCATCAAATATTTCAAGCTGCACTTGATATGAAGAGAGATAAAAAGATAAAATCTGCTTTTACATTGCGAGGTCTCGTTTACATAAAAAAGTTTGAGTCAGATGAACCATGTTTAATACAATTTCTTGAGGAGCTCACACAATTTTTTCGTGAATAAATTTATGTATTGTTTTGTTGACACTCTTAATTTTAAACTAATAATTTATTTTTATATCTACTTAAAATTTCATATAATCTTTTCATTGTTCAATATTTTATTTATGGTCTATGCAACTAATATGTTATATTTATTATTTAAATTCTTATTTAATTGCGTTGCGTTAAAATATCAAGTTGACAAATATTATGTATGAGCAACTTGGTTCTAGAGATAGTACCTTTAGTATGATTCGTATCTTGGCTAAACAAAAACAAGGCTTTAGTATTTGCCATATCAATGCCCAAAGTTTATGTAATAAATTTGATGAATTTCGTTTCTTATTTGAGAACTCAGGAGTTGATGCAATATGTGTTTCTGAAACTTGGTTTAAAAGTGAGATATGTGATAGCATATATAGTTTAAATGGGTACCGTGTTTTTCGATCCGATAGATACAAACATGCTGGTGGTGTAGCAATATACATAAGGCAGAACATTTCTTGCAAGTTTAACTCTAGTTATAATGAAGCTAATGATATTGAATATATATTTGTTGACTTGAACTGTAACGGAAACACAATGTTACTTGGATGTGTATATAGACCGCATAAAACTATAAAATTCGATAGACTCATAGCTCAATTAGAGCTTTTATCTGTGTCCTATTCAAAAGTTGTTATTGCTGGCGATTTAAATTGTAATTTGCTTGCAGATACCACTCTTATAACTATTTTGTAATCATTTAATTTATTTCCTATTAACAACTCTAGACCAACACACTTTACCCATATGAATTGTACTTTGCTTGATATATTCTTTGTCAGTAATTGTAGAGAAGTTTTACTTTATGACCAACTTTCAGCTCCTGCCTTTTCGAAACATGATATTATTTTTACAATATATGATTTTGCAACTGAAAATTTAGCCCAACAGTTTACTTATCGTGACTTTAAAAGTAACACAATGTTACTTGGATGTGTATATAGACCGCATAAAACTATAAAATTCGATAGACTCAGCTCAATTAGAGCTTTTATCTGTGTCCTATTCAAAAGTTGTTATTGCTGGCGATTTAAATTGTAATTTGCTTGCAGATACCACTCTTATAACTATTTTGTAATCATTTAATTTATTTCCTATTAACAACTCTAGACCAACACACTTTACCCATATGAATTGTACTTTGCTTGATATATTCTTTGTCAGTAATTGTAGAGAAGTTTTACTTTATGACCAACTTTCAGCTCCTGCCTTTTCGAAACATGATATTATTTTTACAATATATGATTTTGCAACTGAAAATTTAGCCCAACAGTTTACTTATCGTGACTTTAAAAGTCTTAATAATCTTGCATTAGAATCTGATCTTTGTAATGTATTATGGGATCAAACTTATTACTTACCGTCGGCGAATGAGCAAGTAACATTCCTCAATGGTCTTATTCTTCAGCTCTATAACAAACATGTTCCAATAAGAACTAAAGTTATAAAAACCAGATCTCGACCATGGTTTTCTGATGAAATTAAGTTATTAATACAGAGTCGTGATAGTAAATACCAATCATGGAAACGATACAAGACACCTGAGTATCATGATGAGTATCGTTTGACTAGGAAGGCTGTAGTTTCAAAAATTAAACACGAAAAATGCGTATATTATTCAAATAAATTTAACAATGCAGCTGATACCAATAAGACATGGAAACATATACGAGACAATGGTGTTGATAAGACAACAAGCCGTGCTGCTGATGTTGATGTTAATAAGTTAAATGAAACTTTTGTAAAAATAGGGATTTTTACACTCGAATCCCTTCTTATGATTCCTCCTTTGAAAAATTTTGTTTCAAATGCCTTACCTTGGTAGAAGTTTCAGATGCATTTCATAAAGTTAAGTCTAATGCTGTAGGCTTGGATGATATTAATCCAAAATTCATAAAATTAATCCTACCCTGGATAATACGCCCTATTGTGCATTTATACAACACTATTATTACTACGAGCTCGTACCCGATGGTTTGGAAGTATGCCAAAGTCATTCCAGTCCCTAAAACAGACAGCGAATATCGCCCAATTTCAATATTACCATTCTTATCTAAAGTTTTTGAACATATTCTTCATAAACAAATATTTGAGTACGTAGATACAAAAGATTTACTAACTGAGCGTCAATCAGGCTTTAGACCTCAGCATAGCTGTGTGACAGCCCTAACTGATGTTGTTGAGGAGATTAGAGGTAATTTAGATTTAGGAAATATATCCATTTTGGTATTACTTGACCACTCAAAAGCTTTTGATACTATGCACCACTCAATTCTGTGTCTAAAACTATCAAAAATGTTCAATTTTTCTACTTCAGCTGTAGAATTGATATCGTCATATCTAAAAGAAAGGCTGCAATGTGTATTAAATAATGGACTTGTTTCATATCCTATAAGGGCAGTGAAAGGTGTTCCGCAAGGCTCCATACTTGGACCTTTATTGTTCTCATTGTATGCAAATGATACACCACAACAACTCAAACATTCCTGTGTACAAATGTATGCTGATGATATACAAATTTATCTAACAAGTTCTAGGGGATCCATTAGCAATAAAGTCAATGATCTTAATGCTGATCTAAATAGAATTTTTCTCTGGGCATCAGCAAATGGCCTGCGTCTAAACCCTAAAAAGTCCAAATGCTTAATAATTTGTAAATATGCGGTAAAAATCGAATCTGATATTAAAATATTCCTTGGAGGTACTTAAATTGATATTGTAAGCTCAGTCAGAAACCTTGGTAATGGTATTCAAACGCAAATTTAAATGAAAAGCGAAGCTTCTTCAGTGCTGAAGGATCAACAATTGATCAGTTGTACGAGTGGTTCGTTGCAGCACGCAATAAGGGAATTCCATTAACTGGTAAGTAAGTCAGGAAGTGCAATTTACAAAGAACTCACAGCAGGTTGCGTAATTTTTATACTAATTTATTAAATAGGCTTATTGACATGTATAATTTAAATATTTCATTTTAGGTACATTGATCCGTAGCAAAGCTAAAGAAATAGCCGAATCTTTAGGTAACACAACCTTCAATGCTTAATCAGGTTGGCTTAATAAATTCAAAATTCGACATAATATCACATTTAAAGCAATATAAGGTGAAGCTGCTTCTGTGAATCCTTATGATGTAGCAGCATTTATAGTCAAACTGCCTTCTCTAACAAATGGATACCTACCAAGGGATATTTATAATGCTGACGAAACTGGTCTTTATTTTAAAGCTTTACCAAACAAAACTATGAGTTTTAAAAATGAAAAATGTACAGGTGGAAAATTGTCCAAAGAAAGAATAACAATATTGCACTGCGTAAACATGGCTGGAGATAAGGAAAAACTTCTGGTAATAGGAAAAGTATTTAAACCAAGAGCTTTTTAAAATTTAAATAAAGACACTTTACCGGTGACATGGAAATCGAGCACTAAATCCTGGATGACTTCTGAAATTATAAATGAATGGTTAGAAGAATTCGATAGAAGAAGGGGAGCGCAAAAAATGCAAATTCTACTTTTTCTAGATAATGCAGCATCGCATCCAAAACAGAACAATCTTAAAAATATTAAAATACATTTTTTGCCTCCTAACTGCACTTCAATTAGTTAACCACTTACCAGGGTATTATAAAGAATTTTAAACACAATTACAGAACTTTAATACTGAAACATTTGCTAG